>CM070569.1:34391275-34991275 GCA_036346355.1 Rhipidocladum racemiflorum | reverse complement strand
ATAATACGAGATCATGTGCATTAACACGAAATATGAAATATGACTTGCATGAAAAGTTCGAATGATATTTCGTGAAATGTTATCAGAGAAATATTTTGTGTTTAGTAACTTTCAATATTATGTGTGTGCGACAGACGGACATGCCTTTCAAAATTTATTTTGGGGAACGTCCCGCAGTGTTGCATGGGAGATTCGTGAGCATTAACAACTGCCTGCACGTAGATAGCAGTATAGCTACCCCGAATGAACTATGGGAGCTGAAATCACATGTCCTCGCTCTGTTCGGTGCGAACCCTGAGACGCACAGAGTTCATCTAGAAGGGGTTCGCCCACGATTGGTCCCCAACACCTCGACGGTTGTGCACATGCTCTTCCCGTTACGGAGCGAAAGCGCGTGGGCTTTGTATGTCCACAAAGCGGGTGGAGAGAATTTCGAGGTAGGAGTGTACGTGGAGATATTGCCACGGCACGATGCCGGAGCGGTGGCATCTACCTCCGAAGCAGTAGAACATGGGATATCGCGCACACCACCCGAACCAGACATTGTGGAGGAGGGGACATCAGGGGGAGTGGAAGAAGAAGCCGAGGCGGGGGAGGTTGATGGGGAATGCATGGATAATGAAGACGGCGGAAGTGGGGATGAAGAAGCGGCGGAGAATGATGACCCAAGACCGGTCAGACAAGATTTCCAGGGCATGGGTCTGCTGAATTGTACCATGGCGGATTACAGTAAGATATCCGCATCGCAGTACGCCCAGAAAGATGTCCAAATTGGACAAGTGTTCGCTAACAAGTTGGAGGCCATTCATTTTCTTAGCAACTATGCCGTCGTGACAAGACGGGAGCACACTCTTCACCGTTCGGACAGGACGTCGTATGAGGTTAGGTGCAAGAAGTATCTGGATTGTCCCTTCTTTGTGCGAGCTCTGAAGCCCAAGCACGAAGACCACTTTGAGATACGTACATACATGCCTCATACGTGCACAGAGGAGTCCATAAGTGTCGGGACCCCGAATTGGCAAATCCGGACCCTCTGTGTATTCAGCACTAGTCCAGGAACGCGCTAGTGCACACAGTCTTAACATCGGTAAATATCACAATCATACCAAACGATACCAATAAAGTACTTTATTTAAATAACCAAACTGGTTACTCGACCTTATGGCCAAGTTACAAGATGTATGCCTCGCAAGGCGAAACTTATTCAGAGAAAAAAAATAGCAGCGGAAAATAAGATAACTTCGTGGCGCCATCCAGTATACCACAGGCAACTGACTGGGCTCGCATCCCTAAGTAGACGGATCTTCTTGGAGTTCCTCCTCCAAAGCTGGTGTAGTCTCCTCTTCAACTGGTATTGTGTTGAGGCAAGGGTGAGTACTTGGTACTCGAGAAGTCATGCATGTAATGCAAGCTAATATACTACATGCATGGCTTGGTACAAAGGAGTAGCTCAAGGTATATTTGCGATGTGACATTTGAAAAGTAATATAAGTAGATTCAAAGCGAGAGAAATAAGTAAAGCGTAAATAACTTTTCAAGAAGTTTTAATAAACATTTTTCCCCATCCTAAACCACATTACCATCATCTTTATTCTTAAACCAGACCAACCTTTCAAATCCAAGTTATTTTCGTAAAATCTAACCCTTGATCTGTAATTCCCGAGCATTGTCCAAGATCGTGGACTCGGCTATTTAAATAGATTCTACACTCTGCAGAGGTTATGCACTTTACCCACAAGATACACCAAACACCACAAAGGCGAGTTCCGTAACAAAGCCTTTCGGAAGCCTCAAACAACAGGTGGTCCTCTCCGGTTCGTGCTCTACACCATCCCTTCCCTTAGCCAAGGCGAAGTATGGGACCAACACACCGTTAGATGGGTATCTCGGCCACACCACGATACGCTCCCCGCACAATCACACAAACGGTGTAATTGACACCCTGAGGCTCCACAAGTGAGTCCTTAGCGACTTAGTCAACTAGGGCCGTCCCATTCCAGCCATGTGGTTGCAAGTATGACCCAGTTCAAAGGCTTGCAAGGTTAAGTCCTTAGAGTGACCAGGCAAGACTACCCAAGAACCAAATCAACATTCCCAACGCCACAATCGCCCACTGATTACTCTTGCCACATGCCCTGGCCGAAATCGCTTATCAAACCCCGCTTGATTACCATGCACCACGTGCCATCAACATCACATGATACTTTTCCAAAACAGGTTCAATATATCATTAAGTCAATATTAACATTTAATTATCCAAAATCATGTTATGAGCACGTAGTGTGTCTAAGCAAAGATACTACAATGGTCTAAACCCATGTTGGCAAGTTAATAATGTCCAACTAGTAATCCACAACTAGGGTGACAAGGGTCATGGCACATACTTAAATAATCAAGGTGTCATATAGCAAATTGGTATTTATCTAACCCCCATGTTTAAACCAAGTATTTTTCTAATTGAACTAGCATGCAATAGTTTAAATCAAAATAGATTTCGAAATAGGATCAACATGGTCAAAGCACAACTTGCCTTCAAAAAGTACTTGCTCTTGGTCTTGAGTTGGATCCTGAGTCAATACTTCTCCTTCGAATCCTTCCCAAGACTTCAACGCCTACTCGTAAAGCGTGCAAATAGCAAATACACAAATAAACACTAGGCAAAAACATCCCAAAACTCCAAATAAAATCCATAAACAGAGAGAACATAATTTTCTGGATTTTTAGAAACTGGAATCGTTCAAATCGGAGTTAAAATGCAAAAGTTATGATTATTTAAAGTTTAAATAATCAATTAAATAATATTACAGAGAAAAACTTTAGTCCAAAAATTAAATAAAATTCATATTTAGGTAGATCTTAATTTTATACAAATTTAGAAATTTGAATCACTCAAATCGGAGTTGAAACGCAAAAGTTATAAGCGTTTGAAGTTTGAATCTAAATTTGAATCAATATTTCGAATTAATAAATCATTTTCTTTTTCGGAAATTAATTATTGCGTCAGCATGGACACGTGTCAGCTCCTGATTGGTTGGCTGACGTCAGCCGGTCCATGGACTTGGTCCACGCTTGGCTCGGGTCCACCGTGGACTCGGTCCACGACTCCACGTGAGACTGACATGTGGGCCCACTCGGGTGACGTCATCGCTGACGTCAGCGGGGCTCAGCCCACGGTGCTGACATGTGGGACCCACTGTGACGTCATGGGTGACGTCAGCGCTCAGCTGGGACAGCCGCTGACATGCGGGCCCTCTGACACGCGGGCCCCGCGTGTCAGCGTCACACACGCACGCTGGCGTGGGCCAGCCGACCGCGTCGGTCCAACTTCCCGACACGGGGCGCAATCACGACCGTTGGTTTGAAAATCAACGGCGCGGATTAGATCCAGGGTTAACACGTTGAAACTACTCGTTGATCGTGGGCCGTTCGATCTAGATCGGACGGTCGCATCCAATCCTATAATAACACTACTCCCAAGACGTGGCAATTTGTGAACCGCTGGATCTTGATCCAACGGCCCGCATCCAATCGGGTTGGGGACACGTGAACTCACCTCAACCGTCCGATCTAGATCCGACGGTTCACCGAGCTCGCTGAAGTCCGCGATGGTGCGGCGAGGCTTGGGCACCGGAGACGAACGATGACGAGCCCGACGGCGTTTCGGGTTGCTCGGCGAGATGAATCCTTCCTTCGTGCGTCTCGTCACGGTGGTTCCGGATCTGGGCTCCTTCGGCGGAAGACGACGGACGGCGGAATCGAGCAAAACCGCGGCGGTCACTTCCTCCAACTACGGCGAGCTCGCGACGGGCAATCAAGCGGCGGCTCGAGCGAGATGGCTCGAGGGAACGGGTGCACAAGGATGAGGGCAACCTCGGGGACGTCTCACGCTTTAAATAGCCTCGGCGTCAGCGGGACACGGAAACCTAGTTTCCCACGGCGGCGCGGCGGCGCGAGTCCGGCTTCGGTCTCGGCGGAGACGACGACGCACGATACCGCCCACGCGGCACGATCAACGCCACGATCGCACGGGCGCGATCGGATCCGGCCGATACGGCTCGAACTTGACGGCGGATCTCGGCCGTTGGATCTTGATCCAACGGTTGGGATTGATTAGGGTTTTGAGTCGGGTTTGATCGAGTCACGTGGCTCGGTCGGACTCGAGTCCGACTCGGGTTCGACTTCGATCGGATGAACGATACTTGACCCGAGTTGAATTTCCAATGATTTAATATTTAAAATAATTCCCAAGAATTCATTTAATTCATTAAAAATAGCAAATGACTCAAAATTCGAAAATACTTTGGATCATTTTGGACTCAAATAAAATATTTCCAACAAAATTTTATTTGCAAAATTAATTTCTTCAATTATTTCAAAATGGAATAAATTCAAATAAATTCCAAATAAATCCAAATAAATTCCAGAAAATTCCAAAAATTCACCAAAGTGCCAATCACACATGAATTTAAGAAAAGAAAAATTTTGGGGTGTTACAATAAGGAACATGAGCGGACTTGTGGACGCGAGGTTCATAGCCCAACTCCTGCTGACCGTCGTTGGAAGCGACATAGAGATGACTCCCCGTAAAATTATGGAGGAGGTGCAGAGTAGAAATGGGATGGTCATCACGTATCATACGGCCTGGAGAGCGAAGCAGAAGGCATTGAAGATGCTGTTCGGGGGTTTCGAGGAGTCTTTCAACTATACCCCTAGGTTGCTACGGAAGATAGCCATGACGAACCCAGGCACACAGTTCGCAGTGGCTGATGAGCCCGTCATGCTGGAAGACGGGTCCTTCAGCCCGATGGACCGGTACCTCTTCAGGGTATTCTGGTCATTCGGGCAATGCATCGAAGCTTTCGTGCACCGCAGGCGCCGCTATGCGTGGACGGGACATTCCTGAGTGGGAAGTTCCACGAGACGCCGCTAATCGCTTCTCGCCGCAGATGCAAATAACCAGATCCTCCCGGTATGCGTTCGCTCGTGGAGAGCGAGAACAATGATAGTTGGTTGTGGTTTCTCGACTCTCATCAAGGGCCGGGTCGCCGGTCCCTGGAGCGCGTGTGCGTTGTCTCGGACCGGAACAAAGGCCTTCTCCACGCGTTGGATGTCCTGCACGACAGCACTTCCTCCGCGACGAGCTGGCCCGATGTCGAGAGAAGATGGTGCATGTGCCACCTTGGCGCGAACCTGTACACAAGGTACAAGAACAAGGCGTTGGTGAAGAGATTCAAAGCTATGTGCCTGCAGAACCAACAACACAAGTTCAACGCGATATGGACGCAGCTGAACGAGACCACACAGAAGATGATGGAGGACGACCAATCCCAGCAACAGCAACTCCTTTCGCAAATGGTGGGAGGCCAAACCGTGTATTCTAGGACTCGGCCCAACTTCAGCCAGTGGATCGCGGGGAAGCCAGCGGAGCGGTGGGCGCTACTCCACGACACGAACGGAGCGAGGTATAGACGAACCATATATTAGCGCAGATCATCTCACCTCCTTGTTTTAATTTCCATAGAAGCTAACGTACACCATGACAGGTACAACGTCATGACAACGAACATAGCGGAGGCGTTCAACAACGTACTGAAGGGTGTGCGCGCCCTCCCGTTGTGTTCAATCATTGAGCTCACGTTCTACCGGGCGGCTGATTACTTCCGAGATCGCGGAAATGTGGCCGAGGCGCAAGGCCACCACGCATGCACCCGTGAGTGGAGAAGATGCTCGCGAGAGGCGGAGGAAGGCGCACTTCCACCGCAGTAAGGATTTATGACCTGGGATGAATAAATTTGAGGTCATGTGCAAGCGCAAACATGCATCCGGTATCTCGCGGGGACACCGTGCAGCAATGTCAGCTAGGGGCCGAGGAAGTCTCGTGCACGTGCAACAAGCCAAAGCTTCAGCACATTCCGTGCTCCCATGTGTTGGCGGCATGTCGCGATATGGGTGGAAACGATGCATCACAGTACATCTTGCCTTACTACACCGCGCATGCTTTGAAGAACACATGGCGTCCGAAGATGAGTTCGTTCTCAATTGGAGAGAACTACAAGCTCATGGAAGGCCCAACCTGGAAACCATATCCCGCGAGTAGGCGCACACAACAAGGTAGGCCAAGGGCCAGATTGCAAGGTGACATGGACGCGGCTGATGCGGTGGACGGTTTGCGAAAGTGTAAAATATGCAGACAACCCGGACACGACCGTAGGAGGTGCCCCAATGCACCCAGTACGTAGTCGTCTCCCCTGGATTATGTGTAATTTGGAGCTATCGAAATGTATTTGTAATTGGGAGCTATCGAAACGTAGTCGTCTCCCCTGCTATGTTACGTTGCTTTTGAACTTGTATTTGTAATTTGGAGCTATCGAAATGTATCTGTATTTGTCGGGAATGCACGTATGATGCTTCAAGCTTGTGTAAATGTACTTTGATGTCATGTATCATTTATTTCAACAGTGCGTGATGGCGGACAATGCACTTCCAGAGCTTCTCCGTGAGTCAGTAGATGCCCCACATCGTGCGAGGGCCATTTATGCTGGAGCTATGGTAAGATGCATTACTATATTACCCGCAATTAATTTGTTCGGATATAGCTAACCAACTTGTTATTAATCTTTCAGTTGCCCCCTCTCTTCGCTTGGCCGTTGCACAAGTTGAAGAAGTTGGACTATCGATTCCACTATCGACTAGGTCGTGGGTCTACTACCATTTGCACTTCTCATGGATGGGGCTCACTCGAGGAGGGCGTACCACACCCATGCCTGGCATCGATCGCGGCGCTTCTCATCGGGTCTCGTGGACCGATGGCGGCCGGAGACACACACATTTCACCTACCGCTTGGTGAGATGTCCATTACGTTGAGGGATGTGGCCATGCTAACCGGCCCGCTTCATCGTGACAACCGTTGGTTCTTCGTCGCTTCAAAGAAAGTAAAGACCGATAAAGACTATATAACGGGAAGGTATTACAATCACTAGTTGTTTTATGTTCATAATGTGCATGCTATTATGAAATCTCTTAATCCGAGTTCACGCAGGTTTGGTGTCCCGCATTTAACAGAAGGAAAATGGGGTGTCCATGACCTGGTTATGCGTACATTGCAGAGTACAACCCCGCCCACCGATGCCGATTTAAGATACAAAGGTCGCGCCACTACGAGGTCTACCTGTACTACTTGCTGGGTGGTGTGATGTTCACGTCCACCGCAGGAGACCTGATCTTCCCGCACATTGTGTCGATTGCTCGTCAGTTGGCCGGTGAGCTTGATGACATCCCGACCTACAGCTGGGGATCTGCGGTCCTGGCGGACACGTATCATGGATTGTGCGATGCATGCCATCGCCTGACTTACAGGGGCACTATTACTGGATGCCTGCAACTCCTTCAGATGTGGAGTTGGGAGTACCTTCCGATCTCTCGGCCAGAGATCCGTATTCAATATTACCTCGCTGCCGCTTCACGATGCCATGCCGTATACCAATTGGCCTACAATGGGGTACCGTTGGATGCACGCGATTTACTTCGATGGTCGCCGAACGGTGACCATTGGAGCTACACGCTGTTGTTGCCGATCTAGACTCGCCGATCGCAAAGACATGTGAATCGATCCTTGGTCTCCGCAAAGAGCCGCAGAGATTGCGACGGATGCCCAAATATCCACCGGTGCACGGTGGACTACCCCTCGTGGATGACCACATGCTTCCTCGCTCTACATGAACGCCGTGAGGTGTACTCGCTGAAACGGATCCAGAGGCGATTCGGTTTCCACCAGATAGTTCCTGCTCCACCATCAAGGACGCCGGGAGATCTCCCGGGTATGCATTTACTTATTTTCAATATGTGCCCTATCTATGCAAATTTGACAATGTAACGTCCGTGCATTTGTAGGAGAAGCGCGAAGGGCAGTGCGGCCGCAGTGGACTGGAGCAACATCCATGCCACACACATTACGCGGTGGAACGACAGTGCATTTCAGGAGGTTGTCTTACCCTCTGTGCCATACGACCCCCAGGAATATGACAACTACCTGACATGGTACCATTCGCGCACCCACGCCACATTGCTCAGCAACGAGGTCGAGGAACGAGCAATGGCCTATCCTGAGGACCGATCTCGACAAGTCCACATTTTGGTACTAAATATAGTGCAATAATGTCCTCAATAAATTTCTTAACCCTTTGATTCTAATACCCCAGTAATGCTATGCAGACGCAGGAGGCATCCGAGCTGTATACCGAAGCGGATCGACTTGCGGGGCAAAGTGAAGGCACCTCTGGCTCCTCATCAGCAACAAATCACATGAGAAGGTACCTCGCATCCAGGGGGCACGAATCATGTCCGCTATCCGTGGCCTTGGAGGATGGTCACAGACACACGGCCGCAGCTACAGCTCATCTCCCATGGAACCTGCCGCTAGCTCACAGCCGAGGCGATCCTGCACCATCCGGTCTGGCCCATCGCTGAGGTAGCCGATGTCGCTCGACGTGCATCCATGTCCCATGCACCGAGCCATTCATCGCGACGTCATGCCGCCCCACCTGTTGAAGTACCAGCTGACGAAAGACCGGGTCCTTCACAACATGAGGACATGCCCAGTCCTTCCAGTCGTCACCCTCCCACAGGTATGCCCCATGTATCAGAGTCCTTTGGGGCAGAGGTCACTTCCACACCACACTGGAGCGGGCCCAAAGTTTTTGACGAGGACTTCTTCAATGCGCCTACCTTCACTGGCCTACTAGGCATGCAGCTACCGGGGCCTCCGCACCAGGCGGGGACCTCACAAACATTGACATACGTACGCCATACAGCTCCCTTAGGGCCTGTTGATCCACGTGAGTGGTTCAACGCGATCTCCGCGAGCGGAGGAGGATACTCCATCGCAACGGGGCCCCCTCCCCAAGATGAGGATTTGGATGTACCAGCAGGCACGGGAGGTTGGGTCCGTCACAAGCCGCGGGACAAAGGGAGATACATCCACCAGTGGTGTTTAGCCCTGAGGATTTGATTAGAAGGCAGGGTCAACGGCGGAGAGGGAGACAGTGACGCTTCAAGCCTATCGGTTTGTTCGCAATGGCAGAGAGGGAGACGGTGACGTGTCAAGGCTATAGTTGCATTATTGGATTTTCAATGTAATGTTTCATTGTAATGTTCCACTCTAATGTTTTAATATATGGTAGATTCTGCTCCGATGTTTCAATCTAATGTTTCACTCTAGTGTTTCACTCTAATGTTTTCATATATGCCAGTTTGTGCTCCCGTTTGTTTGTCTATTATTTGTAGGAACCTTGAAGTCGACATGAATGGATGGGAGTGGTGGCACGGTCATGTTTTGCATTAGCACAGTTTCATACTAACTAATTGCTTGTAATGTTATTGAGTTTATATCTTGTAATTAATCTCTGGTACTTGCATGTAATAAGTTGGGCCATGATGGTTAGTTCATACCATGACCCATGTTTGTGATTGGTTGGTTTTCTTAAGTTTCAATCTTATTGTCGTATTAAATGTTGTCTTTTGTCTGTTGAGTGGATGTCCTAGTTTCAGGGGAGGTGCTGCCGAAATTTCTAGTAAAAGTTAGCGTTGGCAATAGCACTTAGGGTTATTGTGGCAGTATATTTGTGTAGCAAAGAAAGGTAGTCCATATATCGGATGGAGCGAACTTGCTCATCGATATAAGGACTACGATATCCATAACAAATATGTCATGGACACCTCTCCTTGCATGTAATAGGAGCTCTTGCAATACCCCTAATTATCATAGTGACGGCCCAACCGTGACGACGATGGGTTTTCGGACGCCCGTGAAAAGTAATGTTTGAACCTATTTGTTGGGTCGGACGGAGCAGACTTGCTCATCGATATATGGACTACCATATCCATAACAAATATCTCATGGACACCTCTCCTTGCATGTAATACGAGCTCTTGCAATACCCCTAATTATCATAGTGACGGCCCAACCGTGACGACGAAGGGTTTTCGGCCGGCCGTAAACAGTAATGTTCGAAGCTGTATGTTGGGTCGGCCAGAGCGGACTTGCTCATCGATATATGGACTACCGTATCCAGAAAAAATATCTCATGGACACCTCTCCTTGCATGCAATACAAACTCGTGCAATACCCCTAATTATCATAGTCGCGACCGAACCATGACGACGTAGGGTTTTCGGCCGGCCGTAAACAGTAATGTTCGAAGCTATTTTTTGGGTCGGACGGAGCGGACCTGCTCATCGATATACGAATCACCATATCCAGAAGAAATATCTCATGGACACCTTCCCTTGCATGTAATACGAACTCGCGCAATACCCCTAATTATCATAGTCGCGGCCGAACCATGACGACGAAGGGTTTTCAGCCGCCTGTAAACAGTAATGTTCGAAGCTATTTTTTGGGTCGGACGGAGCGGACCTGCTCATCAAAATACGAACCACCATATCCATAAGAAATATCTAACGGACACCTCTCCTTGCATGCAATACGACTCGTGCAATACCCCTAATTATCATAGTCGCGGCCGAACCATGACGACAAAGGGTTTTCGGCCGCCCGTAAACAGTAATGTTCGAAGCTATTTTTTGGGTCGGACGGAGTGGACCTGCTCATCGATATACGAACCACCATATCCAAAAGAAATATCTCACGGACACCTCTCCTTGCATGCAATACGAACTCGTGCAATACCCCTAATTATCATAGTCGCGGCCGAACCATGACGACGAAGGGTTTTCGGCCGGCCGTAAACAGTAATGTTCGAAGCTATTTTTTGGGTTGGACGGAGCGGACCTGCTCATCGATATACGAATCACCATATCCAGAAGAAATATCTCATGGACACCTTTCCTTGCATGTAATACGAACTCGCGCAATACCCCTAATTATCATAGTCGCGGCCGAACCATGACGACGAAGGGTTTTCGGCCGCCCGTAAACAGTAATGTTCGAAGCTATTTTTTTGGGTCGGACGGAGCGGACCTGCTCATCGATATACGAACCACCATATCCAGAAGAAATATCTCATGGACACCTTTCCTTGCATGTAATACGAACTCGCGCAATACCCCTAATTGTCATAGTTGCTGCCGAACCATGATGACGAAGGGTTTTCGGCCGGCCGTAAACAGTAATGTTCGAAGCTATTTTTTGGGTCGGACAGAGCGGACCTGCTCATCGATATACGAACCACCATATCCAGAAGAAATATCTCACGGACACCTTTCCTTGCATGTAATACGAACTCGCGCAATACCCCTAATTGTCATAGTTGCGGCCGAACCATGACGATTTAAGGGTTTTCGCCGCCCGTGAAACAAGAATGTTCGGTTATTTTTTGGGCCTGACGGAGCAGACTTGCTCATCCATATATGGACCACCATATGCAGAAGAAATGTGTCATGTACTCCTTTCGTTGCATGTAATACGAACTCGCGCAAGACCCTAATTATCATAGTCGCGGCTGCAGGCTGCAAAATATGATATGACAGAAGGCTGAAAAAGTTGATATGACAGAAGGCTCATGGACACCCGTATTTACCATATTCGCGGATGAAGGCTGCAAAATCTGATATGACAGAAGGCTGAAAAAGTTGATATGACAGCACAGGTGGTGGTAGGTAGTATGCCGGGGGGCCAAAGACAGTGGTGGTAGGTAGTCTGCCGGGGCCAAAGACAGTGGTGGTACGTAGTATGGCGGGGGCCAAGACAGTGGCGGCGTAGTCTGGCCGAGGGGGCCAAAGATGTGGTGGTACGTAGTATGGTGGGGGGGCCAGCACAGGTGGCGGTACGTAGTCTGCCGGGAGGGGGCCGCAGGTGGCGATGCGTAGTCTCACGGAGAGGGGGCCAAAGATGTATGGCGGTACGTAGTATGGTGGGGGGCCAGCACAGGTGGCGATACGTAGTCTACTGGGAGGGGGCCGCAGGTGGCGATACGTGGTCTGGCCGAGGGGGCCAACATGTGGCGGTGCGTGGTCTGCGGGAGGGGCCGAGACAGGTGGCGGTACGTAGTCTGCGAGTCAGTGTACCAGAGACCACATCAGCTTCGTCATTACAAAAAATTGGACTCAAACGTGATGTCGCATGCTTTTTCCAACGTGTTGTCATGTCAACTCGACAACTTTTGTCATATCGCCTTTTCCAACCTTATGTCATATCGTTGTGGGCGATCGCTTTGTTCCTCCATGGTGTGCAGAGTGCGCCGCAATCGCTTGCTTTTATAAAGCGTGATACCGTGCGGCTTTTCCTAATCGTGGATCGAGACACAAAGCTGAGAAAGCGTAGGCACAGGTGGCGGGAGGGAGTCTGCCGAGGGGGGGGGGGAATAGGTGGCGGGAGGGAATCTGCCGAGGGGGGCCGGCTCCATTATTGCCGTTCGCAGATGCATGCATTTCTCTCGCTATAAATTGAGAACGCGCGGGGTTCCACAACCCAAAGAGAAAACGTTGAGCATACATATCCTCACCGAACCATCCAACATTTTATATTGTCTTCCTCGCGTTGCTCGAAACCTCTTCAGCATCTTATGATTCAGCAAAAGCCATGTCTCACGTGTCAAGATCAGCGGTTCCCAATGCAGTGCGGGTAATTTGCCCTAACTGCCATGTCGAAGCTCAAGTGCTCTACTCCACCACTGTACCAAACAACGTACGGGCGTTTTATAGATGCCCTAATTTCTCTGTACGTCTAAATCTAATTCGATTTCTTCATGTTTTGATGATTACTCTCCTGCTCGATTTGGTATAACCATGCTTACACTGTTGTGTAGCCTACCGGATGCCAATATTTTCAGTGGGCTGACCGCCTGCATACGTCAAGAGAGCATCCTACTACTCCAGTAAAAGACAGGACGCTGCCCAGGGTACAGGAGATGATGGTCCTCGGGCAGGAAGTTAACAGGCAATCGTTACGTGAATTATCGCAAGCAGACGCCGTCAAATAATAACAAGAACATGACCGCAGCTTACGACCGCTTCCTTCAGCCGCCATAGAAGATAACCATGAAGTCAGACCCTAATCTTGTTATCCCGCAGACTACCGTAGGATGATGACGGCCAACGTGACCGTTGGCAGTTTCTCGAAGATGAGGGTGTTGACATTGACAGTGATGATTCCGGAAAGTTCTAATGCTGTTATGAGTTGGGTGTTGTATTGTAATGAAGTTCGTACTGCAATGAAGCTTTATGTTATGTTGACCAAGTTATTTCGTGTATGGACTACCTCGGGTGCTATCCCGAACACGCTGAGAAAGGTGATATGACAACACGCTGAAAACACTGATATGACAAAATGCAAAAAAAGCTAACATGACTTGTCTTCACATGGCCTTGAATGCCTCGCCGCCGCTACCGCCATGTGCCCGGTGAGAGGGGCCTGAATGATAACCTGGTCGCCATGGCTACACGTGGGCCAGTCGCCCCGCCGCGAGTGGGGCCTGAACGCCCGCCTGCTCGCTTGGCTGCCACGTGTGCTGATCGCCCGAGTGAAGGGCCTATATATACCCCACTCCATGACCAGCGGTCTCAAGGTCTTACTGGCTCCTGTGGACATTGCTTTTTGCCGTTTCAGCTCCTCCGTCTGAAACCCTTGCTCTTGCTCCAATGGCGCAATCCTTCCCATCTTCCTTTGTCGACAGGGCTAGGGCGGCTGTGCTCTCAAGGATAGCGACCGAGGGTTCCCTCCAACTCCGTTATGGAACCCTCGCACAAGTGCGAACCCCGGAGATCGCCGTCTTCGCTCGGGATTGCCGGGCGGCCTGGTGCCGTCCTTCTCCGAATTCTTCTTCACCGTCCTCCACTTCTATGAAATTAGCCACCTTCACCTCACTCCCAACTCTGTCCTCACCCTCGCTATCTTTGCACACCTATGCGAGATGTTCGTAGGGGTAACGCCCAATCTTCCACTATTCCGGTACTTCTACACCCTCCGCGGCGTCGCTGATGTTGGGGCCGTGGGGAGTTGTCATTTTCGCCTCCGCGATGGGTCGGCTGCCCGCTACATTTCGCCTCCAGCGAAATCAAGCCGAAGGGGTGGCGAACGACCGTCAGATGCCGGTGATGACAATGGATCGATGCTCTGGCAAAGGCTGGCCGCCGGCGGATGCTTGTGACAGTTGGGCCTCGCTTGTCGAGGAGACAACAGTCATCTTGGCGATGGCGGCCCGCATCAACCGGCTCCGAGATGCTGGCCTAACCGGGGCGCTGGTAGTTCGGGACTTCGTTGGATGGAGGCTTAGCCCCCTTCGTCGACGTACCCGCCCGGCATGGCAGTACTCTGGTGACGACGACTTCACCCGCACTCACCCGGGCCGTGAGTTTCCCAGTCTCCTTATCAATACGTATCTTCTATTGTGGTCGCCATAACCGACAATCTTGTCTTTCTTTTTTCGGCAGGTGAAGGGAATTTGGACGGTCCTGCCATCTCCAAATGGCTGGCCGGACTGCTCCCGTCAATACTGGGTGGTCTGGATTTCCCCACCGGGGTACAGCCTCTCTGCCATCTACAGTTCGCAGAGCGCCTCCGTATCATCAAGATGTTTCCTGCGATGGACTCCACCGGCCCTGCGGTGCTGTAGGCCCGCAATCCCTTGATAACCATAGAATCTGGCTCTGCTGATGGTCGGAGTGGCCGTAAGCAATCGGTCCCTCTGGACGCCTCGGTTGCTACCCCGAAAAGGCCTCGCACCGAGGACTGCACTCCCGCCGCCGCCTACTCCGCCGCGCCTACTCCGTCATTACCGGCGGGGTCTTCGTCATAGTTGATGACATCCGCCGCCGGATTCGACGCCGCTTCCACCGACGCCAACTCCTTTCGGTGCCGCCGCCTCGCCGGTGCCAACTCCATCGGCATTCGCCCGCCCACGCCAACTCCTCCGGTGCCGACCACATCGGGCACTAAGGCTCGCCGCCATCAGACGTCGTATGCGTGCTTGCTCTCCCAACGGCCGATTCGCCTTTGTCGCTTCCGAGGGCGGCCGCCCAAGTTGCTCCACCCGCCGCCTCCGAAACCTCCCAGATGGACATCGTCGGCGCCAGCACTCATGCCCAGCCAGCTTCTGTCAGCCCCAACGCTTCAACCTCCCGCCTTGGCACGTTGTTCGCTGAACTTGGCGAGGCACACGCAGCCACGGGAGCCATCCTCACGGTGGCCATCCAGCACGAAGCGCAACTAGCCGAACATATCATGGTGCTGCGCGAGGAGAAGGAGAAAGCGGAGGCACTGCTAGCCCAGGAGAGGGTGAATGGGGCGGCCCTGCTCAAGCAAGCAAAGGAGGCCAAGGCGACGCAGGAGGAGGCGGTGGGGGAGCTGCGTCGCACGCTGCACAACCTCACCGTCATGCTCGGCCCACCACAAATAAGATGGCGAGATGCCTAGGGCCGCTAGGGGTGGACCTTCGCGAGCCGATCGAGCCATCGGCCCTGCAGTACGCCCATAGCATTACTCGGGTCGCCGAGGCACTCGGCGGCTTGTCAGCCGCCTTAGCCGCTCGCTCCGCCCGAGAAGGGCAGGAAGTCGCGGTAGCCACAGCGACGTTCGTGCTGGCTTGCTGCGCTAGCCGTGACGCCTCATTCGATCCGATGGTTGTCGCCGCCGGTATTGAGGGAGACGAGGCCCAGGTGCACGCGCGTGTGCGCGAGGCAGCGGCGCACGTGGCCGGGCTGATGGAGGTTCAAAACCCGGACATCGCCGCCGCACTGCCGGAGGACGAGGCCGAGGACACCGCAAGACAGATCCAAATCATCGACGACGAGTGACTGTCGGGGCCACCACCTTTATTTTTGTTCGCTTCTTTTGCTTGTTTTCTGTACGCGAAAGACTACATCGGTAGTATCAGTGAAATTAGCACTTAGTCCGTTGTCCACTTCTCATCCCGCTCAGCCATGCTGTGAAGAAGCTCAATAATGTACACATCTGTAGGCGTGTAATAAACTCATGCTTCCATTAAAATGAGATAAAATAGACCACACAAACTGAACTGCTCCATTGCACAACGTAGATAAAGATGTAAACATGCATGACGCGTACATCACGGACTAGTGCACAAATCGCGTAAAAACTAACACAAGGATAATCGCATACATCATCTTTTCTAACCACTTTATGTGATCTAAAATGCGATCCACCTTAAACGTTAGCATGTTAAGTTTTTGCTCGACGTCCATCCTCTCCGCTTCTACCCCGCCAGGGTCCTCTCGTACTATCGTGAGTAGCATGCTCCTCGGTGTATTCAAGTTGTCTGCCCACTGAAAATATTGGCATCCTGTGGACTACATCACGGTGCGAACATTGTTATATTATCACCAACTTCCGCAGGAGAGTAAGCATCGAAAAACCTGAAGAAATTGAAATATATTTTCACTTACAGAGAAATTAGGGCACTTATAAAACACCCGACCGTTATTTGTTGGAGTGGTAGAGTAGAACACATTAGCTTCTACGTGGCAATTAGGGCAATTGACCCGTCTTGCGTTGGCAAGCGCAAGGGCCCTCCGATTCGCTGAGCTTGAGGTCTGAGACATGGCCTTAACAGAAGAGACGAAGTGGGAGAACGAAGAAGAAGTTTTCAGCAAGAGGAAGAAGAGGATATGAAAATTCTCAGTGTGGAATGTATGTGCTGGGTGCCTCCGTATTTATAGTAGCCAACATGGTTGTCTATGTGGCCTATCAAAGCTGCTGCCAGTGTGTTCAATTTGAGCTGATAAATTACTAGACTGCGTGTTGTCATTTCACTCTTACAAAGCTGGGCGTGCGCGTGTTGTCATCTTTTCTAGCTTTTTGTCAAATCATTTTTCCAAATGTGTTGTCATGTCAACTATTTCATCTTTTGTCATATCAGCTTTTGTCATCCGCTTTTGTCGTATCACATTTTCCAGCTTTTGTCGTCCGCAAAACCGTAGAAAGCATTCTAGCAGACCTTGTCGCTTTGCTCCGGGATTGCTAGTGCTTTGTTGCTTGGTGGTGTGCAGAGTGTTGTCCAATCAGTCACTTTTACTTTCTCATACGATGTCACAACACAACAACACGTCCGCGTCTGCTTTTCGACTCCATCAGATGCACGGACAAAGATTGTTGTGTCATAAATGAAAGCATCCATCACCTTTGGGACAATTTGTATAGTATTCCAATAAAAAATACAGTGTACTTGGGCAGTTAAAAATAAGGTGACATGCTTGTATGGGACCCCAGGAACACAATGACAACACTGGTATGATAAAAGCTGACAACACTGGTATGATAAAAGCTGGAAAAGGAGCTCACAATTCTCCAGGATGGAAAGCGTGACATGACGGCCTATGCAGCGTTGCCAGGTGGGGTGTCAAGTCGGTCAGCTTTGGCAAAGGGGTGATAGGTATCACAAGCTGCACACCCTATCACCCTCAATCAGAGCTGCACGCCATGTCACCCTCAATCAGAGCTGCACGACTGTCACCCTCAATCAAAGCCGCATGACTCCGCCTTTCTCGCATTGATTGGACCACACTATCGTGCATCCCAATGCGTGATGTGTCGTGGCATTTTGCCAAAAGGCATGACAGTCGCGGCTTTTCGGAAAGGGGCAACAGGTCATGCGCTTTTGCCAAAGGGGTGACATGCCATATAGCTCTCCAAGAGAGACAAGTGTTGTAGTTAGGTGGAGAAGCCCTCACCAAAGACTATAAAATCAAGTGAGGGAGGGCTAGATGCATCACAATCGCCAAACCAGCAATAAACTTCAACCGACTTTACACAAATCAGGCCACGATGTCATTCTACCGTCGCTTCTTCAAAGCAAGCAAAACTTAACCTCCATATACCCGGATGCGAGTACCATTGACGCCCTTGATTCTCACGTGAGTCGCCCGGCCGAAATGCGACTGCAACCTTCTGGCGAAGATGATGCAGTCTACGCACGGAGATACGGCCGCCCGCGCTCACTATTGTTGTGGCCGCGGCTACGAGGTAAACCAATTGGTGTCCACACACAAATTAGGGTAACACTACCATTTCATGCATCGTTCTTTATTTTTTAAGCACGAGGACCGGTGCTGCTTCTTCCAATGGATCGATGGCCCCGAACGACGTGACTACGAATTTATGTACAACTGCCACGACGCCTACCCCACCTCGCCCGAGAACTTCACCCGGTGGGAGAGGCCGCCGGGATATGTCCCCTATCTACATCGACCGAACTTAAGGGCCGGTGGGCAAGGGACCAATCAATCGGTGAGTTTCATGCGACATGCTCATGTTTCACTCATAAAGTGGTTATTCTAAACCAGTTCATCCCATACAGGACTTCAGAAATAATCTTGCGAAATTCCTCAAGTCAAAGGAGAAGCCTCCACAAGGGCCACCCGAAAGGCCGACCAGTGCGAACACGGCTGCAGCGATGGTTGACACCGCCACGAGGATCTAGCGGACCAGAAGATTCTACCGGTGCCCTTTGCCGGAGGATGAATGGTGCTGGTACTTCAACTGGGTGGACCCAGAGACATACCACCCACATCTCAAACTTCCCGTCTCGGATGACTGGGGGGACCAACCCTCGCCGTGGTGCTACTACCTCCCAGAAAATCCAGACCCCGAGTACGCCTACGGTATTCGACAACGACCACAGTGGGCATATTGCATTGATCATAGGAACGCCATTGTATAACAACAAGCCCAACACACACCTCCTGCACCATATAGTGGAGTGCGAGCCGAAACAGAGGAGGCATGTCGGCAAGTCTCCGGAAGTGCATCAGGGTTCCTCCTCCCGAAGAGAAAGGGATAAGGGGAAGCAGCCGGCCGAGGTCCGAACTACGCAACAAATCCTTGATGGATTACAAAGACCATGCGGGAACCCGGGTGGTATTAAAATAGGGGACGTGGGTAATCGGGAGGGAAGAGATCAACAAAAAAAAGACAAAAAAATTATGTTTTATACCCCCGAGACATTCGGCATAGGCTGCCCATTCGGCGACAGCTGGGAGCACTGTGCACGGCCATGGAGCTCTTTCATAAGAGAGATTGAGCGGTGTCCAAGAACAAATCGCAAAAGATTGACGGGTGATGTAATATGTAGAAAATGTTGCGCGTCATTCCCAGTCTACAAACATAGGCGGAACGATCACTTGTTCCACCATGACAATCAGTGTTTTCGTCGGTTCTTGTAGCAATGTCGTCACTATTGTAAGGATGTAGTTCTAGCAATTCCGTCAGGATTGTAATGCCCCCGTAATATCTGTTGCCCTCTAGTTGCACTCTGTAGAAGCTAAATAAAGTACTTCGCTTTAACTCTACCGTAGTGAGGTAATGCGATCAAGAACCTTCATGTTAATTATGATCATCGTGCACGGTAAATGACAAATAACTGAAAAAGCTGATATGACAAAAGGCTGGAAAAGGTGATATGACAAAAGCCTGAAAAAGCTGATATCAAAAGGCCGATTGGACAAAAGCGGATAACATAAGCCCGCCACATCGCCAAAGGCCACCGCCGCCAGGTGTGCTATTTACGAAAGTTATTTTGTACGGTGAGTCACATTGTTGTGTTGTTGGGTGAGTGATATACTGATGGATATTGATGGGTTCTTGGGGTTTTGTGGTCATCTATTTCGTTTTTATGTTTTTATTCGAAGTATATTCATCAGTTATGCTTGAATCCTACTCTTTTAGGCTGAAATATAATTGCTTCCAATGTGTACATGGACAAGTATCGGAGCAGCTCGGTAAGGCTTGGCCTGGAAAATCAAAAAAATAGATGGCATCGCATATGACCTTGATAAAATTGCTATAGGAGTTGTACATCACTGGTAACCGTACATCACTAGTTTATTTGTAAATACGCAAAACTGTTCTCGTAATTACGAGTTAAAACTTGTATCAAATACATTTTTTGCCATTTCGAATCACCTCGGTTTCAAATTTCAGAAAAAAAACAATAAAACATAACTATTCGATTTTTTATTGCTTGTATGGGACTCCAGGAACCGGCCAAGCCTTCGATGGGAACCCAGGAACCGGCCATTCATGCACGGGGTTCCAGAAACCGGCCATGAGTGAGAATTTCGTAAATACGCCAAAATGTTGCACCGTTTTGAAATTATGGGTTCAATATTGTATGAAATACGATTTTTTCCCCCTAAGAACCGGGCATGCATGAATGGAATACCAGGAACCGGCCATGGATGGGTTTTTTTTAAATACGCCAAAAAATGGTATCGCTTTGAAATTATGAGTGGAAACTTGTATGAAATATGATTTTTTTTGAAATTATGAGTGGAAACTTGTATGAAATATGAATTTTTTTTGAAATTATGAGTGGAAACAAGTATGAAATATGAATTTTTCCCAAAATGGCAGGCTGGGCCATAGCCGAAATCCCCATTTTTGGGTATGAGGTGCCACCTCATACCCGAAATCCCCAATTTCGCGTATAGCCCATACCCGAAAATACTGTTTTCGTTTACAGTATACCCGAAAATACTGATTTCAAATACACCAAAACCGAAATTCCTATTTTCGGGAATGGGTACACGAAATTCCTAATTTCGGGTAAGGTGGTGATTTCTGTAAATAGCTAAATATGTTGTGTAGATTTGTAAATACAGGGCACATGTTGTATAGAATACCAATTTTTCCATCAATCTGCAGCAGCTTTAGACAGAGCAGTGCTACGACGTGGTGACGACAACAACACTGCCCGTTTTCGCTTTTGCTTGTGTCGCCGTAGCCTGCTGGGATGGAGCTGCTGCTGACAGGCATATCCAAATCGAGAGGCATCTTATGTGGGTGGGTAGGCTCCGTCTCAGCCCTTGACCTTCCTTAGAAGACCTGTGCACTCGCCAAGCAATTGATTTCGTACTGAGCTGAATAATTTCGTGACAACTATTTCTAATACATGTGTAGATCAAAATATACCAGAAATGAATATTACTTTGATGCTAATATTAGCATGCAAGTTTAAGTTATTTTTGGCTCCAAAGCGTCAAAAATATCAACCATATTGACCAGAAACTTCATTTTATGTGTTAGAAATGTTAGAAATAAAGGCACATTTAGGTTTAATTTAATCCAAAAGTAAATCATGAACACCATGTGATTGACGATCGGTAACGAATAACAGGAGCATACCATAGATGCATATGCTAGAAGACTACACATATATCCATCTAATGTGCTCACAATCAACAGGTGAAAATAAACAGTAGAAACATTGTAACGCATCGCTCGTGTGCGAGATGGAAGCGAAGAGTCGTTGTAGCGCGTACAGTGGCGAGGACGGAAGCACGACGCAGTCGAGGGCGATGCCGAGCAGCCGCTCCTGAACGACGAGGAAGACGAGCCGTGACGGTGACGTGGAAGCAGTCGCGCCAAGCGCTTCCCAAAAACCTGATTCGTCCTCTCCAGGTGCAAGAACGCGAGGACGGACGGTTTTGGAGACCTGCTTTCCCGTTCGCTGGTGCACGCCGGCGTACGGGACGGGGCAGACTAGATGACGGCGCAGCGAGGGAAACTGGCAAAACGCTAGTGCGCAGAAAACTCTTTTTTTCTCCCAGATGACAGCGACGCAGTATATAAAGGAGCAGCCTGGTAACAGTCCGTAACCGAACACGACTCGAGGACATGCCACGATCGGAGTCCATTACGGGATCTGTTACGGTGTCCTTATCTCATACTACAACCGCGATTCCGAGTAGCAAAAGAGTAATCTGCAAAAGGAGGCTGCGCCTACGCAAAGCCCTGGACCGGATTTCGGCGGACCATTCACGCAGGTGCCGCACGCCCGCGCCCCGCCCGTTCGGCCCGTGCGTGCCGAGCCCGAGCCCGAGCCTCGCCCGGCCCACCAAAGCAGGCGAAAGGCGTGTGTATTCTTTCTCCCTTTCTCCACATGGTTCTACCATGGTGGAGCACACTCCACTACTTAAACTAGGGTTCACCACTTTAGGCTAGCAATGTGGTACTATTGCTAGTGCACATACTCCTCATGAGGTGGGCCTTTGAGATTTTCTAGGATTTATTGTCTCAATTAAATGGGCTTGGCCCAAATAATCCAACAATCTCCCACTAGATCTCAAAGTCCCACCGATCTTGCTCTGCTCCCAAAGCCGTTAATATACCAAAGATTTCAAAGGTGAAAGGACCGGATGTCGGCCTAGAGGGGGTGAATAGGCGATTACAAAATTATACCCAATTTAAATTAATCTATCGTGAGAAAATGCGAAGCAAAGGGTACAATTAAGTTTTGCAATTTAAACAATTTAGTGAGATACCAACCCGACACTCAGGATATTTGGTCCGGATACTCGGATCAATATACCGATACTCCGGTTGCCTGCTTCGGTCGTAATGCAGCACACGCAATAAAATTAAGCACGACTTCGATTCTAGTGATATAAATTACTCTACTGCAACAAAGCAAGTATACAAGCAATAATAGATGCGGTAGAAGCAATCTAATCAATCTAAGCACAAGAATCGAAGACAAATTAAACAAGTGAGTAAAAGAGGAAACCGAAGGAGACACGAAGATTTGTTCCCGAAGTTCGGATCCTTGAGGGGATCCTACGTCTCCGCTGAGGCGGCTCGGTCACACTTGAGCCGGGTCTCTTTCAACCCTTGTCCTCCCGGTGTTGCACTTGGCACTCGACGACGGCCGGTCACCCAAGACTCGGAGTCTCTTTCAACTCGCTAGCCGCTCGTCGTTGCACCTTGCATACGCCGGCTTCACTTCTTTGATACCTTTCCTCGCGGAGGCGGAATCCGGCCTTCACAAACTTCCCACGGCGCACCACACCAAGTTGGTGGCTCGTAGGCGACCTCCTAGCCGTCTAGGAGTCCTCAATCTCCAAGAGTAACAAATACTCTCGAAGAACTCACTTAGAATCAACCTCAAGTGCTCAACAACTCAAATCACACTTAACCCTAGCACTACCCACTCTCACACCCAACCCTTCACTCAAAAGGGGATCACTAAGATCTTAGGATTAGAGGGGCTTTGGGGGCTCAAGATCACCAAGAAAACACCTCAATACACCCAGCAAAACATCCCCCAACGGCTACTTTGAAGTGGGCAAGAAGGGGGCTTTAAATAGCCATCCCAAAAAAACTAGCCGTTTGGGACCGAAATGGGCAACCCGGAGACTCCGGATAAAACCCCGGAGACTTCGATCATCCGGATACTCCGAATCATCCGATACTCGGATAACCCGAGACTCCGGGTTACAACCCGGATACTCCGGATCTCCCAGCAGCACGCAGCACCCGACGAAAACGGGCATAACTTTTGATCCCGGACTCTGATTTCGCAAATTCGGACTTTTCGAAAGCTATGAACGGTGGCTATCCAACTAACAAGGTCTCACTACCCAAATCCAAAAGGATCAAATCAGATTTCACAAAGAATCCACAAGGAGACCTCAAATTCTCACTTTCCGGAACCACCAACACTTCTATCCCTCACACCAACCCACCTACACCTAGGTGAACACGGTGTGACTTGGGTTTCTCAACCTTAGACAAGGATAGACCACTTTTGAGCACTTGAGACTTATCTAAGTGATTTCAACGATTGCATCCTCTTAATAGTACGGCAATCCTTAGACTCAAATTTAACACAAAATCTAAGTCTTACACTAAGCTTACATGCCGACTTCTTGGATGCACGGTGCATGATGAAACTTCCACAAAGATTGATGACGCCCTCCGTCTTGTCAACCTCGACGCGATTCACCTCATGAGACTCTCGTCCTCTCCGACCTTGACCTCGATCATCACCTAGACAATCCTCACGCCAAGTCGTTCTTGACTTAGTCCTCACTTTTGGTGACACCGCTGCCTTATTTGACTTTGACTCGCTTGTCATCCTTCAAACCATCTTGGTCATCATACACACAGCTTTGGGACCTAATTCTTATCAAAGCACTCAAAGAAACGTATTAGTCCCACAAGCTTAAAAGATATATTGAATAATTTGATAATAACAAGTGTTTCATATCAAGAAGCACAATATGAATGGAAACACTTGACAATAGAAATATTCTCTGCTAAGTGCATTATGATGAATATATGATTGATCTAACTGCACTAGAGAGATAAATGCCAATATGATGAATCAATTAAATCATGGCAGGGATCACAGACTTTGCTTAAATGAAACACATGACAGAATATACATGAATTGTACATGTGCAAATAATATTTGGAATGAGAATAAATAATGTGATCCAATTCTAGATTAAACTTCACTAAGAGAGGTGCATTAGAAGATACACAACTAAGACATGTATGCACCAAGTCAAAATGAAGCAATGAAGTTTAACTCTAGTTAACACAAGCATATTAAAAACAAAACACATAATGAACTCAAATGAATATATATATGCACAAGCAATTTTGACATGAATCAATGTGCACATATGAAATCAACAAGTTACTTAGAGTTCAATATGCATTTGCTAAAGAGGAATGCAATGACAAATATGGAAGGAATACCGAGATTGCATACCTCATTTTTGCTTAACCAGCCCAATTGATTTTCCTCTAAAATAGATGAGACTAATATTCAACTAGGCAATAAACATGTTAGTCTCATAACAATATAAACATATTAGAGGTTTGTCATTTGTTAAGCACTAAGTTAAGAATTTGTACAATTACATTGATTGACATTACATGCGTTTGTCATTAATCGCTTATCATTAATCACCAAAACAACATAAGTGCTTAGATGCACTTTCAATCTCCCTCTTTTGGTGATTTATGACAAACGATTTAACAAATGCACTAAAGGACAATATAAAGATATTTAGCTTTGAAATGAACGCGAGAATGAGTAAGAGATCATACTTACAAATATTCTCCCTCGCTTTTCATTGTCCCTTTTATCAATCGATTAGGGGCATTTGATAAGTCCATCAATTCTCCCCAAATATTCTCCATCTTTTGTCAATCGATTAGGGGGCAATTGATAAATCCATAAATTCTCCCCTTTGTCATTAATCCCAAAAAGAATAACCTTTTCTCCTCTAGATTGAACACTCAATAAAAGATTAGGAAGAACAAAATAAAACAAAGGAGCTAGTAATAAGACAATGATATTAAGCTCCCCCTAAATCTAGGCAAGATATGATATCAATTATATCCAAGATTTAGGTGATTGATCTTTTTAATTGAACAAATTTAAAGTTGTCATGATTAACAAGATATAAGTGAAGCTCAAACATGACAATTGAATAAGATACCAATCGATGATACCAATTCAAATGAAGTCATGATTCACAAGAATGTAAGAGATGCTTAAATCATGACAAAGATCATATAGCAAATATGTGTATCGAGCATAATAACTATCAATATCATATAGCCACTGTATGGGAGTGAATTACATGCTTATGATCAATTTAAAGAGTAAGGTATACCTCTTACTAATGTGTTCTTGAACTTACATTTCCTCCTCCTTAAGCACGGTGTCATCCATACCAATCATACTAAATGGCAAGAAGTTAGATGACACTTAAATAGAGAGAAAATGCAATTTACAATGAGAGGATACCAAATGATAAGCAATTGAAGTAGTATCAAAGCAATCTAATTACCAGTTGAAATACATAATGATTGAAGGAATTGATATCAATTGGAAGACTTAACATTATAAACATTACACCATTTAAAATTTAAGACAATTAGCATAATGGTGTACAAAGACATTATTAAATATGGTCAGAAAGAAATACGTCCCTTCAGTCGGTTCTTGTCTATTGCATGTTCGAATCAGTCATGGTCAAGTCGCACGGCCTCGGATCCCTCGGACTTTGGAGCTACACTCCTTTCCTTCATCTCACCGTCGAAGTTGACACCTTTTCCAAACCTTGAACATCAACAGACAAGCACACGATTTCCGAGCAAATATCTTTCAACTTGACCCAAGTTAGTTTGATAATGTCTAAATGCACTGTGCAAGATAAAGATGATAAGCATGATAGTACTACTTGCATGCAATTTTTCAAATTTAAGAACCCAAATGAAGATCTTGTAATATAAACTTACAAGAAGGATTGAAAAACATTCAATTTTAACTCTCGAAATCCTCTTTTAGCAATTATCTTCAATACATTCAAGAGAGGAATCACTTTGAGGCTAAGATACAAGTAAATCCAGTTTCTAAAAGAACTTAGCCAAATGATGCACTTTCAATGGAATGAAAACTTAAATAGATAAGCTCCACTCAAAAGCTTGGAGCAATGAAAAAGCTCACTTAGTTTTCATCTTTGAAAGGCTTGCCAAGATACCAAATGAAAGAACTAAAGCTCAAAACAAAGGAAGGTATCTCAAGGTTATTTGAAATTAATTCAAATAACTCACTTCATTTTATTAGGCTTTACGATAAACATCATGATTCTCTTGCGTAATCCAAACTCTTGCCTAATAGGGTTAAGCGAGAAACCCAACGCAAATACCACTTGAGAAATTAGATACCAATTGAAAAAACTATCTCAAGGGAGATGCTTGAAGAGCTTCTTTCGAGAAAGAGCATAAAGAAATTTTCATTAACGAACAATGCTCAAATGGAATTTCTCCTCTTTATGCATTTCAATTCATAAAGAACCTCACATAGAGAGTTCTTAAGCGATTGAACTTACAATTTAAGCTTATGGAGAATCCAACTCAAAAGACTTTGGGTATCAAAACAATGCTACAAAGAGGCAACACATACCACTTGTAGGAAACTTGAAGTTCATTGATACCAATTGGATAAATCAAATAAGATGAAACCCCTTGGAAACATGATAAATGAATAACGCTCTTTTGATACTTCTTATTGGATCAAATCACAAAGATATTGATACCAAAAGAAAAAAGATATTCGATTGAATCGATGAGTATCAGAGCAATTAACCATTTAAGGATATCAAAGAGCAACTTGAAAGCTTTAGAGTCAAACAAATGAGGATACCACTTGAAAACATGTAATCGCCAAAACTTGACATAAATACGCTCCTCAAGATATTCAATAAAAGAATCATGGAGCTATTTTGCATTTGAATTGCTCAAGTTTTGTCTAGCCAATGATACCACTTAAAAGAAAATCGATAAGCTTGAAGGGTATCAGAGCAATAAACACTGACAGGTAACAGGGTAAATGCAAACACAAGAAAATCTAAATCACAAAGATTTAGAAAGGTATCAGAGCTGAAAAATTTCGAGAACAAGCAAAGGGGTACAAGGAAACCACTTGAAAAGAACAAATCCCCTTGCAACCAAATAACTCCTCAAAACTGATACCACTAGTAAACTCCTTCAAATATTTTCAAAAACATTTGATTTTGTGCAAAAAGATGCTTTGGGACTGCAAGAATCTTTTTCCAAAAAGAATTCTTGAAAAAGGAAGTACCAAATTAAAGATATCCCAAAACCAAATTCGAAAATCCGAAATTTTCAGAATTTTCAGTCTTGTCTGCCAGACCGGCACTACCGCGCACACAATGCCGGTAGTGCCAGGGGATCCGGTACTACCACCGTTCAGGTGCGGTAGTGCCGACCTCCGGTACTACTGCCTGTCAGGTGCGGTAGTGCCGACTTTGGCACGACTGAACTGAAACTTTTTGCAAATAATCAAATTTGATTCAAATGAAATCCAAATGATTTGAAAAATTTTAGGGAACTAACTTTGGACATTTTGAAGGTTTTGAAACAAGTTTTGCTTTAAAAGAATTTTCTTTTAACTTAATTTTGGCGAAATGCGCTTTGAGGCATAAAAATGAAATCGAAACTCGAAAAGTCCTCAAAGTGCAATTTCAACTCGGATTTCATCCACAATTGAACCATCATGGCTTGAAGGATTTGAAATATGTTTTTGAAGCCATGACCACTTATAAAAACAATAGAATCCGATTTGAAAGCCAAAAACCTATATTAGGTATGTTTGAGTTAAAGCACAAATTGTTTTAGGCCAAAATATTTTCTAGAAAAGGAACTTTTATTTTCAAAGCTTGTAAAACCTTTCAAATACAAAGTAGGATAGTTTTACAAACCTTTTGCAAATTTAGGCCCTTTTAAACAAGATTGTGACTTTTGTCCAAAGAAGGTCCTTTTGAAGAACCAAATGAAAACCAACAAAGTCAAATTCAATTAACACAAAGAATCAAATCCATCTTAAGAGAATGGCATAAGAGTTAGAGATTTGAAACTTTATGTATGAGTTTGAAATATCATTTTGGACTTAGATATAGCACAAGGTCTAGTCCAAATGGCGAAACTCACTAAGTGCAATATTTTGACCGATATAGGTTAAACTAAGATTTTCGGAGAATTTCGAAAACAAATAGCTTTTGTTGGGTTGGTCTTTTGAAAAAATTTTGAACACAAAAGATATTAAGAATGACCAACTCTAGGAGTTTTGCTTTAAGAATATTTTCAAAATCCTTTTACTTTTAATTCTATGAAAATTATAAGTTTAAATCCAAAACAAGATACTACTATCTAGATTTTGGGCTTGAAACTTATTTTCTTTTCAAAATAGATTTTGAGAAGCCAAAACCTTTGGAAAACATTTTAAAGACATTTGTATACCAATTTCAACTAGTTTTTCAAAATACTACTAGTAAGTACACAAGTTTTGAGTTTTGGCTAAAAGGTTGATTTTGAAAATATATATTATGCACTTATATACATATGGGCACATGTAGGGATGTGATACACATGAATATGAATTAGCACTCCCCCTAAATGTGCCACTTTAAACTTGCTCAAGATTGCAATAAGAGAATAATACTAAGAGCAAGAGCAAGTACACATAACAAGCAAATAAATTGAATTTGCATGATACTAAAGCGTCTAAACCTACACAAGGCTAGAAGCAATAATGTAATCAATTTAAATACTTGTTACCGAGATAGCATTGGCTTAAGATAGACTTGATTATCTTCATGCTTGGCTCCGATTGCAATTGATAGTTCATTTTTCTTCTTGTGGAGATCAAGCATCCAATCCATCTCTTAGTACCTAATAATTCTTTTAGGCACTCTTTGGTACCCAATCTTTGTTGGGTCCAACAATGTTAGTCACAATAGACTTAGGAACCCAAATGGTCCTAATATTTGCATTATTGACTTGACTAACATAACTAGCAATAGGTTTGCGATAATTGTTCCTCCTAAGCAATTGATTGGCATTTTTATAACAAGGCTTAGGAGGACAATGATACTTTGCAAAACTATTTCTAGTTTGCTCCCTTCTAAGCATATGATGATCATCATAATAGAAAAGCTTAGAGAATCTAGCAAGTCTAGCAAATTGATTGCTATTGTTATTTCTCCTAAGCAATTTGTCGGAATTGCTTTGAATGGGCTTAGGAGTCCTAACAATTTTAGCAAATCCATTTCTAGACTTACTCTTCCTATGCAAATGAATATTATCATTTTTAGTAGGCATAGGGGACTTGGCAAGCTTGGCAATTACATTGCCATTCTTGTCCTTCCTAAGCGAATAATCATTGAATTGAATAATAGGCTTAGGAATTGTACCTTTAGGGCAATCCTTACCGATGTGCCCTTTTTCCCGACAATTGAAGCAAGTGGGCTTTGAACGTCTCTTTCTCTTGTCTTGCTTCTTGCCAGCTTGCCTCAAGGTTGGAGTTGTGGCCTTGTTATCCACTTTATTGGGGCACACGGAGGCGAAGTGGCCCTTCTTGTTGCATCCAAAGCACACAATCGTCTTCATTCTTGCATTGTGCTTCTTCTTGCTCTTCTCCCTCTTGGAGATGTAGCCAAGTCCTCTTCTATCTTGAGGTGCCCGAGGCTCGCTCAAGATCTTGTCGAGGACGGCTTTGCCCTTGTAGCACTTCTCCAAGTCATTTTCCAATCTAATGACTTGGGCCTTGAGCTCATTGTTTTCCTCTACAAGATTATCATCTAAACAACTAGAGGAACTAGAAGCAATGTTAGAGCAACAAGGCAAAGCAATGCTAGAGGTAGACATATCAATTAAATCACATTGAGTACTAATGTCTACTCTAGGCTTAATGAATTCCTTGAGAAGGATACTTTCATGATTTTCCTTAAGAACATCATAATTCTTTTGAAGTGAGTCATACTCAACCTTCAAAATCTCATACCTAGTTTTCTCCTTCTCAAGAGATTCATTTTTCGCTTTTTCTTTAGCAAGAACACTCTCAAGTTCAAGATTTCTTTCTTTTTCAAAGATGAGCAAATCTTCTTGCCTCTCGAGAGTGTCCTCTTGCTTCTCTATTGTATCAAGCAAGACAAGCAATTTAGATGGTGATATTTTTCTAATATCATCATACCTACCATCATAATCAGTATCACTATCATCATCACTTTTACCTAAATCATCTACATTTTTAGATTTGGATGTGTGTGATACCTTCTTCTCCTTTACCATAAGGCAAATAGGAGTGTCGTCATTGCTTGAGGTAGAAGAGGAGGTAGATGGTGATGTCGGTTCATCATCACTTGATGTAGAGGTTGAAGAATCATCAACCGACATCCATTCCTCAATGCAATCCTCACTTGATGATGTGGACACATCATATTTGTCTTGAAGCATTGTCCACATATCATGAGCGCTCTTGAGATTGCATATCTCATCAAATATATCTTCGCTCACAACATTAAATAAAACATTAGTAGCTTGAGCGTCGAGATGTAGGCATTTCATCTCTCCGTTAGTTGGATCAACTTCATTCAATGGAGATGAAAAGCCGACATCTACGATCCACCAAATTTGGGCGCTCATGGATTTAAAATGAGAAATCATGATTAATTTCCATGAAGCATAATTAGAGCCATCTAGCATGAGTAGATCATGTGAGTGCACTAAACCTCTAGTCGCCATCCCTTACTCTCTAGACGGTTAAGTCTAATAAAATGAGAGACCTTGGCTCTGATACCAATTGAAAGGACCGGGATGTCGGCCTAGAGGGGGGGTGAATAGGCGATTACAAAATTATACCCAATTTAAATTAATCTATCGTGAGAAAATGCGAAGCAAAGGGTACAATTAAGTTTTGCAATTTAAACAATTTAGCGAGAGACAGTCAACCCGACACTCAGGATATTTGGTCCGGATACTCGGATCAATATACGGATACTCGGGTTACTGCTTCGGTCGTAGCAGAGCACACGCAATAAAATTAAGCACGACTTCGATTCTAGTGATATAAATTACTCTACTGCAACAAAGCAAGTATACAAGCAATAATAGATGCGGTAGAAGCAATCTAATCAATCTAAGCACAAGAATCGAAGACAAATTAAACAAGTGAGTAAAAGAGGAAACCGAAGGAGACACGAAGATTTGTTCCGAGTTCGGATCCTTGAGGGATCCTACGTCTCCGTTGAGGCGGCTCGGTCACACTTGAGCCGGGTCTCTTTCAACCCTTGTCCTCCGGTGTTGCACTTGGCACTCGGCGACGGCCGGTCACCCAAGACTCGGAGTCTCTTTCAACTCGCTAGCCGCTCGTCGTTGCACCTTGCATACGCCGGCTTCACTTCTTTGATACCTTTCCTCGCGAGGCGAATCCGGCCTTCACAAACTTCCCACGGCGCACCACACCAAGTTGGTGGCTCGTAGGCGACCTCCTAGCCGTCTAGGAGTCCTCAATCTCCAAGAGTAACAAATACTCTCGAAGAACTCACTTAGAATCAACCTCAAGTGCTCAACAACTTAAATCACACTTAACCCTAGCACTACCCACTCTCACACCCAACCCTTCACTCAAAAGGGGATCACTAAGATCTTAGGATTAGAGGGGCTTTGGGGGCTCAAGATCACCAAGAAAATACCTCAATACACCCAGCAAAACATCCCCCAACGGCTACTTTGAAGTGGGCAAGAAGGGGGCTTTAAATAGCCATCCCAAAAAAACTAGCCGTTTGGGACCGAACTGGGCAACCCGGAGACTCCGGAAAAAACCCCGGAGACTCTGGATCATCCGGATACTCCGGAATCATCCGGATACTCCGGATAACCCGGAGACTCCGGGTTACAACCCGGATACTCCGGATCTCCCAGGCAGCACGCAGCACCCGGACGAAAACGGGCATAACTTTTGACTCCGGACTCCGATTTCGGCAAATTCGGACTTTTCGGAAAGCTATGAACGGTGGCTATCCAACTAACAAGGTCTCACTACCCAAATCCAAAAGGATCAAATCAGATTTCACAAAGAATCCACAAGGAGACCTCAAATTCTCACTTTCCGGAACCACCAACACTTCTATCCCTCACACCAACCCACCTACACCTAGGTGAACACGGTGTGACTTGGGTTTCTCAACCTTAGACAAGGATAGACCACTTTTGAGCACTTGAGACTTATCTAAGTGATTTCAACGATTGCATCCCTCTTAATAGTACGGCAATCCTTAGACTCAAATTTAACACAAAATCTAAGTCTTACACTAAGCTTACATGCCGACTTCTTGGATGCACGGTGCATGATGAAACTTCCACAAAGATTGATGACGCCCTCCGTCTTGTCAACCTCGACGCGATTCACCTCATGAGACTCTCGTCCTCTCCGACCTTGACCTCGATCATCACCTAGACAATCCTCCCGCCAAGTAGTTCTTGACTTAGTCCTCAGCTTTTGGTGACACAAATTGCCTTATTTGACTTTGACTCGCTTGTCATCCTTCAAACCATCTTGGTCATCATACACACGACTTTGGGACCTAATTCTTATCAAAGCACTCAAGAAACGTATTAGTCCCACAAGCTTAAAAGATATATTGAATAATTTGATAATAACAAGTGTTTCATATCAAGAAGCACAATATGAATGGAAACACTTGACAATAGAAATATTCTCTCGCTAAGTGCATTATGATGAATATATGATTGATCTAAGCGCACTAGAGAGATAAATGCCAATATGATGAATCAATTAAATCATGGCGGGGATCACAGACTTTGCTTAAATGAAACACATGACAGAATATACATGAATTGTACATGTGCAAATAATATTTGGAATGAGAATAAATAATGTGATCCAATTCTAGATTAAACTTCACTAAGAGAGGTGCATTAGAAGATACACAACTAAGACATGTATGCACCAAGTCAAAATGAAGCAATGAAGTTTAACTCTAGTTAACACAAGCATATTAAAAACAAAACACATAATGAACTCAAATGAATATATATATGCACAAGCAATTTTGACATGAATCAATGTGCACATATGAAATCAACAAGTTACTTAGAGTTCAATATGCATTTGCTAAAGAGGAATGCAATGACAAATATGGAAGGAATACCGAGATTGCATACCTCATTTTTGCTTAACCAAATTTCAATTGATTTTCCTCTAAAATAGATGAGACTAATATTCAACTAGGCAATAAACATGTTAGTCTCATAACAATATAAACATATTAGAGGTTTGTCATTTGTTAAGCACTAAGTTAAGAATTTGTACAATTACATTGATTGACATTACATGCGTTTGTCATTAATCGTTTATCATTAATCACCAAAACAACATAAGTGCTTAGATGCACTTTCACAGTGACAATGGACTATGCCTTGAATTGCACCTAGGACTCCAAATTACACTCAGCCACAACTTGAACAATGGACTAAGCCTTGAATTGCAAGTTTTGTGCGACTGAGTTTCATTTAAAGCCTTAGCTGATACTAGGCTGCCAATAGGCTTCCCCTCGGGTGGAGCATATAAGTCGTACTCCATGGTCTCTTCATGAGCTTACTAGAGATTACCCAAGTCTCATAGACTGCGACTTTCAACAGTCAATCTCATATAGGTGTGTTCTTTCAAGATGCTCTGTAGGATGACATCTTCGCTAAATAAAGCCAACAGAACACATTAAGGCAAAAGCCAACCTGCCATACAGATTTCGAGAGTATTGCATCTTCACTTGGAACCAGTTAGAAAATTACTCTCCTCCAGTTAACCAGTAGCTTGTTTTTCCCAGGTCCTAATTCACGGGATCTCCGATCACATAGGTTGGGTTACCGCTATGGTATAACTCACATGGGTCTCATGCCTAGTTCCTTTGATGCGTTATCTATCACATTCCGTGATAATCCTTTAGTGAAGGGATCTGCCAGGTTTTTAGCCGTCTGGATATAATCCAATGCTATCACTCCGGAGTTTTTCAATTTCCTGTGCACTTCAAACGTCTTTTCACATGTCTTGAGGATTTCAAGTTATCTTTAGAACTGTTCACTTTAACAATAATTGTTTGATTGTCACAATCATAAGAATGGCCGGTATTGGTTTTTCAACCACCGGAAGATCCATCAAGAGTTCACGTAGCCATTCTCGCCTCAACAATGGTCGTATCCAATGCGATCAATTCTGCCTCCATAATTGACCGTGTCAAAATAGTCTGTTTGCAAGACCTCCACGACAGCGCCCCACCAAGTGTAAACACATATCCACCGGTGGCCTTAATCTCATCGACATCGAGATCCAATTTGAATCACTATAACCCTCTAGTCTTGAAGGGTACCGGTATAGTGTATTCCATAATTTCTTGTACCCACCAAGTAACGCATAACTCTTTCGAGTGCACGCCATGATCATCTCCGGGTTAGAAGTAATGGCTCAATTTGCTTACGAGAAATGAGATATCGAGCCTTGTTGCGCTAGCCAAGTACATGAGAGATCCAATGATCTGAGTATTTCATTTGATCTCTAGCAATTCTCTTGTTCTTCCGAAGAATCACCTTTGGGATCATAAGGTGTTGGAGAAGGCTTGCTATCCGAATAGCCAAACCGACTCAAAACCTTTTCCACATAATGGGATTGAGAAAGACTAATCCCATCCTCACCTTTGACTAACTTGATGTTCAAGATCACGTCGACCTCTCCGAGATCTTTCATATCAAAATTTCCAGACAGGAAAGACTTGACCTCATTGATCACATCAAGGTTTGTTCCAAAGATCAAAATGTCATCCACATATAGGCACAGAATAACTCCCTCACCCCCACCATGGCGATAATACACACACTTGTCGGCCGTTTACAATGGCTTGACTTGTGTCAATGTTCTATCGAACTTCTCATGCCATTGTTTAGGTGCTTGCTTAAGGCCATAAAGAGATTTGATAACTTACACACCTTGCTCTCATGTCAGGGTAGCACAAATCCATCTGGTGATCCATGTAGATCTCCTCATCTAGCTCTCCATTAAGAAAAGCTGTCTTCACGTCCATTTGATGGACAATGAGACCATGAGAGGCAGCCAAGGATAAAAGTACCCGGATGGTTGTGATCCTAGCAACAGTGAATAAGTATCAAAATAATCCTCTCCTTCCTTTGCGTATAACCCTTAGCCACAAGTCTAGCCTTGTACTTTTCAATAGTACCATCAGGCCTTAGTTTCTTTTTGAACACCCACTTACAGCCCACAGGTTTGCAACCATAAGGCGATTCTGTGAGCTCCCAAGTTCCGTTAGACGAATAGAATCCATCTCACTACTGATCGCCTCCTTCCGAGTCCTGCATCGAAGATGCATAAGCTTAAAATAGAGGTGGGAGTATCATCCACAAGGTACACAGTGAAATCATTACCAAAGGATTTAACCATCCTTTGTCTCTTGCTCCTCCTAGGAGCCTCAATGTCATCCTCCTCAGGATTTTGCTCGGGTATCTGCTCGTAATCCTCGGTTTGTGCAATAGGTTCGGAATTATCTCGTGGTTTTGACTAGAAACGCTATGCAAATCTTTCATGGGAAATATGCTCTCAAAAAAGGTGACATCTCTGGATTCCATGATTGTATGCAAGCGATCATGTCAGATACCTCAGATTTTACTACGAAAAACCTATAGGCAATGCTGCGATGAGCGTATCCTAGAAAGATACAATCCACTGTCCTAGACCCGAGTTTGCGCTTTTTAGTTATGGGTACATTGACTTTCGCCAACAACCCCACGTGCACAAATACGAGAGTGATGGTTTTCTCCCTTCCCATTCTTTATATGGAGTTTTCTCCTTATTCTTAGAGGGAACTTTATTCAAAACATGTTATGAAGTCAACAAAGCCTCCCCCCACCATTCCTTAGACAGACCCGTAGTGTCCAACATGACATTCACCAAATCAGTCAGAGTGCGGTTCTTTCTTTCGGCAACCCCATTAGACTGGGGCTAATAGGGAGGTGTCCTCTCATGAATAATTCCATGTTCCTTACAGAATAAGTCGAACTTAGTAGAGAAATACTCACCACCACGATCCGACCTAAGTCTTTTGATTTTTCTTTCAAACTGATTCTCAACTTCAGTCTTATAGATTTTAAATTACTCCAAAGCCTCATCTTTAGTTTTCAATAGATAAACATAGCAGTATCTAGATGCATCATCAATCAGAGTCATGAAATATCTTTTTCCTCCTTTAGTCAACACACCATTCATCTCACAAAGATCTGAATGTATGAGTTCTAATGGTGCCAAGTTTCTCTCCTCCGCTGCCTTGTGAGGTTTGCGAGGTTGCTTTGATTGCACACAACTTTGGCACTTAGAACCTTTGACAAGAGGGAATTTTTGGAATTAAATTCATACTAGCGAGCCGAGTCATACAACCAAAATTTAAATGACATAACCGTGAGTGCCAAACATCGGCTTCACCTCCATTGGAAATATCACAAATATGGTTCACAACTTTATTGCAGAAATCAGAAAGGGAGAAGCGGAACAAGCCTCCGCATACATAGCCTTTACCAATGAAAAGTCCATGTTTAGACACGACTACTTTATTAGACTCAAACACCACTTTGAACCCTTCTTTACATAGAAGGGAGCCGCTGACCAGGTTTTTATTTATTGAGGGGACATGCTGCACGTTCTTTAGCTGCACGATCTTTCCCGAAGTAAACTTCAGATCTACCGTGCCAACACCAAGAACAGAAGCATTCGAGCTGTTTCCCATCAACACGGAGCAATCCCGCACGACCTGGTAAGAAGAGAACAAAGAGATATCAGCACACACATGAACATTAGCCCCAGTATCAATCCACCAATCGATGGTCTGATTTACTGAAAGAACAATAGGTACGTTACCATACCCAGAAGTTCCTCCTCCAGCATTGCCAATGGTCACGTTGAGAGACTTTGAGTTCTGTCCTTGCTCACCCTTCCTGCCCTTGCGATTTGGACACTGTTTGGCCCAGTGTCCAATCTCACCACAAACAAAGCAGGGCTTCTCATCTTTGTTCATTGACTTCTTCTTCTTGAAATTAGTGATTTGTTTGGCTTTATTTTTCCCCTTGTTCTTGCCATGTGAGAACTGTTGCACCACATTGGCGCTAGATTGCCCCTCAGTTCCTTTCACAGGTGCATCCTTAGCTCGAGCTTTCTCCTCAACATCTAGAGACGCAATCAGATTTTCAACAGAAATCTCTTCTCTTATATTTCAGAGATGTGGCAAAATTCCTCCATGAAGGAGGTAATTTGGCAATAATGCCCCCAGCCACAAACCTGTCAGGAAACTGGATTTTGAGGAGTTTGAGTTCCCTGGCGAGAACCTGTATCTCATGAGCCTGCTCAACTACAGAACGGTTATCCACCATCTTGTAGTCATGATATTGCTCCATGATATACGATTCATCACAAAGATCGGAAGCACCGAACTTAGCATTGAGCATCCTACGTTCCTTCGCCTCTTTAATGTGCATATACACATCGCACAGACGATCGGCAAGAACACTAAGAACGGCTCCCACAAAGAGTGTGTTGGCATCCCGATATGCCTTCTCCTTTTCAGGAGTTGGTTCCATATCCTCTGGTTTGCCGTTCGACACCCAGAACACGTTCATAGCTGTAAGCCACAAGGTGACCCTTGTCTGCCATCTTTTGAAGTGCACACCGGTGAATTTTTCCGGCCTCAGTGCCTCGGCAAAGCCAGCCATTGATAAACCTAAGCGCCTAAATTCAGGTTTTTGGATTGTTAGAAATAAAGGCACATTTAGGTTTAATTTAATCCAAAAGTAAATCATGAACAACATGTGATTGACAATCGGTAACGAATAACAGGAGCATACCATAGATGCATATGCTAGAAGACTACACATATATCCATCTAATGTGCTCACAATCAACAGGTGAAAATAAACAGTAGAAACATTGTAACGTACTGTTCGTGTGCAGATGGAGCGATGAGTCGTTGTAGCGCGTCTGATGGCGAGGCGGAAGCACGACGATCGAGGGCGATGCCGAGCGGTACGCTCCTGAGCGACGAGGAAGACGAGCCGTGACGGTGACGTGGAAGCGATCGCGCCAAGCGCTTCCCAAAAACCTGATTCGCCCTCTCCGGTGCAAGAACGCGAGGACGGGCGGTTTCGAGACCACCTTTCCGTCATTTGGTGCATGCCGGCGTCTGGGGCGAAGCGAACTAGATGACGGCGCAGCGAGGAAATTGGCAAAACGCTAGGCGCGAAAACTCTTTTTCTCCCGGATGACAATGACGCAGATATAAAGGAGCAGCACAGTAACGATCAATCGAACACGACTCGAGGACGTACCACGATCGTAGTCCATTACGGGATCTATTCTGATGTCCTTATCTCATACTACAACCGCGATTCCGAGTAGCAAAAGAGTAATCTGCAAAGGAGGCTGCGCCTCACGCAAAGCCCTGGACCGGATTTCGGCGGACCATTCACGCAGTGCCGCGACGCTGCGCCCCCGCCCGGCCCGGCCAAAGTGGCGCAGCGTGTGTATTCTTTCTCCCTTTCTCCACATGGTTCTACCATGGTGGAGCACACTCCACTACTTAAACTAGGGTTCACCACTTTAGGCTAGCAATGTGGTACTATTGCTAGTGCACATACTCCTCATGAGGTGGGCCTTTGAGATTTTCTAGGATTTATTGTCTCAATTAAATGGGCTTGGCCCAAATAATCCAACAAGAAATAGTGGACTACGAAAATAGTAAAGAAGTTGCTATCTTCTTAGAAACAAGAGATTACCACTTAGATTAACATCTAAATAGAAACATAGTAGTCAATTAGACTTCACAACCATCAAAATTGTAAGGATCATGCTATTAAACATGGTTACATGTATTGTACACCATTATACTAGGATTATTTGTTATTATTATTTTATTAACGAGTCAAAAACAAGTTTTTATAACAACTAGATTTGGAAAAAACAAACTATCTAACAAATAAAACTATTGACCCATTGGATTTGATGGCCGGCTAATTATTCAAAACCATCAAATGCCATTTGTGTATACTAGATGTGGTGTTTATCTACGCTGACCATTAATTATAATTAACGGTTGTTTTTCGTAGCACTGGTCGCTACAACATGACAACGCAATCCCTTATGGAACTTATCATCTGCCAAAGCCAATGCCACTTCAGGTGGCTGGTAGCGCACTAGCACCCTAAACAAATTCATGGTTTATATATTCATATAAATCCTAAGAAGTACAAGATTTTAAAGTGGAAAAGATAGATACATGGCTTTTAGAAAAGGAAACCCTCAGTATTCTTCTGGTAGAATTCTCGCCTGAATTTGACCATAAGATCTTTGGATGCCCATCCTCGAATTTTTTTTTAATAATACATTTTTTATTCCAAAATTCAACAATATACGTCAAAAAAATTACATAAATATACCCATATCGCCCGTTGATTGGGCGAGACAACAATATCGCCCAACCAATGGGTGACAGGAGGCGACGTCGAACGATGAACGGGCGACAGAGTGCCACGTCACGTGGCCCAGTCTATGTCGCCCGATGGAAGGGCGACAGGGCTTTGTCACCTGACCAAGTGGCGAAAAAGAGGCTTTGATTTGAATTTTTTTAGAAATTGCAGAAATAAATGTAATGCTCGATAAGTATTACAAAAGCCACACATAATGCTTCTCAAATATAATCCTCGATACATAGGTGATCGACAGCTAGCCGCGTGTGCCTTTTCTGATTTTCGCAACTCCGTGCTAGGGCAACGTCCAACCTGCTTACCCATACATAAGTGGTAGCCTTTTGCGCAGATCACTTGTGATTTTTTTCCGTATTTTCTGGGCCGTATCCAGTGGGCTCCACGAGGCCACGAAAACCCCTAAGTGGCCACAGTTTGGGGTTTTGTGGCCACGTGTCTTTTCCGATTTTCGCAACTTTGTGCTGGGGTAATGTCGAACCTGATCGCCCATACATAAGTGGTAGCCTGCGTTGCACAGGTCGCTCGTGATTTCTTCCATTTTTTCTGGGTCGTATCCAGTTTGCCCTGCGAGCCTACAAAAACCCCTAAGTGCCTTTTCCGATTTTCTTTATTGCAAAACGAGGGTGGGAGAGAGAGATTAGAGAGAATGTGATTCTGAAATCATAAGTTATTGCGGAAAATAAGGTCGGTCACATTCTTTATTACGACTTAAAACTACGGAAAATAAGGTTGGCCACATTCTGAAATCAGACGTCTACTGAGTGCATCGATGAAAGTGCATCTAGGCCCCTAAGCGTGTTTTCGATGATTAATGACAAGCGATTAAGGGACTAATGTGTTCAATGAGTTAATGAACAAGTGAAAGTCCTAAAGCAACAAGGGTTTACGGACATTGGCAATCCTCAAAAAGCATAAGGAAGAAAAACGACGATATTTTGGTGTAATTTACTTTTATCTTTGAGTCATAGAAATGCCGTACTATTAAGAGAGATGCAACTTAGTCAATCTAGGACAAGTATCGATGCTCATATGAATGCCTACTCATTTTTGTCAATGGACACGAGTCGTAACACGCACACATAGTAGCTTATATCCTCTGGACTCTTCGGAAGTTCCGATATTATATCGGAAGTTCCAATATATCAGATTGTTCGTTGTGAGTGTTTTGTGTACTCTCTGGATGCATCGGATATTCCGATGTGTTCATCAGAAGTTCCGATATGTGTTTAACAGTTTTAGGGTATCCTCTGGACTCTTCGGAAGTTCCGATACTTTTTGATTGGATGTTCCGATCCATATAGATTCTGAAAAGGGTACTCTCTGGACAGATCATAAGTTCCAATCTGGATTCGGACAGTCCAATGTTGACTTAGAGACGTTTTGAAAATGCTTTTCAAAAGTAGATTTATAGATACATCGGACATTCCGGTCGTCAATATCAGAAGTTCCGATGTGTGGTTTTCGACCGTTTAAACTAGTTGAATTTTTGGAGAATTAGACTTATCGGATGTTCTGATGTACACATCAGAAGTTTCGATATGTGGCTGGGTGGATGAATAACGGCTAGTTTTTACCTATTCCTATATATACCCCTCCACTCCATTTAATGTGGCTAGCTTTTTGGCTGTGGTTTCTCTTGAGCATTAAACACACTTCTTGACTAGCTCTTTCTTCCTCTCCTCCTTGATCTTAGTGATTAAACAAAATAGTAAGGGTTGAACAAGATTTGAGTCTAGATCACGAGAGAGACATTCTTGAGCATAAGAGATCATCTCCAAGATTGGGTTTAAGTCGCATTCATTTCTCTTGGAGATTGAGGGCTCTTAGACGGCTAGGCGTCACTCACGAGCTCCAAAAGATTGTGGGTAGCCGTGGGAAGTTTGTGAAGGCCGATTTCACCTCCATAAGGGAAGAAATCAAAAGTGAAACCAAATATCAAGTGTGACCAAGGTTTGGGAGGAAAGGGTTGGAAAAGAACCGGCTCTTTGTGAGCTTCCTCAACGGAGACATAAGATCCCCTTAAGGATTCGAACTCCGGGAAAAATTCTTTGTCTCCTTGCTTTGACTATCTTTGTGCATTTGAGTTCAATCTTCTTATTTAAAGTTCTACTCTAGTTGCAAGTCTTGTGTAGTTCTCTTACATTATACTGGGTTAGAGTAGAAGCAATTTGGAATTCACTAGATCTATTCTCTTGTTACCTTATTCTCTATAGTGTTCGGACATTCCGATAGTACTTCGGAAGTTCTGATTCTATATTGGAAGTTCCGATTTACTCTACAAAGTTCCGACTTTTATTCCGCTGCGATAAATTTAGTTTAAATTTTAAATAGCCTATTCACCCCCCTCTAGGTAATTATCACAACTTTCAATCGAGGCCACTTCCCTTCACCCATGCCTTCGGTGGGGCTTCTCTAGTACGATTTGCCCTCTCTTACTTCCTCTCTCTCTCGGCCTCCTTATCCTCCGCTTCCTTTCTACGTGCCTCCTCGCGTGAGGCATCACGCTGCTCTTGTAGCTACCACCTGAGCTTCTTGTCCCGTTTGTCTTGATCAAGGAGCCTTTGGTCCTTGGGGTTGATCTCCATATCAAACCACTACTCAAATTCACACAGTAGCGGAGGCGACTGCATGATCAAAAATTAGCAAAGTGTCATGTAGAAATATTACGAAACACGTATGATTATTACCATTTGGTGATTCTTTAAGCTCTTCTCCGGTGGGTTGAAGGCGTAGTTGCGGCACTTCCAATACCTCCTCTTCCAAATTGTAATTTCCCAAGAGCGGACAAGCTTGCAAGAATCTCCGCACAAACACATCGGTGGGATAGATCCATGAGGTAAGAAGAGGTCCTGGTACGCTGAATTGTGCGGACAGCCCGAAGCACCTCTCTCTTCCTTTGCTTTCCCCTTTCCCTTTTCACTTGCACGCCTCGGCATATTCGGTTGCTCCCTCTCTCTTTTTTTCTCTTCTCCTTCCCTTCTCTTCTTTTCACTCTTCTTTTCTCTCTTCTCCCGGTTCTGCCTTTCCTCTTGGTCTCTCTCAGTGAGAAGGAAGGCAAGCGGGTGGTATGAAAGGCAGCATATTACCATTTATAGGGCGCCAACCAATAATTGATTTATTATCTATTATCTATCATCTGGAAAAGCAGGCTGCAGCGTGGTGTTGTTTCAGTCTTAAAAAGCGGTGGGTGGTAGGGTGTTGTCACTTCGCTCTGAGGTCGCCAGTGTTAAGTCCGTCAGTCTGAGATGGGTAGTGCTTTGTCGCTTGGTGGTGTGCAGAGTGTTGTCGAATCAGTCTGAGAAAGCTAATAGCAGCATGCTATCACATCGCATTGAGAAGGCTATGGTGTGCGTCGTCCAATTATCCACTTTGGTCTGAAAAGCGGGCTGCAGCGTGTTGTCGTTTCACTCTGAAAAAGTGTGTTGCAGCATGTTGTCGTTTCACTCTGAGAAAGTGGTGCGTGGTAGGGTGTTGTCACTTCGCTCTATGGTCCGCAGAGTCATGTCCGTAGGTTTGAGATGGTGGTGTGTAGTGTGTTGTGGAAGGATTAACTAAGTACATAAGATTAAAAGTACCAACAATCGAAATCCGACAATGCGTAGAACATATTTGGAAGGTTGAACTATGTACATAAGATTGAAACTAGCAACAATAAAAAAACATAAGAAACTAATGCCGGCCCTGTTTCTGGGCGGCTCCTCGCGGCTGTGTAGGTCTCCTCCGAACCTGGCCTTGCAAGTACGTCAACTGTGTCAGTGCGCTGTGGGCCCTTTGTTGTCTAGCTGGAGGTGTGGCGTGCACCGACTGAGAAGACTGCGTCGGTGGTGGTGCTCCCTGCAACTGTGATGGCTCAAGCTCTTCTGGATCGACGAGGAACCTCGACACGTCGTCCTTCTCGTAGTCCTCGTGATCTGGATCATCAGCTAGCCCCTCATAATCATCAGGTGCAGGTGGGAACCACCGTGCCTGTGTACCTGTAGCAAAAGAAGAATTGTTGAGAGCATTCAAAAAGTGATTGCAAAACATGAAAAGTGCATTTCAGCACTCACCTCTAGCGTGAGGGACTAGACCAGCGTGTCCAGCAGCTCGCCCACTCGAAGTCGGTGGCGTGACGGTGGCATGGGAGGCTGTAGCGTGTGAAGATGTACCTGCAACTCCCATGCCTCCCCAAACTGCACACCATGAGCAACATCGGGAGGCTCGCGGCATCCCGCCAACTCGAGGGCGCGTCTCAAGTCATTCCGAAACCTCACGAGCAAGAAGGTAACATCCTCTCTGGTCACCTCTAAGCTGCTGGTCAAGCGTGAAATGAAATTGAAGCTGAGTCCTCGTAGACCCGAACTAGCATATTAGTCTGAAAAAGACATCACGAATTAGTTAGCATAGTTACGAAGTGAGTGTACATGATATTGTATACAGGACACAACATACCGCACTGTGCAAAGCCGAGTCCGTATGGGCGGGATACGTGTCTCCCACCCTGGGAATGTGTTTAGGAGGATTTGGGTCGACGCGTACCAAACGTATATGGGTACGGGAAGTGTACCACTGTCGGTAGGCGTGGTACGTCTGCACGTCATACGCCGCATCACCAGCATGGACATCGTCCAGGGCTCCTCCCCCTTCTCGACCCATGGCGCCATACTTATGTGCTAGGGGTGGCCCCATGCACGCCCTTCCTAGTCTAGCTGTGGATCAGAAATAAATATAGCATTATTAGATGGCAATACATGATAATAATTATAGAACATCGATGCAGGGAACTTACGTGTGGGCGCTGTGTGGGACCACATAGCCGACCTGGACTGGGAGCTCCTGTCGTAGGCCGAACTGCCTCATCACTCGATGGACAGCGTAGCCCTCGACCTAGACGTCGAACAGGAGGCACCGACGCATGCGCCAGTACACCGCATCTTGTGTGCAAAGGGTGGGCAGGCCACCCGTCACATAAAGCTGGACCACTGCCTCTGCGTACGGCGTCCAACGTACGTGGTCGTCAGTGAGGTGGTCGAACGCAGCGATGAACTGTGGGTAGTCCATCCGCACCGTCCTGTGTGCCCACCTAGGCTATAGAGATGACATAACGTTACCGTTAGTGCTCACAAATGTTAAAGCAAAAGCACCAAAATTGTGATTGCAATATCTTACCCGTCGGTGGCACTAGATGGTGCCCATGGTCGAACCGTCAATGTTGCCATCATCTCTTTGCTGAACATGCCGCAAGTCGATGTTGGGCCGACCGATCTAGAACCTCTCATATGCCCACAGTTGTACCAGTAGTGGACATCATCCGAAGGTCGAGCCGTCGGTGATCCGTGTACAACCGTCACAGAGCGCACGATACATGCTAAATAGCACAGCGGTTGCCCAAGAGTACTATGGCACGACGTCAAGGGGTGCACCCGTGATCTCCCTCGCGAACTGGACGAGGTGCCTGTCAACGCTATCCCCATGGGAGCTCATAAACATGCACCAGCCAAACAACCACGTCAGGTACACCTCCAGGTGGCAGCTCACCCTATACTCGTCCGTAGGCTCGACGATCTGCGCTGGCTATAAATTTAATCTCACTTGTTAGTTTAAGCAGTATATGCACAATTAAGTTTTAAAGGCTAGTTGTGTACCACGAACTATCGAAGCCACCGCAGTGTCAGACCATGTGTACTACTGAAGGTTCGGTACACAGTAGGTGGTAGCAGACCCTAGAACCCCTCAAATAGCTCCTGGCGCCATTCCATCGATAACGAGTCGGGTCAACGTCATGGACCACCACAGCGTCACCGGCGATCGGGAGGCCAAGGAGGTACGAGACGTCCTCCAAAGTGATCGCCATCTCCCCGACGGGTAGATGGAAGGTGTGTGTCTCCGGCCTCCACCGATCCACCAGAGCAGTGATCAGGGACCTGTCGAATGGGAACCGACGACCCACGTCCTCCACCATCCGGGCGAGTAGCAGCAACCCTGAAGCTCGAAGCCTACAAAACTAAAATATGTAATTAATATCAGTACAATACTAATCATGATACTACAACAAGCATATTTAGAAATTTAAATACTAATATGTTACCTGGCGATCCAACGAGGATCGAGCGCCCAGGAGTATCGCGATGTCCTCGGTCGAAGTACGCCGAGCTGCACAGGATCCCGTCCCTCCATTGGAAAAGCAATGGCGAAGTGGGCACAGTGACGACGATCAATGACCGGATCCAGCAACTAGACAGGCCACTCGTCATCTCCATGCTGGTGAGCCATACCTGCAAATTACATAAATGAAAGTTATAATTAAAATGCATATAGAATAATATGTTGAAACAAATACGCACATAAAACTGTAGAAGCATCATAACAATATATTGAAACAATTACAATAATTTGTCAAGACACAATACTCACAACTATATGCAACATGCTTACAGCTAGGTAAATAACAGAGTTCACACAACACACATTACATCGATAAAATATAAATTTGACATATGGCATGCGATAATTCAAATTTCTTCTCATCTGGTACGATGGCGTCATGCAGCACTCCTTGAAGAGGATGATCGTTCCCCCACTATCGGATTGCCATCTCCTCCATCTTCTTCGTTTTGTGCATGGCGGTTCTTGAACGTATGCCCTGTTTGGTTCACAATGAATATTTCTTCACGCATTTGCCAGCTTCTGAATCATCCATGTCATTTCTGATACGCCTTATTTTTCGACGCCCTGCTTTCCATCTTCTTGCATCAAAATCAGGGTCCTATAACCTTTCATCAACACTAGAAATTGTGGTGAAAGAACCCACAACACCATAACCATAAAGATCCTTGCTCTAAGTTGCCATCACCCTTTCCTTCCTAAAATATCCAGATAGATATGTACCAGGTTGCATTCCAAATAAAGCACATGCAGCTATCACATGAGAACATGGCCTATGCATAAGGTACGGCTTGTTACACGAGCATTTGCAATCAGCCTGTCATATGCACTCCTGGGTGATAACCTTCTGGTTGGTTCCATGCCGTCCTCTATCCTTGGAGATCACCTCGAAGCGCAGTGTTCATGCACCAACTTTGATAGCTCTATGCTTGGCCGCCTTCTGACTTTCTCATCCATGTATTTAGTGATTATGGAAGAGTACAGTAACTTCTCATCTCTCATTACTATCTCAGCAGCTTGATGCTTGTCCACAAAGTACTTGGTTGTGCCCCGCAACACTCCCTCAACAATTCCTACCAATGGGAGACACCTCATCCCTCTCATTACCCAGTTGTAAACTTCGGCAAAGTTAGTGGTTATCACACCGTATCTGGTAGCATGTGTGTCATGTAACAGTGACCACTTCTCTTTTGGTTCGTGCTTGACCCAGTCCGAGAAACATTTGATTTGCATTTGCCTTCGATGACGAATAGTCGCATCATATTCTGTTGGCAAGGGGAAAAGAGGCTCCGCCTGCTTGTGTGTTCCACTGCCACTAGTCTTGTTTGTCTGCTCCTCCTTGTGTTTTCTTGTCAACTCATCATGATTTTTCCACAGAGTTTGGAACTTGCTCTCCTGGTTATGCTTACATAGTATTTTGAACATGTTCATTAGTTCCTTGTTCCTGAATTGCTTATAGAAGTTTGCACCCAAATGCCTCATGCACCATCGGCTCTGCAAGTCAGGCCATGGAAATGGCTCCTCTTCCATTGTTTGCAATTGGTTGATAGCACTGAGCATACCAACATGCCTGTCATGCAGCACGTACACATCTTTACGAGTTTTGACCACCCTAATTTTTAAGTTCCGTAGGAACCACAACCAACTCTTATAGTTCTCGCTTTCTATAAAGGCGAAGGCAACAGGCAGAATCTGGTTGTTTCTATCAACGCCCACAGCTGTCAATATTTGCCCTCTGTATTTCCCGGTCAAGAATGTGTGGTCCACACACAGCAATGGACGATAGTGATAGAACATCTTAATGCAAGCTCCGAATGCGAAGAACACTCTCCTCAAATACCTTTTAGTTGGCCACTTGATTGACGGACAGTCTTGATAATCATAGTAAGTGCTAGAATTTCTTTCCTGAATGCAACTGAGCAGTGCGGACAGATTGTGGTACAAGCCTTCAAACTTCCCAAACCTCATTTCTAATGCCTTCTATTTCGCCCTCCATGCCTTCCCATAGCCAATTGTGTACTGATATCTGTTCTCGATTGCTCGGATGATAGAATGGGGTTCAAAACTCAGGTTCTCCACTATCTCTGTGTACATGATGTTCGCGACATACCCGGATGATAGGTTCCTGTGAGCCATCAGTGTTTCCTCAGTCATACAACTATGCTGCTCAACCTTCGAGCATAACCAATGGGTGCCCCATTTGGGCTTGTATGCGTGCACTCTCCACGGACACCCATGGATCTCACACACCACGTCGTAGCAGATTGGGGTTGATTTCTTAACCCTGAAATTCCTTCTTAATGATAAGGTCCAATCTTTCACAGCATCCTGCACAGCCTCTTTTGTCAGGTACATACGGTTAGGCCTAACCTCATTGTCACTATAATGCCAAGGTATATCGTTGCTTTCATTGACAATCAACTTATCAAATTGATGCGTGCTCCACTCGGCTGGCACAAGCGGCTCCGTACCTCCATCTTCCTCATCCGACTCATCGTCGTCTTCCACTTCTGCTCTGTTGTACTCACGGTCTTCCTCTTCCATCATAGCTATTATTTCATCAATTTGCTCACCTTCGTCTACTTGTCCCCGCGCTTCTTGTCCAACATTTTCATCATCCTTCCCAAACTCAACTTGTTCACCACTTTGGCAAATGATGTCCTCGTTGTATTGATGAACATACTGCCCACGTCTAGATCCCCCAATTTCGATGTCACTAAAACTGAACTCATTTTGAGGTTGACTACACTCACCGCTGTCCAACTACTGCCTGGGGGCAACATCCCTGTCATATACTTGCACTAAAAGCACCCGATTCCATCCCCGTTGCTCTGCCCCCTCACATATGATCTCCACGATGTGGTTCCCTTCAGCTCAACTAGCTCCCAATAAATAGGATCGTTTTGCATACTACATAGGAAAAATACCTTTAGCTGGCACTTCTCTTGTTCCATCCGAAAAGTATAATACAACCACTTCAACACAGAAGAAAATGTGCGCTCTTCGACCCTACTCAAACTTCTGTCTACATACTGGAAGTTACTTAGATCCGCACCCTCCAAACCATACATTACAATCCATTCTCCATAATAGATTCTAAATGGAACTTGTTCTGCCATATCTGCGAATCCATTCATTCACCCACGAATAAATTACTTTTCGTAAAAAATACTGTGACACCTAACATAACCATATCTATATGCTACAAAAATATAGATCTATCTGTAGAAAAATAACTACATTCCTAAGAATATATATCTACCTATATCTAACTACATTCCCATGAATCTATATGGACGTACTTGTATCCGTATAAAATATCTACATTCGCTAGATCTATTTGTAACCTCTAAATTTAGTTAGATCTAAAATTATTTCTACTCTACCATAATTTACTACTAAAAAAATAAACAACGAAATAATTTCTACTCTAACTACATTACCATGAATATATATGGATGTACTTGTATCCATATAAAATATCTACATTTGCTATATCTATCCATAACCTCTAAATTTAGTTAGATCTAAAATTATTCTACTCTACCATAATTTACTGCTAAAAAAATTAAACAACGAAATAATTTCTACTCTAACTACATTTCCATCAATATACATGGACGTACTTGTATCCGTATAAAATATCTGCATTCGCTATATTTATCCATCATATGCAAACATCTACATTCGCTAGATCTATCCATATACATTCGCTAGATCTAAAATTATTTCGATTCTACCGTAATTTACTTCAAAGAAAATTAAACAACGAAAAATTACCTCAAAGTCGCGCAGTCCCTCCTCTCCCCCTTTTTTTCTCTCTACTCTCTCCCTTCTCTTTATTTTTTTTTCTTTCTGGCAGCTGGCTCAGCTAGGCAAATGAGGAACAATGCCGTTCGATTGGCCTTTTAAATTCCTCTTTGTCGCCCGTTGATCGGGCGACAGAGGCCCGCACTCCCCCTGTTGCCCATTAAACGATCGATTTTTGGCCTGTCGCCCATTAAACAGTCGATTTTTGGCCTGTCGCCCGATGGAACGGCGACAGAGACTGGGCCAGGTCATGTGGCGCTTTGTTGCCTATTCAACGTTTGACATGGCTTCGTGTCGCCCGTTGGTTGGGCGATCCCTCAACTGGGATCCCTGGGGAAGAGGATCAAGTTGGCCCTTGCGAATAGCTTGATGCACTATCTCCCTTGTAACTCTTTGAGCGAAATGTGGCAAAAGGAAAGAAAATCCATAGACCGATCCTATTGTCTCCACCCCTTAGGGGTATATTTATGTAATTTTTTTCGACGTATATTATTGAATTTTAGAATAAAAATATATTATTAAAAAAAAGAATTCGCCCATCCTCCTCCCTGGAAAGAAAACCAACCAAACCCTCTATGGTTGGCCCTAAACAGTTCGCACAGAACGTATGGCTCCCAATTATTGGACCTCGACCGCTCCTAAATCCCCTGCCCCACGAAACAGCTAAGCCGAAGCATGAGGCATGGAAGCAAAGCTGCTAGAAACAAGGAGGAACCCCAAAAAAAAAAATCGATTTTTTTTGCCATCCATAAATGCTCCTCTCCTCCACCTGCAATTTTTCCCATTCCATCTCTTCTTCCTCCTGCTGCTAGCCTTCGTTCTTGGAAGCGAGAGAGGGGGGAAGGAGGGAGAGGGAGCAGGGCACCGGCGAGCCAGGGAAGCTGCGTGGGGGCTGGCTTACACCCGGGCCCCACCCTTCCTTCGCTCGCTCAGCGCGCTCTCCTCTCACCAACTCTCTCTTATCTCCTTCCAAGATCCCATCCTTTTTTCCCCCCTCTTGTTGATCTTGCTAGGACCATTTCTTGATCTTTCGCTCTCTCCGATACTCCCATTCCGGCTCCAGAGATCCCATCTCGGGTGCCTCCTGTGAATTGCGGGCTCAAATTTGAGTTGTTTTTGAGGCTGTTCCGTTCGTCTCTGTGCTGCAATCCAGTAACACCCGGCTCGGCAACAAGTGTCCTGCGTCCCCTGTTCTCCGGTCTTCGATTCGATCCAATCCCGCCTAATTTTTTTTTACGCTTTCTAAAGTGGGTTCCATCGTGTCACCCGCACGGTTCCCCCGATCGGCCGGAGAAAGCAGCGAAAAAGGCAAGTTCTTGATGCGGTTCTGGTCGTAGCAGCAGCGCCTCCACTGGTGGTTTGTTGTTTGTTTATAAGGAGCACCGCCCAATAGGAGTGCTCCGCCGCCGCAGCGTCGGTTGCGCGCTTCTTGGCTGCTCTCTGATCGATGCTTGTCCTGGTCGCCACCTTCGTCCTCGCCTGCCTCCTCTTCCTGTCGAAGCCATGCGCGCGTGACATGAGACTGTTCCTCGCGTCCCTGTGCCAAGAACTCGCGCTCTCGCTGCTCGGATTCTTGGCCGGCTACCGGCTCCTCGGCGGGGTCGCGGCCACGGCCACGGACACCATGCCGCTCATGCCGTCCTTCAAGAGGAAGCGGGCGGCGGCCAAGGTGGAGAGTAGTGCGGAGGAGACCGGCGAGCCGTCCGTGCTCGACCTGCCGGAACTGGCCATCGACTGCATTCTAGCAAGGCTGCCCGCCGCGGAGCTTAGGAGCATGGCCGCCGTCAGCCGGTCCATGCGGGAGCGGTGCCGGGCGGACCACCTCTGGGAGCGGCACATGTCGGAGAAGTGGGGCAGCGTCCTGGGCGGCGCCGCGAGGGAGGAGTGGAGGATGTATCTGGCGTCGGCCAGCGAGGCGGGCGGCAGCGCGGCGGGGTGTGGGCCTGGCGGCAGCGGCAAGCGCCGGAGGTGGCTCTCCGCGCTGTCCTGCGTCTGCCCGGTGGTGTCCTGGATGCGGCCTAGGGCCGACGGCGGCAGCGGCGGCAAGTCGGCTGGCCCTTTGCCGGATGATTCCGTCATGTCGTGGTACCTGTCCATGGAGAGCGGCAAGTTCTGGTTCCCGGCGCAAGTCTACAACCGAGAGGTATCATCTGATGTCTTAGAAGTTACTACTTAGTAGTAGTTCCATTATTGTAAGGCATTTAAATTAGCACACCTTGTTAATGCTCACTAGTGCTAATAATTAGACTGGCAGTGTTGAATTGTTAGAAAGAAGTTGTAGAGTACTCAGTAATGTTTACACCTTAATTTGGTTGAAGGGTTTTGATAAGTTTCATCCAGATGTTTTTTTAGCAACCATCATCCAAATTCTGGGTCATTAGATTTGCTTTCAGATCGATGCACACACCCCCTGAATTCGAGGTGGGTTAATCCTACGGATGTGTGTTTTGATCGTACGGTCCAAAGTTTGGATGATTTTTAGGACAAAAATATCCGGATGATGCCTATACACTCCCTTGGTTGAATTGATTTGCTTCTCTGGTGTCTGATTAAGCTGAATCCAGAGCTTGTGATCTGGCATATATATATGTTCCTTAATTTGGCCTCTTGTCTTCTGTTAGTTTCAAACTTTCGGTTTTGTTTGATGAAGCAATATATCTTCTGTTAGTTTCAAACTTTCGGTTCTGTTTGATGAAGCAATCCTAAGGCTTTCTATTTGTTTTGCAGCAAGGGCATATTGGGTTCATGATGTCATGCTATGATGCAGAACTAAGCTATGATTTCCACACTGACACGTTCCGTGCAAGGTACTTATTGCTTTCTGATTCTAGCCAGGGTGGAATGTAAATTGTGGATACGTTCCGATGATTTTGAGTTGAACACACAGCAGCAAAATGATTCATACTTCCCAAAATTTGTATCTTAAATTGTATCTTCGAGTTACCTATCTGCCCCTTATAGTAAAAAACATTGACGTGACAGGTATCCACCACACGGGCGACGAACTGTTGTCTTGGAGGACGGGGTGCAATGGGATAGGGTCAGGGCACCTCCCGTCGACACTCTTGCACATGATCTGCATGTCTCTGACTGCTTACATGAACTCAGGCCTGGCGATAACATTGAGATTCAGTGGAGAAGGAACAAGGAATTCCCATATGGTATGTTCCCGAGCACCCAACAATGCAATGCTCACTTTGGGCAGTGCTATAAGAACCATTAAACTTCGCCATATGGGATATGCTAATCTTATCCGGTAATGGTGCGGAGTATTTTGCTAGTGGACAGTGTGTTCATTCATGTGTTTGCTATGTTTGGCAGGCTGGTGGTATGGAGTTGTTGGCCACTTGGAATCATGTGATGGAAATGAGCACTTTTGTCGGTGTTATCTTAGTGGTGAGAATATCTTTAATCGCAAGGACTAATTTATTTGACTTGACTAATAATTATAAAGTTAGTTGCACAATACATTGGCTTTTTAGAGTCATGAAATCATGAACATGCCAGTAAGTCTAAAGAACATTATAAAAACAAAACAGATTTACTCATTCATTTATTAATAGCAGTGTTACCCCCCAAAATGATGACTTTAGCATTTGATGACTTTAGCATTTGTTTGACCTTAGTTTTACTTGAGAAAAATTGTCTTATGAATATTCCCGTTAATTAGACTAAATTACCATATATCCAATATTAAATTTTGTTGGGATTTTGATAACCTAACTAGCATGTTTGTGAAGATAGCTGATATTAAACTATGTGTGCAAGTACTTCATAATATAAGAAACCATCAGTTTAGGTACTGCTTAATTTTGACCTTAATATGCTATGGTTTTACCATACATAATATGCATTTCATTCTCTGAATAAATACAATCAATTACTATACTCATGTCAACTACTGAGGTCAAGATTCTGTCTTTCCAGTTACTATGATTGAGGTATCACTATATCAGATCCTTACTACCAATTCCTTTCTTTTGAGGGAACAAAATATACTTGTATGAGTTTCAACGTGGTTGAACTTGAAACCAATACTATTACACTTTGATATCCCTTCTTATACGCAGCAACCCCCAAAGCAAATCAGATTTTCGTGAAATATGGCACGAGCGTGCACGGTCTCAAGAACGAAGAAGATAAATTTCGTAGAGAGAACCAAAATAGCGATATTGAAGCAACCATAACGAGAGAGAAGATTTGTCGAAGCTGACCACAAGTTTTTTAAGCATAACATCAAAAGAGTACAAGGGATTGTTGCTCTTTCGCAACCTCTTAAACCTTTTAGGACGTTTGGATCCTTGCACTATACAAGAATCTAGTGCTAAAGGATAACCTAACCTCTAACCCTCGTGCATTTTTTTGCTTTGGATGAGTTGGTTTGTGGCTTCTTCTTGGTTGATTAGGTTCTCTAAAACCACCCCCTAGGTTTATATAGCCTTCCCTAGTTCTGCTCCAAAGCAAATAGGAATCCTACTCCTATTGGGATTAGAAATCTATTAGGATTCATCTAGCACACTTTTCCAAATCCTAAAAGGCTAGATATGAGTCACCATAGTTAACAATCTCCACATTGACTCTTATCCATTGAAGTCATTGTGCTCCCCCAAGAACATGCTCAAAGTCGGCTCCGCATTTTTTTTTGTTTTTCCTCCCACCTTTGTTAGTACCCCCACCACAGGGGCTCAAGCACATCATCACAATGTGTGTGTTGGTGTTCGGGCTTGGATATCCAAGCTCTCCACCTGAATCATCTTTTGTTACTGCTATTGAGCATGCACCCTTTATTTGCTTCAAACTCGAACAATCCTATATCATATGACCTTTCTCGTCACCTAGATAGCATACATGTGTGCCCTTGTTGTTGCCCTTCTTCCTCCTGTAACTCTTGCCTGCAACACTTACTGCAGCCAATGCTTGACACCCAAGCATGAAGATTCCGATGGTTTTTTCAATGACTCTGCCTTCAATAGATATGCAACTGCCTCGTTGAAGTTAAAAGTAGTTTTTTCCGACGAGAATATTCATCACCAATTGCTCTCATGATGGTGGTAGAGATGATACTAGTATGATGACTTTATCGTTCTCCATAATTTCTCATCCACACTAATCTACTACGAGATAAGCTTGTTGAAGATATTGAGATGGTCAGCGAACCGTGTACCTTCCTCTATGCGCTTTCAGTACCCACTGGTTTGTCAGCGACTTCGTCATATACAATTCTTCTAAGTCTTTCCATAATTTCTTCGACGAATTCTCCTTGATCATCGAGTACTTTACCAATTAGAGAGACAGACGAATTGTACTGATAACCTTTTGCTCCATCATGTTCCAGTCTTTAGCGGATGTCTTTTCCGGTTTATTCCCTTCAAGAGCAGCGATTAACTCTTGCTATACAAGGACATCATTCACCACACATTGCAACATGCTGAAATTTCCCGCACTGTCAAATATCTGTCTTGATTTTGTACCATCTGACGCTTTACCAACCTTCTTATACATCTGATTAACCCGGTCTTAGCTCTGACACCACTTATTAACTTTGATACCCTTTATGCTATGCATAGTTTTGTAAGATATGGTACGAGCATATACAGTCTCAAGAACGAAAAAGAAGAATCTCATAGAGAGAATCAAAATAAAAACGTTGAAGCAACCACAGCATGAGAGAAGATTTGGCGAAGCCGAACACAAATTTGTTAAGCACAACCTCAAAAGAATACAAGGAATTGTTGCTCTCTCACAAATAGGAATCCTACTCCTATTAGGATTAGGAATTCTAATCCTATTAGAATTCATCTAACACACCTTTCTAAATACTAAAAGGCTAGATATGAGTCACCATATTTAACAAACTGTGCAACAACTACTGAAAACGAAGTATGAGCGGGGCTACTACTAATGCCAAGGCTTCTACGCTTGCCTACTTTATGTAGGCTAATTCTTGATTTGTCTCAACTTACAAGCTCTTCTATTAATGTATATTGCAGATACTGTTGTGCTAGAGTTCAATCAATACACACCTGGCTCAAGATGGAGGCAAGCTTTGGTCAATCGGAAAGATCACAGGGAGGAGGGCAACGAGGGCGACGGATTCTACGGTGGAATAAGGAAGCTCCACAGCAAGGATGAAATCTCTAAGTGGAGACAGCTGTGGCCAACGGATATCCTGGAATAACAAGAGCAGATTATTTGACCATTACGATTTGTCAGGTTGCTTACTTCACTGATGCCTTCCACTGATCAATCCTGTACTCTGGTGTCATCCATTCCTCTGTTCAAGCTGTATACACGGATTAGAACATGAGGTGGCAAATCTGGTAGCTGGACACGGTTGTAATCTTATTGTTAGGCAAACGCGCATATTGCTTCATATTTAAGGGACTGTAAGTCTAACAGATCTACAGCCAGTGTATGTAGCTGCAGTCTGCGCCTGCCTGATGCTGTAGTTGTAGAGCAGAAAGATCAAATGTAAATTACATTTTTAGCTCAAATTTACAACATATTAGTATACTGTGGCTCGCGATTGTCCTCTTCAGGCTATCGCTGAATGCTCAACTTGTTGCTGAACCATGCTGCCACTGGATCGGCCATGGACTGGAATGTGGGTGTCTGGGCATGCCCTCATAAAGCAGTTGGTCTTTTTTCCCAGCAATTGCCGGTAGTTAAATTTGAAGTTCGAACTGTTTTGAGATTGATGCTCGAGCTTTAATGTTTTTTCCCCTTCAGCCAGGTCAGAAAACGAGTGTTGACTGCCACTCATCAGACATCAAAACATGACGAACAACTACAAGCCGAAGCATGCCCATGAGTGAACAAAATGCAAATGCAGTGGACTGCGGTCCAGGACGTGATAACAAGTTAATTACAGTGAATATATGGTATCCCCATTGTTTTGACGGCAAAATATTGACAAGAGCCTAAGTAGTTATACAAACGTCAGAACGACGACAAAACCCAAGCAAAGCATCTGCTACAACACGCATGAATGAACCTGGAGACAACGCATCTACTTGCAAGCTCAGATCAAAACGTCCTAGTAAGCCGGTGTCCGTTGGCAAACATCACCGATCTGTCCCGTAGGTAGCGAAAAAGGTATTTGAAATCTCCCTCCTATGCCTCTGCGGCCCAGCTAGACATGGATGGATTGCATCGCCCTGCTTCTGAGTCATCAGTGCAGAGATCACCCGGTGAACGTGAGGATCGCCACGGTTCTGTCGATCGTGTTCGTCTCTCGCTCCGAGCGGCCTAATGTGGAAATCCTGAAATTAAACCGGTGAGAACGATTAGGATCAGAAACATGTTGATGTTATAGAATCAAACTGGTAGTAAGATCAGTGAGCCAAGCATGATAAACAGGCCTCAATTGGCCGGACAAAAGAAATGGAAGATTTTGAAAGGTAGGTACCTGAACTCGGTGCCTTCTGGCTGCTGAAAACCTTGTTCACCTGAGAAGACGAATTTCGCTCCGTTCACAGCAGTGCGCTGCGCATTCGAGCTTTCAGCTAGTCTGTAGAAAGCGTCGCGGAGGCATAGCCGCATCTTCTTAGCCAGCTTCAGAAGCAGATATTTTCGTAGTTACAAACATGGAAAGATGGAAGGTTACATGAACTGGACATAGCAAGACAAGTATCATAGTAGTACAGTACCCCTCTTCAGGTTAACATACCTGGGACACTACCTCTTCAAGTTCCTCAAGCACTGCTGCTTCCGAGTTAGGCGAGTTCTCTGTGTCAGCAGCTGACCCGCTCCTCATTATTGTGCTCACCCCAACCTGCAAGTCAAAGCTGATTAGCATTTATTTTGCTGATGCCTAAAACAAAGAAACATCTGTACTATTACAGATTTCACCTTGTCCTTGGAGGAGGTGTCCACTGGTATCTCTGAGCTGTTTGGCTTCAGCTTCACACATGAAGGTGAGCTACCGTCCGTGTTGCTCAGACCATCTTGCAAGTCATGGCTGAACAAAGGAAAGCCGCACGTATCCATGGTGTCCATTTCATTCTGATCTAGATTTACTTCTTGATCCTGGAAATCAGTTAACACTCCACTCAGCATGTTCTCATAGGACAGCAACCTGTGCATGGAGTCCGGGAACATATCCAATGCCTGAAACGGAGCATCCATCATCCTCACTTCCTCATCTGAAAATTGAGTCCTACAAAAAGTTTTAGGACATTATGGATTCACATTACAGGCATGCAAAAGATGTACAGCGATCATGAATGGAGTCAAACAATTACTTTGTATGAGCCCTTAGGAAGCACTGTTATTGTACTTACAAGAAAATGTCGTTTGTTTGCTCTGTGAGCTGCAGCTCCATCGGTGCTGGACCCTCAGATTGTTCTTCTGAAGGTCCTGTGCTACAATCTGAAGATTCAACCCTTGCAGACACTGCAGAATTTCCCGATTGGTCGCTCCACTGATGTCCAGCAGCGTTGAAACATTGCACGGCGGCGCCTTTTCCATGATTGTCTGAATATATGTTGGCTGTGTTCAGATCATCTGATAACCTGGCATTCCATAGTGTCCAGTAAATTCCTTGCTCAGCTCTTTGATTCTCAAAGAGATCATCACCATCTGAAAAGAAGCTTCCACTCTCTGTATGGGGATACCATGCCATGCTACCCATCTGAAACATAAGCTACTATTAGAGCATCATCCAAATTACATCTGGACTAGTAATTTTGCATCGTGAATATCCATTGAAGTTATGGTTCAGGACTTCCTTTAAGCAAAGTTATCATCCAGGGTTAGTTTGCAAATATTTGGGCATCAAAAGCTAAGCAAGAAGGATAACTAATTTAACATCATTTAGTTGTTCCTTCGAGAGAGAAAAAAGAAGAAGAAGGTAACCATGAAGCAAATGGGGCCTTCGCTGAAAATAGCAGAATCTGTTACTGACACCATACGGTCCATACCAAACTCTAACCAAGGTAGGAATATTCACTATGCGAGAACCAAATGACATAATTTCTTTCTTCTTCCAAAACAAATCACAACAAGAATGAAAAACTCCGATTCAACTAGCAAAACATGGACATTTCAAGAAAGGAGGAAAGACAGGTGATGTAGCTTGCAGATCTCATGATATTCAACCGGGGTTAGAGAAGGGAGCAAAATCAAACCCCCAAACACAATCACTACTTCCAAACATGCGAGATTACCAAAGGTTCGCAGGACCAGGGATGAAGAAAGAAACGATCCGGCAAGAACCGAATCAGAGCGAAAACAGACACACGACAGAACCACGAGCTCAATACGCACAAATTTTTCTTCTGGCAAGAAACAGGGAAGCCCCGGTTCCATTACTGCTTCTTTTATATACGTACATAGAAAAGTTCATCTCTCACGTTGCTAATCCGGCATGAAAGCACTTGGTTCGCCACACATACAAGAACACAGGAGAGCGCCTCGCCCTTCCTTGCGCAAAAGGAAAAGAGGAACCTTACCAAGGACAACCTCACGGGAAGGTAGCAAAGGGCAAAGAGCATAACAGCTGATGAACAAAACAAAATCATTTAACCCAAACTTACACTGATCTCTCTCGCTTCCTTCTTGGCTGCCGTCACGCTGTTCTTGTCGACGCCGGAATGGCCGCTGCGGCTGCTACTTACAAGTGTGGTCGGGGGAGGAGAGAACGTGGGGGGGGGGGGGGGGGGGACAGGACAAAGCGGGGGAGGGAGCTCCGCTGCTCGGCCGGCCCACCCAAGGCGATGGCACGTGGCGCTCCGTGGCCCACCTGTCAGTGGAAAGGTGGGCCCCATGGGGCCCGCCCTGTGAGCTGTGCATCGATGGACCAAGCGAAAAGGTTTACTTGTCCTGGGTAAGAAAAGAATTGTGTGGCTGGGGAGCCTCCTGTGGGCGGCTAGTGGCCAGCGCCATCTAAATCGAGGCTGCCGCTTCGCCACGTCGGCCTGGCAGGATCTTGTTTTTATTTTCCTTTTCGTTCTATGGCCGGACCAGCCAACGTCGCGTGCCATCGGTAACGACTAACGAGTCGTGCGGCGCTAGAAATTAGCTTTGTCCAAATTGCGAAATCTACTCAACCCTTTTGAGTAAATTCGGGATTCTCTCGCAAACCCTGAAAGCTAATTATGTATTAACATTTCTTTTTGGACGAATATAAGTGTAACGCAGGTAACGCAGGTGACTCGTTAAAAACTACTCTAAAAAATTTAGTGGGAAAAAAAAGATGTGGAAAAAAAAATGTATTGTATCTGCAAATTGTGTTACCCTCGTTGTCTCATTAAAAATCTTCATGCGGGAAAACTTTAAATAAAAACTCACCACGAAAAAGAGTGCAACCTATAATCTTCTGGATTAGGGTATCATCTTCGGGATCGTACTAAGGGTCATGATTTATGGATTTACTCTCTGAACTCTGTATCTCTCTAAGTTCTCATTTTAATGTCATAGACACATATTTGAAAACTAGATACCAGCAATGACTTAGTGATAAATAAGCTAGTTTTTCACATGACTTAGTTTGCAGGATCTGTACCTCACCGTCCTTTTGGAGTTCATGATAATATAAAAATTTTGGAGGCAATATGCTTGTGATATTGCTCTTAACATAACCCATTTGCATTAGTGCAACACAAGCAAGATTATCTTCAAAAATAATTGTAAGGGTATCAACTAGTGGTAGCAACTTTACCCCCTCCGAGTAGGCATGCTCCAACTTTCACAAACCTTGTTGGGCTTCTTGCAACCTCCGCTGAGAGCTCCCACACACGACGTCTCCTACGTTGTCTAGATAGCGGTAACCACCAAAAGTAATAAGCAAAGCCTTCCGCTTGAGCTTCACCTAGCGCAACACACACGCTCCGGTGACTTCCTAAGTGCAACACATGCACTAAGACCCTCCTCAAGTGCAACACATGCATAATGAGACTCTCAACCCACTCCAATTGCATCACATGCAATTAAGGCTCACTCTTAGCTCAAAAATTAATTTAGAGAGGACAACACACGCACACAACTCCCACAAACACTCACAAGAGTAGTAAGCACAAATGCTAGCCCCCAAGGCTTCTTTTATAAGCCTCTCACGAAAACTAGCTGTTGGGGGCAAATTGGATGAAATTAGCAAAATCCGGTACCATCGGTGGCAAAAGCCTGATAGTACCAGACCTGACCCAACGGTAGGATTGGAGCCAGGTACTAGCCGTTGGCTATATTACCATGGTACTACCAACGCACAAATTATGGTAGTACTAGTTTGCGGTAGTACTGGCCTCTAAGGCCGGTAGCTCCGGCTTTCAAACTCCACGTTTTCGCGCTCTCTGTAAAATAGCTACCGGCTACTAGTTTCTGGTACTACCGCACCTTTGATAGTACCACTCAAACCTCCGGTAGCACCACTCAAACCTTCGGTAGCTCCGACTTTCAAATCAAAGAAAAATTGCGCACTTCTGGAAAATAACTACCGGCCTGACGAGCGGTACTACCGACCTCTGGTATACGGGCTTCAAAGCAGCGGTACTACCATCCCTACGGTAGTACCAGCTTTACACCTATGGTATTACCAGTTTTTCTGATAAAATCATATTTCACATAGAAATCTTTTCTCCAATTCAACAAAAAACAGTTCTTTGAGCTATTACACTCTTCTGACTTTATTTACAAAACATATTTTGCAAATAAACCAAGAACCTATGAGTTCAATCCTCTTTAGCCATGAGGTGATCATCACAAGATCACGGCACTTTGCAAAAACATTGCAAATACCCTCTTCACATGCTCTCTAGGATTGTAACCCATAACCTCTTGCTAATTTGCAAAAACCATTTGTAAATAGCAATTAAATCCCAATGCATGAGCTATCTCACTTTTGCTACACATGCAAATCCATAGCCTCATACAACATCAAATCAAACTCAAATATTTAAGCTCTTTATTTGCAACACATGTAAATCTCTAGTTCCAAGCAAACAACAAATTAAACTCAATGTGCATGAGCTCTCTATTTGCAACACGTGCAAATATCTAGCTCTATGCACCTAACAAAACCAAATTGCTTGAGATCTCTCTTTTTGTAACACATGCAAAACTTAGTTCTAAGCAATACCACTTCAAATAAGATTTTAATTGAAGAGCAAAGCATGAACGCATTTACAACACATGCAAATATGAACTTTATGCAAAAGCCAACACATGAGCTTCTTCTATTTGCAACATATGCAAATCAAAACTCTATGCGAAAAACCAATGTATAAGTTTCTCTCATTTGCAACACATGCAAATCAAAGTATTATGCAAAAACTAATGCACGAGCTTCATCCATTCGCAACACATGCCAAGATTAGCTCCATGCAAAATACAAATAAGAAGATTGAGCTCGAGTGAACGAATTGAGTTAGTCAACACATGATGAAGCTCAAGCAAAGTACTTAAACCCTCTTAATAGTATGACGCTAAAACTAGATTCAAAGATTAGGAAACGTCCTTAGCCTATCTAGTTATACATTGCCGCACGTGAGTGGTCCCCTTTGGGGCTTTAAGATCTTCAATCATTTTCTTTCTTGGGATCGCAACCCATCTTCTCGTTTATCCCTTCATGATGACCTTCTTCTCTTCTTTTCTCCGGGATCTCCTCTTAACGCCCATCAATTCATGACGCGCTCTTGTCCCAATTCATCATCTCAACCATTTGGACTAAACCTATTTCAAACTCATTAAAAATATTAGTTCAAAATACATGGTTGTCTCAATCATCTATTACAATCTATTAATACATAATGGATGCCTCTAGGATCAATTGAGCACAACCCTAATCAATCTGAATGAAATAGTTGTGTCTTGAATACACCGATGCAACTAATGCTTCATTATACTCAAAAACTATCGACTATCCAGAAACACCATCAAAGCATGATGAAATGTTCTTTGCTGATTAAGAGACAATCGATCTCAATTTAAATTTTCATTTAAATTGATATGAGTATATATTAACTACACAAGTTTTCATATACTCATGTTGATGGTAAGTAATGATCCATAATATGTGGAATATATGGAAATGATCAATGCTCTGAACCGTCAACTATAGAATAAATTCCATAATGATATGTGCATACATATAATTAACTTTGAATTAATATGCACATATTCAATTATGATTGCATTAGAGTTTATCCTAAGATACCATGAGTATACTACAACTATGCAAGTTAATTATATACTCAATTATTAGTTTCAAAGTCTTTATATTTATATTTGGCAATATGAAAGAGATCAACACATTTCAAACATCAAGTTAAATTACGAACCCCCTAGATAGTGCATCTATGTAATATATGGATAAAGAGACATCATGCACATTTTGAGGTTAATATAATAGAGGAATTTATACTTTAACTTGAATCCTAAGTATGCATTAAGATAATGAATATTAATGCACGTGCATACCTTGGTTTTTCATTTCCATCCAAATATAAGACTTTTAACAATAAGCTCAATAAACAACGTTAGTCTCATTAAGAATGTATTTATCATTTAAACAATAATTAAACATTAATAATAACCCAATCATCAAAACTAATAGAGCTTAAACTTAAAACCATATGACTTCTGGATATGGCTAATCACATGCCTTAGCTAAACACTTTCACATGAGGCTTCACATGGTGCTATAATCTCTGAGTGGTTGGTAAACTACTATGGTTTGCTTAAAGAACTGTCAAGAAAATGTTATACTTCCATAGATACATAAGTGCTTAAAGAACTATGGTTTGTAAAGATTTGGCATTGTGGGAATCATAAAGATAGCCAACATCTGTGTATTCCCCATGGTTAAGTCTTGATCCTTCCAGTAAAAATAAGACAAGATCTTGTGTACCTTAGAGGTATCTGAGTAGAGTGTTGACACCAGTTTAATACATTCTGGTTGGAGCTGCACTGTGTCTAGCTAATAAATTTAATACGAATACAATATCAAGCCACGTGCAATTCGCAAGATACATAAGTGCTCCTATAGTGCTTAAGTTTGGAACTTCATATCATGAGACTTTCTCATTTTCTATCCTTGGTTTGAATGATTTTTTATCCACATCAAGGGATCTGAAACTTAATAGAGTCTTACTGGACTCGGGATACCGGACAACATCCTCTATTATTATACGAGTACCCATAGGGAGAACTATGATGGCCCTTCCAGTGCCAACAGTGAGGGCAATGCTTCCAACGATAGTCATAATAATTTTAGTTTTCTTAGTTAAAGTTTGAAAATATTTAGTTTCCCTAATAATTGAACTGGTGGTGTAACCAGATACAAGACAAATGTCCTCCTTTGCCATTGGATTATATGTTGCTCTGTATTAAAATAATACTTTTAGCATTAAGACGATTGTTGCATCAGGAAACATATTTGTAAAACATAGAACAAACATAACACACTAAATGAATGAATATAATATTTTGAAAAAAAATAACAACAATTATTCAGCCTAAATGATAATTGCTCATCGTGAGCATAGGCTGTTTCATCAGGAACTAAAACTAAAATGATAAGGAGACTCATAAGGTGACTCGTAAGGAAATGTGGCATTAACTAGCAAAAGGAGTATTTTTGGAGACTACTACAGGTCTCTCTATATAAATTATGGGTGTACTTTTGGAACTCCTTGAGCTCAACTCTGAGAAGATCGTGCCAAGTTCGAGCGTTCGCAACCTTAGAGCTTTTCTGTCCGCAGTAACCATGGGGCGCACGATTTTTCTGCAGCTTTGGCCACGCTTTCGACGGTTTCCTTCGTGCACACCGCATGCGCGGGACCACCACGCCCAATCTACAAGCCACGTGAGGATCTGAAATGTGGAAACCACTTGGGTGATTTGGTGGGCACACTATGCCGCCCGTCGGGCCACTTTGTGATGTGTCTTATCATATTTTCACCATAAAATCTTAACTAAGTAAAAAGATAAATAATTATCGTTTACTCTTTATTTATAATTTAATATTTATGCAGCTTTTAAAAAGTAAGGTAAGTGAGCACACGCCAAAGAGAGAAAGAACGAAAAAACTCTACTCTGGTTTCACATTTGTGTCGGAGGAATTCCATATCAATTTTTACCTGACGTCGATACAGAAGCAGTTTCAAGTCTTTACCTCTACATATCTGTTTCTCTAGCCAAGCAAAACTAGCAAACCGTCGAAAAGGGTAACATCAAAGCGATGATAAGAGAGGTGAATTTCCAGCTTTACAAAACAAAAAAACACTCGGCCAACATTGGAGACGAGAAGCGCTCAAGCTAGCAGCAGCCTTTTGGCCGGAGAGTAGAGCGCCGCAGCTCCGAGCTTAGGATTGGAGTACTTCCTGTAGACCACCTTCTGCTTGCTCTCCGGTGCCGCCGAATGGAGGCTTACCAGGCGCCTCGCGCACTCCCTGCGTGACCAAACAACCAAAGGAAACCGGCCAGTATTATCAGGCCTCTGATGAAAGACTGCTGAAATGCAGATGAAACCGGCCAGTATAACCAAAGGAAAACTTGTATCAGGTACGCAAAGTGCAAGTGGCTCTTTTAAAAATAAGTGTAAATGGACACCACCAGAAAGAATGCGCTAGTAGACCATCTCCAACCATATTCTCTTCATTTCATTCCCTTCCTTGTTCCCTTTACTCATTCCCATTCCCTTTATTTCCTCTCATCTCCAACAGATTCCCTTTAAAGAGAATTGTATAGGGAAAGGAGAGAGAATCCCTTGCTAGAGGGAATGGGAGAGTCCCTTCACGAAGGGAATGCTGAAGGGACACTGTTGGAGTGCTGAAGGGAATGGGAATCCCTTCGCGGAGGGAAAGAGAGAGGGGAAGGGACACGGTTGGAGATGGTCGTATGTGTAATTGGATCACAAATACTCTTTCCAAACCTTGGTGGAGAAAAGATTCAGTTAAAGTGCATTCGTGAAGCTGGACTGAATTCAAGGCTACAACAGATGTACTGCTTAAATGGATACAAAGTTTAGAAAGCATCACTGTTCATTCTGGGAGTTCATCTAATTACATTGAACTATTGTGGAGGGCACATAGCGATATAATCAAATGAATGGCATAGCCAAGACTAATCTTATACAATATACATGTAACTGGTAGTGAATAGGAAAGTTCAAACGACACACTTCGTAAGCATGCAAACCAAGCAAAATATCTGTACTAGTGAAAAGTTGGTTTTCAAAGAAAGGAAGTTTTTTTTTTTTTGAAGAATGCGCACATGAATGGCATAGCCAAGACTAATCTTATACAATATACATGTAACTGGTAGTGAATAGGAAAGTTCAAACGACACACTTCGTAAGCATGCAAACCAAGCAAAATATCTGTACTAGTGAAAAGTTGGTTTTCAAAGAAAGGAAGTTTTTTTTTTTTTGAAGAATGCGCACATTCATGAGAATCTCCCCCTAGTCTCGTTACTTTTTTAATAATTCACATTCATTAAGAAGCAATAATCCGGTTATGGATAGCATGTAAGGATCATGATTCAAAATACAGTTCAAGATTGATGTAAATAATCAGATTTCACTAGCAAGTTTTAGTCAGGAAGAAGACATACAGCAATTGTGACTCAGCTAAGCCAGTGTGGTGCTCCAGAATATCGCTCCACAGTGGAGTCATGTCAAGGGTGCACCGAGCAGCGTAGACAGCCGCTGCCGCAGTCATTGATGGGGAGTAGACAAGCATCGAGTACTGAACCAATGCAAGTTCAGCGTAGAAGAATGTCATGTTCTCCAGCTGCGTTGATGACAGAAAAGAAGAAGAAGAAGAATTGTGTATTATACATCAATGTGTAAAATTGCGATAAAACAACCGAAAATGGGTCATTGTACTACCTCCTTGTCACTCATTGCAGCTTTCAAGTACCGAACGATGAACATGTACGTTGTCGGAACTGTCAAGTTCCACTGGAGCTTGTTCAGTATGGACTTCTCCTTGCTCAGAACCTGCTCCCTGGTAAAGGCATTGTCTGATATGCACAACAAGTCCTTAACCTGTAGATGTAGTTGAATTGTGAGCTAAAGGACAGAACTAGGCACAACTAGCACATTTAACAGCATACACCAATTAAACAGCATCAGTATTCAGTAGCATAGAAGTAGAACCCTACCAGTGGAGCCCAAATCTCCTCATACTTGCAGGCTATCAACATGGCGCTTACGCCGACGAGCTGCAGCTCCTTTCTGGGCACACTCTCCATGGATAGGTACTGATCGATTATGTACACCGTGAGGTAAAGGGTTTCTGGCATAAGCATGAGCCTATGGTGCACTTCAATGAGCCAATCAGTCAGGATTGCTCTCATTCTCTCATTGATATCGGCCTGCGAGCTCATGTAGGTGCAGAGAGGCCGGCAGGTACTCTGGACGAAGTTGTAATAAAGCAAAATGACCACTGCTGCTTCACAGTTTCACATAAAAGAAGTGAATCAGAACTCAGAAGAGGGTGGTGAAATCAAGCTCACCTCAGTCCGCTTGTAGAACCTGTAGATGTCTTCAACGTAATCAACCACTGCAAGCTCGTTGTGAGCATCAGATGCATCGATGTCGTACCTCAGCGCCTTCTTCGGGCTGGAGACCAGCCCTTCAGAGGCCTGCTGAAACAGAACAAGAATTCAGCAAACGACTCTCAGGATGAAAATTCTTGATCAGATCATACCCTGCTGCAGTTCGTCAGGATTGAGGTAAGCGTCTGGATTGGCGACCTCCGGGAGGCGGCTCCCCTGACTGGATTTTTCTTCTTCTCCCTCTCAGATTCTGAACTTATCACGATGACTTCGGGCTTCGCTCTGTTGTTCTCCTTGTGTTGTTTGATTGCCTTCCGACATTTGTCAGCCGCTACGACGACTGCCTTCTGACGATTTGCAACAGCTAGAGCAGCACGGCCATTGGTAAGATTGCTGACGTCGGCAAGGGCTCGACGGCTTCCTGTCGGTTTCTGAGCAACCACCGTGGTCTTTGGCCTCCTGACAAGCCTGGCAGCATCTGCTCAAGTTGGAGGAAAATGTCAGAAGAGGAACATAGAAAGTGAATCGCGCGTAGTAACAGTAGCTGGGGGGGTATTGCAAAAGGGGAAGTTTTTTTTTTTTTTTACCGAAATTAGGGGAGTAAGAAAACCCAAAAAGCCTTACTAATACGATTGCTAAGAACAAGAATCCCAAGGGCCGCAATTGACAAGCCAAGAAACGCAACTCGACGGGTGAAATCTCAGGAGGACACGCGTATCAAGCGAATTCCCAAAAGGTGCCATCTTTATTGCGTGAACGGGACAAGAATCTGAACTAGAACCCAATCTTTATGTCATGCATAAAGGAGAACCAGAGCAGCTATGCTACAAGAACAAAAAAAAAAAAGAAAAAAGACCACCACAATTACAACGCAAGATACCGTCGAACCCAGAGCCTTTCGTGGCAATCCATACGAACAATTCAAGAAATCGACCAACGCAACAACTAAAAGCAGCATCTGCTGCGAGCGCGCCGGTCAAACTCGCGGCGCAAAGAAACCCAATCCGACAGGTAAAACCTCGCGAAGCACGCGCATATCAAGCGAATTTTCAAAAGGCGCTCCCTTTATGCAGAAAAGGGAACAAGAATCCCCGTACATTAGCACAGAACGAGCGCCGATCGAACTAGAAACCATAAGAACAACTTGATCAACGTATCTCGAAAAGCCAAGAGCCCCTTACGGCAACCAAGAAAAGGCCTCCGCAACACCAAGAAAACCCCACACGAGCAATTCATTCAAGAATCCCACGACCTCGCAAAAACTAAAACCGCACCCGCTACGTGTCCTCTGCCGCGTTCGCGGAGGAGGCGAAAACCCTCCGCAGCGCCCCCAGCGCATGAAAATCCAACAAGAAGATAGAACAAGCCACGAAGCGCGGTGCCGGGGAGGGGAGACTCACTGCCCTTGTGTTCTTGAGGAAGAACAGCGCCGGCGCCCGCTTGCCTCCTCGACGCCATCGCCGCGTCCACAGGAGAACAAATCAACAGGCCCCTTAAGCCTCCTCGAAATCTCTTCTCCTCACCCCTTCTCCTCCCTGTTCCTGCTCTCGAGGTCGGGGACTGAGGGGAAGGTTTGAGCCGGGTCTTTGTAGGCGCTGGGCTCTGGGGGATTTTTGCGTCGCGTCTCCAACGGTAAAAAATTATTTCGATGAAAACTGATGGCGTGATGGCGCCCGGATCGCTGATCCGACGGTCGAGATTCGCTACTCCGAATTTTTTTAGCCGTTTGGGTGACGAGTCGGTGGGCGCTCAAACATGGGAAGTGCTGTGACAATTTGGATACGTGCAAAGACAAAATCGAGATTTTTTTTAGCATACTTAAAGTACCAAAAATTTAAATGACCTCTTGATACTATAAATTTTAAGTACTCATATGATAAAAAAAACAGTCTCAACAAAATATTCTCCTTTTTTTGGAGAGGAAAATTGTCTCTCTTTTAGTTCGCTTGCAAATCCTTACCAATGCTATGCTGGAATTTTTTTGTGTATCCATGGCTAAATTATGTGACCATTTATTTCTACACAAGTAAGACACACTTTGTGAAAACATCACAAGACCTGGGTTAGAGCATCTCCAGCAGAGCCCCTAAACTAGCCCCTAAACCTTAAAATAGGGAGTGTAGTAAAAAAAACAGATCCAGTAAGGCCCCAACTCAAGCCCCTAAAATTAGGGGGCCCCTAAATTTGCCTCATCAGCCCCAATTCCCAGGGGGCCCCAACTCAAGCCCCTAAAATTAGGAGGCACCTAAATTTGCCTCCTCGGCCCCAATTCCCATGGATACGAGTACAACCCTTATTATTGAAGATAGAGAAATACATGAGAGGCTTCGAAAATTTTATCATACTTTAAAAATTTTAAATTTAAATTTGAAATATCATGTTTTTAAATTGTAAATGTCAATATGTTTATGTTTTATGTATTACAAATATTTTTGATTGAATTTTAGTGGTGTCAAATGAAGATTATACATAGCGGATATGTCAAAATAGGAGAAAAGGTAAAATAAAATTTGAGATTTAGGTCTTTATTCTTTGGACTTGTGCTCTAAAAACAGGCCCCCAAAAAAATAGAGGGAGTCTCTAAATCCAAAATAGGGACCCTGTTTTAGAGGCCCTTACTGGAGATGCTCTAATAAGCACTGACCTTTAACACGATGTTTTATCGTAATACTACGGTGAAGACGTCCAATACGAGACACAAAATTTGGATGGCCTGCTCACCGAACCAACTCCATCGCTCAAATGTTGTTTCTCTTTTTACCCCCATTGCTCGTCCTCCTCACCATGGCTCATCAACGACAGGAGTTCGGCGTCTGGGAGCTCGCCACTGAACCCCCCCCCCCCCTCCTCTGTGCTTGCCATCAGCTCTTCGTCAATCGTCATCCAAGAAGCTCTGTTTGGAGCTCCACCCTGCGCAGTTTTGGTGGGTTGTCGAGGCCTCTTGAGCTTAGGGGGTCAAATGGTGGTGGAGCTCTATGGCGAAGCGACGAGGCCTCTTGAGCTCAAGTATGGAGGAGATGGCGTGCTCTGATATCACCCCCATTCTATCTGAGTTCGTAGGTGATGAGGCCTCCAGCCTGGTCATCTTCTATTCATACTAGAAACTAACCTCTTTGCCACCACGATTGTTTTCTTCCCCAATGAGTTTTGTTTTCATGCTCAATTATAAATTTGCCGCAGCACATTCACTTGATTGTTGCAAAACATTTTGCCTCCTCAAAGACATTGCAGCAAGAGGCATTTGTTGCGATGTTGACTTCAATTTTTTTTTTTTCTGATGCGCATTTGTTGTGCATTTGCTCTAGACAGCATGATATTTTATTGCACTAGTTTGTTATTTTGTTTTAAGTGTCTTCCCTATTTGTTGTATAAACATTCTCAAAATGTTAACAAAGTAAATTTGTTTTGTTTCGAACTTTTGTGCAGTGTATCTTGTCATGTTCATACTGAAACGAGATCTGTATTTTTCAAGTTAATTTTATTAATAGATTTGTAATTCCCCTCTTTTTTTTAATCAAAATAACTTTTTTCTTATTTGTTGCAATATGACACCGAAACTACTGGTCCCCATGTTTTATTTGAAATTTTAACACGAGAGATTGGTAGAAGGGCCAACATGTCTTTTCAGGTAGGATAGGTGAACTGTAAAGTGGAGAGTCTATAGTTGAGTCACACGACTCACACCACGCTAGCATGATATCAATAACTAATTTAGCCCATTTTTTTAATTCTATACATCAAACAGGGCTTTTTCAACGAAGTTGAGCACCAAACTATGTGCTAGATGTGGAGCAGGGCCACAATTTCGGCAAGTCCTCCTCCCTCGGACAGGTTCCAATGTAGTTGATATAGGGACTATAACTTAAGCAATTTTTATGCCTCACAGCTGTTAGATCGAGGTACCAGATGGCTCGAATTGATCAACATCGATTTGCTACAATACTTGTTACAGTAATTGCTACAGTACAAGACATGCACAGTACTTTTGCTACATTATTTTTTGGAAGATCTGAAGCACTGATTTTTATCTAATGGAGACAGAGGGACTACTTAAATTGTAGTTCCCATACCGTTACACTCGAACACTATCCTCCTCCCTCCACCTCAATGCCACCACCGTCCTTCCTCTGCTCCGGTCCCTGATTGAGCCACGTCACCTCTTTTGACTGAAGACCCCACCGGAGCTAACTCCGCCTTCAACTCGCTTCTGCCGGCGACGACACGGCACCTCGCCGTGTGGATGCAATCTTTTTTTTGCCTTACTTTTATTTCTTGCTACCATAAGTTCGACCGGAAACACGATCATTGATAGATTAACTGCATTAATCGACATTCTTTTGTGACCGGAGACAGTGCAATATGAATCGGAGCTGAGCGTCACAATAAATCCTCCGAATGATCACTTCGACTGGATCATGGCAAACCATACCCTAAACATTGGGAAAATTTCGTATTTAGCACATGTTTGACCTCATTATTTCAAAACGATACAACTTTCTGGCGTATTTACAAAAAAATCACCCATGGCCGGTTTCTGGTGCACCGTTGATGCATGGCCGGTTTGTGGTATCCCAATGAAGGGCTTGGCCGGTTCCCCACTTCCCATTGAAGCCATGGCCGGTTCCCCAATTCCCATTGAAGCCATGGCCGGGTCCCCACTTCCCATTGATGCCCATGGCCGGTTCCCCACATACCATTGATGCCATGGCCGGTTCCCCGCATTCCATACAAGCAATAAGCAATTAAAAAATTGAAATTGAGAGTCTGTAAAAGGAAATGTCCCTCGATATCTGAAAACATGACCGTTTATCTGTGGAAAAAATCGTATTTGATACAACTTATAACTCGTATTTACGGAAAAAAAAATACTCATCTCCGGTTCCCGGTATACAAGAGATATATCTCCAAGATACCAGAACCGACCAAGACTTGACCGCGAACCAAGAATCGCCAAAGCAAATGGCCGAAATTAGTAATCAGACGCCTTGCATGCTCAATTTTTGGAAAAATTGATTAAATAACCAACACTTAAATAGAAATTGAGGAAATAACCTTCATTAAATCGAAATACCTTGAATAGCACTCGTTTCGCCAGATGAAGCGGCTTCCGCCACACGGCATGGAGGAAGCGGGCTTCCGCCACACCACGTGGCTTCGTCCATGCCATACGGCGGAGACCACCCGCTTCCGCCACCTGGTCCGCTTCCTCCATGCGGTGTGGCGGAAACCACCGCTTCCGCTACGTGGCGGCGTGCACTGCCGACCGCACCTGGTAGCGGAAAAATTGAGTTTTCGCGGTAAAATAAGTTGGGCGATACTAGCGTAGGACGTCCGATTTTTTTGTTTTTTTCGGACGCCGTGCAACATTTTTTTTGAACGTATGAAACATTTTTTCACTACGTAAAAAAAACTTTCACGCGTGGAAAAAATGTTGCTAAAAATCCACGTCCGATCCCTAGCAATACCGAAATAAGTTACCCAAAACTTTACTTAATTTTCGCGAGAATTACCACGTTCTTTATGAAAACAATCATGTGTTCTAAATACTCTTAACATACATAGATGGTATGCTTAAGATAAACTACAGGTGCTTCTTTATATATAAGCCATCCGTAAATCTTTACCAAATTTGGATGTATATCTCGGGTCATAATTTAGAGAAAGTAGAAGAGGTTCGGAATTCAAATTGAGGTGATCTGTTTGGTCGAAATTCAACGAAAAGCAAGGGGCGTATTACACTATTGCTCTCGTTCTAGTAGGTTTTCTAAATTAACATAATCACCGAAGATTCTGTGTCCCATTTCTGCAGATTGCGACGCGGATCGTTTTCAATTAGCTCGTCGCTGTGGAAAAAGTAGTCGCGGGCTCGCTCCTTTTATCTATTTAGTTCCATATTTGAATTTCCCCAAATCCCCATCGAATCGCTGGAAAAATTGAGTAAATAAGTCACAGGAATGGGCATAAATAAGAATCTACTGAATTGCATATGGCTTACAAATGCTAAACAGCAATGGCATGTACGGCACACTCTACCGAGTATACCGGACTAAACCTAACATGCTTTAGGGAAAGGGAAGAACAACAAGGGCCCTTCTCGTACACTCTACTGAGTGCACCGAGGATATTTCCCCTTGCGCAACCCATCGGTGCCTGCCGCCGCCCTGGCCCTAGCCGCCCTCTCGCGCTTCCTATCACACTCGGCCTCCCTCTCTGCACGCATTTGTTCGGCAAACTTCATGCGCTTCTCCTCTTCCTGCTGCTCACGGCACTGCTGCTCTACCATAGCTCTGCGATGCGAGTACTCCCAATTCCGCATCCTCTCCATCTCAGGAGTCTGCTCCGCGTCGTAGAATTTGATGAACTCGCATAATGGAGGCTGCAGTTGGTGACAAAAGATGGTATAACAGTGTTAAGGTTTGGACGGTTTGATGCAATAGCAAATGCGAGTACGAACATACCGGGCTCCTCCGCCGCATCCGCATCCCCAGCATTGGCTCGGAGTCGTGGTTGCGGCAGCTCCAATACCTCATACCGTAAGTGTATGAATTGTCTACAGATTGTCGAAAGCGGCAAGGATCCCCGCATAGGCACATGGGGACCTCCATGCTGTCGGGGACGGACTGGACAACGCTGTGCCTTGGGGGCGAGGGGAACTCCATTGGCACCAGTTGGTTGGTCGGCAAACTTGTGCTTCGTGCTTTAGATTGCTTGCTTCGTGTGAATATTCGGAGGCGAGCACTGGGGTTTAAATAGCCCGCCAGCAGCCAAACGAGAGAATCGGAGCAAAGAGACAAGGTCAGCTAGAATGCTTTGTACAGTTTTATCGATGACAAAAGCTGAAAAAGTTAACAGTCGTGCTTTTGATATGACATGGCAGGCATACTGTTACATCTTTGACAGCAATGCTTTTACAGCTTTGACAGCAATGCTTTTACAGCTTTACAGATGACATCGACGGGTCATGGCAGTGGAGTACACAGCTTTGCAGATGCAATCTAGGCTGGCTTTCATGGCTCAACAGGAAAGAAAAGGACTACATGTTTTGTGCGCGACTATAATACTTAGGGTTATTGGGCATTGAGAATTTATATGCAAAGAGAGTCAGAATCGAGATATTTTTACATAATATGGTAGTCCGTATACCAAATAGCAAATCTGGTACATTCGGACCCAAAATTACTTCAACATGCTTTTACGGGCGCCGAAAATCCTTCGTCGTTAGGGTTTGTCGCGACTTTAATACTTAGGGTTATTGGGCGTTGAGAATTTATATGCAAAGAGAGTCATAATCGAGATATTTTTACATAATATGGTAGTCCGTATACCAAATAGCAAATCTGGTACATTCGGACCCAAAAATTACTTCGAACATGCTTTTTTACGGGCCGCCAAAAATCCTTCGTCGTTAGGGTTTGTGCGCGACTTTAATACTGAGGGTTATTGGGCGTTGAGAATTTATATGCAAAGAGAGCTGTAACTGAGATATTTTTACATAATATGGTAGTCCGTATACCAAATAGCAAATCTGGTACATTCGACCCAAAATTACTTCGAACATGCTTTTTACGGGCGTAGAAAATCTTTCGTCGTTAGGGTTTGTCTTGTGACTTTAATACTTAGGGTTATTGGGCGTTGAGAATTTATATGCAAAGAGAGCTGTAACTGAGATATTTTTACATAATATGGTAGTCCGTATACCAAATAGCAAATCTGGTACATTCGGACCTCCGTGCCGCCGGGGACGGATTGGACAATGCTGTGCCTTGGGGCCGAGGGGAACTCCATTGGCACCGGTTGGTTGGCCGGCGAACTTGTGCTTCGTGGTTTGGATTGCTTGCTTCGTGTGAGTATTCGGAGGCGAGCACTGGGGCTTAAATAGCCCGCCACCACCAAACGAGATAATCGAAGCAAAGCGACAAGGTGAGCTAGAATGCTTTATGCAGTTTACCGATGACAAAAGTCAAAAGTTAACAGCGTGCTTTTGATATGACATGGCAGGCATGCTTTTACAGCTTTGACAAAGAATGCTTTTCTGACTTCTGAGATGACATCGACCTTCATTTGGACTATTTGCCATTGTTGTTTTCAGCGTGTTGTCATATCGGCCTTCTCAGCCTTTTGTCATATCACCATTGTCAGCCATTTGTCATATCATCATTTGGACTATTTGCCATTGTTGTTTATTTTTAATACGTTCATTTGTCATATCGCTTTTTTCATCCTTCGTCATATCATCATATTCAGCTTTGTCGCATATCGGCTAATATACGAAAGAACACAAGGTTGAATGATCGTTGTCGGTGAATATGATATTACATGCATGTAATAAAAATATGCTCCATTCAATCGAAAAATAACTTCAATAACTTGGTGAACATAACAGAAAGCTTCATAATAGTACAAACTGCATTACGATACAACAGAAACACATAATAGCATTAGAACAAAGTACAATAGGGAGAACAACTACAACAACATTTCTTGTGAACAAGAACTAACATACAAATGGATGCAGGGTAGAGCGGCTTTAGAACTTTCCAGAATCATCACTATCATAGAATTCCACACCCTCTTCTTCGAAAAACTCCCAACGGTCACGTTTGTAGTCTTCAGCGCTATGGCCTTCAAGAGGAACAACCAAATCAGGGCTTATAGCTTCGTGGTTATCTTCTACGGCGCGCTCAAGGAAGCGATCATACGCTTCACGGTTTTCTTCTTGTTCAGGCCGAACTCCCTCTCTTTGCGGTAATTCTCGTACCGTTACCCTATTAAGTTCCTGCGCTAGATCCTTCCTCTGGTGTCCCATTGGAAGCGTCATGTTTAAAGCTGTCGGTGTATTTATATCGTCTGCCCACTGCTGATATTGGCATCCGGTAGACTACACGACAGTGTGAGCATGGATATTTAAAACTGGAGCAATAGAATAATCATCGAAATATGAAGATATCGAAATACATTTAGACGTACAGAGAAATTTGGGCATCTATAGAACGGCCATCCGTTATTTCGCGCAGTGGTGGAGTAGCAGGTTTGAGCATCCACATGGCAGTTAGGACAAATGACCCGCCCTGCATTGGCAACCACTGAGCTCGACGCCTTCGACATGGCTTGGACAGAATCGATTTAACACTTAAGTCGGTATCCACACGAAGGAAAAATATCAATAAGAAGCATAATAAGTACGAAATAATGTGGACTGACCCAACAACACAACAATGTGACTGACCGTACAAAATAACTTTTGTAAATAATACCTGTGGAACAAGAAGCTGAAATGAAATATTGGAAAAAAGGAAAGCTAAACTACCAGCTCTCCTCTATGCGCTCAGGGTTTTCTCAACTCAATCCAAACTTTATGAACTCGGAGCAATGTATCGCGTTTGCCTGATAGAAGTGCAGGCGGCCTTGCAATTTATAGGCAGGGAGCGAGGGAGAAACGAGACAGCTGGCGGCACATCACCGTGCGGGGCGATGGGCCAAGACAGAAAATCGGCACGTGGCAGCGTTTGCAGTGCGCTCAGTGGGGGGGTCTGGCTGCTGCTGGCAGTGGCTTGGGAGTGGCCACCATTTGCCGGAGCATTAGCGCGCGAGGTGGGGTCCTGGCTGAACAGTAACATTGCAAAACCGCGGCTTCCCGTGGCGGTATTTAGGCGGGAAACTGGCATGCCCGGCCCAGTCCAACCTAAGTCGCAGCCTCAGGGTTGAAAAAGTTAACACGGTCTGGTGAGTACACCTCCACAGCATTCATGCACACTATGTGGCATTGCGTGAGCCAGTACGTTTCGTATCACGTACCGATGTTGTTTCACCCACCAAAAGCCGTCAGCGTCGCGGTGGGAGGGAATCGGTGGCGAGGCATCGCTTGTCGCAGCGATGTGGGGCCTGGCTATAGCTTAGCCGCAGGCAAGGCAACACCGGCGGCACATTTGCGTCTTGGCGAGGGCCTGGAAAGGAAAGCTACACGTGGCAAGATCGGATTCCTTTGCATCCGTGCCTATGCTTGATACCGACATATGCATACAGACTTTCTAGCTGGTAGAGAGGTGCCAGTCAGGCTTTGGCAGCTATGCTTCGACGAGACGACTCGAGCAGTCTGTACCACACATGCATTTGACATGACATTTCGGACAGGTTATGACAGCCATGCTTACGACATGATATGTCCTGCAGGCTGTCACGGTCCCGAATTCGAATTCGATTATAGCGGCTAAGTTTCGCATCAATTAAGTTTTAGCCGCTGTTAAGGTCAATTCCCGGCTTCAGTTAATGTCCTAAACAGAGCAGAGTGGGAGCAACAAGGATGAGAGAGCGTTGCCTGACCAAAGGCTCATTATATAGACGAAGCGGTGATTACTTTTGTGTTGATTAAATTACACTAAGCGAGTCATTTCTTATTCATTTGTACTTAAGCTAGTCATTAACTAATTAAATCACAAGAGGACATTGAAACTTTCGGTGCATATGATGACATGCAGCCAAGCTTTCACTGTAGTCCCTTGAAATCCGGATGCTTTCCTTTGCAGGTGGTCACATGCGCCCGGACGGTTTCCTTTCCATTTGGCGAGATCTTTGTCCGATCTTTGTCGATCTGCATGTCTTTGGGCGGCGTCAGACGTCGCCACGTGGCGGAAGCAGGTGGTTTCCGCCACACTACGCGGAGGAAGCCACACCACGTGGCGGAAGCGGGTGGTTTCTGCCGTATGGCATGGAGGAAGCCACGTGGTGTGGCGGAAGCCCGGCTTCCTCCATGCCGTGTGGCGGAAGCCCGGCTTCCTCCATGCCGTGTGGCGGAAGCCGCTTCATCTGGCGGAAACGAATGCTATTCAAGGTATTTCGATTTAATGAAGGTTATTTCCTCAATTTCTATTTAAGTGTTGGTTATTTAATCAATTTTTCCCAATTTTTGGTGGAACTAGCCATGCATGCTTCGTTTTTTCGGATGTGGCCCCCTGGCAAGGTGCTGCAGCGGAGGACGTTTGCTACAGGGGACTCGCACTGACGCTGCGCGCCGCAGTCGCCTGCAGTCGCAGCGAGTCCCCTCCACGTCGCCCGGCCCACCTGCAGCGACCGCACTTGCGCACTGCAATCGTAATTTTTTGTTTTTGCTTGTCATTATTTGCTGTTTAATTTTTACACTCGATCGGATAATAAGTTTCGATGTGCAACTTCAAATTAAACGAAAAAATCGTATTTGAGGGCAGTGAGTTTGCCGGTTTTGGATATTTACAATATGATATAACAGTTTTCGGTTAGTATTTTTTGTATCTTTTTTATTTCAAAATAAATGATATAATAGTTTCACGTTGTAAAAAAAAGCAGTGATGAATTATGTGAAAAATCGCTTCTCAAGAAACCAAACTTTGGAAAATTTTGATGTTCGAAACCTGGAATTTGGGGTTACCCTATACCTGTATGGCATACCCAAAACCCCAAAACATTGGATCTGCCCAGCGGTGTCCTCGGCCTCCTCCTCCGGGAGTGCGGCGGCGATGTCCGGCTCTTCAACCTCCATTAGCCCGTCCACGTGCTCCACCGCTGGTCATGGAGTCGCGTATATATAGGCCCCTCACATGGGCGATCGATCACGTGGCGGCCGGCGAGGAGGCTTTAAATGTTGTGGCACGTATGATTAAGTCGGCCCGAAAAGGCGGTGCGGCGTGTTGCGGCGTTATGTCGACTAAATATATAAATCTTATTTCTTTGTGTTGGCGTATCCGGTGTTGTGTTGTCTCGTATGGCTTGTAACGACAAATCATATTAAAGGCATGAAATACAACGTTCAAATGGATAAGTTACAACATAACATTACAACGGGAGAAACAACGGTGGAATCTGAAGCCTTACTAACGTACATGACGGGTGCGTCACTATTACATTTTATTTTAACAACTCTAGCGATACAGATTACAACGATCCGTAATCATCACTATCTATATCAATACCCTCATCTTCTAAATCTTGCCCGGTGATCGCGTTTGCCCTCGTCATCACTCTGGTAGTCACATGGAAGACACAAGTCCGGTCTGCATCTTCGATGTCCTCTTTTGTGGCAACTGCGGACGGTTGCGAGCTCGCTTGAAGGTCCGGATGTTACGGTGTGGGGTCCGATTGCGATAACTCGTTCGATTGTATGGCAACCATTTCGAGGCTACTAGCTATAGCTTCGATGTCGATCACAAAGTCGTTGAATTCGTTGGCACTTGAACTTGTGCCAGGACTAAAGTTGTCTTTGCAATTTTATTCAGGTCACCGCGATACCATCGATTTCTTTTATTGTCCAGGCCAAGCCTTTCTTGAGCCGCTCCGATCCTTGTCCATCTACACATTGGTAGCAATTATATTTCAGCCTAAAAGAGTAGGATTCAAGCATAATCAAATATTTCTTCAACAAATATAAAAAAAAGATATAGATGGCCTCAAAGCCCCCAAGAACCAATCAATATCCCTTGTACCTCACTGACCCAACAACACAACAATGTAGCTTCGCGTACTAAATAATTTTCGTAAATAATACCTGTGAAACACGAAGCCGGAATCAAATATTGGGAAAAAGGAAAGCTAAACCACTAGTTCTACTCTTTGCGTTGTGGGTTTTCTCAACTCACTCGAAGCTTTATGAACTCGAAACAATGGCTCACGATTGCCTGATAGAAATACATGCGGCCTTGTAATTTATAGCGAGGGCACGAGGGAGAAACGAGCCAGCTGGCGGCACATCAGCGCTCGGAGCGAGGGGCCGAGACAGGAAAGCGGCACGTGGGAGCGTTTGTACTACGCGGTGGTGGTGCAGTCAGAAGCCACAGCATCTGGCATTGGCCAGCAGCTGGTGGCACATTAGCGTGCGAGGCGAGGCGCCGGGACAGGAAAGCGCCACGTGGCAGCGTTTACAGCGCGCTGGGGGGGTCTGGCTGGTAGCTTGGTGTCCATGTGGCCTGACAGACCTGGTGGCAGTGTCATGTCAATTCGAGATTTTGCAGCTTTTTCAACGTGTTGTCCAAATCGCCTGAGAGACCTGCATGCTCAGCGTTTCCTCTTGGGGTTGTCGAACTCCTCGCGTTCTTAATTAATAGCCAGACAAATGCATGCATCTGCGAACATCCATGCGAGACATGGCCTTTGCTTTCGATGGTTCGATTAGACTCGATAGGACGGCAATAATGCAGCTGGTGCTGGGAGGGAATCGACCCTAGATATAGCTTAGCTGCAGCTGGCGGCATATTAGCGTGCGAGGCGAGGGACCAGGACAGAGAGGCGGCGCGTGCGGCCTTTGCAACGCGCTGTGGGGGCCTACCTGAAGCGAATCTGCAGCTGGTAGTGGCCTTGCAGTGGCTAGCCAACAATTGGCAGCACATTAGCGAGGGAGGGGAGGGACCGACATCGGAAAGCGGCCTGTGGCAGCTTGTTGTCTGTTGTTGTTGTTCGTAATAATCAGTACTGTTTGAACGTCCCCTCTGGTTACGAGCCTTCTGTCATATCACCTTTTCCAGCCTTTAGTCATATCATCTTTTCCAGCCATCGGTCATATCTTCTTTTTCAGCCTCCTGCCACGAGGCGTATGATTTTGTACGGACCGCCGAAAAACCTTCATCGTCATGGTTTGGTCGTGGCTATGATAATGAGGGGTATTGCGCTAGTACATATTAGATGTAACGAGAGTTGTAACTTCGGTATTTTTACAGAATATGGTAGTCCGTATACGAAATAGCCCTTATTGGGTTTGTGCGCGCATATAATACTTAGGCTTATTGGGCGTTCAGAATTTATATGCGAAGAGGGTTGTAACTGAGATATTAGATGCAACGAAAGGTGTCCATGAGATATTTCTTCTGGATATGGTAGTCCATATATCAATGAGCACGCCCGCTCCGTCCGACCCAACAAATAGCTTCGAACTTTATTTTGCAATCCCCCCTATTTATATCCGAATACATTTGGAAAGATACATATTGTCTTACAAAGAATTTGGTAATTACACATACGAACTGCCAATATGGACAGCTTTATGAGCAAGAGAAACTCTAGTTCAAACAGAATACTTATTTTATTAAGATGGTTGTACCACAAATGCATAAAAGCACTACATAGTCCGTCACACACAATTATTGAACGTTGCAGCGTGAACAAAAGAAGGGTGCTACCGGCCCGGACTAAGTACTCCCCTCGCTACTATCGCGAACTGCACCTGCAGCCTGTGAAGGTCCTGGCTCCCCCAGAGCCGCCAAGAAGTGCTGGAACGCCTTTGACTGCTCAACACGCCGCACGGACTTCCGTGCAGTTACTCTGAGCGGCGGACCTCGGCGACGCTTGACCCTCGCGGCGTCACGGGGTCGAGCCTCTACGTGGAAGGTCCTCTGGCCGGGCAGTGGTGGTGCTGTCCGCTGCGCCTCCCGCACACGCCTGGTGGAGATGGAGCGGCTCCACGCCGCAAGTCCTTCAATCGAACGATCTCGGCCTCGCCGCGGAAGATCCTTGTAAGTGTCCTGAAGCTCACAAGAAATGTGGACATACGCCTTGTCTCAAGCGCCGGATGAGCCCACCCATGTGCACAATGGTGGGGTCTCGACTCCAATCAGAAGCTCCGGAACCGGTTGTGACTCCTCCCACCTCATGGCAGGAAAGAGCCGATCTGAGTGTCCTCCAATCAGTAGCGGTAGCTCGCCGAAGTGAAGGAGAGCTCGCTGGCCGCATCCTGCAGAGCATCATCGAGCTTTAGCCGCTCCACTGTGAAGTACCGGTTCCGGTCATTCCACTGAGGACCCTTGGCGAAGATGAGCAATCTCACTGTCCAAAAGTTCTGGCTAAAGCGGGGCACGGAAACGCAGCGGTACTCCGGGCGACGAGTGTAGCCCAGCTCTTGGAGCATCAAAGATAGCTCCTCACAAAATCCTCCCTCCGTCATGGCAAACGAGGTGAAGACAGGCATATACAAAATTTTGAAGCAAGACAAGGTCAGTAAAACATTTTAGATATAATACAGCGGAAGAGCAAGATACTACGACAGAATACGTAGAAGTGAAGAAGCTTATAAGTGTGTAAATATGTCTTACGAAAAATTGAATCGTTAAGGCTTTGCCGTTCTAACTAGGTCACGTCCTACGGTATTAACTTTCACAGGTCATGTTAGAGCAATTATTCCAACAAAGAGACATTAATTCAAGTGTATCAAGGTTGTAGCCACCAACATCATGCAATACGGGAAATGGACAGCACTTTGTCCAATTTGCACGCATCTTTAGTACGTACAATTAGTAATTACATGAGACGGAGGCCCTACATGAAGTTATTTTACATTATTGACGGCCCCCGCGGCGACGTGCAGCTTGCCTTCTCATGAATTCCTCAGGTCGTACACAACCGGGGACTCAGTGTTCCTCGATCCTGCGGCTGTGATGGCCCTCGCCTACTCGGACACAGGCGGTCGTCGACATCTTCATCAGGGGGAGGTGCACCCGACGCAAAGGTATATTGTCGCGAGGCCTGGTGGGAATAGTTGTACCATGCATCTGGATTGGTCGTTTGTAGTGGACCCGCATGCAGTATGTTTGCAACTGGTTGCGGTTGCGAGATGCCCGGCTGCCCCCCTAGTAGAGCAGTAAAGGTAGTATGTCCTGACATCAACTCGAAGTCGAAAGCACCAGGCTCGCTCCACTGTTGTGGTTGACTGTAGTCCGTCGCGTAGGAGGGCGAGAAATATGGCACTTCCGGCGCAGGCGGTGGGGCCGACGTGCCAGGTATGTCGTCCCATGGTGACCACGGTTCTGCTGGGCCAGACGTAACAATCTGCTCCTGCTCCCCTTGTCCCCAACGATTAGTTGGGACTTCAACACGGGGGCTAGGATGATGGCGCGCTGACTGGCTTCCCACATGGGACGTGGACGCACGTGCTGGGGCGTCCTCTCGGTCGCCACTTGAGGGACGGATGCTGACGGACCGCCTAGCGTGTGAGGTATGAGTTGGATCCATGCGAGGAGAGCCGTAGTTGCGTGGCTGTCGTCTGAAGCCTCCAAGCCCACGCATCGCCGAGAGTAATGTCAGCCCCCGAGACGCCGGCGTAACGTCTCATTTGATTGGCTGCCGACGTCGAGCCAAAGGACCCCGGAAGGTGGGACGCCAGTTCATCGGCATGGGCAATTATTTGCGATGCCTCCCGAGTCTGCGTTGCAGTATGTAGTTATTACGAATTTGAATATGAAAGTTATGATAAATATTACTACTACGATGGGTGCACCAGAGTCTGCGCATGTCGCGACTTTTCTTCTAGGTACGCCATGGCGCGTGGTTCGATCTCCTGGCTAAACAACGTGGCACGCGTGCGGCCGCGGTACCATGCAAGGTAGCTGTCGTACTCATTGGGGTCGTACGGCCCAATGGGATCAACCACCTCCTGCAATGCTGACTCGACCCATCGCGTGATGTGAGTAGCGTGGACTGCGGTCCAATCGACTGCTCCCGCACTACCCATAGCGCTTCTCCTGTAATGGTCAATACATTGTGAAGGCAAATGTTTGACGAAGATGACAATAATGACACACATGAAATACGTACCCGTGCGACCTCCCAGCATCCCGCGGTGGTGGAACCGGGATTATCTGCCGCCACCCGAACTGTCGTTGGACGCGTTCGGGTGAATAGACCTCCACCGCGTTCATGTACACGACGAAGCATGTCGTCATCCAAAATGACATGTCCACCAGGCAGCAACCAGATATGAGCCCGTTGGTGGCAATTTCGTCGGCTCGTTGCGGCATCCATGGATCCCAAGTCACATTGTCAGCGGATAGTAGGTCCATATCTGCTACCACCCGCCTGTAGCTCGCCTGGTCATCAAGCGGCGACCATCTTAGCCGTGCGTGCATCCAACGATAACCCATAGTGGGGCGAGAGGGCTCTGGCATGTCATGGGCCACATCGATGGGGTAGTACCTTTTACCGATTGTAGGCCTAGATATCGGAAGGTACTCCCAGCTCCACATCTGGAGCAATTGCACGCATCCAGTAATTGTGCCCCTAGCAGTATGTCGTACGCATGCTTCGCACAACCCACGGTACGTGTCAGCTAGGACCGCGGATGCCCAGCTGTATGTCGTCATATCCTCTAGATTTGCGGCCAACTCTCGAGCTATCCAAACTATATGCGGGGAGATGGTGTCACTGTTCGTGGTCGTGAACATCAAACCACCAAGCAAGCAATACAGATAAACTTCGTAATGTCGTTCTATGGTAGCTTCGTCTGCATCCTGTGGGCATGGTTGGTACTCTTGTAATTCTTGTAGCTACTCATTGACACTCCGGTATCCTTACGTGTGTACGGCACCCCAAACCTGCAGGTACTCCGGATTAATGAGGTACATCGTATCGTTATCATTTTAGACATTACTTAACAAATACTCTCCATGTACCTGGCCGTCACGTACTGCTGCCACAGGCCTCTTCTGGGCCGGGATAGCACCACAGGTTGGCCCCTAATGGGAGGCCGGTGAGCATGGCTACGTCTCTTAGAGTGATAGTCATCTCACCGAATGGAAAGTGAAATGTGTGCGTCTCGCCGCCACCGATCGATCGTAACCGAAGAAGTGCCCGATCGAGGGTCGCATCGGCGTGGTCATGCCCCCTACCATCGTAGCTCCGCCCATGAGAAGCGAAGGGTAGTAGACCTGCACGGCGAGTGGAATATGGAACCGGCCGTCCAACTTCGGTATTTTGTGCAACGACCGGCGTGACAGAGGGGCAATCGAAATGTGCACGCAATTAAGGTTAGAGGCATCGCAAATATTGCACCACATGTAGCATACAATTGTGTCGCACCTCATGTCCTGAACAAATCGCCCTCGCCACGGTGTTTCGCATCAACCAACTCACCGAGTAGCTCCGAAGTGCAATGCCCGCCATAGCCTGCAGTGTCAACGCCGCTAATAGGAATACACGCCGACCACGCAACGCCACGCACCCAATATGAAGGAAGGTACGCACTACAAAGTACACAATTAGAAAGTACACATTCATCGAGTACACAATACGAAAGTACGCACTACTTAGTACACAATGTCAAATTATGCACTGCTAATTAAGTACTGCGTGGATTGGGGCACCTCCTGCGGTCGTGTCCAGGTTGTTTGCATAATGAGCACTTTCGCAAACCATCTACCGCATCAGCCGCATCCATATCACCTTGCATTCTGGTGCTCCTTGGCCTTCCTGGCTCTGTGCGTCTACTCACGGGGTACGGTTTCCAGGTGGGGCCCTCCATGAGCTTGTAGTTAGCTCCAACTGTGAACGAACTCATCTTTGGACGCCAAGTGCTCTTCAAAGCATGCACGGTGTAGTACGGTGAGATGAACTGTGATGCATCGTTCCCACCCATGTCGCGACATGCGGCCAACACATGGGAGCACGGGATGTGATGCAGCTTCGGCTTGTTACACGTGCAGGTAGCCTCCTCCGCCCCCAACTGGCACTGCTGCACAGTGTCCCCCGCGAGATACCCAGATTGGTATTTGCGCTTGCACATCACCTCGAATTTATTCGTGCCTAGGTAATAAATCCTAGTGCGGTGGAAGTGTGCCTTCTGCCTTCTCGATTGGAGGATCTTCTCCACTCTTGGTGCGTACGTAGTGACATACGCCTCGGCCGCGTTCCCGCGATCACGGAAGTAATCAGCCGCCCGGTAAAAGGTGAGCTCAATGATTGAACACAACGGAAGGCGCGAACACCCTTCAGTACGTTGTTGAAAGCCTCCGCTATGTTCGTGGTCATGACGTTGTACCTAAAATGGTTTATGTTAGCTTCAACGAGAATTCACCTAAACACCGCGGTAATTACCATGAACTACTGGTTTGTCCGCATTCGCCCGCTCGTTAGGTCGTGGAGTAGCGCCCACCGCTCGGTGGCTTCCCCGCAATCCACCGGTGAAAGTGGGCCGCGTCACGACTAACCAAAGTCCGGCCCGCCACCACTTGAGAGCGTAGTTGTTGTTCCTGTGATTGGTCGCCTTCCATCATCTTACGTGGTGGTGTCGTTTCACCGCGTCCATATCGTGTTGAACTTGTGAGGTTGGTTTTGAAGGCACATGGCTTTGAACCTCTTCACCATCGCCTTGTTCTTGTAGCTTGAATACAAGTTCGCACCTAGGTGTTGCATGCACCATCTCCTCTCCACATCAGGCCGCTTCACCGAGGAGCTTGTCTTTGTCGTGCATGACATCCAACGCGCGTGGAGAAGGCCTTTGTTGCGGTCGGACACAACGCAAACGCGCTCCCTCGTACTCCACGACCGGCTCTTAAGCGCCAAGAACCACAGCCAACTATTGTTGTTCTCACTCTCCACGAGAGCGAACGCCAATGGGATGATCTGGTTATTTGCATCTGCGGCCGAGTGCGATTAGCGGCGTCCCACGGAACTTCCCACTCAGAATGTACCGTCGGCGCAAATAATCGGTCTGCAGATGCTAAAAGCTTCGATGCATTGTCCAAACGACTGAATAGCCTGACGAGGTACCGGTCCACCGGGCTCAAAGACCCGTCCTCCATCCTTACATGCTCATCCCCAGTCGAATCGAGTGCCTGGTTTGTCATGGCTATCTTCTGTAATAATCTAGGAGCAAAGTTGAAGGACTCCTCGAAGCCCCCAAAAAGCATCTTCAATGCCTTCTGTTTTGCTCTCCAGGCTGTGCTATACGTGATCACCATCCCGTGTTTTGTTTGCATCTCCTCCATAATTACACGGGGGGGGGGGGTCATCGCGATGTTGGTTCCAACGATGTTCACTATGTTCTGCGCTACGTACTTCGCGTTCATTAAATCGCTCATGTTCCTTATGGATTCCTCGGTGCATGTATGAGGAATATATACACGAACCTTAAAGTAATCCTCGTGCTTTGGTTGCTGAACTCGTACAAAAAAGGGACAATGGGGGTACTTTTTGCACTTAACCTCGTACACGGTGCGATCCGACTGGTTACGAGTGTGCTCCCGTCTTGTCATGACGGCGTACGTGCTTAGGAAGTGAATTGCCTCCTGCTTGTTACGGAAACGTTGCCCAACTCGAATGTCATTATGGGTGTGCGCCCCAGCGGACGTGTTACTGTAATCCACAAGGGTACAATCCATCAGACCAATGGCTCGAAAGTATTGTATAGCAGGTGCTGGGTCATCATCGTCCGCCGCTCCTTCATCCCCGAGGTCCACCCCTCCACAGTTGGTGGATCCTGTGGTGGATCCTGTGGCCCATGTGACAAATCATGGTCTACTGCTTCAGAAGTAGACCCGAACTCCTCGGATTGGTGTCGTGCAAATACCTCTACATACACTCCTAACTCGAAATTCTCTTCGTTCGCTTTGCGAGCATACAAATCCCACGAACTATTATTTCTCAGCTGGAAGAGTGTGTACACAACCATAGGGCTGTTTGGAACGTATCGTGGACGAACCCCTTCTAGACGAACCCTCTGCGTATCACGGTTCACACGTAGTACGGCAACAACATGTGATTTTAGCTGGCCCAATCCACTCGGGATGGCTATTGTGTCTCTACGTGCATGCGATTGTCCATGGTCACCACTCTACCGTGCAAAAGCAGAGGGCCGTTCTCCATGATATATTTTCAAAAATGTGTCCATCTGTTGCACAAATATTAAACCTTTTAGTCATTACAATTTTAATTCAGGCAATTTTAATCAAATTTGCACCAAATTTACCGCACCAGTTCATCGATTCTATATGTCTCGCACAGCCTAACATTGTTACTTCCCGATACTCTTTCAAATGGGATGTTTTTCTTGTTTTTCTCTTTTCTTTTCTCTTCTTTCTTTCCTCTTGTTCTTTCTCATGAATTACGGCATTACGGTGTACTTTAAGTGCGTCATGGCTCCCGATATGAGCTACCGTATAAAAGCTAATTGGTGCACCCTCCGTTTTTTTACGAATTCATGCTCTTTACAGCCTACTAGGAATAACAAAAGTGGCTTCATAATTTTCAATGGTGAACTAATCACGTTAACGTTATACCAGATTGATTATGTCTTACGCGAACACCTAATTAATTACGAACTACTCAAATTATTGCGGCAGCATATTTTTGTACCAAACAAAGGTGTAAATAAAATATTTTCCCAGAAAATGTTACTCCATATATCGAAGAGCAAATCTGCAGTCTCCTTGCCAAAAATTACAATTAAACGTGATATTTTACGGGCTGCCGAAAAGGCTTAAAAGTTAACGTTGACAATAAAACTTAGGGTTATTGCGCCAGCATATTTTGGTACCAAAGAAAGGTGTAAATAAAATATTTTCGCAAAATATGGTACTCCATATATTGAAGAGCAAATCTGCAGTATTCGTGCAAGAAATTACATTTAAACGTGATATTTTACGGGCTGCCGAAAAGGCTTAAAAGTTAACGTTGACAATAAAACTTAGGGTTATTGCGGCAGCATATTTTTGTAGCAAAGGAAGGTGTAAATAAAATATTTTCCCAGAATATGGTACTCCATATATCAAAGAGCAAATCTGCAGTATTCGTGCCAAAAATTACATTTAAACGTGATATTTTACGGGCCGAAAAGGCTTAAAAGTTAACGTTGACAAAAAAACTTAGGGTATTATTGGCGACATATTTTTGTAGCAAAGAAAGGTGTAAATAAAATATTTTCCCAAAATATGGTACTCCATATATCAAAGAGCACATCTGCAGTATTCGTGCCAAAAATTACATTTAAACGTGATATTTTACGAGTCATTAAAAGGCTTAAAAGTTAACGTTGACAATAAAACTTAGGGGTATTGCGGCAGCATATTTTTGTAGCAAAGCAAGGTGTAAATAAAATATTTTCCCAGAATATGGTACTCCATATATCAAAGAGCACATCTGCAGTATTCGTGCCAAAAATTACATTTAAACGTGATATTTTACTGGCTTAAAAGGCTTAAAAGTTAACGTTGACAATAAAACTTAGGGGTATTGCGGCAGCATATTTTTGTAGCAAAGCAAGGTGTAAATAAAATATTTTCCCAGAATATGGTACTCCATATATCGAAGAGAAAATCTGCAGTCTCCTTGTCAAAAATTACAATTAAACGTGATATTTTACGGGCTGCCGAAAAGGCTTAAAAGTTAACGTTGACAATAAAACTTAGGGTTATTGCGCCAGCATATTTTTGTACCAAAGAAAGGTGTAAATAAAATATTTTCGCACAATATGATACTCCATATATTGAAGAGCAAATCTGCAGTATTCGTGCCAGAAATTACATTTAAACGTGATATTTTACGGGCTGCCGAAAAGGCTTAAAAGTTAACGTTGACAATAAAACTTAGGGTTATTGCGCCAGCATATTTTTGTACCAAAGAAAGGTGTAAATAAAATATTTTTACAGAATATGGTACTCCATATATTGAAGAGCAAATCTGCAGTATTCGTGCAAGAAATTACATTTAAACGTGATATTTTACGGGCTGCCGAAAAGGCTTAAAAGTTAACGTTGACAATAAAACTTAGGGTTATTGCGGCAGCATATTTTTGTAGCAAAGGAAGGTGTAAATAAAATATTTTCCCAGAATATGGTACTCCATATATCAAAGAGCAAATATGCAGTATTCGTGCCAAAAATTACATTTAAACGTGATATATTACGTACTGCCGAAAAGGCTTAAAAGTTAACGTTGACAATTAAACTTAGGGGTATTGCGGCAGCATATTTTTGTAGCAAAGAAAGGTGTAAATAAAATATTTTCCCAGAATAGGGTACTCCATATATCAAAGAGCACAACTGCAGTATTCGTGCCAAAAATTACATTTAAACGTGATATTTTACGGGCTGCCGAAAAGGCTTAAAAGTTAACGTTGACAATAAAACTTAGGGGTATTGCGGCAGCATATTTTTGTAGCAAAGCAAGGTGTAAATAAAATATTTTCCCAGAATATGGTACTCCATATATCGAAGAGCAAATCTGCAGTATTCGTGCCAAAAATTACATTTAAACGTGATATTTTACGGGCTGCCGAAAAGGCTTAAAAGTTAACGTTGACAATAAAACTTAGGGTTATTATGGCGGCATATTTTTGTACCAACGTAAGGTGTAAATAAAATATTTTCCCAGAATATGGTACTCCATATATCGAAGAGCAAATCTGCAGTATTCGTGCCAAAAATTACATTTAAACGTGATATTTTACGGGCTGCCGAAAAGGCTTAAAAGTTAACGTTGACAATAAAACTTAGGGGTATTGGCGAGATATTACGGCATTACGGTATACTTTAAGCGTGTCATGGCTCCGATATGACCTACCGAACAAAAGCTAATTGGTACACCGTAAGTTTTTTTACGAATACATGTTATTTACTTCCTACTGAGAATAACAAAAGTGGCTTCATAATTTTTAATGGTTAAATAATCAGGTTATAGCACATTAATTATTTCTTACGTTTAACAACTAATAAATTACAAACTACTACAATTATCTACAAATTCATATTCCTTTTCCCACATCGCTTAATCATATTATTATAGGATTTACAAATTTTTCCTTCACATTTTTAAGGTTTCACTCGATTTATATAGTCGCGCTTTATTAAATTGATTCACCACCTACGATCAATATTTTAGCCCATTTTAATTATCCTGACCGATTCTCCAAGTCTGACACAGCCTACGTAATCTAAGTAAAATAATGGGAACAACATGATCGAAGGAGGTGCTTACCTTGCTCGGACTGTTCTGGAACGGAGTCGAGGTCAATCTACCAGTGTCTACAACAATGTATCTACACAAAGCAAAAAACATCAGTAAGAAGCGAAGGATGTAATAAGGCAAAATAACTTACCAAGGTTCAACGGTTCGGCGCACCAATTTTTAAGTCAGATTAAGCAACTACATTTGGTTCGACTTATTAAGTTGAGAAAGGAGCTCAACTCCTTTCGGGTCCAAGTAGTGATTACGTCCAAAAATAAAAATAGTCCTTCGCTTCTGCGAATAACTTACCAAGGTTCAGAATAGTTGATTCAACTTTTCATTCCATTTCAATATTCTTACAGACAAAGACATTTTTAGGAGTTACGATTATTTCGCAAATTGTTATGGCATGCGGCGATATATCTAACAAGTTTGCAATATACGATCGCATAAATAAAAGTATCATTAATTATGCATAGCATTAAACTTTAGTAATGTGCACCTCGATTGCTGCAGCAACAAGTTTATGATGAATATCAATTCTGCCTTCGGTTGTCTTGGAATCGTGATTTCCTCTGAAGAACCAAAATAGAAGCTCAATTAATAGTTAAGCTATGGATAACCAGAAAATAGAACTTCACGCAATAACTAGAGAATGGAACTTCGCGTAGTTGGAGTAGCCAGAGAATGGAATTTCACTAGCTCACTGGAACTTCACGCTCGATGAAACTTCGCGCTCGCCAGGGAGAAACTTCACGCTCGCATAGAAGGAAACTTCACTCGCTAATCACTCGTGAACGTCGTTTTCCGGTTCCCTCGATCCTCTTTATATAGCCAGGAAGTTTTCATTTGCGCTAATCACGGAGATTCACGATCACTTCCGTCACTTCGTTGTCTCTTTGGTGCGCCGAAAGCAGGAAAATGCCCCCTGGCCGGTTGCATCCTTGGCAAATTGATGAGATTCCATGCATGCACCAAAGCTGCCCTGCCTCGTCGACCGAGCCATCTTTGGCCGGTTGCCCATGAGCTGGCGAAGCCCTTGGCCGGTTTCCCAGCTCCCAACGAAGCTTGGCCGGTTTCCCAGCTCCCAACGAAGCCCTTGGCCGGTTTTCCAGTTCCCATCCAAGCTTTGGCCGGTCCCCCAAAATCCATTGATGCATCGATGGTACACCAGGAACCGGCCAACACTGTCTTTTTTGTAAATATTCACAAATGTTGTATCATATTGTAAATACGTGGTTGAATTTGTGCTATATCCGATTTTTTCCTAAACATGGAAAGAACCGTTGACCACTACTGCACCGCTTAGTACGACCGTCCGAAACTTGTGTATCACTCGGGCACTCGCTCGGAGACTCGCGCGCTTAAAACCCGAAGCAGACCAGGAGACACGGCCGGTAAGGCACGCGGTCGTCTCTCCGGCGCGGCCGCATCGCCGCTCTCGCCGTCACGGCCCTGCACAGCAACAGCCTCAGGCCTCTCCTCCTCCGCCGCGCTGGCCTCGCCGCGGCGCCTGCACGCGAGCTGTTGAGGCCCGCGTCGACGGTCCGTGGCGGCGAGAGCGACCGCGCCCGCCTGAGCGGCGCGGGTGCGGGCGCGGCGCCGTCCCTGCGCACCTTCTCCAGCGCCGCCGCGAATGGGTCGAAGCCCCTGTGCCTCCTACTGCTAGCGAATGGGCTCCGCGACGGCACCCTGGCCAGCGCGGACGTGGGCGACGTCGCGGCCGAGGCCGCGGCGGCGGACAAGGAGGGCCGATGCAGCCGCGGGGGCAGCTTCAGCGGGAGCAGCACGTCGCTGGAGCAAGCGCGCGGCGCGGCCGCGCTGTCCCCGTCGCCGTCGTTCTTGGCCGCCGTGGCGAACTCGAAGCCGCCGCCGCCGTCGCGAAGCTGCTGCTCCTCGTGATGCTTCGGGAAGCCGGAGACGTTGTACAACAGGTAGAGCGGAGCGCTGCGCGAGAGCGACATGAGAGAAGCGGCGAGGTCTTCCATGTCCGCGGCTACCTTAGATAAAGAGAGGGGGGTAATGTGATTATCGAATGGCCTTGACGCGCGTGTGGTATATATAGCGGCTTGGGAAGATGAGATTTCGACCACAACTGTTTACGTCCTAGCCAATGATTGGCAGCTTGGGTTTGGGGGGGGGGGGGGTAACCACTACCCAAGTGAAGAGAAACGTACGCAATGCAATGCACATCGTGTGAGCTACTCAACTTGTTGCTCGGGCAAGCCTTTTCTTTTTCTAGTTCGTGCAACGTATGTGTACGTTCATCTTGATAAGCTCCGGCCGGAACGAAATGGCCAACTCAACTCGTCAAACTTCATCTGTATGATTACGACGACGACGACGGCGGCGGCGGCGGCGGCGTATGGTTTCTCTTATCGTGTGAAGAGCGATACTAGCAGTCGCACGGTTACCAAACTTTGACGCTCGAGGGGTGGCAGAGAATGGAAGCATTTGTCGGCAGCCCAAGAAATGTGGCTCAAGATCTGGGAAGGGTGATGTACTCTCTTGGGGATTGGCCCTTGGAGTTGTCGGATGCCCTTCTTTTTTTCCTTATCTCTTTTATGTTAACAAAGAGAATAGTTTGGTGGGTGCGCAGAATATCGCCTTGTTTCTTTAAGCGAAAGCACGGACATCATCAAGCATCAGATCGCAACGCCGGATTAACACCTGACACTTAGCTCTCTCTCGTTCGTATGCGGACATTGAGAAAGATGAATGTAAGAAGCATGCAAAAGAAGCACAAATAACATGAGCAAACAACCAACATCGTTAAATATGAGCACATATGTTGGTTTGTACGCTGCACAAAAAAAATTATGAGTTCAAGAAACCAGCGAAAACCTTGGTGCAAACAATCCTATCCATGTAGGGGAGAGGGATCCTTTGCCGCCCTGTGGAAACAACTACTTAAACAGTTTTTATAAGCGTGAGCCGTTCAATCGGCAACCAAATGGTCTAAATCGTCGTAAAATGTGTAGCACCGATCTGAGCCGTCATTTTCCGATCCAACGGTTAACACACAACTGCTTAAGTTGCAGTTATATTACCAACTACACCTGATCCCTGTCCCGTGTAGGACATCTGCTAGAATCTGTCAGTGCCCACAGCCAATGGATAACAAGTTTGGCTCCTGAAAATTGCGAAGGGGAGAATTCAACGACAAAAAGAGCTCAAATGGATATCTTTATAACGATAGAAAGGCAGTATACCTCCTTTGAACTTTGTTTAAAGACAAAAACGAGACAAGAGATAAGATTAAAAGAGGGATTCGTAATGCAGAATCACAATTGCTCTACTTGTCAAGAATCAACAGAAACTTCACATCTATTTCTACAACCGTCATTTTATCAAAAACACGTACGGAATACACTTCAACAGCTTCATCACTGCAGCGCTAGGGACCATTTCGATTGAACTAAACCATGTCCATCTCTACAGCTTAGGAGCGCTCTTCGACGATCTGACCTTGAACGGAGAACTTCATTTCGGCGCACACGACTGGCTTCCATGTAACCTCCCTCTTTTCTCTTTGTACATCATAAAAACATTTTTTTTTACTAGATTCAATCCCACTGTGCTTGTGGTATCTCACTGGCATTTAATCCAAGGTGGTACAATTGTGACATGGCCATCACAGTTAACTGCCTCCCTTCTGCTTCAGGGTAATCTTGTCGCCTAAGCTGAGTGCAATTCCTTGGGTCTTGCTCCTTATTCTGATGTAGCCGCTGAGCTTGTCATCAGCTTGCTTCTCAATGCTGATGTTCACTAAAGCATCTTCGCCAAATACACTCTTTGCGTAAAGGTTAGCAGCAAGAAAACCACATTCTCCATCAAGTGCAGACCTGACATCAGGTTGTGTTAGACGAGTGGAAAAGAACAACCCCATAGCAATCAGACAAGCAGTCGAATGTACGGAATAAGTTGTCTTTCGTAGCATCCGCCAAATTCACCATGTCAACAGCAGTTGTTAAAATTCAAGGTTTATTTCTGTTTCGCTAACCAATTAATTCGTTATCTAGCAAGGCAATACAAATATCTTTCAACTTGGATAGTTGTTGAATATCTATATGACTGTGATAGGTGTTTATAAATGATTAACATTGCCGACCTATTTCTATGTCCTTCATGAGCAAGGTTTGTAAAATGAAGTAACATTTCTTCTAGATTGCGTGATTTTATACTGTTCAGTTCTTAATTGTACCAAAGAAGCTTGTAATGAAAAATTTAAAAGTAACACAACCAGCTGTCTAGGAACTAGTTTTAACCTTGAGTGGAAGGATCTAGATAACGGCTTGGTCTAAATAGATCAGCATGCTACTTTTAGTGAAATAAAATGGGCACTTCAACTGCACAACCCTTCACGCACCTATACAACCATATTCTATTTTATCTGCCATACATGAAAGTAAACTAGTCATGCCTTTTACAATCATGCTTAGGTAAAATTTAAAATAATGCTTATGTGCATGCCAGCTATTTGTAAAGGCCTACTACATTCCTAAAATATGTATTCATATACACACATTTTCGCAAGTCACGCAACTATATCAAAGCAGGCATAGTTCTTGTCTGCAGGTCAACGTGAAAGGCCAGTTTTCAAGAGAACTTACGGTGGTGTCAGACATTTCATGTTTGTTGACTTGATAATATGATTCAAGAATTCCTTCTCGTCCTGAATTACAGTATTCACAGCCACCTAATGAAGAAAACAATAGTCATAGTAAAAAAGGGAAAATAAGAAACAACGAAATCTTCCTAAACACAATAGAAAGGAGAATGACATCACAATTTCAATGCATTCCAGATCAACCAGGGCCAGTTGCTAGTAAAAGCAAATGTAACATAGACACTCAAAAAGATGAAGTAACCTACATAGCTGCTTGTGCTTGGTGCAATCTGAAGAGTGACTCTAAAAGAGACTGTTTCCAAAGCAAAAACAGAAAGAAACAATAACGTCCAGCAACTGACAATTAAGAAGTCACAAGAACATAAAATTTCTCCCCGAATGCATGATTAATGAAAGAAAGAGAACAATGTTAAATAGATGAAGTCACAACAACAATGTTAAAGAAACAATGTTTGAGCTACAGAGATCAGGATCTGAAAGGCTTAAGTTTTTTCCCTTTGTAGATTGCTTGGTGGAATATATGACCTATCTGCAAGACATTGTGGATAGTAGTAGACTAGTAGTGTAGTCTGGTAAACTCAATAGAACAATTGGTCCATATAAAGGGCATGTTAAAGCTAAATGTTTTTTGCAGATATGTAGGGGCCCATGGGGATAACACAATAGTTTAGAAAATTTTAAAATTAGTTAAGGAAAACTACTAGTACAAACCGAGCAGAGTAGACTACAAATCAGGAATGGAGAACATCTTGCAAAAGTAAGCATGTGTACCTTGTTTTCCCACTCAAATTCTGCCCACATGTTCCGGAAAGTAACATCAGTGCATGTAGCAGGAGAGATGTAATCCATGATGTCAATGTGAATATCATTTAGGACTACCACTGATCGCTCCATCACATTTGAAGTCTCATAAACTATGTTCCCAAATATGACTCCAGTCTCTGTTGACGAAACCTTGATATTTGCACGGATTTGCTTGCTTGACTCAGGGGCTAGCGTGTAGTTCTGAGGGCGATCAACAAGTTTGAGGTCTCCCATTGTAGCCAATTCCAAGCACAAGTTCTGAAGTGTCTCCTTTGTACGGTTAATGACAGTAACATCAAGTACAATATCATAATGATGAACTGTCACATAAGCTTCAGCATAAACAGGATCACTGAACCCTGTCAATTGAAGGATGCGATTAAGCCTGTTTACATCATCTGTGTCCTTAGTAAATCCACCAGTTGCAGCCTTCAAATCATCTTGGACCTCATCTTCCAACTCAAGCTGGCTCATGCCCTAGGAAGAAAAATGCAATTTTTTAACAATGAAAGGAACAAATAAGGGAAAATTACCGAGCTCTTGAAAGGAAAAGGATCATCCAAGACAATGCACAATACTACAGATACACTCTACATCGTGCATTGCGTATTACACTAAGGGCAACCTGTCTCGCAGCAACGATATGGTTAATCCGTGTATCTATCTTAACATGCTCGCAATTAGCCAATACTATTGAAGTTACCTGGCTTCACCTCTACCCAAAGAATATAACTTTCCTATCCATGTTAGTAGCTTGTCAGTTATCAGCGCTCTTGAACAATGGAGATAATTTGAAGTGTGAATCACACCAAAACCAACAGAATATATCTACAACTTTTCACGTTCACAACAAAACGACAGCACAAAACTCAAACATAGATTAGACAAGGATCATGCACAGCATTGCCTCATACAATAAAGAACATGAGAAAGGCTTCCACAAGACTATGTAACAGACCAAAATATATTTTGTGGTATATTAGTGGAAATAAAACAAAAGAATAATCTTGCCCGAAGCAGTGATTGTGTCCGGCTCATATTAAGGTTTCAGAGCAGGGAGAAAAAAATCATATCGGTTGTTGTTTAGAAGTTTAGGTGTTCTTAATGGTCAGGAGATACAAAGTAACATTTTGTTTTGTTTCAAGATAACTTCCAAGGATTGCACACTAGGTGTCAGTTGCTTTGATTTTTGAATAACATACATATCAGCGTATCAAAAATTGATTGCCTGTGCAGCAGTAAGAAATTCCATTAACCCTGAATGCAAGACAGAGTAGTACTTTATATTGTAGATACTATGCAATGACTACAGACTGCATTAAATTGGCAATGTAAAGCACTAAGTAATGCGGCATTCCATGCTTGAAACAAGAATGTTTGTGAACAAGCAGCCAATACGTATTAGACAAAAAAAACGTAGCAAGTTGCTAGTGTAAAAGCAACAAGAGATAGTAGTTTTCTCTTACCCTTCTGCTCTTCAGGTGGTAGAAATCTATAAGATCATCTGGCTGGGCATGAGAGACCTGAGCCTTGGCCTTCATCTCCTCTGTCTCCCTGAATTGCTTCTCAGCAAGCATCTTTGCAAAGCTCTGTCTGCATGACTGCAACCAAATCTTCCTCACATCATCACCAGTATTGCAAAGCAACCTCACACAAAGCACAATCCTATCAAATGAATCATTATCAATAGGGTGGGGAAGGTAAGAGGACTGCCCCAGCTGCAAAACGGACGTCATGATCAGCAAGGCCCCAGTAGAAGCCTTGTTTGCTTCAACCTTTGAGGGCTGCACCTCCTCCAGCCTCAATACAAGCTTGGTCAGGGTGCAAGCAACAACGGCAGACAAGAAGAAATCGCCTGACAGAATGAGTGATCTCAGATTCAGGGTCGATGCTAATGACCCAGAAGCAACTGATGGAGTCGAAATGGCCTCAGTAGCAGCACTCTGTGTCGCATAGGTGCCATCCGCAAGAACAACAGGCCGCCTGGAAGATACAGTGACAGAGTTCACTACTGGTTGGGCTGGTTTGGTGGAATCAGTAGCCTCCCCTTCCTCTGTGACAGTGTAGAATGGTAGATCCCCAAGGCACTGCTTAATGGTAGCAATGGCGCTCTCGACCTCTGATAACGAGAGGGAGTACTCCCCAAGGATCCAGAGAGCGCACGAGCAGACACGGGATGCCCGAATCTGATAGAATGTATCAATAAGCCTCTGGATCATGGACACACGCAGCTTGGGATTGGTTTCAATGATCTCGCGCACAAACAACACAACATCAACTGCTGCAGCGACATTAGTGTCACCAAGGAAGTCCATGAGGAGGTGCACCACCGATCCAGCCACCTCTGGGTACTCCACAGTGCAGGCATGGATCGCCTGCACAAGCATCTGGCGGTACTCGCCACCCTTCTCGAGCTCCCCTGCCTGCGTCTTGACCACCTCCTTCTTGAGGTAAAGCACCACCTCCTCCACATTACGAGGGGTGAGCAGACTGAGAACCAAATCCAGCACCTTCCTCTTGACATCCACGTTTGGGCTGGCGAGTGCACGCAACACATCCATCACCACATCCACCATCACATCCCGATGTGAGGTGCGCAGCTCATTCAGCCGGTCCAGGACAATCAGCTTCACATTGTTGTCACTCTGGGATGAGAGCAGCTGGCAGTATGTGTTTGCAGCAGCACGCACAGCAGTAGGCGCTGAAGAGAGCGACACAAGCGCACCGGCGCACTCATACACAACAGCTGTGTTGGGTGTGGAAAGGAGGGATATAATGATCTTGATATACCTGCCCTTGTCTGAACGGTTCGGGGAGCGGCAGACCTTGCGGATGAGATCTACCGCGGCCATTTGCAGGAGGTCGGGCCACTCGGCAACACGTTCGGCGTTGGAGAGCAGGTAGGCGACCGCGCGTTCCTGCCCGCAGGCGCAGAGCATGAGGAACGCGTTCCGCCGCGCGGACGCGTCCTGCTCTGACGCAAGCGCGCGCTCAACGAGCTCGGGCGCGTCGGGGATGAGCTGGTCACCGTGCGGGAGGCGGTAGATCGCCGAGATGGCGGAGAGCGCGTGGCGGCGGATGAAGTGGTGCCGGTGCTCGAGGTTCTCGAGGATGGAGGGCACGAGCGGCTCGAGCACCTCGGGCTCGGAGAGGCGGCAGAGGAAGCGGAGCGTGACGCCGCGGATGTACTCGTTGGGGTGCTGCAGGTTGTTGCGGAGGTTCTGGCAGATGAGGATCATCTCCGGGAGGACGCGACCGGCGGCGTCGCGCTTGTCGATGATCTCGAGGTAGAGGAGGAGCAACTTCTGGATGGTGTGGTCCTCGGAGGGGAGGACGTAGCGGACGACGGTGATGAAGAGCTGCGGGAGGGTCTCACCGTTGAGGAGCAGCATGACGGCGCGCTTCATGGCGTCGACCTTGGCGGCGACGTCGCTGCCCTCGAGATCCGCCTTGATCTCGTTCGCCATGGCGGCGGAGCCCTTGTCGAAGTGGACCAGCAGCGTGCACGGCTTCTCCATGGCGCCGTCGCCGGATCTGCGGCGGGCGAGCGGAGGAGGGGGCGGAGGTGGTTGGATCTGGGCGGGAGGTGGATCGGGATCTGGTTGGTAGCGGGAGGAGGGGAGTGGTGGTGGGGTGAAAAAGAGGGGAGGCGAGGTCAGAGGCTACCACCGCTTCCTTTCCTTCGGTTTTAAGGTTTTGGTGCGTCCGTTCGTTGGACCGACGGGGAATGCGGGCCTTGTTTGGGCCTTCAATGGGTTGGGCATATGCTCAGACCACTGTCCAAAGGTTGCTTTCCTGCCAATTTGGAGCCCAAGACCGTTCCTTCTATCCTTTGCACTAGAGCATATTTGGGCTATTGACTAGTTTGAGAGTAATATCAAACTAGTAAATAAATTTAAGAGCGATATTTCAAGATGCTATATGTTATCATTTTCATATACCTCTATCTTTCCCTCCTCTCTACTCACTTCTCCCGACTCCCTTCCTTCCTCTCTAACACAAATACTTAAAATTAGAAAATTTTAACTTTTAAAAGTTTAAATATGAAGTTTTAAGTAAAAAAATTTAATTCAAAATTTTCAGCTTGAAAAAATTTAAATCATAAAATTTCAAATAAAAAAGATTCAGCTCAAAAATTTTGAAAGTTCTAACTCAGAACAATTTTAACTCGAAAAATTTTAAAACAAAAATTATCAAATTAGAAAGTTCTAACTCGAAAATTTCAAATAAAAAAGTTTTGACTTAAAATGTTTTAAATAAAAAAAATAAATTAGAAAGTTTCAACTTCAAAAACTTTTGATTCAAAAAACTTTCAGTTCAAAAAGTTTTAATTTAAATTTTAACATGAAAATTTGAAATAAAAAACTCAAAAAAAATTCTGAGTTGAAAATTTTGAAATAAAAAATTCAAAAGACAGATCAAAGTGAATACACAGGAAACGAAAGAAGAAAAAAAGGAGAAAGAAAAGAAACTATAGTAAAAACGAATAGAAAGGAAGCCGAATGGATTTCTGCATGTGCCTTCGTTCGTGGTGTGCGTCAATGCGTCATGACGAAAGAGACTGAAAAAGGGACACGTGTCTGCCTTGAAAGCATGAGCGCACGAGAAACTTGCTGAGGACGACCTTAAACTAGGATTTTCGGGGGAAAAAGCTCAAAATCTGTGAGCCGGTTCTAAAGGCTCTGCTTGAACTCATGCTATAAACAAATCGAGCCATGCAGACATTTCTACTCTTTATCTTAACCACTTGTACCTAAGATCTTGTTTATTTTTGCTTTTGATTCTAGATTCTGGTCTCAAAAGCTAAATAACAAACAAACAACGCAATTCTAGAAGTCGATTCTCATAATTCAACTCATCCAAATACACTAGGATCCACAATTCATTTTATATGTGCTTTTAGATAATCACAGGAATCCAAAGAAGAAGAAAAAACATCAGCCCTAAGTCAGCTCGCGAGTGGGCTGTCAAGCTCGTTAAGTTCGATGATATTAAAACCCATCCGGCCACTTAGCCCATGACCCATGCGGCCACATATCCCATACCATTGGCAAGCAGTAACAAATTCCACCCACACGCGGCCTACTTAGCCCATAGCAACACACAAGCGCAACCCCGAACTTAGCTAGTGCATCACTGGAGCAGACGCACAGCCACCACAGCTCAAGTCACGAGCGACGACCGGGGCGGCTGGTGTTGCCCGCTCGTCCCCTCCGATTCCACACTCAACGTTCGACATATACCCACCCACTCTACCTCCGGTCTCCTCTCGTCTCCTTCGCCTCTGGCCTCCGCGGGGGGTTGTCGCAACAATGGAGCATGGAGTCCAAGAACCATCGAGGGAAGGGACATCCTATGCATTCGATCGTGTGACCCCTCGCCGCTTTGTCTCCTCCACAACAAAGTCGCATTGCTCCGGCCAACTGGCACCCGACCCCAGCGGTTGCCTCCTCCTCGGTGTTTGCTATGAACTCATGATCTTTGTTTGGTGGTGAATGATGGTATGATGTTATATCTTGAACTCTTGTGGCTATGGACAAGTTGTGGTATAGATGCCCGCTGCTATCAAATTTCAAGGATAGCTTACTGTTTATTGTTCTTGTTTAGATGCAATCGACTTTGGATACAATTGTACATTAGTACATATTAAAGTACATGTAATTGTTAGCGCTTGGCTTTTAACAAGCCTAAAGAGCCAAGTCGAACCGAGCTGTGCAGGCAATTCTGCTGGTTTGCTTAATGAGCAGAGCCGAGCCGTGATTGCTAACAAGTTTGACTAAGTTGAGTTGAACCGAGAAGAGCCAGCTTGTTATCTACCCCTCTTTGCACGCGCACTCTCTCTCTCTCTCTCTCTCTCTCTCTCTCTCTTGACCTATCCATTTGGAGTCCTTGGTGAGAAAGGTAAAGAAATAAGGGCTTTGGGGGGGGGGTTGCTACGGCTGGGCTGAAAAACTAGTTTTAGTTTGATGGACTGTAAAACAGTTGTGGCTGACGGCTGTAGCTTTTTTGAAGAGGACGTTTGACAAATTAGGCAACTATAGTTGTGCAAAAGGTGGAGGCAGGGAACGAGTAGAGATGAGGCGGCCACCGAGCGGCGGGGACTAGGAGGCGGCGCGGAGACTAGGAGGAGACGACGAGAATCAGGAGAGGTGGCGGCTACCGGGCGGGGTGGATACAGGGACGGGTCGGCGAGGCGGAGGCGGGGACTGCGAGGGCGACGTGAGGCGGAGACCGAGGACCGGGGAGGCGACACGGAGGCGGAGGCTGAGGACTGATAGCAATGCAGCGGCGGAGTCATAGAGGTGAGGTGGAGGCGAAGCTCTCGAAACCACATGGAAGCACCTCAGGGCTGGTTGTGGCTTTCCCCTTAGCTTTTGCCTCGGCTTGACTTTAAAGCCGCTTCAAAACTACGGCCTTTGGAGGGCTTCTGGCCAACAGTCGCAGCCAAGCCCTCCAAAGAGGCCCTAAGTCTGGCGTGTTGCACATTCATGGACCCAAACGACTTGTTCGATTGTAACAGGATTAATTCTTCCACTTTATTTCCCATCCGCAGGATACATTTTTATTTTCAAGATACAACATCACCTATATGATGCTGAAGCCAGATGTGTTCTCCTTTCTATGCACTCAGAAATCACGTCCATGTCACATGGCAAAACATTGAACTGGATTGATTTCGACCATTTCCCTTGTATATATGTTTACTCCCTGCGCTAACGGCTCAAACAATTGACTTATGGGAAAAGGGAAATCCTGTGCAGTTAAATCATAAAAAAAAAAAACACAGGATGTGTGATATGGAGGACAAAGCGTACACAAATTGAACTCTTGTTTGCTCCAACTACACGGGAAGGCAACTTGCTTAATCCAAATAACCAAATGTACTAGTATATCTGATACGGCCCAACCAGTTTGCATCGGTTGGAACCTGAAATCGGCCCAATCTTTCATGGTACAATGAACCACCTCGATCATCACACACACGCACATTTGAGTCAGGGGCAGGGTTCACAAAACCGTACCGCGAAAACCGAACCACGCACATATGAGTCAGGGGCAGGGTTCACAAAACCGTACCGCGAAAACCGGTTCGGTTTTCGCGGTACGGTTTTCGCAAAAACCGCGCAAAAAACCGTTAAAAAACCGTCAAAAACACAAGAATTGGAAAATCCAAAAAAATTTGAAATCTATTCAGTTTTTCACGGTAAACCGCTCGGTTTTTACGAAAAACCGCTAGGGTTTCACGAAAAACCGCGGTTTTCAGCGGTTTTGTGAACCCTGGTCAGGGGCTCTGACTCATGTGCTCACCGAGTCCTCCTTGAGCTCCTTCCTGGCTCGCATCCTATTCTAGCCTTTTGCCATGCACACAATGCTGACCTGGACTCTGAACGACGCACAGCATGCACCAGCACATGCCCAACGCACTTTTGGCTTAAGACTCCACGCATCGCAAGCCTCCACATTGTCCGGCTACCTCAAGTGTTGTAGGTGCTACCGTATGCACTCTCCTTGGACATGGTTACTGTACAGTCCTCAAGAGACTACAGCTTAAGGAGTCGCGTACGAGCCGTTGGATAGAAAAACGCCGGTCGAGATTGATCTGAAAGTACCGTAGCACATGGATTTGAAAGATCTGAGCCGTTCATTTGCTCGATCGGACGGTCTACACCTCCTGGAACTGCTTAAGTTGCAGTCCCAAAGGGATTGCACCGGATCTGCTTCCAACTCCCCTTTGGTTCAGTCCACGGACAACATGCCAAAAACCATCGTCACCTTGTCCATCTTTCTTTCTTCTTTTCCTCTCGCAAAATAGCACTGCACCCAGTTGAGTTATAATTCCAGATTGTGAATTGGGAACACAAAATGAAGTTATTGTGCTACTTGGAGCCGTATCAACCTCCCTTCCTTGAAATGAAACAATCCTCGGTTTTAGGGTATCATTAGGAGCTTTCTTCTTCTTGGTTGCTAAGATCTTCTCATCAACTTGGATGGAACATTCATTCACTCATTGGTCTTAGCACCCGCTTCTTTTCTTCATGTACAAAGGTGTACATGTTGGTTCTCCCATCATGTTTAGCACTACAGTCATATTGCTATGGCCTCCCAAGCAACAAGTGGCATGCGTTCATTGGCACAACGTCATAAGCCACCTTATCAACATATGCACCAACAAAAAATGATATGTTCACCTTGTGAGTTGTCTTCAATCTTCCGGAGTTGTATAGCCACTCCACATGGTGTGGTTGCGGTTGCCTCCACTTGGACAGCCCCAAAGTATACACCAAATCCCTGCTAATCATGTTGGTGAAGCTCCCACCATATATGGTCAGCTTGCATGATTTTCCCTTGATCTTGCACTCCGTTTGGAAAATAATCCATTGCTACCACTTGGCATCAATTTTAGCACTTTGCACCTTCCGAGCCAAAAGATTAACACCACCCAATTAAGGGTCACAAATAATAGGAACATCATTCTTGTGCTTGCCATCAGACTTCTCGCTTTCAGTTCGCTACTAGTAGAACTTGTTGTACTATACCCATCATGAGTAAAGAGTACCTTCCACTGATTTGGGCAATCCTTCATTATATGGTCTCTCCCTTTGAACTTGAAGCACTCAATGTTACTAGTACATTTCGTGGCAACTGCACTAGAATCAATCTGTGATGTCTCCTTTTAAACAACCCCATTTGCTCGTGTGATGTCTCCACCTTAGGTGAGTGCCAACGTCATCTCCTTGCTGCTTTGGACATCTCTATGTACTAGTTTGACTGATGCGACCACTCCTTGCTTGCTTTCCCTTCACTTGCTGTTCCACAAGTTCAGTTTGATGAACCAACTCATGGATGTTGTAGTGGTGAACCATGTCTACTCGATCTTGCACATCCTCATTCAATCCATTAAAAAAATGTGCTATAGTAGCCTCATCATGTTCCTTTGTCTCTCTACGGATCATAACATCTCTATCTCTTTATGATACTAGGAACGTGTACGCGGCGGCACGCCGCGTAGGTTAGCAAGCACGAATTGCCGCCGCGTAGGTTAGCAAGCGTGAATAATATAGTAACATATGTGATAAGGCAATGAGCCAGGAAACAAACTATATGAGAAAAGTGTTGTATATATGAGATCCGAGTATCTACCAATTGAAAGTGTTGTGTATAAATGGGATAAATTATATTTATGAGACTTTAAATCAAGGAGAAAACAACCAGGCGAGATTTTTCAACATGTCTAAAATGGCCAAACTGGGAACTGCAGCTAGAAGCTAATGTTCTCCATTAATAATTTAGAATCTCATCAACACTGGCCATAGTTCCTCGCTCCATTCGAAAAAGAAATAATAAAGAAGTTAGCATATATCGATCATGAAAGAAATGTAAGTAAATGTAGCGTAGGGCAATATAAGTTTTAGTTAAAGAATCATTATTAATTACACAACGAATATATAACAATTGTTTAGATTTGTTAGTTTAGGTTAAACGATCATGCTTCATGGTGGGGCCATGCAATAGAGTTGGTAAACAGTTAGTTATCTATTGTCTTCCACCATTTCTTTTGGAAGGTAACTAAACCTGAGTTAATAACTGGCGATTCGCGAAGGTGTTAATAATCAACAGAAATGAAACAAAAATACTTGATCGTAAACTTTACTTCCAAGATCATAAACTTCACCTGGAAGGCAATCATTTTCACTCAATCTTTGGGGTCGGCTCTATAGCATCGTAAGCTCCAGTGATATATGCAATCAATATTGCCCGATAAAAGAAGATAAGCATTTATTTTTCTAGTAACCTAACTGCATGTCTAAGCGGCAGATAGCCTCATGAAGATCAGTATTTTCGAAAATAGTGGAATCATGTGTTGGTATAAGAAAAATTGCAAAAATAGCTCCTGATATCCATGTTTATCACAAAAATGATAATACTGTTTCAAACAATTACATTACTTTGTAGCAGTAATTTGCGTCAGTAGGCTTTTGTACTATTCGGTTCAAGCCGTACACCAAGAAGTTTCCATAATGATGGTAGTGTAGGTAGAATTTACATAGCAAAGCTTTTCTAGTGGTATGTTTTGATTGGAAATTTTGAAAACTGCATCTGACTTGGATTGCGAAACACATCTTGTATGTTTAGTAAATAAATTCATGTGAGAAACATAGCACCAGGATTGGAAACTCAAAAAGTATCAACCAATATGACAAAGAAACCTTTCCAGCAGAAGAAAGTAGATGTGTTAGCCGATTGGTCTCTTTGGGCATGAGCAGATAATGCACTGAAAGAACTGTATAGCAACCCATTACGAAAATAAAGTTAATACAAATAAAAGTACAGGATGCAAATGAGTTAATAAATACGCGAATATTTGACCTGCTTTGGTGAATTCAACATGTCAGTGCTCTCTGCGGCCGTGCTGCGCTAGGTGAGCTTCGAGAAATGGTTCATTTTGCAAAACCAATCTCGTCGGTGGATTTCAGCTATCCTTTGGCGAAACTGTTAAAAACGTAAGTAAAAATAAAGTAGGCAAAATTTTAGAATCGACGTGAATCATTTTCCATAAAGGGAGAATAAGAACAAGGAATTTGCACATAGCAACAAAATGACACAAATAGCATAAAAAACATTCTTTGACCAGCCATAGCCTAGATAAGGCAAGCTATACAGCAAAAGAAGTCATTATTTAGATGCAAAATTACATGGGAAAAAAGTACCGGCAGGCATACAAGAAACTTTGAAAGCTGCCAAAGCATACAACCGATGACAAAAGGTCAAAGTTTAAGGCATGAAACACAAATAGTGATTTTTATCTCTTGAATCACTAAAAACCGCATCATGTCCATAATGTGCACAAGACTAATGAAGTTTCGTACGCGTATGGAATTAAATATAATATCTTTACAGAGATACTGAAGAAAAAACACGGCGCGGCAAGCAGTTCATGGGAACTTCAAGATAAAAGTTGCTCAAATGATGGTAAGCACATGCAAACTTTAAAGCAAACCTTGGAAACACTCTACAAAAGCAGTCAGATTGACTGTCCCTCAATTCCAAAGCTTCATAACCACCTGTACATGAGGGAGGAGTCATATTCAATTAGCTTGTACTCAAGGCATACGATAAGATCCACGATAATCATCGCAAGAGCAATGTATGCATTCACTAACCAGATAGAAATAAAGCCTAAGGTAAGGTTTAAGAGACACAGTGATAAACAAAATGACCTACCAGTTGATGCATCACTTGGGACAGACAGTCTAGCAAAGCTTCATCAGAGCAGCATACATCAACCTGAGGTAAACTTCATGGAACCTTTTCATTACATTTCAAAACGATTAAGAACCAATGTAAAAGAAGGAGAACAATCGCGAAATCAAACAATAGAATCTTGAAAATACAAAATCTAAAACTACCAATGTGCATCAGAACTACAAATGTGCCCAGAGACAGCGATAATGTGGAGCGATAATATCTTCTATTTGTTAGTAATAATAGATATCAATCCTATGACACAGTGCCATCCGCCATCATGTTTTTCAGAACATTTGAAACCTCCACACTATACTGAAACAGATGCACTCATTATTTTTTATGCAGAATATAGCACACATAATTTATAAAAAGAAAGACACTAAATCTACATTTTTAAAGGACATTTTCTTAGAAGATTCAGAATAAGGAAAGTAAATCAACATAATTTATAAAAAGAAAGACACTAAATTTACATTTTTAAAGGACATTCTCCCAAAAATTCCAATTACTTTTTTATTTTCAAAAATTCTAAAGCGGGTATGTAGGGAATTGAGAAATTCCACCCGCGTAAGTAAAGAACTCGTTACAAATAAAGCAGAACTAATAAGGGTAAGAAACAAGAAAAAAAAACACATTTGATACCGTAACATTCGGTGTGATAACTTGCAACTAATTCTTCCCCCCTCTGGGTAATCTTTCCCATTTGGCAAAAGAAGAAATTACAAAAGCCTAATAGAACCTTGTGTGTTCGTCAACATACAAATGGGATATCTGACCTATAGCACGATCATGTACTAACCGAAGTTCAATGATATCCTCTACGGTTTGACAAATAGCTCAATATGTACAATAAGAACCTGGACCATGCCAATAACCCCAGATAGTTTGGGCCTAAGGAGTCAGCACTCTAAAAGCAACTAAATGACATCACTTCCTAGTTCCTTCATGAGCAGGATGCACCAAGGTCTAGGAATGAACAGCAAACCACTTACAAATAATTGAAAGTGAGAGGCTCTCCCATGAATAAATGCTGAAGGCCGATCAAGCTAGATAGCAGACTCAGAGAAAACACACATCGGCACAAAATTGTTGAACATATTCAAAGAATAGCTCTTTGGTGCATTGCCATTGCCTATTTGAGCCATCTCCATTTTGAACTGTTAGTTCACAAACACCATGTAAGAAACAAAGCCAGCATAACAAGAGCATTGAAAAGAATGCTCTTACACATTTTATTGAACAGGGCTGTCTTAGAGCGACCGAAAAAATTAGGACACACACAGAGGACATGGACGGGAGGCATTCATTTGTAGGTATAGAATCTGACAATCGACTTGTATGCGAATAGGGAAAAGACAAATTTAAGGAACTACTGTTGGTGTCCGAGCGTGTTTAACCACCAAGGATAACATAAACTTGTAAGCCTCACTGTACAATATAATGATATATCTGAAGTTAATTACAGTTACATTGTATTAAGCCCTTTTACAGTTGGTTTATTTCAGTCCAGAAGGCTAAAACAGGTGTTGTTTTATGCCTCAGGATTGCAAAGACTTTTCTCCCAGGAATTATGACAAGAGATGTGCTCATCATTCATCAAAGTATAATATCTGGAAAATTCTACATTAGCACCCATATTTTATATACCAAAGGCTTCCCGGATATATGATGGGTCGGAATGGGATAAAACCAAAGCCATGTTCGGAAGGCAACAGTAACGCAACCGAAGGCAACATAATTCACCTTTTCTTGTTATTCCTCTGGCTATTTTAAAAATGGTTGCATATGAAAGAACAAAATCAATTGTTCTGAGAGAGAAAAATCAATAGTTCATCATTTATAAAAGGAACTATCCTAGTAGGGATTTGTGGACATTATTCCCGAGCCCAAGATGATCATAATTACACAATGAAATTCATCTAGTGAGCTGCATATTCCATAATAATCACCTAAGCCTAAGCGTGCTCACAACTCAAACCAACATAGCTTTGTGCGGCAAACCCTAGCTCCCTCAAAATCGATCCACTGCACCTCACCGCAATAATTGGAATTATGTGATTCTGCAGCCGCGGTACTCTAGAAAGCAGATACGGGTCTATCGAGCGAAGCCATGGAACAGGAGCGAACAGCGAGGCGAGAGGAGAGCTGAGGTAAGCTTGCCTGTAGCGATTGCTCGCCGGAGCGGAGGGGGTCGAGGGAGAGGACGACCTTGGCGATGACGGGGATAGGGTTAGAGTTGTTGCTGGGGCTGGGGTTGGCGCCGTCAGCTTCGGAGAAGGAGGAGGCGGCCGCCTGCCAGGCGCGGGAGACGACGGTCAGGCACTTCATGAGCCACACGGAGCGGTCGGCCCGTGCCGTCTCCAGGGGCTTCGCCTCCGCTCGAGGTGGATCGAGACCGAGGCGATCTCGCTGCGGAGGGACGGCAGCAGAGGGCGGTAGGGGCGGTTGGGCGGCAGGGACGGGGCGCGCGAGGAGAGAGACGGGCGGAGGACGCGAGGGATGGGGTCGCGCGAGGAGCGGCTGCGGATGGGAAAGAACGCGAACGACGAAGGATCGGGAAGGAAGCAAGGTGGCACGGGCAGCGGCGCGAGCTAGCGAGCGGATTCGGTATTTCATCGAAGCAGGCAAGAAGGCAGCGAACCGAGCAGCGACGCGCGGATGCCCTCGGAGCCCAGGAAACCTCCGGATCTTAATATAGTTATAATTCATCAACACCAGAATTACCTTGCGAAGTTGTTGCACCCTGTTGTACAGGGCTCTAGTATAGTGGGCAGGAACCAAATGTCGCCTCATTATGTTCTTCATCTACAGCCATGTTTTCGGACGAGCTCCTATACGGCTTAATTTGTTCCACCAGGTTGGTGCATACCCGGTGAACTCAATTGTCTTCAAAAGAATCTTTTCTTCTCCTCGTTGCAGTGATGGCTTGTCAGCGCAATTGAAGAACCCGGCCAACATGCGGTACTTGTGCTGCTAGAGATTGTGGCGACGGTCTATTATTGATAGCGTTAGTTAACGTATCAATCCGCACCCCAATGCATCTACCTTCTTCTTCTCCAACTTCTCATGATGATCTAGGAAGTAATCCCGTGTGGCCTCCAGTCCCACGTAAACATCTGAAAGCAACTTAGAAGCATATCGCGGTGCCTCACCGTTCTGATCAGCACCACCATGATCACCTCCATGTTCGCTAGGCTCTGATTTAACCATACTGCCAGCAAAAAAGATCACTCGCACAAAATTTACAAAATTAGCACGTACCGTGATGAACGAAGGCCCTAATACCAAGATCAGGGTTCGCAAAATCGACGAAAATCGTGCGATTTTCGCGATTTTCGGCCGTATCGCCGCGGCTCGATATCAAAAACTGGTCGATAAACCGATCCAATTCAAAAAATAATTCGAAAAATTCGAAAATTCGAAAAAATTTACGTGTCAAAAACCGGTCGATAATCGGTGGAAATCGGTCGATTTTCGTCAAAAATCGTCGAAAATCGATACAAAAATCGATCGCACAAAAAAGTTCAACAAGGTCATCGATTTTCCACGAAAACCGGTCGATTTTCCACGAAAATCGTCGATTTTTGAATTTTTTTTTGAAAAAATTTGGTTTTGGAATTTATCCGACTTTTGACGATTTTCGGCCGATTTTCGACTCGATTTTTACGATTATCGAAAATTATTGTTCATCCGAAAATCGCCGGATCGGTTTAGTGAACCCTGACCAAGATGATATGGCCCAACCAGTATACACCGGTTGGAACGTGAAATTGGCCCAATCTTTCACGGTACAATGAACCACGTCGATCTTCCTTGTATGTGCGCAGCACCCGATTCCTAGCAATCAGCCGAGAGGAGAGAGTACGTGCAACGGCCACAGTCCTTAATTCTTCTGGTCCGGAAAATCAGCAACGCATGTACTTGTTCTCCACTCGTACGCACGTCAGCGCAAGAACGAAGAACATGATCAACAACGATCAGCCCGTGAGATTGATCACGACGAACGCAACCCATGAAGCAACTCTGAAATTCCCTATATGAGAATCACAATTTCACAATAGCACCCATGTATTTTCATTTTGGGTTTTGATAAGTTTCATCCGGATGTTTTCTTTAGCCACCATCATCCAAATTCCTGGCCATTAGATTTACTTTCAGATCGATGCACGTCCCCCTGAATTCGAGGTGGGTTGATCTTATAGATGTGTATTTTAATCGTACGGTCCAAAGTTTAGATGTTTTTTGAGACAAAAACATCCGGATGATGCCTATACACTCCCATTTCCTTTGATCTTTCCATGCTGCGCGCACATGCTTTTCTGGGCTCCTTTGTTGGCTTCTCACGCACAAAGCCAGCACTTCTGGCTTGCACACCTCCTCTTCTAGCTTTTTGTCATGCACCACCAACACTGAATCCAATGGAGGACTCCGTCCGCAGCGCCCGATGACGAGCGACTGAGCAAAGGAGGGTCGACCACCTCAACGAGGCGACGCCAAGCCAGGGAGGGCGGGGCACCGTCTTGGGCAACATGGTCAAGCAAAGAAGACGGAGGGCGCCCGTCGACTGCCGCCCGTGGCATCCACGCTGCGGCACCGACGTCGAGGGGCTCGGCGGGCCGCAAGCTGTGGGGTGCAGGCGGTGGAGCCGAGCCGTCGGCCACAGGGACCTACGCCGCTGGGCACCGGCCGTGGGAAATGGTTGGAGCTGGACCGTTGCGTTGTGGCGTTGCCTCTGCCTAGAACCTGCTTGGTTGCTCCTACTCGGTCGACACTGGGTAGCCTGACCGCTTGAGGACTTAATACTGTTAGGAAACTGATTACGTATCCTATATGGACTCTACCTTATCTCTAGCAGAACCGCTATATATAGGAGGCAGGGGCTACCCCTTTGTACAGAGAAGCATACAGAATAATAAAGCAGGCCTGGTTCCTCCTCATATTGTGTCTCTCTTTCTCCCTGTCTATTCTCCACTTGAGATCTATTAGGCAACCCCGACTATTCGATAGCGAGGTTGTCTAACACGTTATCGGCGAAGCTCTACCGAGAAAGATTGAAAGGTGAGAAAAGACAAGAAGCGAAGGATCATCGGCGACGGCAGCGTCTACTACCGGCGATTGATCGCCCGATCCGATCTGCAATCAACTCGCCATCAAGCCGGCATCCACTCGGATTGCCGAAATAAAAGTCCACGCCGACTCTATCCTACGCGATAGTCTGGAAGCGGATGGAAAAAGTGAGAAAGATCGGCATGAAGCCATCGCGACAGACATGCATCTCTGGTCGGCATGAAGCCATCTCACAAGATACATGCATCTACAGATCGGCATGAAGCCGTGGTCGCGCTCGGCGCTTATCCGAACGGCGCTACTGTCGCCGCACCGCCCGACCGCCTAGTCTCCTGGCCGCGCTTGAAGCCGGCCGCTTGAAGCCCGCCCGGCGACATGAAGTCATGGCCCTGCTTCTGCCATCTTGTCGGAAGAACCAAGCCGCACACACGCAAGGACCTAGACCATGCCGTATTGGAAATTGGAATCCAATTGACTCACTAATTGGAGTCCAAATCTAATTGTATCTACGTGGTATGAAGTCTCCGTCGCTGCAACACATATGAAGCGTGTCGAAACGTCCTTCCCACGGCCATGACAAAGGAAAAACAATGTCCCGTCTGGCCGACGTGAGTCGAGACTTGAAGTCCTCATTGGCCTTGGACACGAAGTCCTACACATGGAACATGAAGCTTTCAAAGGAAAAGGATGAAGTCGTATTGGACTTGAAGTCCTGGAACCAATCAAAAGACATGAAGCATTGGAGTCCCACGAAGGACATGAAGCGCACAGAAGGACATGAAGCGCACTTGAAGGATGAGCCGCATTCCAATCCGGTTCTGAAAAACGTCGAGCACGGGGAGGGCATCCTATGAACTCGCCGGCTCGCGGCTCAGCCTGTCGTGGCCCGCCATCTACCGCGCCGAAGCTCCTCGTCCTCCGCACTAAGTCGTGCGCCGTATCTGGTGCTCGAAGCCACGGCTCGCGGCCGCCGGCGCCTGCCCTTTCTCCGTTGCGCCTCGTCGGCCGCCTCGAAAATCTGCCGCGCGCTACTGGGACCGCCGTCTGCGGCCAGCTCGGCCACCGCCCGACCTCGGCCTCTCTGCGTGGCGCTGCCGTCGCCGCGTCCGGCCGCCAGCAGCCATCGCGCTCACCGCCGCTGCCGGACACCGACCCGCCTCGCCTTGCTCCTGCGGGCCAGGCTCTCCTCCATGGCAATGGACATGAAGTCAACATATGGACTTGAGTTGAAGTCTGGATAAGAAAGGAAGCAACGTGAAATCCTGTGCGGGCCCGAATCAAAAGGTAAAACCGGATTTAATCCGGTGGAAGCGTTGGGGGGAAGAGGAAAAGACCCCTTTGCCCCCGGATTTTCTTTTCTGTTTTTGAATTGATTATTAATTCGAAATTCAATTAGAAAATTACGAAAAATCGAAAATTGTGACAGAAAAATATGAAAAATATCTAGAAAATTTCAGAAAATCAATTGGCTCTGTTTTATTATGTACTTAGCCTTATTTTCTGCATTTATGAATATTTGCATGTATTTTTACAATAATTGCCCTGTTTAGAATATCGGAAATTCCTGAGAATTTATTTTCCGAATTTATGAATTTATAAATTATGTCATGTTGATATTTGCTGAAATTCAATTTCCTGTTGTAAAGTAATTCTGAAAATTGCTTGGAAATTAGCAGAAATTATGAAAAGTGCTAGGAAAATTCCAGAATATTACATATGGCATAAAATGAGAACATGTGTGGTTGGGATTTGATTTTGGTAATGAATAAACTGATATGAGACAATTGGTGTCTAGGAAAACACACATGAGGCTTGGTTCTTTAATTGGCACCGGAAGCGGGAAGTGCTCCCTCCTCATGTGAGCCCTAGGGCGAGTTGACTGGCCAAGAGTCGAATTGACGGAGATATTCGTTACTGTTTCGTTCGACCAACAAGAATTATATAAGTTGTAATTAGACTTATGCCATGTTTAATTCATGTTGCAATTTATTTTACATTTATCAAGTGATCTTTGGAAAATTCTTGTATAATTAACGAAAATTGCCAAATACTAAGAAAAATTCGGAAATTTCTAGAATTTATTTCTGCATTTATGAATTTATGAATTGTGCAATTATTGTTTATTCTGAATATTTATGAATCGTGTATATATGAATCTCGCACTTATGAATCTCGCATCTATGAATCTTGTATTTATGAATCTTGAAATTATTGCTTTCTTTTAGTTTCTTGGAAATTCATGAGAATTTAATTATGCAATTATGAATCTTGCAACCACTCCTATTAAATTACACGAAGTAATCTAATGAAAAGAATCTTTTGAATATGCAAATACACTGGCATTATTAAATGTGAGTTTGAAGAAGCCCGACCAGAAAGGTCGAACTATCTCACATGGGCATCGAGTTTGAAGATCATACTTGCGAGCAAGAAGCTCCAAGTCGCCACCCAGGCTTAGGGTCCTCGAAGGACACGCAAACTATTGCCGAGCAAAAGCGATCAAATTTTGTACTCCCAGGTATCACTTTTCAGCCACTATGAATAATGAATACATGGTGAGGTGAGTACACACGTTCTGATGCGCTTGAAGCGATTCGAGAAACTCAAGCCCACCATCTTGCTCCAAGCACAGAAGATTGGGTTACTTTGAAGTTTGCAGGCTATAGAACAGTGGTTGTTAATGAATTTTGAGTAATGAATTGTAAGCTCTCGAAGAGCATACATTTTCTTTTCTCATGAATCGAATTGCAATTTATTCTTTATTCCAGTATTCTTTATTTGTAAGCAATATTTGAATCACTTTGCCACTATATGATTAGAATTATTTTTCTTTTCACCTAGAAATCGTGTAGCGCCCAATGGAGGAAATATGCATTGTTGATAGTGGCACAACAAATACCATCTTAAGAGAGTCGAAATACTTCCAGACGATCACGAAGAACGCTGGAAGGATTACGACAATCGCGAAGCGATCACATATAATAGGCTCTGGAAGAGCCACAATTATATTGCCAATGGGTACAACTTTGGTAATTGAAGAAGCCCTCTTGTACCCTGAATCAACCCGCACTCTCTTAAAGTTTCAAGGATATCCGCGCCAATGGGTTTCACGTAGAAACCAATGAAGAAAATGGCAAATAGCATTTGTGCATTATGAAGCACGCGAGTATGAAAAATGGTATTAGAAAAATATCCCTCGTATGAATCAGGCTATACTACCACGAAAATCAATGCACACGCATGATTATACTTCTTTGAAGACTGTCTTTAGAAGCTCAATTATTTGCTTTATGGCATTGTAGATTAGGTCATCCTGGTCTTAGATTGATGAGAAATATAGTTAACAACTCACAAGGTCATGGCATTAATGTTAAGAATTTCTCGAATCACGAAGATTTTGTGTGCCATGCATGTGCCACGGAAAGTAATAACTAGACCCTCTGTTATGAAAGTGCAACATGAAATCCCTGCATTCTGGAACGCATTCGAGGGATATTTGCGGACCGATTCAGCCATTGTTAGGGCCGTTTCGATCCTTTATGGTGCTCATTGATGCTTCACGGAAATGGTCACATACATGTTTCTTTGTCAACAAGGAATCATGCATTCGCAAAGGCGATCTCGCGAGATCATCGAATTAAGAATGCTTTTCACGATCATCGCGTGAAGTCCATTCGAATGGACAATGCCGGTGAATTCACTTCAAGGCATTTGATGATTATTGCACAAAGACACGGGAATAATCATGAGCACTCTGTCATCGCACGTCCATACGCAAAATGGGCTAGTGAAGCACTAATAAAGAGGATTAAGTTCATTGCCGGACCGCTCTTGCAGAGTGTAACTTGTCCAACAATTGTTGGGGACACGCATCTGTATGCAAAGCGGACTCATCAATTATAGACAATCGGCCTACAACATCCATTCAACCATGCAAACTAGTGCATTGGGTCAACTGAAGAATTGAATGTATGGTATATGTACCTATACCACCCCCACAAAGCGAAAGGGTCCTCTCCGCAAGTCTCAGGATATACATTGGTTATGAAAGTGCATCCATAACCAGGTATTTGGAACCCATATTGAGGATTTGAATCTGACCATTCGATTGCATCTTTGGCGAGGATCGTTTTCCGTCATTAGGGGAGGAAATGAACCATTGGATGAAAAATGCCGGAAATAATATGGCATTCCTTTGGGATCCCCGCATGACCCTCGCACTAATGAAGCAAATCAAGAAGTCCGGAAGATAATTGATTTGCAGAATTTAGCAAATGAACTGCTGATCATTTTTGTGATCAAGAGCGTGGTTAAGTCGCATGTACCCGACAAGAAATGCACCAGAGGGTGGAAATACCAAAGAAAGCGAAGGTATCCCTCATCCTGTTCGAGGCCTCAAAGAAAAGAACAGAAATCGGCTTCTCAAACCCAAAGAACCCGGAGGCGTGCTGGGGAAAAATGGGCAAGAGGACTTACCATAGCCAATCACAAAAATGCCCCAAAGCAAGAAGGGGAGCCAGTTGAGACTGCCTTTGGAAAGAAGCCTGTGGAAAAGGCAATTCCATATTTGAATCTTCCATTGGAAGAAGCCAGGAAATAATGTGTGCGCACACATTGGCGGAGAAAAACTAAAGGAACTTGCTCTGGAATGGGAAATAGCAATGAAGAGCAAGTAAAGGTGCATGAAGCACACCATGACGAAATGGCCATAAATTTTGTAATAATAGGAGAATCTATGAAAAGAGCAACAACCATTGCAAGGTTTGTTGTTCAAGGTTTCACTCAACGTCCTAGGGTTGATTATGAAGAAACCTATTCTCCTGGTCATGGGTGGAATTACCTTTAGATACTTGATCTCAATGGCGATCAACTTGAAGTTGAGAATGAAGCTAATGGATGTTGTCCACGACATATTTGTATGGAAACTTGGATTAGGAGATATACATGAAAGTACCTGGAAGGTATCCCTATCCCGAACCAAGACAGAGCAACGAAACCTATACGGTGTGAAATTGGAGAAATCAACTGTATGAAATTTGAAACGATCGAGGAAGAATGTGGTACAATCGCTTAAGTGACTTTCTTTGCAAAAAAGGCTACACGAGCATGAAGATTGTCCATGTGTGTTTATACAACTTGATCCCGAATGGATTTTGTATAATCTCCGTCTATGTAGATGACTTGAACATCATTGGGACGGATGAAGAAATTGAAGAAGCATGCACATACTTGAAATCTGAGTTTGAAATGAAAGACTTGGGTAAAACCAAGTTACATTTAGGCTTGCGGCTTGAACATGTCCAAGGCGGAATCTTGGTACACCAAGCATCCTACACGCAGAAAGTGTTGGAGAGATTTGGCTTTGAAAAGGCATACCCGCAAAGACCCCAATGGTCGGAAGGTCACTCCAAGCGAGACCTAGACCCGTCTGAGGCCTAAAGAAGAGGGGAGGAAGTCACTGGGAGCGGAATTCCCATACTTGAGTGCAATTGGAGCGCTCGTGTACCTTCTGAATAGCACTAGGCCGGACATTGCGTTCAGCCGTGAATTTGCTAGCGCGATGCAGAACCCACCAAAAGGCATTGGAAAGGGGTGAAGGACATCTTCCGTTACCTTCAAGGAAGCAAAGACCTCAGCTTGTTTCTGAAGAAACAATGAATTGAATTTAGTTGGCTACGCCGATCTTTGAGTACCTATCGGACCGCATCTTGGCAAGTCACAACTGGGTATGTTTTCCTTTGCGGTGGAGCAGCAATTTCTTGGAAGTCGTCTAAGCGGACTCTTGTCTCGGCGTCGACTAACCACTCGAGAAATCATTGCATTGTATGAAGCCTCTCGGGAATGTGCATGGCTTGAAGAATGGTTCACCACATCCAGTCATGTGGTCTGAACATGGAACAAACCCCACTATTATCTATGAAGATAATGCACTTGTGTTGCACAAGTACAAATGGGATATGTGAAGAGTAACCTTACAAAGCATATCAACCCCAAGTTCTTTTATGCTCATGAAATGCATAAGATGAGCGAGATAAAGATATCTTGCATACTAAGTCGTGTGAAAATCTCGCAGATTTATTCACTAAGTCACTCCCGGCATCTTCCTTTGAAAGATGTATTAGAGGAATCGGGATGATGAGGCTTAGAGAAGTGCAGATTTCAGGGGGAGATTTTCACATACTCCTACATAAATCTCAAACATGAAGTTTGAGTACCCAACGTAAATCTTGAAGATTAACATTGAAGTTTGGGTGGATTGTACTCTTTTCCTTAAGTAAGTTTTTCATTGAAGTTTTCTTACGTAAGGTTTTGATGAGGCAATCCGTGCAACACAAGCGTGTGCTATGTACTCTTTCTCCAATTATTTTTCCCACTTTGGGTTTTATGGAGTTTTAATGAGGCATATGCATCTCGCGGTGAAGAGTCCAAGGGGGAGTGTTAGGAAACTGATTACGTATCCTATATGGACTCTACCTTATCTCTAGCAGAACCGCTATATATAGGAGGCAGGGGCTACCCCTTTGTCTGAAGAAGCATCTGAGAATAATAAAGCAGGCCTGGTTCCTCCTCATATTGTGTCTCTCTTTCTCCCTGTCTATTCTCCACTTGAGATCTATTAGGCAACCCCGGACTATTCGATAGCGAGGTTGTCTAACAAATACCATAGTACTATTGTTGTAGAAGTAGAGGCAAACTTCGAGATAAAAGGGGCTAAGATTCTCGATGCTGGCCTCCACGGTTGACGTGCGGTCGAATTCGCGTGCGTCCGCAGCGTCCAGACCGCCTTTCTGTCCTCTCCGCGGTGCGGTTATTGTCTTTCGAGCTCGACCGGAAGCACCGCCGGTAAATGTTCCGCTGCGCTGCCTCTCCTGCTCTATCTCTCTCTCTCTCTCTCTGCAAGCGCGGAGAGTGTGTCCAGAGGCAGAGCAAGCACTGGGTTCATGTCTCAAGTGGAACCACTGATGTTGGGCTATATTCTGAATGGGTCACTTATGTTAAATCAACTCCCTCACAGGCTTTTGATCCAAACCACAGTTCAGGTGGCCCGAGGCCTAGATCCGTCGCTGTGTGCAGCAACATGCCTTGCCCAGTGTTGGGGAAAAATCCTTTTCCATTTTGCAAGATTACACAATGCTGATGATAAATCTTTTTCCACGAAGCAAGATTTACCCAATACTGATGCCCTTAATGCAATCTTTTATTAGATAGCACAGTATGTGTGGTTACTGAAATGACCTCAAAATCTTCAAAATAAATTTAGTTGGATTTTGTTTGAATTTGCTTTGATTTTGAATTTAGATTTGGAATTCGGATTTGATTTGCGTTTCTTTTTCTCTGGGCCGAATTCCTTGTGTTTGGGCCATCCGGCCCATTTCCCTCGGCCTTTCGGGCCTGCCTTCGGCCAGCCAGCCGGCGATCCGTCTCCTCGTGGCAAACCTTTGCTTCCGCGTCATTGCTCCGTAGCACAATGCGCCCTTGCCAGCCAGCAGCGTCCGCGCCCGCTCCGCCGCCTCGCGCCACCTCCGTGTCGCCGCGCCTGCCGCTTGGTCCCCGACCACGCCAGCTTCCGCCAGCCGCGTCCGCGCCTCTACGGGCTCGCCGCTGCCGCCCCACCTTTCTCTCTCCCCCGGCTATATAAAGCCGCTCCCCGCCTCCATTCGAGCTCGCCCCGCTCGCCTCCCTCTCCTCGCCGGGTGAGCTCTCCTTCCGTCTCCCGTCCCCGGCCGCCTCGTCCAGCCGCCCGCCTCCTCACGGAACCCTAACCCTAACCCCTCCTCCATTTCAGCTCGGTAAACCGACTCACTGCCAGCTCCTCCTCGCATTTGGGCCGTGGCCCACTAGCCCAATCAAGCCGGCACGATTACTGTGTAAACAGTAATTCTTTTTTTCGGAATTATTAATTCAATTATTAATTCCGAAAATCGTTTTTAATTCTAGAAAAATCCCCAGAAATTTCCAAAAAATTCCGTGAGCCCCAGAAACCCACCAAATACACCACCCGAACCGTTTCACGCCACTGATTCCAAAAATGCCCTCCGTTCCTCAATCCGGAGTCCCTAAAATTCCAAAATGCCCAAAACGCCCTTCGTTCTCTCTCTCTCGGCCGGTTCTGGTTTCCGTTTCCGTTTTTCTTTTGTCGTTTTCGTTTCGTTTTCCGTTTGTTTATCGTCGTTCGTCCTTTTCACGTTAGATCCGACCGCTGGACAATTCGAAGAGCAGCCGCAGTTCCAGGAGCAGACGCAGTTCCCGGAGTAGGAGCCGGACCCGACAGAAGCCCCGTACGACTACTTCCTCTACAGTTCTCCCGATCCGGTCGCCAAGCAAGGCAAGCCGTACACCTTTGATCATATTGATCCAAATCATGCCATGCTATAGTATTAATTATTTTCTTATCACATTATTTTTACAGTATGTTGAAATATTGGAAACTGTTATTTTAGAATGACATGATAAATTATGCTAGGTTAGTAAAATTCAAAACCTTGAAAATGAAAAGAATTGTTGTCGAACTGCTGGTTCGATTGGTTTGAGAAAAGTGCTACAGTTTGGGGAACAGTATCGGATTAATCCCGGAGTGGATGAGATTCCGATTCCCGGCTGGTGATTAATGCCTTGGTTTGTCTGGTGGCCGGTACTGTGAGTACCGGATTGGGTTTGTGGAATTGGAGGCTTGATCTTTGGCAGTGTAAGGTTAATAATCCCTTTGAGCAAAAGTAAATAACTTAAGTGACCGCTCAACCGCAGGTCGGACTGGTCGGTGGACCCGTATCCGACAAAGCTCAGTAAGTTAGTCATTCCTGAGATAATAATTGGACTGTTTGGTGGTACTATTCTCTGGAGAGAATAGGGACCGGCCTTCCCGGCAGGGAAGTATACCGGAGGGGTGGAACGGGAATGGTCCATAGTGACATTCTTGGTTCTCACAACGGTAGGTGCTAATGGGACTGTGAGTCCAAGGTAGCTGTATACCTATCGGTTAACAACTAAAGGACAGGAATGATTAAACGAAATGTTGTGATGATCTCGGCCCGGCCGCACGCATTTAAGTTGCGTGTTAAACTCGAGTTGGCATTAACGGTCGTTGATATCTTGTGGGTAAAGCTGAGCACCTCTGCAGAGTTAATGATGGTATTCGAATACGCTGTATTTCTGGTCAATGAAGTTAAGTTGGAACTGGGGTGATACCCGTAACCAAGCTCAAGTAATTGTTTTGGAAAAGTTTTGTGAATAAGGTTAAAGTGCTGTTGAACCCTGGAAACTCCCCCCTGTTACTACTTATTTATGGTTTGTGCTTCAAATGTAAAGTGAGTTAGAAAATAAAACTGCATCCAGATACTTAAACCCTATTGCCACCCCTTGGAAAATTCCCTGCATGTAGTATTCAGTACTTCCCGTACGACTTGTTGAGTACTTTGTACTCACTCTTGCAAACCCCAACCCCCCCTTTCAGAATTTGAAGAAGCTGGAGCGTTTCAGAGTTCCGTAGATGGCGTTTCGAGTTGGTTTTTGAGGTCTTAGTCTTTTGCTCAGGCCTGCGTGTGCGGTGTTTTGATTGTAAGTTATTCGGACCCTGCTGCGCCCTCTTTTGTAAAAACCCTGGCCGTTAGGCCCTATGTTGAATAAAAAGAGTTGAATTCATTCTTTCCTGGCAATATACTCTTGTCTTTTCCAATAGTTAGTCTTCCTGGGTAGCTGTTGTGAGGTCACGATCTGCCCCTAAAAAGGCGGGTCGTCACAAGTGGTATCAGAGCCTTGGCTTGACCATAGATTAAGACCTTAGGTTGGTATAGGAAAATCTTTACAAAATTATTTTGGCTTATCAACAAAATGAATTTCGAAAAATGTAAGTATTAATGCTGTCTCTTTCCTCCCTCTGCTACCTTACCCCTCTTAGAAATCTTCGTTTCCAGATTTTAAAATCCTTGAGTTTCTAGACGCTTCTAAAATTCAAAAGTTCGCGCTTCCTCTCTCCTGCAGATGGTTCTGGAGCATCCGTACCCCGCAGTGCTCGGGGGATGGGCGCATTTGCTTTGGAGGATGCTACAGCACCTCGGAGCAAGACAAATTGACTGTCCAGTGTTCTACTCAGAAGAGCTCTTCCACGGTCCCATCAGATGCATGTGGGAATCTTGGGCTGACTTGCATCCTTTCCCGAGTCATCCCGACATTTTGCAATTATGGACAAAAAAGAGCCAAATTTGTAAAAAATATACAAACATAGGGGCGCTAATAAAGCAACGACTTCGCGACTCACGAGACATGCAACACTACTATCAAATTTAGCCAGCCTCCCAGCGAGCCACGCCATTTCTTGCTGACGTATTTGCTCCGTAGCGCGCCGTGTCGCCTTCTTAACACAGCCGTTAATACAGTTTATATATTTCGCCACCGTTCCTATGCAACAACGCACGCGCGACACAATGGTAAGTCGCTTCGTTCTCGAGCCAACATCACGACTTCTAGTCACACCCCCTCGCTTGAGTCCAGAGAATAAAATCTCGGCGAAATCTCGGATCTCGGACCCCTCCAAGTTTCATAATAACAGCGAAATTAAAAAAACCCTAAAAAATTCAAAATGCTACGGTAACCTAAAATCTCGGTGAGATCTCAATAAATTTGATCGAGATTTGACCAAAACTTGATCAGATTTTGACCGAATTGTCTTCTCCATGTCGTTTTCCGTGTGGGACAATCGGTACATCATAATTTTGGTGAAACTTAAAAAACCCTAAAAAATTCAAAGTGCGATAGTACCTAAAATTTCGCTGAGATCTCGGCATTTTGGACCAAAATTTCAGTATTATTAACCGAAATCTCAAAAATTTTAATTAAAAAATTACCGGATTCAAATTTTCTTTTTGGTATTTCGTCCGAAATAACGAGATTTCAACGAAATTTCGGATTTCAAAGGGTGCCAAGATGAAACCTAAATAAAAATTTGAAACCTTGTGTGCGTCACTCGACCAATTTTTTGCCACCCGATGCGTATCGAGGGCTTGAGTTCCTCCGTTTTTCCCAACAAGGCCCCCAGAAATGTTGAGAACTACGTCGAGGTCTCTCCCTTTGTTAAAAGACCTAGGAAAAACCGAATTTTGCATTTTTGAGGAAAAAAACCCAAAATTTTGGAAATTATATCTAGATCTTTTTTTTTTTGGCTGAAACATCCCTTAAAATTCCAAAAGGAGCAAAAAAAACCAAAATTCATCGTGTTTTACTAGAAGCATTACTTCCAATACCTTTTTATGTCGAAAAGACCCAAAAACCATATTTATAAGGGGTTTTATTAAATGGTCCCGAAAATTCCAAGAATTACATCCATATAATTTTTTCTGGACAAGGCCCCAAAAATCTAAAAAGGCCGAACAAATTCCGAAATTCAACGATTTTTTTTGTAAGAGACCCTAGTTTTTAAAAGACCCCAAATTTCTAAAAAGGCCAAAAAAAATTCCAAGATTCTCCTTTTTTGTAAAAGAATTACATCCAAGACCCTTTTTGACGAACCAACCTAAAAAAATGAATTTCGCTTTTTTGGAAAAGGGCGCTGAAAAATCCAAGAATTACATCTAGACCCTGTTTTACAATACAAAAAGGCACCCATAAATCCAAAAAAACCCAAAATAAAACAAAATTGGTCGGTTTCTTTTTTTTTGCAAAAGACCCCAAAATTCAAAGAAAAAATACGTAACATGCGTGACATCTAGTATTAAAAAAAAAGAACAAGCCAAGACAAGAAGCCAATACTCTTCCCATATATGCGATAGCACACCCCCTCGCGTGAATCCAGGGAATAAAATCTCGACGAAATCTTGGATCTTGGACCCCTCTGAGTTTCCTAATCACAACGAAATAAAAAAAAACCCTGAAAAAATTCAAAATGCTACAGTAACCTAAAATCTCGGCGATATCTCGGTAAATTTGATCAAGATTTGACCAAAACTTGATCGGATTTTGACCGCATTGTTTTCTCCATGTCGTTTTTCGTGTAGGACAATCGGTAGATTATAATTCCGACGAAATTAAAAAACCCTAAAAAATTCAAAGTGTGACAGTACCTAAAATTTCGCTGGGATCTTGGCATTTTGGACCGAAATTTCGGTATTATTAACCATAATCTCAAAAATTTCGATTAAAAAATTACCGGATTCAAATTTTCTTTTTGTATTTCGTTCAAAATAACGAGATTTCAACGAAATTTCGAATTTCAAAAGCTGCCGAGATGAAACCTAAATAGAAATTTGAAACCTTGCGTGCGTCACTCAACCCATTTTTTGCCACGCGATGTGTATTGAGGGCTTACGTTCCTTCGTTTTTCCCAACAAGGCCCTAACTAATGTTGAGAACTACGTCAAGGTCTCTCCTTTTGTTAGAAGACATAGGAAAAATCGAATTTTGCCTTTTTGGGAAAGAAACCCCAAAATTCTGAAAATTATATCTAGATCCTTTTTTTTTACCAAAACATCCCTTAAAATTCCAAACAAAAAAAAAAAGCAAAATTCACCGTGTTTTACTAAAAGTATTACTTCCAGTACCTTTTTATGTCGAAAAGATCCAAAAAAACGTATTTATAAGGGGTTTATTTAATGGTCCTAAAAATTCCAAGAATTACATCCAGATGATTTTTTCTGGACAAGGCCTCAAAAATCTAAAAAGGACGAAAAAAATACCAAAATTCACTGATTTTTTTTTTGTAAGAGACCCTAGTTTTGATAATACCCCAAATTTCTAAAAAGGCCAAACATAATTCCAAGATTCTCCTTTTTTTTTGTAAAAGAATTACATCCAAGATCCTTTTTGACAAACCAATCTAAAAAAAAGGAATTTCGCTTTTTTGGATAAGGGTGCTGAAAAATCCAAGAATTACATGTAGCCCCTTTTCTATAATACAAAAAGGCAACCAAAAAATCGAAAAAAGAAATACGTTACAACTAACGTAACATGCGCGACATCTAGTATTACAAAAAAAGAGCAAGCCAAGACAAGAAGCCAATACTCTTCCCATATACGCGATAGCATATACCAAACCTGCAGCAAACAGGTCCAACTGATGGCGAAACAGCAGCATAGGCGGTAGCAGTGGTAGGCTACCACGGAGGTACGTACTACAAACCCGACGTAACACAGAAGATAATAATAACAAGCAAAACAAAACACACGCAAGGTCCATCTTAGAACAGCAGATTCAGAGGTAGTACAACAGTGAACCGGCTCCAATCGGTTCTTACTCCTCCTGGACCGCCTCCTCCTCGTCCTCGTAATCGAGCTCCTCGTCGGCGGTCGCGTCCTGGTACTGCTGGTACTCGGAGACCAGGTCGTTCATGTTGCTTTCAGCCTCGGTGAACTCCATCTCATCCATGCCCTCGCCCGTGTACCAGTGCAAGAAGGCCTTCCTCCTGAACATGGCCGTGAACTGCTCGCTCACGCGGCGGAACATCTCCTGGATGGAGGTCGAGTTGCCGATGAAGGTGGAGGCCATGGAGAGGCCGCGTGGGGGAATGTCGCAGACGCTGGACTTGACGTTGTTCGGAATCCACTCCACGAAGTAGGACGAGTTCTTGTTCTGCACGTTTATCATCTGCTCGTCGACCTCCTTGGTGCTCATCTTGCCACGGAACATGGCAGAGGCAGTAAGGTAACGCCCGTGGCGTGGGTCGGCAGCACACATCATGTTCTTGGCATCCCACATCTGCTGGGTGAGCTCAGGGACGGTGAGGGCTCGGTACTGCTGCGAGCCACGCGATGTGAGTGGCGCGAACCCAACCATGAAGAAGTGCAGGCGAGGGAAGGGGATCAAGTTGACTGCAAGCTTGCGGAGGTCAGAGTTCAGCTGGCCTGGGAAGCGAAGGCAGCACGTTACACCGCTCATGGTCGCACTGATCAAGTGGTTCAGGTCTCCAACTGCAGACGAACAAGTTTGAAGTCAGAAAAAAAAAAGGAATTTCAACATCACATTCGACAATACAAAACAAAGAAACAGCCAGAGTCCAAAGAAGTGTAAAGGTTTGATATACATGATCCATCTGTTATGAGAGCATGAATTAAGATTCCATGTTATTGGAAAACAGCATGTTTAGAATGATACATTCAACAAAACTTGAGACAAAGCTAATGCCCTCTTTTTCCAAGTGTGATACAGTCATGCCAACTAGTATCAAAACTGTGTTGCGATAATGTGTGAAACAGGAAGCGTGCTTGATCTGTACGACGGGTGCAATACAAAACAACCAGCTAACCAACAAGGACAACCTGACGAGAACTAATTATTTGCCTGGCAGATGAATAGGACAAATTCAAACAATATTGATTAAATGTGGTACAAAGCAGACACAAATTAAGTTGTCCTATACAAGACATGCTGCAAACAAGGCATAGCATTCAGCATAACATCCATGAATCTACCAAAGCAAGCTTATAACATTGGAAATGAGCTACCAGATGCAACTCCCAACATTCAGGCAAAAATCCAAAGCACAGGCCCATTTCTTTATGATGAGGTAGTAATCAAGTAACAGTTCTAAAGCAGGTCAATTAAACATCATAGTATGGATCAACTCACAGCTAGGAGTAGTCAGCTTAAGGGTACGGAAGCAGATGTCATAAAGTGCCTCATTGTCAAGAACCATGCACTCATCAGCATTCTCCACCAACTGATGGACAGAGAGCGTTGCATTGTAGGGCTCAACAACTGTGTCTGAGACCTTTGGCGAAGGGAAGACAGAAAATGTGAGCATCATCCGATCAGGGTACTCCTCCCTGATCTTGGAGATCAGGAGTGTGCCCATTCCAGATCCAGTGCCTCCTCCAAGGGAATGGCAAACTTGGAAACCTGATCACAGCAACAAGTCATAAAAATTCATAAGGTGCAGCCAACACACTTTAGGTGCTATCATAATTACACAAAGCAGCCCCAGGGCTAAAAAGGATCTAACTGATCTATTTGACTGACCCCAAACACACAATCCCAGATTTATTCATTTTTGACAGATCTTCGTATGTAAAAGTAATGCATAGACGCACTACACCAGTGAAACCAACACAATTAATTACACCAACCAATATATAAAACCACATGATACTGCACTTGGTTTCACAGCGTACATAATCAAGATTAATAATGGTATGCACTGAAACAATGCCCCTGGTATGCAAGTAGTGCACCTTCATGGAGGAAACTCTATAATCAATCAGGAATTAACATTATAGAATAGTAAGTTTTTCAGCAACCGATGACGACACACACTAGCTAAAAAAGCTCCTATTGGAAATAGAAACATCGCATTCTAAAAGCTCAATCATCACGTGATTTAAATATTCTAAAAAAAGCAGATAACACAAAATCTAGAAGTATTCCCTAACACCAGATCTAAAAGTAGTCCCACCAGATCAGATCTAATACGCATCATAGCAATCACAGTGAAGAAAGAAATCGACCTTGCAGGCAGTCGCAGTTCTCGGCCTCCTTCCTCACGACGTCGAGCACGGAGTCGATGAGCTCAGCGCCCTCTGTGTAATGCCCCTTGGCCCAGTTGTTGCCGGCGCCGGACTGGCCGAACACGAAGTTGTCGGGGCGGAAGATCTGGCCGTAGGGCCCGGTGCGGACGCTATCCATGGTGCCCGGCTCGAGGTCCATGAGCACGGCGCGGGGCACGAAGCGGCCGCAGGATGCCTCATTGTAGTAGACGTTGACGCGCTCGAGCTGGAGGTCGGATGTGCCGGCGTAGCGGCCGGTGGGGTCGATGCCGTGCTCGTCGCAGACCACCTCCCAGAACTTGGAGCCGATCTGGTTGCCGCACTGACCGCCCTGGATGTGCAAGATCTCCCTCATGGCTGCCGGATCTTCGCGGTCGGTGCCTGCAGGTGGGAGGGAAGCAGCAAAGACTGCGCGGTTAGGTGGGAGAAAACGATGGATGGGTTGCTTCGAAATGGTAGTGGAGGACCAGATCTGCGCAAAAATCACTAGCGCGAGCACAAGTCAGTGAGCACCAAACGAAATTTAGAAGAAAATTATGCAGATCCGAGCAAAAAAAAAGGAGGAAACGCAAAAAATTCGGAAAGCGCAAAACCCGTCAAAATAATCTCGATTCAAACCAATCCATGCAGATCCGAGCAAAAAAAAAGGAGGAAACGCAAAAAATTCGGAAAGCGCAAAACCCGTCAAAATAATCTCGATTCAAACCAATCCGACCACACGCATGAAACAGCATCGAATTGGAAGCATCCCAAAACTCGTCACAACCAAGAAATTTGAATAACACCTAAACATACCCGCTTAGTCTGACTTGTACTTAACAAATCCAAGCCCATATCCCAAAATAACCCCAAAAAAAAAACCTTTAAAATCCCCCAAAATGGAGTCCAAAACAAGAAGAAATCTGACACCAAAACAAATTTTGAGGACCGCCAGATCTGAGAAAAACCAAGCCGCAACACAAGCAATTCGCACCACAAATCCACCCAAAAAATGGCAGCCTCGCCAAACAAAACAACGGACAAACGAACCTAAGAAAGATTCCCAAATCCCCCACCACCCAACCAAATCCACCGATGAACACACAAAGCAAAGCCAAAACCACACAGAAATCAGCGCAAGCAACCAGAAACGGGGCAGAAATTTTGCCGCATTACCTCAAAAAGAAGCGGTCAGGCCGTCCCGATGAGAGAGAGACAGAGAGGGAGGGAGGGGATGGGGAGGGTGCAAATGAAACGCGAGAGTGCGGCCGAGAAAGGGGGCGGCTATTATAGCGGGCGCGGGGGCTAGGGCACCGGATCGGACGGCCCAGCCACGTTCCCTCCAATGCCGCCGACGGCCAACCCGGACCGTCGGATCGCTCGCATCGGACGGACGCCGCCGTCGGCTTCGAAAACGGCCCGTTGGGGGCTCGGATTTTGAAATTTTCCGGGTGGCCGCTCCCGGGCCGAGGGGAAATGACGGAATTGCCCCTATGGACGGAACGGAACTGCTCCCTTCGTGTGTTTATTTCTGCCAGCATTAGGTCGTCTTTTCAACGAAATTCGCACGTATTTCGTGAATTTTATTCGTGTCACTTCTCCTCGAAAAAGAATTTGGCTCGTTTTTTTTCTTAAATTTGACAAAATTTTCTATAATTAGTATTAATAACTTTATAACCTCCTGTGTGAATATTTTTTGAAAAAAACTGAAGTTAGAAACGTTTTGAGCCATTCAAAATATTGAAAAAGGCAAAGAAAAAACTAGAATTATTTTTAGTAGCAATATTTGTTGAAGTATGTAAAATAGCAATATTTACAACATAAGTAACCATATTTGTTCAATTATATTTAGTAGCAATATTTGTTGAAGTATATTTACTACCAATGTTTGTTCAATTATATTTAGTAGCAATATTTATTGAAATATATTTAGTAGCAATGGACGACACCCAAAAATGGTACTATTTGTTCAAGTAGCGATATTTGTATGCACAAAAATTATCTGACTATGGTATATTTTAATATGCTAACGTTATCCATCATTGAAAAGCTTATTTCTTGTTGTATGTATGCATGAACTACCAAAACTTCCCGTTTCATTATTATTTTCTTACATTTTAAATTTACGTTGAATTTTATCCTCATCCATCTATTATTATTTAATGTGTTTATTAATAATATGATATGGCTACATTAGTAAGTGATCCAATTATATTGATTGATTTCTTTACATATGGTTGATTTTTAAATGATATTAGTAAGTGATCCAATTATGTGAATGGTATTTGTAAGTGATTATGTGAATAACTATTTTTGTACTTGTATTGATATGTGACAACTTGCAAGTATCTTAAATATAGCAAAGTGTTTGCGCTAAAAAAATGTGAGGTATGGTTCTTAGCCTCAAACACACAAGACAAACGCCGGGTTTGAGCGTGCCAGTTAATTTGATCTGAAATTGACAAGGTAAAAATCGTAAAATCAGTCGAAGCCGATAACAAGCAATTTATCGGCGTAACTCTAGTCGGCTAAAAGCCGATTAGGGGATAACTAGACTAGCCAATTAAGGCTAATCCAAGGGTAAAGGTAGATTGGCTTTGAGAGGTGATGCGCAACAAAACAAAGCAAAACAAAACTGAGGTGAAATCGGCAAAAATCAACAAATTGGCGATGCGCAACTCTTTATTGATCTCGTCGACTTACAGAGGATAGCTTACAAAACTAAAAGAAACGAAAAAGACTGTAAAAGTATTGTTTGTGGCTGTGTTCGATCTCTTTTGCTTCCCCTGGCTCGTCCCTCTTTTATATGCCTCGGCCGATCCGAGTCCTCTGTGGATACGGCAACTAACTCCGTATCGGCCACGATCCAAGATTTAGTTTCTAAATCCGTCTTTGGTAACTGAATCCGTGTCGGTCACGATTTAATCTCTGGTTTCCAAATCCCAGCCGTCATACACTCACCAAACTCTCCATATTTCATATTCGGTCGACACTTTCCATACATGCCGAATTTTGGTGCAAACATATGCCCCCCATTTTTGGAAGATAACTTGTTGTCTTCCAAAAATCGTATCGGCTCTTACCATCAGCTTCTCTCCTTAATCGGCTTTGGAGAAAAATCCTCCTTGATAAGTGCCCCGTTAACGGCGCCGTAAAAACCTCGGTGCGCTTTTAATGCTCACATCATGTCAAAAACTGTTCCCTCCTTTTCACTTTTTTCACCGCGGTATAAATATGTGGGTCCCTCCACGGTCATTTCCACACCTCCAAACTCTCGCACCCCCAGCAATCGGCTTCCTCTCCCTTCATCTGTCCTCATTTTTCCCGGGTCAGCTGAGTGGAATCCTCTCAGGTACTCATCCCGATCGCCAATAGCGACGATCAATTCTACCTAGGGCCGGTACGAAATATAGAAGCCGATACTATCATTAACCAAGAAATTCCTATACTAGCTTTATCAGCTGCTGGTTACAATGTGTGAAATCATGTGCTAAAAAATTGGCTTAGAACTGAATTTGCAAATGTATTTGTACTTGTGCATGCGCCGAACCAAATTCCAAAAACAGTAAGTTTCCCATCTGCGCTGGACCAGATTTCGCGTGTGCGCCGGACCAAACTTTTGGTCCACCGTGAACGTGCATTTGGGGACATTTGCGCCGGACCAAAGTTTTAGAAACAACATTTTTTTCTCATTGGCGCCAGACCGTTTTTATGTTCGCGCCGGACCAAATTTTTTGGTCTGCCGTGAACGTGAAATCTAGGGTTTTACGTTGGACCATTTCGCATGTACGCCGGACCAAATTTTTTGGTGCGTCGAGAACAGTTTTTTGAAGGCTATTTTCACGTGTGCGCCGGACCAAATCCTTTTTGGTCCGCCGTGAACGTGAATTTGATGTTTTTGCGCCGGACAAAGTTTTTCAAAAACCAGTAAGTTTTGCATGAACGCCGGACTAATTTTTTGGTCCGTCGTGAGTTGTACCGGACCGATGTTTGGTCCGGCGTGAATGAATTTTCTAGGGTTTTGGTTCTCTTTATGCGCCGGACCAATGTTTGATCCGTCGTGAATGCAATTTACTCCGGTTGAGTTGTTTTGTATGCAATGCTCGTGTGAGTGGTTGCATGGATTGACTTTGAGTCAAGTCGTGGACTTGTGTTCGGATTCGTTTCTTTTTGTTCATGTGCAGGTGTTGCTCAAGGGCGAGCGTGGTCGATGACAGGACCCGAACTAGGTTCATGGAGGAACTGAGGTTCGAGACTAGGTTCAGGGAGGAATCGAGGTCTTGGTGGTCAAGGATATCATGCGAGACGTTCGGGCTAAGAGAATGGTGCACATGAGGGTTTGTCAGTCACGTGAGTATGGCAGGTGGGCCATACACATGCAGAGTTGTAGTCGTTTGAGGTAGCTTACATGTATTGGGCTAGGTTGGGCCAAGTGGACATGTATGCGTATTCATTTTGTTTGCTCCTTTAAATAGGAGGGGTGTCTCCTGTTTAGAGGTAACAAAGGGATTGAGATCAATCCAAAGCTTTAGGGTTTGTACTCTTTTGATGGGAGTACTTTAGACAAAAGAAATAAAGATAAATTCCTTCCAGATCCTCTGCGTGCTACAGTAATCGTGAAGCTGCAGTGCACGCGTTGCTACAGTGTTTTCTGTTTTGGTTCTTGTTTGCTTGCTTGTTCTTGTTCTAGATTGGTTTCTGTCCTTTGAGTTTCATCTTCATTTGATCCATCCAAAACTTCTCTAGGGTACTGTTTTAAAGTTCCTCAAAGTTTAGTTGGTTAATCTTTTGAAGATCGTGTTAAATCTAGAAGTTTTGGTTAGATCAATTCTCGTCATATTTTGCCACAACAAGCTTGCGAGGTTTATAATTTTTGATCCGTAAGTCCGATCGAGCTGATTCTTTTTGGGTTCGATTCGTATTGAAATCTAGTTTCTTGTGTCCCAATTTTATATCAATCCGACAGTTGGATCTTCGGATTCGCATTTTATTGAACATTTGTTATTCTGTTTTTGTCGTATCCGAGGCAATAATTTTGTTCTGTTTTGGGGTGAACTTTTTAATAGATCAAAGATTTGGCTTTAGCTTCTGTACAATCATTCACCCCCCCTCTGATTGCTATATTTGTATACATCGATCCTATAAGTGGTATTAGAGCAAGATTTTTCTAATCCATCTTAACCGGTGATTAGATCAATGGATCGTTATTCGACAAAACCGTGTGTGTTTGATGGTTTTGATTTTCAGTTTTGGAAGGCCAAGATGGAGGCATTCATCCAAGCGCAGGGCTTCGCAATTTGAGAGGAAGTTTACAAGCCATATCAAGTCCCTGAGAACGACAACGTCAATGACGCAAATCATGCACATGTTGAAGCAAATAGCAAGGCGTGCAACTTGGTCATCCAAGGCTTGGGACGCAGCGACTTTGACCGTGTGATCCATCTCAAATCCGCATATGAGGTATGGAAATATCTTTGTGATTACCATGAGGGTTCTAACACTATCAAAGAGGTTCGTCAAGATCTTTACAAAAAGGAATACATGCGATTTGAGATGAAGCCTGGTGAGTCGCTAGATGATTTCTTTGCACGCTTTAATAAAATTCTTAGCAATTTGCGTGTTGTTGGATTTAGATCTGATGCTTCTGCTAATGCTAGACAATTGCTTGGTGCATCAGACATGTCTATTTGGAAGATGAAAGTTACATCCATTAGAGAATCTACTGTCATGAGTACACTTACATTAGATGTTCTTTATTCTAAGTTGAAAACTCATGAGTTGGATGTTCTTGCTAGGAAGAATGATCATAAATCAATTGCTCTGTCATCTCAATCTAACATGTCTCTTAACAATACTTCTTCAAGCTGTGCTTTGACTTCGTTGTCTTCACTAACCGATGAACAGATTGAAGAATTTCCCGAAGAAGACTTGGCACTACTCTCTTCTCGCTTTAACAAAGCTTTGCAGAATGTGAGAATGAGAAAGAGAGGTAGTCCTCCAAGGTGCTTTGAGTGTGGTGATCTCAACCACAAGCGTTCAAATTGTCCTAATCTTTCAGGTAAAGCTTGAAGGGAGGAAAAAGACAACGACAGAAGAAAAGAGAAGAAAAAGTTCTCTTCAAGTGATAGAAAGAAGAAGAGCTTCCTCAACCGCAAAGTTGTCCACTGAGTTCTTTTCGCTCTTGAACAAGTCAATTTGAGCGATGTGGACTCGAAGAGCAGCGAGGATGATGCAACTCCAAGCAAGCTTGATTTGATGGGGTTGTGTCTAATGGCAAGCAACAAGGATAGCTTCACCCAGGATGACCATGACAACGACTTCAATAAGGTAGATCTTTCATATGATTAATTGGCCATTGCTGTTGCTCGACTTGGTAAATTGCTTGACAAACGTGACAAGAAAATTAAGAAACATGATTTTATTATTGAATCATTGAATGCTGAAATTGCTAGACTTAAAACTTTGATTCCTGATGATGATGCTTGCAAATCATGTGACCTAATTTACAATGAGCTCACATTGCTTAGGAAAGAACATGCTCTTCTGTTACATCAAAATGAGAAAAATGAGAAACATGTCAAACATGCTAGCTGTTCTACCATTGATTTGCATTATACAACTCCATGTTCTAAATGCCCAATACTGGAATTGAAGTTGAATGATGCAAATGCTAGGGTTTCTCAAATGACAGATGCTTTGCTTGCATATGAGGTTCTTTCATGCTCAACTTGTCGCAAGCAAAAAGGAAAAATGGATGTTCCCTGCAATAATTGTTTAACTCTTGCTAAGAAAGTTGATTACTTGCAAAATTCTTTGGAACGGTTCACTAATGGCAAGAAAAATTTGAACATGATTTTGGATAAATCAAAGGTTAGCTCAAATAAAAAAAGTTTATGTTTTGATCTTCATGCTTCATTTGAAACTAAACCTCGCACTGTTGTTCATGCTCATTGCAATGACAAGATTGAGATTCTTAATGAGCCTAAAAAGATTTCTTTTAAATCTGCTGGTTTTCTTTCTTTTACTATCATGAATGTAAAATGTGCTTCTACTGTTAAAGCCAAACATCATGTTAAGTATACTTGCTGTGGTAGGGATGGACATCTAGTAGATTTTTGCTTTAAGCTAGCCAAACAACAGAAGACAGAAAGAAAGAAGGCTAGGTCTAATTTCAAACAGGCATGTTTCATTTCTCATTATGTGTCTAGGGTGAAGCAAACACCTTTTGTTGCTAGAAACACGAGAAAGGACAAATCTGATTTTGTGCATAAGAATACTCGTGTTGTGCCTACTTTGTTGCGTCGTGTGTCTCAGTACTGGATTCCTAAAAATCTAATTTCTAACCCCAGTACTGAGACCTCGACATGTTTTGCTATGTAGGCTTCTCACGCGAGGAAGGAGAATATATGGCTAGTGGATTCCGGATGCTCATGCCACATGTCCGGTGATAAGAATTGGTTCTCCTCCCTCACTCATGCATCTTGTGCTGAAAATGTTACCTTTGGAGATGCTTCTACATCTTCTGTTGTAGCAAAAGGTACAGTTAAGGTAAGTAACAAGTTTATGTTCAAGGATGTGGTTCTTGTTGAAAACTTGAAATATAACTTGCCATCTGTCTCACAAATGATTGATGAAGATCTTGAAATAATCTTTAAGAAAAATGAATGCAAAGTGTTAGATGCTTCAGGTGACCTTGTTTTTAGGATTTCACTCTTTGGAAGAGTATTTAAAGTTGACTTTGATGTATCACCTTCTTCTAATCATAGGTGTCTAGTTGCCAATATTTCTAAAGATTTATTCTTTTGGCATCGTAGACTTGGTCATGTTGGTTTTGATCATCTTACTCGTGTAAGTGGATTAGATCTCATACGTGGTTTGCCTAAGCTTAAAGGTGATAGCAATCTAGTATGCTCTTTTTGTAGACATGGTAAGATGATTGCAGGTTCACATCCACCTCTTACCACGGTGATGAAAAACGTTGCAGGGCAGCTACTACATCTTGACACGGTTGGAACATCTCGAGTTCAATCTTTTGGAGGCAAATGGTATGTGTTTGTTATTGTTGATGATTTCTCTAGATATTCTTGTGTGTACTTTACGGCATCTAAGGATGAGGTTTTTAGTCATTTCAGAAGTCTTGTTCTTAGGCTTTCTGTTGATCATCCAGGAGCTCTTAGAGCTATTCGAAGTGATAACGAAACTGAGTTTAAAAATTCTTCTTTTGATCACTTTTGTACTGAAAAAAGGAATTGATCATCAATTTTCATCACCTAGAGTGCCTCAACAGAATGGTGTAGTTGAAAGGAAAAACAAAACGTTAGTTGAAATGGCTAGAACTATGCTAGATGAACATCACACTCCTTATGAACTTCGGTTTGGACATAGGCCTACTGTTTCTCACTTTAGAGTTTTTGGATGCAAATGCTTTGTCTTGAAATCTAGAAATCTTGATAAATTTGAAGCTAGTTCAATGGATGGCATTTTTCTTGAATATCCTGCTCATACTCGTGGCTATCGTGTGCTTGTTTCGGAGACTAACAAAATTGTGGAAACTTGTGAAGTTACTTTTGATGAGTCTAGTCCAGGCACTAGTCCAAATGATGCAGGTACATGCGCATATGCTCAGGGGGAGAAAATCTTTAAAGACAATGATGATGATGATGATGTTGAAGATGAGGTCTTGACTCTTCCTAATGCACAACAAGCTGTAGCACCTTTGGTACCTACTACTACATCACCTACAGCTAACCATCCTCAAGTTACAACATCATCTATACATGCTGAAAATGAAGAAGGAGAATGAGAAGTTTCAAAAGCCAAAGCTCCCTTGCACATTCAGAAAATGCATCCATCTGAACAAACAATTAGAGACCTAAATGAGAGAATCACTCGATCCAGGTTTATTCATTCTGATACTCATGCTCATTCTGCTTTAGTTGCTTCTTTTGAACCTAAAGATATATCTCATGCATTATCTGACGAATCTTGGATCAATGCCATGCATGAATAATTAGAGAATTTTGATCGAAATAAAGTTTGGAAACTAGTTTCACCACCTCCTGATTTTAATGTTATTGGAACTAGATGGGTTTTCAAAAATGAACAAAGTGAGGATGGTGTTGTTGTTAGAAACAAGGCTAGATTGGTTGCTCAAGGTTTTACCCAAGTTAAAGGCTTAGATTTTGATAAAACCTTTACTCCTGTTGCTAGAATTGAAACAATTAGAATTCTTTTAGCATTTGCTGCATCTAAAGGTTTTAGATTGTATCAAATGAATGTGAAAAGTGTTTTTCTTAATGGCTACATAAATGAGGAGGTTTATGCAAGCAACCACCTGGTTTTGAAAATCCAAAGTTTCTAGATCATGTGTTCAAACTGTCAAAAGCTTTGTATGGTTTGAAACAAGCCCTAAAGCATGGTATGATAGACTAAAAACCTTTTTACTTGAAAAGGGGTTTTCAATGGAAAAAGTTGACAAAACTCTCTTTTTACTCAAGCAACGCAATGATGAACAGTTCGTTCAGATTTATGTTGATGATATTATCTTTGGTGGTTCCTCTCATGTTTTAGTGTCTAAGTTTTCAGAAACCATGAGGGACGAATTTGAGATGAGTATGATGGGTGAGTTGACATACTTTTTGGGACTGCAAATCAAGCAAACAAAGGATGATACTTTTGTGCATCAAAGCAAGTACACAAGAGACTTGTTGTATCGTTTTGGGATGGAAAATATCAAGCCAATCATGACTCCCATGGAAAGCACTTGCACACTTGATCTGGATGAAGATGGTGAGCCGGTTGATCAAAAGGAATATAGAAGCATGATATGTTCACTTTTGTACCTCACTGCATCAAGGCCGGATATACAATTTGCTGTGTGCTTGTGTGCTCGTTTTCAAGCTTCCCCACGTGCTTCACATCGACAAGCTGTCAAGCGAATTTTCAAGTATCTCCATGGTACTCAAGATTTTGGTATTTGGCTTTCTGCTTCCTCATGCATTAATTTAAGAGCCTTCTCTGATGCTGACTTTGGAGGATGTAGAATTGATAGAAAATGTGCATCTGGTACATGTCATTTCTTGGGCAATTCTCTTATTGCATGGTCATCTAGAAAGCAATCTTCTGTTACAAAATCAACTGCTGAATCTGAATGTGTGGCTGCTGCTAGTTGTTGTTCTCCAATTCTTTGGATAGTAGCTACACTTAAAGATTATGGGGGTTATTTTGGATAGTGTTCCTCTTTTGTGTGATAACACTAGTGCAATTTGCATTGCTAAGAACCCTGTGCAACATTCTAGAACAAAATACATTGATATCAGATTTCACTTTCTTAGAGATCATGTAGAAAAATGAAATATTGTGCTTCACCATGTGGATACTGAACATCAATTGGCAGACATTTTCACAAAACCTTTGTCTTCTTCTCGTTTTGCTTTTATTCGGGGAGAACTTGGGATTGTTCATCCAATGGGTTTGTTTTGAGGGGGAGTTTCCCTGCCAAGTTTTTACTTGATGAGCTTACTTTATCATATTTCTTTATATATTATGTAATTGAGCTAATATATGATAATGTAAATTGTTCCACTTGAACTAAAAATGACATTACGGAATTCCTTAATCTGATTGCCTATAGCTAAATACTCTGTGATATCTTACTCTTATAGGCTTGATATTGAATCTTCTTCACAAATTTGGGCTATGGAGCAAGTGTGTTTTCATCTTTACTCTTTCATAAGACCGTTTAATCTCTTTGGATGTTTACAATCAAAGAAAAAGGGAATCAGTAAAAAAAGGGGTTGTTAAAAGCAAAGGCCTCAAGTTATGTGCTTCAGGCATGTTTTCCCTAAAAAGATAAGATGTATGCTTCAAGCATGCCATTCCCTCAAAATAAGATGTATGCTTCAAGCATGCCACTCTAAGGAAATAAAAGAAGTATGTTTCAAGCATGCCACATGCAGTTTATTGTTTAAAGATTAAATTGGTTTAATAGATTGGAGTTGAAACCACTTGCTCGCCCTAAGTTGTTAGTTGCTTCAGTTTTGAGCCTTGCTTTTCTGCTGAGATCTTGCTTAGTACTTGGCTATAGTTGACTGAATTGAGGTTGAGATGCATGTCATTCCCTAACTTGTTAAAATCACTTCATGTTCATGTAGTTTGCATATTATGTGATATATAAGGTTATATGATCGAATGAGCTCATCTTTTCCTATCTTGGCACTCCTTTGTTTCTCTTTTGTGAAATCATTGCTACAGGGACAATTCTGAACATGTTGTTCTCTCTTTTGAATTCTTGATTAATCCATTGTCAAAGGGGGAGAAGTTTGGAGAATTTTGGAATTTTGGCACATTGCACATTCACACACATTTTTCTTCTTAGGGGCAAATTTTTCTTATTTTCACCTAGGGGGAGTTTTTCACTTTGCATATTTGACAAAGGGGGAGATCTTGTGTTTTTCTCTTAGGTCTGATCAAAAACCTTTTTGTGAAGTGAATGCTAATGTTCAATTCTAAGTGGTGTTGCCAATGTTTTCATCAAGGGGGAGATTGTGAAATCATGTGCTGAAAAATTGGCTTAGAACTGAATTTGTAAATGTATTTGTACTTGTGCATGCGCCGGACCAAATTCCAAAAACAGTAAGTTTCCCATCTGCGGCGGACCAAACATTTGGTCCGCCGTGAACGTGCATTTGGGGACATTTGCGCCGGACCAAAGTTTCAGAAACAACATTTTTTCTCATTGGCGCCGGACCGTTTTTATGTTTGCGCCGGACCAAATTTTTTGGTCCGCCGTGAACATGAAATCTAGGGTTTTACGCTGGACCATTTCGCATGTACGCCGGACCAAATTTTTTGGTCTGTCGTGAAAAGTTTTTTGATGGCTGTTTTCACGTGTGCGCCGGACCAAATCCTTTTTGGTCCGCCGTGAACGTGAATTTGATGTTTTTGCGCCAGACAAAGTTTTTCAAAAAGCAGTAAGTTTTGCATGAACGTCAGGCCAATTTTTTGGTCTGTCGTGAGTTGCGCCGGACCGATGTTTGGTCCGACGTGAATGGATTTTCTAGGGTTTTGGTTCCCTTTGTGCGCCGAACCAATGTTTGGTCTGTCGTGAATGCAATTTACTCAGGTTGAGTTGTTTGTATGCAATGCTCGTGTGAGTGGTTGCATGGATTGACTTTGAGTCAAGTCGTGGACTTGTGTTCGGATTCGTTTCTTTTTGTTCATGTGCAGGTGTTGCTCGAGGGCGAACGTGGTCGATGACGGGACCCGAACTAGGTTCATGGAGGACCTGAGGTTCGAGACTAGGTTCAGGGAGGAATCGAGGTCTTGGTGGTCAAGGATGTCATGCGAGACGTTCGGGCTAAGAGAATGGTGCACATGAGGGTTTGTCAGTCACGTGAGTATGACAGGTGGGCCATACTGAAAGTGCATCTAGACCCCTAAATAAGTTTTGGTCGATTAATGACAAACGATTAAATGGACTAATGTATTCAATAAGCTTGTGAACAGGTAAAAGTCCCAAAATGAGATCATCTACATACGAAGGATACCCTCAAACAGTATTATGCAAGTAAAACGGCTTTGTGTATATTCTTTCTATGTTTTTGAGTCTCTATGCTCAGATAAATGTCATTGTGATCCTTTTAGAGACACTAGGTCACCGCAAATGCACCGGAATTTGGTTTCCATAAGGTTCAAGTCAGACATTCCGATCTCACATCGGAAGTTCCGATATTGCCAGACATTCCGATATGCATATGTGCTTAAGTCCGATGCGTGGAAACTGGGTCGGACATTCCGATATTTTGGATCGGAAGTTCTGATACATGTTTGACACTCTCTAGGACGCTCTCTGTAAAGATCGGAAGTTCCGATATTTTCTATCGGAAATTCCGATGTGTCTAATCCTGAAAAAGGGAGCTCTCTGGAAAAATCGGACACTCCGATATCTCAGATCGGACATTCCGATGATAAGTCGGAAGTTCTTATACATATATCGGACAGTCCGATATGGACTTAGAAGTTTTTGTCACAATGTCTTTCTAAGAACATCGGAAGTTCCGATGTCAACATCGGAAGTTCTGATGCATCTTATTTCGACCGTTGGAGTGCGCTTGAGTTCTGAAAGTTTGCACATATCGGACATTCCAATGTTAATATCGAAAGTTCCGATATGTGGCTGAGTGGGGGCATAACGGCTAGTTTTTGCAAGAATCTATAAATACCCCACTCCTCTCCCTTTAGAGGGTTACACACTCTGGTTGGCAGAACTCTAGAGCACTTTGAACACTTTCTAGTCTTCTCTTGAGCCCTCCTCTTTGATCTTAGGGATCATCTAGAGAGTGAGGACAAGAGTTGAGATCTAGAGCTTGAGTAAAAAGCATGTGTCATTCTTCTTGAGCATTAGAGTGTTCCTCCTAGATCAATCAACGGTGCATGTGTTACTCTTGGAGGTTGAAGGACTCCTAGACGGCTAGGTGTCGCTCACGAGCTCCCAAAGATTGTGGGACGCCGTGAGAAGTTTGTGAAGGCCGGCTCTGCCTCCGAAAGGAAAGGAACCAATAGTGAAACCAAGCCTCAAGTGCGACCGAGGTTTGGGAGGAAAGGGTTGGAAGAGACCTGGCTCTTTGGAGCCTCCTCAACGGAGACGTAGGATTCCCTCAAGAATCCGAACTCCGAGATCATATCTTTGTCTCTCTACTCGATTCACTTTTGCTTATCTCTTTGTGGCCCTTTATATACCTGTTAATATCTCTATCTTACTGCTACTAAGTACTTAGATTACTCTTATCGCTTGTTGCACTTAATAGGAGGTCCTCTTTTTAAAAGTATATCGGACATTCCGAACAAATACCGAAAGTTCCGATTTAGTCAGAAATTCCGATACTATACCGGAAGTTCCGATACTCTTTCCGCTGCGACGAATTTAGTTTTAATTTTAAATCGCCTATTCACCCCCCTCTAGGCATTGTTAACATCTTTTCACATACGCGTGCAGTGTTGTAGTCGTTTGGGGTAGCTTACATGTATTGGGCTAGGTTGGGCCAAGTGGACATGTATGCGTATTCCTTGTGTTTGCTCCTTTAAATAGGAGGGGTGTCTCCTGTTTAGAGGTAACAAAGGGATTGAGATCAATCCAGAGCTTTAGGGTTTGTACTCTTTTGATGGAAGTACTTTAGACAAAAGAAATAAAGATTAATTCCTTCCAGATCCTCTGCATGCTACAGTAATCGCGAAGCTACAGTGCATGCGTTACTATAGTGTTTTCTGTTTTGGTTCTTGTTTGCTTGCTTTTTCATGTTCTAGATTGGTTTTTGCCCTTTGAGTTTCATCTTGATTTGATCCATCCAAAACTTCTCTAAGGTACTATTTTAGAGTTCCTCAAAGTTTAGTTGGTTAATCTTTTGAAGATCGTGTTTAATTTTGAAGTTTTGGTTAGATCAATTCTCGTCATATTCTGCCACAGCAAGCTTATGAACTTCATAACTTTTGATCGGCAAATCCGATCGAGCTGATTCTTTTTGTGTTCGATTCGTATTGGAATCTAGTTTCTTGTGTCCAAATTTCAAATCGATCCGACTGTTGGATCTTCGGTAATTCGCATTTTATTGAATGTCTATCATTCTATTATTTCGAATCTGAGGCAATACTTTGGTTCTATTTTGGAGTGAACTTTTAATAGATCAAGGATTTGGCTTTAGCTTCCGCACAATCATATCACCCTCCCTCTGATTGCTATATTCGTATATATCGATCCTACACAATGTAAAGGAATGGGGCAAGAGTTTCAGAGCATGGCCGACGTCTCTCAAAGGATGGAGGTCTTGGTATATCAGGGTATCGGCTCAAAAGAGGTTAGAATGGGAACGTATGGGAATAGCTGAATGTCTCCCTCTAAGTTTAGCCGATCCGAAAGCCAATGAGCTACTAGTGGCCACAGCATGTTACTTCTGGTCCGACTCTTCCGATGCTTTTCTTTTCCCAACTAGCCCAATCGGTCCAACCCTTCTTGATGTAGCCCAATTATGCTGCCTCCGTCCCGACGGTGAGCAGATTTTTACTTTTAGCGGCAAGCCAGGATTCAAGCTGATCCAAACAAAAGGTGAAGGATGACACAAGTATATTCAGCACAACATAAGGTTAATGGGCCTATGTCGGATGAGGAGCACCTTACATTTCTCAACTTATGGCTGGACAGATTCTTGTTTTGCGAAGCTTCTCTTGGCCCGACACAAGTTTATCAATTGATAGCTGAGCGTTTGGTAGAGGGTCATCGGCTTGCTCTAGGAAAGATGCTGCTATGCGCCGTTTATCAGATGCTGCATGTTATACGGAGTCGGCTATTCTCAGGGTTTGCACAGTTCGTGGTCGGTAATGTGGGAGGACCTCTATGGTTTGTGCAGTTATGGCTACACTGCTCGTTTAGCCGATCACGTCTCCCAGACTCCACAGATGACTCTGGTTTCCCTCGAGAGGACTACCCAGAAGGTGTTGTTCCCCCCTCCTTGATCGGATCCAGCCCAGGACCAAAGTAACGAACAAGGTGGCTGCTGAGATTGTTCTTGAGCTGGCCGATGATCTCCAAATTTCAAGACTTCAACACTTTGTCCTTAACACCCATCGATCAAGCTGATATACTACATGGTGGTCTTTGGTAGCTGAAGCTCTTCTTCTGGACAGGACTCCGTCAGCTATTATTTCTCTTTTCCTGCCTGACTACCATGAGCCGATGGTTGTCTCTGATACTGCTTCTAGTGAGAGTGCCAGTTCTTCTTGTTATACTAACTCCTCGATAGCTATAGAGGTACTAACACTTTTTTTTAGATTTCCGCTTCAAGTACTTTCTTTCATCGGCTTAACCGAGTTTTTCTTGCTCCTCTTGCAGAACAAGACCGAGGATGCTGGCCAGCAGGTGGCCAGTCCCATAACCCTGTCTGATGAGGACATCACTACTTTGGATACACGCATTCATCATGGTCCTATGACACGAGCTCGTGCACGTCAATTAAATCATAAGGTGAGCTCGTTTCTCGCTATTCATCATAATAATATTATTGAGGATGGGATGCTACTAAATATTTATGATGTCTTACTACTTAGGAACATGGGAGAAGAACGCCAAGTCAATCCGAAGTGCAAGTCATCCACAATTCAGCCACCGAATTCGGTTCGGAGTCAGCGGACAGCACTTCACTAAAATGGGCATAACTTTCTCATACGGAGTCCAATGGAGGAGTTCGTGTGCTTGTTAGAAAGATAACGACGAGATCTTTCCAATGGTTCTAGTCCCAACTCCATATTCATCTTGAGTCGACGGGAATCAGCAAAACAATACACCAAATTACTGTTTTGGGCCTTGTAAGCGTGTGGGGGCCAAGCCCAGGTTGTGTGCGCCCCCCCTCCAGCCGCACACAGCCCTAGCCTTCCCCCTCACACCCCCTATCATAAATTCTGTAGCCGCCGCTTTAGGCCGCGATTTTTGCTTAGATTTTGAACTAGACACATTGTCAGTTTCTTTCGCCGATCATCGGTTTGTAGAACCCCAACTCGTGAGCTCAATTCAATTCGCAATTTCAAATTTTTCCGCCGCATTCTTGCTTGTGTTCTCGATTCGCTTGCAGGGATAAGCCTTCTTGGCGAGGTCAACCATGTTTGTGCGTGGTTGATAACCAACGGAGCCGTGGTGTAGCGATTGCAGGGTTTGGATCGGTTCTGATCGGAAGTCGGATCGTCAACGTCGAGTCTCCACCAATCGACTTACCTCTACCTATCGGAAGATCGGGACGCCGTGCGCATCACTGTCCGCTCCCTCTGGCAGTGGTCGTCAAAAGAGGGCGAGCCAAGCGACGGGTCTGACAAGTTACTCATCGGGCAATCTAGGCATCCATAGCCCATCCCTGTCGGACCTCGCTCAAAAGAGGTGCCCTAAGAGTAAGCCTTTCTTGTTCTAATTATCATCTTTTTAGCCGATACTTATTCTAGTCGATCTTGATTTTCAAAGAGAACAAAAACAAAATCTGCAGCGAAGAGGTCCCCCAAGCCTACGGAGCGTACAGCCGAAAAATCTCCGGGCGATCGACTACTGAGGTAAAGTCTCATGTCTTGCTCTTTTTTCCCTCAAGTCTGAACATAGTACTAACCGTACTTTTTTGAACCAGCCATCGCCGTCGGTGCAGATGGTCGGGATTCTAGCCGACATACAAGGCACATCATCAGCTATCCCGCCATCGATGTCTCCAACGCTTCCGGTGGTGCCTCCTCCGACGACCGTCATGCCCAATTCGCTAGCACCGTCGGCGGATCCAGCTGATCTTCTAGGCTTTACGTTAGATGATCTGTGTGACCCTGAGGTAATGGCCACGGATGATTACCCGGCTGATATCCGTAGGATCATCGACGCCTCCGCTGTGGCATCGGTTGCTGTAACTTCCGCGCCGGGTATGCAAGAGAGGCTCAACCGACACACAGCCTCTCAGGACTGCCATGGACGTGGTCCAAGCCAATCTGCCTCCTGAAGCCATGAAGGCCCTCTTGGATGTCTGCCACTTGGACAGTCAGAGGGAAATGATCAAAGCTGCTCGGGCCAGGATCGCTTAGAGAGCCGCCCAACAAGCCGACCAAATCCTTCTAGACAAGTTGGTGGCTGAGGCGAAGTCGAAAAAGCAAAAGTTCGATCAAGACGCCTCTAGCTTTAAATCTGCCAAGGCCCAGGTTCAAGTGCTCAAGTTGGCCAAGAAGTCGCTTGAGGAGAAATTGGCCGAGGTCACCAAGCAGCTCGCCGTATTCCAAGTACGAGTTACCGAATCTGCTTCTTCACTGGCGGTTCAAAAGCGGCAGATAGGAGAGGTGTTTGCAAAAGTTAAAGCAGCAATCGACCAAGATTATCACTGTTCCTGGCAACGCCACAGATGATCAGCAAATTGTAGACAACGTCCAGGTGACTATTGCAAAGGCGGCGGCTGCATTATCGGGCCTCGGGGCCAACCTGCCTGGATCTGGGTTGTAATAGATTAAACAATGCTGTTTGCAGTTGATGTTTGAACGCTTGATGTTTTGAACTCGTTTCCAAGTTGGTTGTAAACATTACTTTTATCATCAGCTATGCAGCCGATTCATGTGATGTATATACCTTTGCATTGATGTTTTAATCGGCTTTCTAACTCGAGCGCATTTATCCTTAATGATGCGATGATGCTCCGATCCACACGCTAGGGTAGTAATTCTTTAGGTATTTTCCGTTGTACTGACCCTTTGAGTGTTTCCAGTATATACAAATTTCCATCAACAAGCTGATTTATCTTATATGGACCTTCCCACGTTGGTGACCATTTACCGAATCGGCTTTCTTTAGACCCGATTGGTAATAAGGTTTTCCATACTAGATCGACTTCATTAAATGCCTTTGGCACAACCTTCTTGTTATATGCCCCGGCAACCCTTTCTTTGTTCTTTTTAAGCCGATCTAATGTAATCAATCTGGTTTGTGCCAAATCTTCTAGACCATCGAGCATAAGTTCTCTGTATTCGTTAGCCGATAAATTATTTTGTCCAGCCACCCTCAGGGAATCGATGTTTATTTCAACGGGCAGTACGGCTTCTTGCCCATATACCAACTGAAATGGGGATAACTTGGTCGATCCGTGATATGATAGCCAATACGCCCACAATGCCTCAGACAACGTTGAGTGCCAATTCCTTGGTTTTTCATCGATCTTTCTTTTTATCAGCTTGATTAAAGTTTTATTAGACGACTCGGCTTGTCCATTAGCCTGAGCATAATAGGGTGAAGAATTAAGAAACTTGATGCCCAGGCTTTTCGCGAAGGTTTGGAATTCATTGGATATGAACACGGTCCCTTGATTCATCGTGATGGTCTGTGGAATACCAAACCGATGTACGATGTGTCTCCAAAATAATAAGGTTCGCTAGGAACTCTATTCCATCTATTAGTATTCTCACCCCGGAACATCCTACTTTCGTTCGGAGTTCGGAACCAGGGGTTTGAACTAAAAGCATGCATTTAAGCCTTGCAATCCCCAAATCGTTTCTAGCAGCAAAGCCTTGCGAAACAAACGAATGCGAGGCTCCAGAGTCAAACAAAACTGCGGTGCAGTCGAGTTGACAAGTAACTTACCCAAGACGACGTCAGTAGCATTCTGCAGTGCATCTGCGGTGACATGGTTGACTCGGCCTCTCACCACGATGCAGGATGTGGCTCTGGTCTTTGGCGCCCTAGCTGGGTGGATCCTAGATTGAAGCGAATCGGGTCACTCCTGCTGTCTTCTTTGGGCAATCATGGCAAAGTGTCCTAGCTCGTTGCGATTGTAGCGTCTGCCTCATCGTTTCCTTGCCGATCGCTCGAGCGGCGTTTCTAACGGGGCTGGGTGCAGTAGTTTTGATTGACGGGTCTTGGCGCTGGTGACGGTGTCCTCGTTGCATTTTGTGGCTGGAATCAAGAACTGATTTGGTGCGACTCTCGACGCCATTGCGTTCCTGGCGTGATCCTGTTTGTTGCATCCTGCGCTTCTGTTCTCATCCGGGCCTTGCGCTTGTCCTCAAGAATAAGCGCCTTATTCACCAACTCTTGGAAATCTGAAAGGTGTGGGTGATCACCCTACTTGTAGTCCCGAGTTAAGTCCCTTCATGAAGCGAGACTTTCGGCTTTATCTGTCGCTACATCCTCGGTGCGTAGCGTGCTAGCTGTGTGAACTTGTTCAGTAGTCGGCCACCGGTGATTACCTTGCTTCTTGCTCAACTCCTCCTTCTTAAGGTCCATGATTCCTTCAGCACGTGATAATCGACGGAATGCACCGTGAACTCTTCCCAAGTGATGTCCTCGAGGGTTCACTTGCGTGGCAATGTAGTTCTCCCACCATTCAGCGGCTGTTCCTTCCAACTGATGAGAAGCGTAAAGTACCTTCTCATTTCCTATGCATTGAGCTATGTGTAGCTTCCTCTCAATTGACCTTAACCAATCATCGGCATCCAATGGATTGGCATTCCCAGAGAAAGTGGGTGGGTGAGTCCTCATGAACTCTGACAGTCTTGTATTCTGGCGTTGTCCCTGATTCGCTTGGTTAGCAGTGGCCTGAGCAGTGACGTGTTGCATTTGTTGCATCATAGCATGCATCAACTGAGTCTGAGCAGCGAGAAAAGCTCCGAAATTCTGCATATCCAGTGGCGGTCTTTGGTGCTCCATCATTGGGGTTTTCTGGCGAGAACCACTTCCATTGCTTCCAAAGTTTCGCAGGTGTTCACCATCTGTCGATTTACTCTAGGTTTTAGAGATGAGAGGGAAACAAGAATAGACAAGTAATATGGAACTTATGCGGGGCGAAAGGTGTAACTTTAAGGTCCAACTTTATTATTTTAATCAATAGTAACTTGGTATGGTTGCTTACAATGCCTAGGGGCCTTGCAACACATACTGCACACTCAGCAAACAATGAAAATCCAAATCGAACTAACACTGGAGTCTAACGCCTAAAGGGTGACTCTTTATTCTATGACGCGACTCGGCGAAGGAGTCTCACTATAGAACCTACGCTCACTCATCGAGAAAACCTCCACGGCCTGGATACGGATGCTGCGGCATAGGCGCGAAACGATTGCCATGTCCAAAGAATCGTGTCATCTGTGGTAGTCGAAGAAGCGTTGTCCTCCTCAAGCTCAGGCTCCTCAGGGTCGGGCTCGTGTAGCTCAATCTTGGCTCACAGTTACGGTCGTACAAAGCCATCTCCAACTCGTCAATCCTTCGCAGAAGGTGAGACACATACTCTTGAGCTTCCCGCCATCTGTTCTTCTCTGTCGTGATCTCCTTGCGGGCCTTCTGTAGCTCTTTGCTTGTATCATCGAGTACATCCTCCTGGGCGACAACAAGTCGTGCCAACTGTGTGACCATGGCATCCTCATCCTGAATCGCCTTCGGGTCAAGAAGGTTATTGCTGCGCGGATGATAACGGAACACCGTGCTCTCCAACTCTCTGGCGTAGATACGGGTAATGTGCCGCATTGCTCGTCGTGATACTTCTTGGATACCCATCTGCATCGTAGACCTCCTGGCAGTGCAGTGTATCGGGCGATTGCCTGGGCCCTTCTTCCTAGCAGGCACCACAATCTTCACGTCACAAGCCTTGATCAATCCTGCCTGTCTGATTACTTCCACTTGGTATTGCGGCTTCTCAAAATCTCCGAGAGTCTGTAGCATACGCCAAAGTTCTGCGGCGTGACCAACCTCCAGATCGACGTAGTTGAACTCTCCCTCCATCTGCCACAAGAGTGCTCACGTAAGAACTCGAAATTTTTAAATCGTGACAAGGTAAGGAAAAATTCAGCAAGAGACAAGGAAAGAGAGAAGGGGATGAGTCGAGATGTCATTTCTTGTCTTGACAAATTTTTAGCTTTAGAAAATAGGTTTTAACCTCTCTACGACCATTCTAGCTAGGGTTGAGCCTACGGTCAACCTGGCTCTGATACCACCTCTGTCGGGACCCCGAATTTGCAAATCTGGACCATCTGTGTATTCAGCACTAGTCCAGGAACGCGCTAGTGCACACAGTCTTAACATCGGTAAATATCACAATCATACCACTCGATACTAATAAAGTACTTTAATTAAATAGTCAAACTGGTTACTCGACCTTATGGTCAAGTTACAAATGTATGATTTCGCAGGCTAAACTTATTAAGAGAGAAATAGTAGCAGCGGAAAAATAAGATAACCCGTGGCGCCATCCAAGATACCACAGTAACCGATCGGGCTCGCTCCCTAAGTAGACGGTTCCTCGTGGAGCTCCTCCTCCAAAGCTGGTGTAGTCTCCTCTTCAACTGGTGTTGTATTGTGGCAAGGGTGAGTACTTGGTACTCAGCAAGTCATGCACAGAATGCAGCTAATACACTACATGCATGGCTTGGTACAAAGGAATAGCTCAAGGTATATTTGCAGTAAACAGCATTTGACAAGTAGCATAAGTAGATTCGAAAGCAGTAGAAACAAGTATAGCATAGATAACTTTTCAAGGAGTTTAATAAACATCTTTCCCTTCCTAATCCACATTTCCATCAACATCATTATTAATCCAACCCAACCTCTCAAATCCAAGTTATTTTTGAGAAAATCTAACCCTTGACTGTAATCCCCGAGCGATGTCCAATACCGCGGACACGGCTATTCGAATAGATTCTACACTCTGCAGAGGTTATGCACTTTACCCACAAGATACAGTCAAACACCACAAAGGCGAAGTTCAGTAACAAAGTCTTTCGGAAACTTCTAACAATACAAGTGGTCCTCCTGTTATTGCACACTAACCCTTCCCTTAGCTAAGGCGAAGTTTAGGCCAATCAACCGTTAGATGGGTACTGGCCTCGGCCCGATGACGCTCCCCGTACAACTTACACAAAGGGTGTAGTTGACCTCCTGAGGTCCCACAGGTATGTTATTAGCAACTTAGTCAACTAGGTCCGTCCCATTACAGACATGTGGTTGCACGTTAGACCCAGTTCAAAGGCTTGCAAGGTGAAGTCCTTAGGGTGACCAGGGCAAGACTACCCGAAGAACCAAATCAACATCCCCAATGCCACAACTGGCCCACCTGATTATTCTTGCCACATGCCCCGGTCGAAAAACTATTTATCAAACCCCAATTGATTACCATGCACCACGTGCCATCAACATCACATGATACCTTTCCAAAACAGGTTCAATATATCATTAAGTCAATATTAACATTTAATTATCCAAAATCATGTCATGAGCACGTAGCAGGTCTAAGCAGTATACTACAACGGTCTAAAACCCATGTTGGCAATTAAATAATGTCCAACTAGTAATCCACAACTAGGGTGACAAGGGTCATGGCACATATTTAAATAATCAAGGTGTCATACAGCAAATTGGTATTTATCTAACCCCCATATTTAAATAAAGTATTTTCTAATTGAACTAGCATGCAATAGGTTAAATCAAAATAGATTTCAAAATAGGATCAATATGGTCAAAGCACAACTTGCCTTCAAAAAGTACTTGTTCTTGGTCTTGGGTTGGATCCTGAGTCAACACTTCTCCTTCAAATCCTTCCAGCACTTCAACGTCTACTCGTAAAGCGTGCAAATAGCAAATACACAAATAAACAATAGGAAAAAAGTATACAAACATCCAAATAAAATCCATAAACAGAGAGAACATAATTTTATGAATTTTTAGAAACTGGAATCGTCAAATTTGGAGTTAAAATGCAAAAGTTATGATTATTTAAAGTTTAAATAATCAATTAAATAATTTTACAGAGAAAAACTTTAGTCCAAAAATTAAATAAAATTCATATTTAGGTAGGTCTCAATTTTATACAAATTTAGAAATTTGAATCACTCAAATCGGAGTTGAAACGCAAAAGTTATAAGCGTTTGAAGTTTGAAACAAAATCTGAAATCATTATTTCGAATTAATAAATCATTTTCTTTTTCGGAAATTAATTATTGCGTCGGCTGGACACGTGTCAAGACTGGATTGGTCGGTGGCGTCATCACCGAACGGCTCGTGATGATGTCATCTTTGGCGTCGACATGACACGTGGCACCACTCGAGTCTTTGCCACGTGTCCGGCCCATGGATCGGGTCCACGCGCACGGGTCCACGGTGGATCGGCGCCGCGGCTTGGTGCGATCGACATGCGGGCCCGCATGTCGGCCCACGCGGCGCCGCACGGCACGGCGCGCGCCTAGGCTACGTGGCACGATCCGAGCCGTTCGATTCGGTCGAGCGGCCCATTGGATCGGATTTTTGCCTCACCGTGGGTGGCGTGGCACGATCCGGCGGATGACGCATGGCGCTACCTACGCCGTTCGATCTTGATCGAACGGTTGAACCTTATCCAGCTTGCGGCGGCTTACGTGGCTACATCTGGACCGTTGGATCTTGATCTAACGGTCCAGATCCAATCTGGTTTTCTAAAGTTTCAAGGAAACGTGGACTCACCGTGATCGTCGGATGGGGATCGAACGGTCCGTGGAGCTCGCGAGTCCGGCGATGGAGATCGGTGGTGCAGGCTGCCGGGGTTGGGGATGACGACCTATGAAGCGGCGTTTGGAGCACGCTCCGGCGATGTGAATGCACTTCCCGGACGCGGCTCGGTGCGAGGAGTTTGGATCCGGGTCTCACGGCGGCGGAGAGTCCTCGGCGATGACGGAAACAACGCAAAACCCTCGGCGGCGGTTCTTAGCGTCAGCGAGCGATTGCGCGCTACAGGTGGCGGCACAGGGCTTGGGACCTAGACGTGCGTGCTCAGCAGACCCGAGCGATCACGTGGGGGTATTTATTGCCCCCGGCTTCCGTGCGAATCGCGGAAACCCTAACGGACGCGGCGACCCACGGCGGAGGATTCCGGCTCGGACTCGTCGGGGGAGACGATAGCGCGACCGCACACGTGGCAGGATCCAACGGCCCAAGCACGTGCGCGACGCGGCCGAACGGCATTCGTTCGATCGGGATCGGACGGTCTTGATTAGGGTTAGGGTTTGGGTTCGGGGCGGTTGAACCAAGTCGCGTGGCGCGGTCTGACTCGGGTCGACTCGGTCCGTTAGTCGGAGGAATAGTACTAACCCTAATTGAATTTCCAGCGATTTAATATTTAACATAATTCCCAGTAATTCATTTAATTCATTAAAAATAGTAAAAGACTCAGAAAAATTCCAGAAAAATTCTGGAAAATATTTTGGATCATTTTGGACTCAAATAAAATATTTCCAACAAAATTTTATTTGCAAAGTTTAATTCTTTAATTATTTCAAAATGGAATAAATTCAAATAAATTCCAAATAAATCCAAATAAATTCCAGAAAATTCCAAAAATTCATCAAAGTGCCAAATCACACCTAGATTTAAGAGAAAGAAAAATTTTTGGGTGTTACAATGGATCTGCCAAATAATTCCTGATCTCCGTTCTCTAGTCGGCAAGATCAGCATAGATTACTGCCTTATCGACCGATTTGATCATATCATGTCAGCTATAATTTTTGTATCCGAATGCCTGTTGTGCCAACAAGTTAGCCCTATCGTTCAATTCTCTAGGGATGTGCTCAATGGAGAACATCGTGAATGACCTGATAGACTGAAGGCATTGCTCTAGGTATTGTGCTAATGTTTTATCGTTGCATCGGAATTCCCCTTTGACTTGCTGTACGATTAGTAATGAATCCCCGAATACTTCAATGTGACTTGCTCCGATGCTTTCTAGCAATTGTAGACCCTTGAGCAAGGCCTCATATTCGGCCTGATTGTTGGAGCATCGGCTATTGAGCCGATATGCAAAATCGAAGTTGTATCCTTTTGGTGAGATTAATACTATGCCAATGCCATTGCCTTCTCGGCATACTGACCCATCAAAATACAACTGCCAAGAGGCAACGTCGACTACTCCGGTCGTAGTTTCGCCACCTGTGATGAAATCGGCTATAATTTGTCCTTTGACAGCTTTAGCCGATTCGTAGGTTAGGTCAAACTTAGTTAAACCGTATGCCCATTTACCAAGTCATGCTCGTAAAATTGGTGCAGACAAAATGTACTTCACGATATCGGTTCTGCATACTATCACGCATGTTGACACCAATATATAATATCTTAGCTTCGTACAGACGAAATAGAGAGATAAGCATAGTTTTTCCACAAAAGGGTACCTCCTTTCGGTATCCAAAAGTCGTCGGCTCAGATAAAATATCACCCGTTCTTTGCCATCGACTTCTTGTGCTAATACGGCCCCGATTGTCTCTTCCTCAGCCGATATGTATAACCTAACTGGTATTCCCTTCCTTGGTGCGACTAAAACTGGAGGTTTTGTTAAATACTCCTTAATATCATCGAAGGCACTTTGCTGCTCTTCTCCCCATATGAAATTTGGGTTTTCTTTTAATTTTAGCAACGGGGTGAAGGCTTTGATTCGCCCAGACAAGTTCGAGATAAAGCGTCGTAGATAATTGATCTTACCGATCAATTTCTGTAGCTCGTTTTTGCTTGTCGGCGATTTAGTATCGGCTATGGCTTTTACCCTTTGCTGATTAACTTCTATTCCTCTTTCGTGCACCATGAATCCGAGGAATTGTCTGGCTGATACTCCGAACGCACACTTTAAGGGGTTCATTTTTAACCCATGGGCCCTTGTGCTCTGAAACACCCTTTCTAAATCGGACAAATGTTGACAATCGTCTTTTGCCTTTACGACGACATCGCCAATGTAAATCTCGACAATGTGGCCGATTAGATCATGAAAGATTAAATTCATGGCATGTTGGTACGTGGCGCTGGCATTTTTTAAGCCGAACGTCATGACGGTCCACTCGTACAACCCCAGGGCTCCAGGGCACCTAAAAGCCATTTTAGACACGTCGGCTTCTGCCATGAATATTTGGTTATATCCGGTATTTCCATCAAGGAAACTAATGATCTTATTGCCCGATGCAGCGTCGATGAGCATATCGGCTATTGGCATTGGGTATTCGTCTTTTGGCGTTACTTTGTTTAGACCTCTAAAGTCCACGCATACCCTTAGCTTACCGTTTTTCTTCACCACAGGAACGATGTTCGAAACCCATTCAGCGTATCGGCAAAGCCTGATGAACTTGGCTTCTAATAATGGTTCTATTTCTTCCTTGATGGCATTATACAGGGTTGGATTAAAGCATCGGGGAAATTGCTTAAACGGCCGATATCCTGGCTTTATAGGCAGCCGATGCTCAACTAGCTGTTGGCTTAGGCCAGGCATCTCGTAATATTCCCAAGCAAAGCAATCTCTATAGTTTTTTAGCATTTCGACCAACTTGGCCCTATAATATGTGCTTAATTTTGTGCTTATAAAAGTTGGTCTTTTCCTATCGCCTTCCCCTATGTCTATTTCCTCAAGCAAATCAGCTGAAGTAAAACCTTGTCCTAATCTTTCTTCCTGAAAATCTTCAATGGCCTCTTCGCTGTCCAACATTTGCCGATAGCTTTGAAGTTCGTTTTGAAGGGCATCTTTTATTCCCGATTCCATCTTCTTAACACTTTGTTTGCCCGATCAAGTGTGCCTGGCCCGACATTGATCAGCATTAGACCTGACTTTCTAACACAGATGAAATTGCAGTCATCCAAGACTTTGCCGGATATGCACTCGGCCTCTTGGTGCGGCCAATTCGTGTCGGGACTGACCAATGCTATGTGAGCTGATGTATCGGTTGGTATTACTTTGACTTTATCTCCGTTCCATTGCACCAAGAGTTGGTGCATTGTCGACGGAATGCAACATTTGGCATGGATCCAATCACGCCCCAGGAGCACACTGTAATTTCCCTTGGCTTCAATCACAAAAAATGCGGTCGGCAAGGTTTTACTGCCGACTATTAGTTCCGTGACCATCACCCCTTTATCTTCAGTGGGATCGCCTGTGAAGTCATTTAACACCATGTTTGTCTTGATAAAATCTTCATCGGCTTTGCCTAATTTCTTGAAGGTGCTTAGTGGCATCAAATTAACCGTAGCCCCACCGTCGACTAACATTCTTGATATGGGTCGGCCGTTGATATGCCCTTTCAGGTACAACGGCTTTAAATGCTGATGCACGTCTTGGGGTTTTCGAACACGGCATCCTGTGCGCCAAGGCACAACTGGGCCAAGGCCTCTTCGACCGATTTGGTCTCGGTTCTAAACTCCGCTGGTAGGGTGAAGACCATGTTGATGTCCATTGGGGGGGGTGTTGTCCCAGATCACCGGCGAACCAGAATCAACTGACTGATTTGAGTCCTCATCGATCGGGTTTTTCCTCCTCCACTCTTGTTTTACGACTTGTATTGGTCGCAACTCGTTGAATATCTGATCTCGCTCTTTTTCCTGTTAAGCTTCTCAACTCCTGTGTTCTCAATCTTTGTAGTCGTCTGCGTTGAGATCGACGGAGCCCGGATGGACATCACCTTGGTTTTGGCTCGATCGGCTTACGGATTTTTCCAGCCAGATTGCCGATTTTGTTGTCCGATCCAGATGATTCAGCCTCTTCTACCTTGCTCTGGTCCGCGGGGCGTATCCTTTTGAATCGGCTTTTGCACTCGCGGCCCCAGCCTGCTATGGACTGGCCTTGTCAGCCTCTCTCTGACCGGTCGCCATGGCCAATCCTGAGGGAGATGTCCCATTGGGCATGATTGTACCGAAGGTAGCGGCATTCTTCGTTCCCAGTAAAACTGCCAGAAGGGACATCGTTGGTGGGCTCTCTCTTCGTCGTCCACCCAGTACAGGTTATCAGGCCGATGAGTACGTTGTTCGTGTTGACGGCTGGTCTTCTTGTATTTCTCCAAGAGTTGAGAGAACATTGGTTTGGGATTGGTAATTCTTCGTTTTGGTGGGGTTCTTTCGCCCCTATACCATTGTCCGACCCGTGGTTCACCTTTTAGTTTGACGGTTCTTGAGTTCCTACCGTCCCGATCGGCTTCTATCTGTACTGAGCCGATTGTTATCTTCAATGTCTCACCGCCACCGGAGCTTGTCTGAACGCCCACCCGCCGGATCGGCTCGTCAATCATATCCATCGGCTCTTTTCCCTTCCGTGAGCATTGGACCATGTTGATGGAAAAAGGGTTCACGTCTACTTGCATGACCGGTTCTTCGGCAAATTTTAGCCGTCCATCCTCGATGGCCGACTGTATCTACTGACGAAAAATATTGCAATCGTTAGTGTTATGTGAAAAGGAGTGGTGCCACTTACAATATCTTCATTTTTTGATTTCATCGGCAGACAGAATAACATGTCCTTCTAGCAATCGTATCAAATTTTCCTGTAATAACAAATCGAATATCCGATCACATTTGGACACATCGAAGGCATATTTGACCTCTGACTTATTTTTGGTTGGCTTAAGCCACTAGCAAATGAGTGATTTTTCGGGACCCTTTGCCCACTCGGCTATGTTTATATCGGTTTCATCATCATCAGAGGTCTCGCTAGAGCTGCAATCGACCATATTTACCTTGGCCTTCTTATTCCCGTTTGCTTTAAACCTGTCTTTAAACCCTTTACTATCAGAATATCGGTTTTCTTATGCCGATACACGATGAATAAGATGGCCTAAATCGGAGAATTCTTGTCCTGCAAATTTCTCACTTAGTGGGGGAATCAAGCCTTGAAATGCCAAATCGGCTAATTGATTATCCGGTAATGTAACACTAAAACACCAATTTCGTACGTCCCGGAATCTCCAGATGTAGTTCGTGACTGGTTCGCCAAATTTTTGTCGGACCGAGCTAAGATCTGAAATCCTATGTTCAGGACTACCAGAAAAGAAATATTCGTGGAATCGGCTTTCCAAATCGTTCCAAAAATGGACCGAATTTGGGGGCAAATTTGTGAACCATGTGAAAGTGGTTCCCAACAGAGACAAAGGAAACAACCTGATTTTTAATCCGTCGGACTGAGCGACTTCGCCACATTTGGCAATGAACCGTCCGACGCGCTCAAGGGTGGTAATGGAGTCATCTCATGAGAACTTGGCGAAATTAGGGATTTTGTAGTTGTGTGGGTAGGCCATCCGATCTATGTAATCCGGATAGGGCTTTTTATAGCCGATAGTCTTGCCCTTTGGCTGTAGGCCAAACCGTTCTCTTAGTACGGCAGAGATTTGATCGGCCCAATTAACGCCACCAGCCGACATAGTGTTGGGGTTCTGCCAATTAGGATAACTGGCATCCTGCCCCCCAAGTTCTAGCTCGGGCTGCTGGTTAAATCGAGCCGACGGGGGATTAGGGTTTTGCCAATTGTGTAGATTGGTACCCTGCCCCCCGAGTGCAAACTCGGTTTGTCGGCTAGGCCGAATCGGTTGTTGTAGAGGTGAGCGATCGTACTCGTCAGGTATAGGCACAAAGGGTTCTTCATAAGCGACCACCTTATGCGGGATCGGATTCTGTAAAGGGATTGGTCCTTGGAATTGAGGATTCTGATCTGATCCAATCGGTCGAAGGGCCGATTGTTCTAAGACGCTTGCCGGGGTTACATTCGTCGTGGTGCACAACTTTGCGGCATCGGTGTAAGCGTGGTAGTGCGTAACCCCGCCTGTACGGGTACTTGGCGCCAACACAGTAGGCTGGGTCGGCATTAGTGAAGGGATTGAAGCCGACCCTTTTACGGTGTTGGTGTTCTGCGCCACTGAGTACACGGGATACGTTGGGAGCGGCTGTAACGGATCGAGCAAACCCCCAGTTGAAGCCAGCTCCTGAGCAATCGTCTTGACGCTATTCTCAATCATCGGCATTAATGTTGTGACCAAAGCCGATGATTGGTTGATCAACGTGTGGTGTACGGATTGCTCGATCATAGCAGATAATTCATCTTGAGCCGGTACGTATCGGCTTACCGGGTTTAATGGGGCGCCATCATCGCCGATTGGGTTTAGCGTTGGGAGTGCAGCCTTCTGCGTGACCCCTCGTCGGGTTTTTTGATAGCAGCCCAGCATCATCTCTTCCATAGCAGCCTTTCGATCTTCAACCTCCTTACGTTGTTTTGGGGTCAAATCGTCCAGTGTCAGGATGATGATAGCTTTGGAGTTGACGTCGGCTGGAGGGATTGACTTTCCTGCGGCCATCTTTTCTGATCGGTCCCACCGGGCGTGCCAAAATATATTTGCACTAAAAAACTTGAGGTAGGGTTCTTAGCCTCAAACACACAAGATAAATGTTGGGTTTGAGCATGCCAGTCAAATTGACTGAAATTGACAAGGTAAAAATCGTAAAATCAATCGAAGCCAATAACGAGCAATTTATCGGCGTAACTCTAGTCGGCTAAAAGCCGATTAGGCGATAATTAGACTAGCCAATTAAGGCTAATCCAAGGGTAAAGGTAGATTGGCTTTGAGAGGCGATGCGCAACAAAACAAAGCAAACCAAACCTGAGGTGAAATCGGCAAAAATCAACAAATTGGCGATGCGCAACTCTTTATTGATCTCGTTGACTTACAGAGGAGAACTTACAAAACTAAAAGAAACAAAAAAGACTGTAAAAGTATTGTTTGTGATTGTGTTTGATCCCTTTTGCTTCCCCTGGCTCGTCCCTCTTTTATATGCCTCGGCCGATCCGAGTCCTCCTTGGATACGGCAACCAAGGTTTCAAATCTCGTTTTGACTCAAATCCCGGACCTTTCCGAAATCCGAAATTTCGGCGAGATTCGGAAATTTCGGACAAAATTCGGACGAATTGCAAAAACAGATTTTCAAATCCGGTTTTTATTCTACCGAGAAATCCGAGATCTCGGCCGAGATTACCGAGATCTCGGCAATTTTGAACCGGTCAAAAATGGGTCCAAAACACGTCAAAAAATTTTGAAATTTTTTTTGGATAGTCCTGACACATCACTAATGTTTCCATAAAAATTTGAGATGATGATCAAGCACGAGGAATTTTTTAAAAATCTAACAGTGGTAAAGTAAGCTAAAAAACCGTATGTAAAGTCAGTTTTTGATTTTTCAAATGTAACAAATGAACTTCTAGTCATTTAAAAAGTTTTATATATGTTCATATTATCCTATGTATTATAGAGAAATATTTTAATCGAGAAGTTGAAAATTTTAAAGATTTTAGCTAATTTTCTGATTATGAAAGTGACAATTGGCAACAATTTATACATATAGTCATGACAAATGATAGACATGAAATGAAAAATAATTCATATGACAATTCAACACATATTGCAAGAAGATGCAAAAGAATAATTACAAGACACATGACAACAAGAGGCATACTTAAAAGGAGCATGAACATTTAATCCATGGACAACTACGCCTTGCCATACCTAGGAGTGGTAGTATGATGATCGTAAAAACTGGATCTGCGCGTCATCGACAATGACCTCTCCACACCTCATCTGGTGTTGTTGCTTGTGCTCTTCGCGGCTTATGTTACGTGGCGACCAGCGGACTTCCAGTGTTCATAATGCGACGTCGAGATCAAAGGATTCTCTCGACCGTATATGTACGACCGGTGTGTGTTGTGCGCCTGATCGGCGTAGGGATCGATATAGTCGAACAATGATGACATTGTAGGTCCATCGTAGGATGAATGTCTCAGATCCACCGTATCCTCTCCCATAGCTCCTTCATAGCTCATCGAGCCGCACCCTAACGTAGGGTACCCAGGGTTCTCACCGGTGATGCCCCAATGGCTAGAAGACTGGCTACTAGACCACGAGCCCATATCATCCTTCGGATGTACTGCCTGAAGCCCATCCCCACCACTCGTCGTGCTACGGGTCTGCCTCTGTGAGCCCTTCCTCGGCACAGTTCCCTTATGTTGCGTTTGTACCGGTGACTGTGGTTGTGAACGAGGTCGGAGGGTGTACCGTCCGTCGTCGCCTCCAGAGTCTGTGGACGAGCTGCTGACGATGTCACCCCCCTTAGGGGGTGTCTGGGTGTCATCGTCGCTGCCAACTTCGTCCTCCTCATCGCTTTTGGCCTTCCCCTTCCCACGTTGGCTGGCCGACAACTTCGCCTTCCCACGCTGGCTGGCTGACAACTTGCTCAACCCACCTAAAGCACCCGCTAGCATGTCGTCATCATCGTCGTTAGTACCACGCCTCCTCTTGGCTGTGTGGGTGTCGCCAATCACAACCTCACTCCAATCGTGCAAGGTCTTCCCACCGTGGCGGTATGATTAAATATATTAACACCTTTACGATAACCGTAATGAATAAAAATAATTGGATGGTACTGTGGCCTTGTGGAGCTCTTGCGATGGGATGTCACAACCACGAATCTCGCGGGAGGGGCGGATCGTAGCCACTATCCTCATCTAGTAGAGGCTCCCCATTGACATGGACGACTCGAACCATTCTCGCAATCGGATCGTTATCGAATGCATCGCATCCTCAATGAGGCGATCAAATGGGTCGACGTCATCGGTGTTGCGAGTGGATTCATAGTCCCGCAGCGGTCGAAGATTGTAGTGCACAAACACTAGTTGCTGCGATTTTGCATAACTTAATCGGTTCCTAACCTGTGTGTGCACTAAGGCAAAAGTGCTCCAATTTCGCTCAGAATCACTGGATGAGGCGCCTTTGTGATACCAATCTCAAGGCGATATACCTGCAACGCTGTGTCTCATTCCCGAATGCCATCCACCATTGTCTTTGCGGACAAAAAAACACATTATTAGTCCTTCTCCATACTAAATTCACATTACGTCAAATTATAAAAGTACCTGCCGTCATGTGTGGATCGAGCGCTACTCTCTGCAAGTTGGGTGGCGGCGTCCTCCTAAGACGGTAAGTCTCTGCTTCCGTAGTGCCTTAACCGCACTTTCATTGTCGGATACCATAATATTCGAGCGGTGGGCGGTTGTCCCATGAACACCGGAGTGCTGCATATATTGTACTTGAATTGAGGCTGTGGGTCGGGGCGAGAGGCTACAACAGCAAAATATTTTGAAGTTAGCACAATACAAACAAAGGTGGTATGCTTTATGTCAATTGGACGGTACTGCTTGGACAAAGGTGGTATCCTTTATATCGGCAAACCTCTTTTCAATGATCATCACGAATGGTCGATAATGCTCTCCATGTTCACTCAACCGCCGGTTGTACTCACTCCTAGCAATACAAATTTGCATCATAACACCACTTACCGTTGGTAACTTGTCCTGATCGGCGAACCTCAACAACTTGTACAAGGGTTCGATGGCCACCACAGCCCACTCCAACATGGTCCAGAAATCTCTATCAACAAGGTGATCATATACAAACTTGCCCTCATCCATCCCAAATTTCACTTGCTACTTGTCCAATCGGGATGTGTCATCCATTGTTGGAACTTGTCCTTCTTCTTAAAAATGCTTTCAAGGAAGACGAAGGTAGTGCCAAACCTAGTGGCATTTGGCCTCACCAACTCTCCACCTATGTGGGCCTTCATTTGCGTGTGCAGATTCTTGTGGTTGTATAAGAAGCGGCAAATCCTCTTCGCCCTTGCCACAATATACTTGATCTCCTCCATTTCGCACACATCCTTAAGCATGAGGTTTACCGTGTGTGCCATGCATGGTTGCCAGATAATCATTGGATACTCCACTCGCAACATCCGGCATGCTTTCTTGAAGTTGGCTCCATTGTCGGTAACCACTTGCACCACGTTACTGGCACCAATTTCATCGGCAACCACTTTTGTTATCTCACGTAGGAGGTACTTATGGTCTTGAATCTTGCCCGTAGCATCAACGGTTTTATGGAAAAACATTACCCCATTGCGGACACCATGAAGTTGATGATACTCGCATTGTAGGTCCAGTCCACGCGTCACACATGACTGTCACACCAAATGTCGCCTATCATCCCTGAACTTCAAGGTACTTGGGTAATCTCCTTCTCGTTCTCGTCAAGGTACTTCCGTCGATCTCGTGGCCCGTGGTGCACGAACCCCGAGCCTAGCTCTGCGTCATCTTGAGTGCACTGAAAACATGAACCGTAAGAGTTTAGTCCAACGATGACAAGAATTTTAGCTTATAAACAAAGGTGGTATGCTTTTGCATACCCGTGAAGTACTGGACACTCGGCCTTCCTTCCTGGAACTGCATTTGCATGGAACCACTTAGACCATGCCCTCCCAAGCTTCTGCCTCGCGCCATGCTTAAATGCAGTGTCAATCCGAGGTTGCTGTGGGGCACCACTTCGTGCAAGGTCAACATCGATGGAGGCTTGGCTTGACCGTGTTGATTTCAACCTGCCAAACATTTTGCTGATAGTGGATTGGACTGTGGGTCTCGCTGCACCACTCCTGCACCTGCACCACGGAGTCAAACCTTGGCTCTGAGGTAAGCCTCTTCTTTTGAGGCCCTTATGGCCACCTTTACTGCTCTGTTCATGCGGTGATCGGTCACAACGACATCCGATCATTGCTAGCCTCCTCCTTACGCAGGCGCTCTGCTTCTTTCTCCTTCTTCTTTTGCCGACCTCCGCGGAGGTCCGCGAGCATGGCCTGCCTAACCACTTTAGGCACACTAGGGCAGCCCTTCACCTCACCAGAGCGGCCGGCGAGATGTTCCTTCAAACGGGTCGCGCCTCCTCCCTTCATGACATGTGGACAGTAGTTGCACTTCGACCCTTGTCCGACACGCTCCCCATGCTCCCAGACGCTATCCATCACGATAATCTGCAAACTAAAGATAAGAATTAGTAACCCATAGAACATACATACACATACAATAGATATCCGGCACAAAAAGGCAGGGTCATGCCGAAATGCCGATTACCTGCTAACATTGCTAATATACTTAGTTTGCACTTTCCACTCCTCCTATATCTAGTTTGCACTCACTGAATAAGCAACGTTAGCAAATGCCAGGTTGCATAAATGTTATCACTATAGTACTATACAGTGAAGAGAGAGCTGCAAGGATGCATAATATTGATTAGCAATTAACATGAAGCACTAACATGCATGAATACATGATACACGTACAGTACACAAATTGTGCCAGTAATCTAAACATGAAGCACTAAGCCACTAACCTGTTGTCTCCTTCCAAAAAAAATATCATGCAACTCTCAATATCTCACACCATAGAACAATATTGATTACCGTGTTAAATAATCTCTTAATCTGACATTTATTTATGCTCCATCTAGTTAGCATAGGAAGAACTCTAAACACCATCTAGCATCATGCTTTCTCAAAATAGAAAATGATCCTACCACCACTCTAAAATTATGTTATATAGTATCTATGCTCTTTAACGATTTGTTCCATTCGCATGGTATGTAAAGCTTTGGAAGAGATTCAGAGGCAATGAAAGCCCTCCTGAACATTATGCAGATCACTACAAATTGTGAGTTTGCAGTTCATGATGGCCAACCCGCATTGGTCAGCGTTACGATCCACACAATCACAAGTATGCAAAAGTATATAGACCATGGAGGCACAAGAACAAATATAACATAGCTTTTTCATCAAAACTTTCCATGGCGTAAGAGCAAACAAGTTCATATATTACCGAGATTTCGCTTCTTCTCCACGAGATCTCGCTCGTCGTTGGCCGGCCGAGATCTCGCCTCCCGGCCGAGATTAACCTTGATCTACACCTCGGTGACCGGATATGGCCGGATCTGAGAACTAGAAGCTCTCAGATCTTGTGGCATACGGATGGTAAGAGTGAAAGTGAGAGTTCATCGAGTGAAGCAAAGGGGAAAGTGTTTTTCTATATGGTTACAAATCGAGGCCATATAAAGCAAAGGTAAACATTTCTAACCAAGCAACACAACCGAGGTCACCGGTTACAAAGGTATTTGGTTAGGCTTCGGCTGGTCCAGACCCACCAGGGTTCGAATCCCATGCGCCAAACATTTTTTTCCCATTTTTTTTCCCACTTTTTTGTATATCCGTTGTTCACACAGGTCATGTTAGTGCTACAAAAAAAAATTGGTATGAAATCCGGCCAATATGCTACCAAATCCGGGCAAAAAACTTCAAATTTCGTCGTTTTTCCCGAGATCTCGCCCGTTTATCCCGAGATCTCGCCCGAAATACAAAAGTTACTGTTCAAATTTGAATTTTTTTGAAATTTGCTCCTTTCGCCGGGATTTGTAAACTCGTCATGGACCGAAAACCGAAATTTCGTTCGAAAAAAACGAAATTTCGCCGGGATTTGTAACCTTGACGGCAACTGACTCCGTATCGGCCACGATCCGAGATTTGGTTTTCAAATCCGTCTTTGGTAACTGAATCCGTGTCAGTCACGATTTAATCTCTGGTTTCCAAATCCCAGTCGTCGTACACTCACCAAACTCTCCATATTTCGTATTGGGTTGACACTTTCCATACGTGCCGAATTTTTGTGCAAACATAAAGGTTATGCCAAAAATTTTCCATATTTACGAAAGAGTATGCTAAGATTTTTTTGTGTGTTTCTATTTTTTTATATATTTTTAACATGAAATATCTTGTATAAAAGAGGGATCTACAACAAGCAAGTGCTAGCAATAATACCGGGCAATCGATGTGTTGTAGTGACTTCGAATAGGTGTCCTCGTACTGAAATGATTCTTTATCTAGCTCTTGAACTTTATTTTTTTCAAAGCTAATCTTTACATCTATGAATGTGTAGGTCTAATTCTCTCCTGTGCTCCTCCACCGTGGCGGCCCCTTCTACACGCCCCCCACAGTTGCACCCCCCAACCCCACCGCGGCAGGAGCGGCGGCCTACGCGGTGGGGGGGGCATTGGAGGAGGGATGTCGCGGGAGGGGCTGCCACAGTGTGGGAGCGCTGGAGGGGGTTAGATTGGCAAATTCATTTGAGAGGAAGCTATATTTGCAAAAAAAAAAGGCGAATGGGGCTAAAAAGGTGATCATTTCCTCATACTGGCGGCGGCAACTCTTGCGCATGTGAAAATTATGTGGTTTCCGTACCGTGAAGCACACATAACTCACTGTAAAGTATATATTATCTATGTGCCTTTCTGTATATATTATCTTACTTACATATTTTTTTTAAAAAAATTGATTAGAGCACTGGTATTCAGTAAATACGGATCAACAGCCGAGCTACAAATACATGCCAAGCAACGCTCGAACCCGGGCTAACCGTGAGCGCACCAAGCGCACGAGCCAACCAGCAAATATTTGTAACGGCAAAACTATACTAGGCTCTATTTGAGACATGGGAATTCCAGGGAGATTTTGAAGCCTTTCCGACATAGCCCCTGCAGGAACTCTGTATCCAATTTGGACCTAAGAGCATCTCCAAGAGAGAGTTTTAAAAATGAGCCTTAAATTTTAATTTAGGACCCCAACTAATTAGATTTAGAGCTCCAACGAAATATTCACTCCAGCAATTAGGCCCTAAAACCCAACGAAGATAGGGCTCAATCACAGAGTTGCTAAATATAGCTACTCTCCTAGGGGCCCTAAAATAATTTGCTAAATTTTATCAGATTAGATCCTCTACTGGAGTTGATCTTTTCCTTAAAAGTCCTATATTTCGAGATAGGATCCTATTTAGGGCCTCTCTTGGAGATGCTCTAAGGCCTTATTTTGCGTGTAGGAATTTCGCAAAAATCTTTCATGAATTTTCAATTAAACAATTCAATTTCAGTAGAAATTCGGAAGAAATTCCGGTGTAGAAGACACTAGTGAGAGCCGCGCGCTTCGCCGCGCCGTGCGAAATTTGATCCAAAAATGAGGAAAAGCGGGAAAAAAACGGAGAAACGACGGACGAAAAACGAATTTACATTTTTTTTGGGGGAAACGGCCAACGAAAACATTTTTTCCATGTTCTGGAGAAAAAACGGCTGACGGAAATAACTTTTTTCAGGCAAAACGAAGAAAGAAAACGGCTTTCCATATTTTTTTGTGGGGAAATAGCCACTGAAAACATCTTTCCCATGCTCCGGAGGAAAAACGAATGATTTTTTTGGGGCAAAACGGAGAAAGGGAACGGTTTTCCATATTTTTTGTTTAGGAAAAACGGGCAACGAAAACACTTTTCCCATGCTCCGGAGAAAAATCGGTGACAAATTTTTTTTTCGGGCAAAACAGATAAAAGAAACGGTCTCCCAATTTTTTTGGGGGGGGAATAGCCACCGAAAACATTTCCCCCATGCCCTGGAGGGAAAACTGATCACGAAAACATTTTTTTCGGGCAAAATGGAGGGAAACCGATCACAAAAACATTTTTTTTCGAGCAAAACGGAGAAAGGAAACGGTTCTAATTTTTTTTTTAGAAAAACGGCTACCAAAAATATTTTTCGCATGCTCTGGAGGAAAAACGGACCCCGAAAACATTTTTTTGGGACAAAACGGAGAAAGGACCCGAACGTAAAGCACGAGGACCTATTTGTTATAATTTTGGACCTGTTCGCTATTTTGAAAAATTAGTAAAGGGCTCGCTCGCTATTCGCACTTAACGGGAGGGCCTCCATGCAAAACGGCAAACCAGGGACCTAAACGCGAACCGGGAAAAATATTCTCCTCTCACATAAAATCACGTAAGAACCTGGACGTAATTCTGAAGAAACCGGAAGGCTTCTCGCAAAAAAGCTGACCGACACGTGGTGGGGCTGCCAGCCCCTATAAGGTGGTTAATATGCCCCAACCCAAGTGATCGAGCCTTCCAGTGAGGGCAATTTGGTCCTTTTCCCCAGCAGCATGCACTGTGAAGTGACAAACTTGGCGATGGTTACGGGGCAAAACATTAGAGGCGTCCATTTGGCTTAATCATTGTTACCAAGCAGCAGATTTGTCCATTCAGTAGGTAGATGAACTTGCTCCACATTTATTTATCAGCCGGCGACACAGCCATGCGCTACCACAAGAAAGAAACACCAACGACAGGAGTGCATGGCTACATGCACTGTCGATCCCACCCCGTAACCAACGACCTTGTGGGTTTGGAATGTCTTCTGGCCGTCGAAAAGAAGGATCTCGATCTCGTTGTGTCAGCTGCATTTTTTTTTTTGTCACTGCAAAGCTGATGGTGTAGCAAGACAAAGGAAAAACAAAACAAATTCCAATTGCCACATTTTACACCGAATAATGTACTTGTACTGATCGTCAGGGCTCAGGGCCAATACGTAGTAAAAGGTCGGACCGATCGCCAATTGCGTTACTTCGAGTATTTGAAGACGCTCAAAAGGTAACCAGTAGTTCAGGATACAAAGCGGATGAATTCGACCAGTACGCACATAGATTGTAACCAAGTGGTTCGCCCCCTCAATTATTGTTGGTTCGCAACGCCATCAGTCATCAGATGATTCAGATCCAGATCAGAAATGAAGATCAACCCCCCTGCCGGTCACTTCACTGACAGACATCACAAGCCATCCATCTGGCACCGTCTTCTTGTCTTCGACCCTCCCATCCGGCGCAGCAGGCACAGTGCGTTGCAACAGCTCACTGCTAAGACCATCTTCAACCGTGTCCCTTTCCCTCCACGAAGAAATTTCTATTCCCTTCAGCGTTCCAACGGATTCTCTTTACACTACATGAAACAGGGAAATTAACATCGGCCATTATAATTAACGTCGGCCGAATATTTTGCCGACATTAATAAGGTAATTAACGTCGGTACCCAGTTGGCCGACGGTAATTGATAAATAACGTCGGCTCACGAATTATAGCCGACGTTAATTAGATAATTAACATCGGCCTGGCGGCCGACGATAATAGACTAATTAACGTCGGTCCCTGGCCGACGTTAATTATGGTGAGATAAAACCGGCGTTCGCGCTTCTAATAATCGCTCCGCTTTCGTTCTCCCGACGCGCCGCCCAGTGCCACCGCCGCGCTTCGCCGCCAGCCGCCCGCGCCACGCCGCGCCGCTGCCCGGCCCCGCGCCCGCTTCGCCCGCCGCGCCTGCGCTCGCTGCCGCGCCGCCGCGCCGCGCCACGCTTACGCCGCCGCCGCCACGCCACGCCGCTGCCTCGCGCCACTCGCCAGTGGCTGCTGCGCCGCCGCCCGCCGCTCTCGTCTGCCCGCCACGCCCGCCGCTGCCTGCGCCACGCCGCTGCCGCCGCTTGATTGCCGGCCGCTGCCACCACGCCCGCGCTTCACCGCGCCGCGCCGCCCCTCGCTCTCGTCGCGCCTCGGTCCCGACTGCCGACTCCGCCGTCTGTGTTAGTTTTCTTTTAAATTTCCGCATGATACAATTTTTGACTAAAATGCTTGTTAGGTGATTATGCAATTTTAGTTCAATTATATTAATACATTATGCAATTTACTAAAGTTTGGTTATGGATTAGTACATTAGTGCAATCGACATTAGTGCAATTTATGACTAAAATGCTTGTTAGGTGATACATTAGTACATTAGTGCAATGTACATTAGTAATAAGCTTTTTCAATCATGTGCGTAAAATCATGTTTTATGGATAATATCAATGTGCGTAAAATAACAGCTCATTTTATTTAATCTAGAAAAATATCAATGTACTTGCTTCTTTTGTTTCTAGATAATATCATTGTGCTTGTGGATTTTCTCCTGGAATGAAATTTAGAATCTAGCTATTTTGGTTGAGATGACAAGTCGATGCCAACATATAACAGTTAAATACATAGATAAATTTGATATATTTATTTGTGACATGTTTATTTTTTTTAAATTTATATATCCATTCTGTGCTTATAAATATATATTCGAGTAATCGATTATCATCGAATTTTTATTTTTGATTTCAAATCACATAGTGTCACGAAACCTATGCGTCACCCGTTTCGGATCGGCATGTCTCACATGTGTCACATGTGAGATGTGCTGGTCCGGAATTGTCCCTTTTGGGCTGACCTCGGAGTGGATGACAAAGTGCGGTATTTATGATGAGCCACGAGATTTAATGAAATTTCGGCGTCATAACCTGTTGTTCTCCCCCGCACCATATCCCGCGCAGCGGAGAACAAAGAGTGGTTATGTCACAAATTTCATTCGACTCTACAGCTCGCCATAAATCCGCTTTGTCTACCACTCTTGGGTGGGTTTAGGACATATCCTTTCCTATAGATGTAGGGTCGTGATATATAGAAACAAAATAAACCTAATAACTGTTGATTTAACCTATATAGCCTCAAGTATGGGTGACGACCACCGATGGATGTATGAAGGTTGGGAGAAAAGTGGGGCTCACTCGATCGAGTGGACGGTCAAGGCTACCGCTTTTGTCGACCGTGCCTTCTCTATGTCTAGTATCTTGTTAAGGTGAAGTGCCCATGCAGCAAGTGCCGTAATTTCCACCCCGTGACAAGAAATCGATGTCTCTCGCACCGTGTCGGTTCGGTTTCATGCCAAGCTTTGAGTTGTGGGTACGCCATGGTGAGTCACGTGCTCAAGGACCTCAAGTTGCGGTTGAAGAGGAAGATGATAGGGCGGGCGATGATAGGATGGATGAGATGCTAGAAGCTTTGCGCCCGTGAGATTAACGTGGACTCGGAGGATCCGCCAACACGTGAGGTTCGGGAGTTCTTTGAGCTACTTAAAGCTTCAAGAGTCATTACACGAACACACCTAAAGTGACCCGGCTTGCTTTTGTGACGCGGCTCATGGCCATTAAGTCCAAGTATTTCTTTTCCAATAATTGTTACAATGATCTCGTGGAATTGATCTACGATATATCGCCGCGAATCATAAGATGCCTAGAGACATGTACCAGTCTAAGAAGTTGTTGTCTGGTCTCGGTATGAAGTATGAGAAGATTGATGTGTGCAAGGATAATCGCATGCTTTTCTCGAAGGAGCATGAGAAAGAGAAGCATTGCTTAGTGTGTAAAAACCAAGATTTGTCGAGGTGGTGAACGAAGAAGGTGAAAAGGTAACGACCGATGTTGCACACAAGCAACCGGTATATGCCGCCACACCTAGGCTGAAGCGGTTGTTTATCTCAAAGCGAAGTGCCGGACACATGAGGTGGCACAAAGAAGGTGTGCGTGAGCAACGAAGTAATGGTACACCGTCAGATAGTGAGGCATGGAAGGCTCTAGATAGCTTTGACGAGGACTTCGCGAGGGATGCGAGAAATGTTCGCATTGGGTTGGCGACCGATGGTTTCACGCCTTTCAACACAACCGCCGCATCATACTCGTGTTGGCCAGTTTTTGCTATTCCATACAATCTTCCACCTTCCCTTTGCATGAAATATGAGTTTATGTTCCTGTGCCTCATCATACCTGGCCCTGAGCATCCTGGAAAGCGTCTCAATGTGATGCTCAAACCCTTGATCGAAGAGCTGAAAAAATTATGGACAGGGGTAGAGGCGTATGACTGCTACAAGAAACAGAAATTCAACCTTCGTGTTGCATATTTGTGGTCTGTCCATGATTTCATGGCCTATGGTATTTTTGCTGGCTGGAGCTGTCACGGAAAGTTGACATGTCCGATCTGTGGTTCAGACACCGATTGTTTTCGCCTTGTAAATGGTGGAAAGATTTGTTACTTCGATTGCCATAGGCGTTTCACGCTCGAGACACGCCTTTAGGCTCCAGAGGAATGCCTTCCGTAAGGACACAGTTGTCAGAAAGGGTCCGCCGAAACGTCTAACTGGGCCAGAAATTGCTGATATGCTGAGTAAATTGGTGGAGAAAGAAGATGGGTTTGAAGGGTTTGGAGAGGAGCACAACTGGACTCACATTTGTGGATTATGGGAGCTCCCATATGCGAAGGCCTTGATCCTGATGCACAACATTGACGTCATGCATCAGGAACGTAACGTTGGTGAAAGCATTATAAGCACGGTCATGGATATGACGGACAAGACAAAAGACAACCTAAAGGCCCGAAGAGACTTAGCAGAGATCTCAGAATCGCCAACACTTGAGCTCACCGGCAGGGGTAAGCCACGTGCTCCATTTTGCCTTAAACCTAAAGAAAAGAAAGAAGTGTTGAGGTGGATGAAGAAATTGAAATTTCCGATGGTTACGTTAGGGATTGAGACGAATTTGTGAATGTGAATACGGGGAAGCTAAATGGGTTGAAGAGCCACGATTACCACATAATCATGGAAAGACTCCTTCCTGTAATGTTTCGTGGGTATCTTAATGATAATGTGTGGAAGGTGCTAGCTGAGCTAAGTTATTTCTATAGACAATTATGTGGTAAAGAAATATCGAAAGACATGATGGAGAGGTTGGAGAAAGAGATACCAGTGCTTGTATGCAAGATGGAAAAAATATTCCCTCCGGGTTTCTTCAATCCAATGCAACATCTACTTGTTCATCTACCTTACGAAGCTAAGGTAGGTGGTCCTGTTCAGTACAGGTGGATGTATCACATTGAAAGAGCTCTAAAGAAACTTCGAGCTATGGTTGGCAATAAGGCAAGAGTTGAAGGGTGCATTGCAGAAGCATTTTCTCTAAAAGAGATATCATACTTCTCGAGTGTATACTTTGCAGAGGAACACAAAGTCAATGCTCCCACGATGCGGTACCATGTAGATGAAGAGACACCGTGTAGTGACCTACAGATTTTCCAATGGAGAGGTACTACTGTTGGTAGTTGCACTGCTTACTATTACACTTCGGAAGAAAAGAAGTCTGCTTTGATGTACATGTACTCCAATATGGAAGAGATGGAACAATATTTCATGTAAGCGTTTACTTTGTACATGTCAATCAAGCTATGTTGCCGAAGACATCATTCATATATGTATCCATTTACGTTTTCATTTACAGTGAATTTGATAAGCAGAACTGGACGTCTATTCGTCAACCAACTGCCAAGCAACTTAATACGATGCGTCGGGATGGAATAAATGGGGCCCTAATTTCATCACTTGGTTCCGAGATCATGTAACACCTTCACATCCTATAATATTCTCAGTAATGTTACGTTTCAATATATTATAAATCTTATATTTTGTTGGCGGTCGTGAAATATGGGAACGTCCATGAGGACTTGCTTCAGCTATCCTATGGCCGTGTAATCGTTAAAAGCTATGGGCGATACGACGTGAACGGGTTTCGATTCCGTTCAACCAAATTTGAAGTGAGTCGTCCCCTTGCGGCCACAACAAATCTTGGAGTTGTAACTAGGGCAATCGATGCTCAAGGGATCGAAACAAATTTCTATGGAATCATTCAAAACATCCTCGAGTTCAAGTTTGCAGGAATAAGGAGCCGAAAGTAGTCTTTTCGATTGTGTTTGGTTTGATAGCAAACATGGGACTCATCAAAACCAAGATGGGATGGTAGAAGTCAAACACAACGAATGACTACATGGCTATGACAATTTTATCCTTGCTCACCAAGTTGAGCGGTGTATTATATGCCATATCCATGCACAACACCGAGTGCTTGGTGGGTTGTGTACAAAGTGAATCCTCGAGAACGGTTACATACTCCTGGTGATCTTGGTTATCTTGATAGCCACCGGAGGCCATGGAGGTTCTTTGAGGTTTTCCAAGATGAAGAATTGCCAAGCACTTTTGATATAGAGACTGGTCCAGGTCTCGATTCATTAGTCGGAGACCGTGGAGATATAACGATTCACGAGAAACGGAAAAGACAACCAATCAAGAAAAAGTAACAAGTCGTCCCTTAGAAAGAAGGAGACTACATCATCGCGACATTGATGAATTTTGACAAGTAATTTTGTGTGTATATTATCTTATTCATTCATTCATTATTATTGTTGTTATACTAACTTGATATTTTTCTTTCAACAGGATGCCCGATCGATCAAGCGGTGGCGAAGGGATTCCTCGGTGGTAGGAGGAAGTCCAGTGAGTTCGCGCGACGAGGAGGCCTTGTTTCAGTAGCGCTTCAAGCGCAAGTAGACGGCGTGCTTTGTTGAGTCCAAGTGGACCCTAAGTTGCAGTCGTAGTGTTCCTTTGCAGAGTGGAGAGGTAACTAAGCTTTTGATGTGTACTTCATGTCAAAACATAAATATAATTGTCTTGTATTATTTCGCGAGGATGAGACGACGGAGGAAGAAGTGGTCGCTACCATGGATGTCGATGGGATCGATGAGGATCAGAGGTTGATGTTGACGCAGTAAACTAGAATGTTATATTCTCATAATTTATTTGATTATTATCTTCTTTATTCATTCATTATTATTGTTGTTGTAGCTGGGATCGATGAGGATCAGGAGGCCGATGTGGGCCAAGGGGATGAGGACCCAATGGGTTGGGATACGACCAGGGTTCTACCGGAGCCCGCCTGAGGTTTAGGAGGAGCCATACTGTCGCCCCCCCTCCAGCGCCCAGACGGGAGGAGGACAAGGTTGTGATCACACCTGTTGGCGATAGGTTTGTATTTTCTAAACCATGTCTTATTTCATTTCTTTCCGAACTGGATCTATATCATTTATAAGTCTTGCAGTTCATGGGAGGACTCGGGGTTTGACGGACGAGGGCACCATAGGCGGAGTTAACTACGTGCTAGGTAACCTCTGCCGCTTGCACCGCCCGGGTTGGTCACAATGCCAATGGCGAGCAATTTGTTGCTACTAGTTGGGATCATTACCGCTTGCTCCTAATGCCGAGCACTTGAATGCTCGAGGCGCTTTGGAGTGACTTTTGGGTAAGATTCTCTGTGCGCTTGGTATTGGTTCAACTGTCGATTTTTTACTATTCTAACTATTCTTTGTGATGAACAATTGTAGAAGCGTTACCGTTTGGCTGACGGTGCAAACATGGAGCATGCTCGTAGAGTTTTCCATGTAAATGCACGTCGGGTGACCAAAGATGCATTGTCTAATGCTCGGATTCAAGCAACAAATCTTTACTTGAGGTCTGTTAAAGGGCAACGAATTAACAGGACTCGCGGGTCTTCAGAAAGTTACTTGACCGAGGAACAGTACATGCAGGTAAAACAACAAATATTACACGCTATTTGAGTTTAACGTTTCTTGGTAATGTTGTTTTAATGTATTAATATCTTTGTGCAGGTCATGATTCCATGGTTGGGGGACCGCCCGTAAGCTTACTGTGCTCTTTGCCATGGGCTTCACTGAGTTCATCGCCAAGTCAAGAAAGAACCGAGACTGCCGAGGCAAACAATCAAAGCACACGTATGGCGCCGATGGACATATGCGTAAAGCTGCGCATGGTAAGTCTGGCCGTAGCAATCTTTTGCAAAATACATGTTACCAAATATATGTATGCACCTAACTTATGTCTACAGGAGGCTCGGACCGGTGTTCAAATTGAGTGATATTGAAGTGTACGTGGAAGGTCATAAAGGTCGAGACCCGACACACCCGAGCAAACAGGCAATGACAAACTATTGATCGGTGGTTAGTGGTCACAATTTTGATCCAATTCAAATTAAGTTGTTTGATTTGCGCTCCCATTTAAATTGTCTGATTTGGTTGTGCAGAGAAATATGGCGAGGAAATGGCCAAGCGCCATGGTGCAGACTATGATTGGAGGAAGGAACCGATTGACGGCGTAGCTGTGCATGCTAGTGGAGGCGGCAAGGCCCATGGACGGTGAGATGTCATACCTTGTAAAATTTCATGAAGTCATAATTTCAAGTGCTCAAGCCTTTGTGGTCACGCATTTTGAAGGTACTCCATGTTCACCGGAGTGATCGACTCGGCGGTGGTGCGAGCTGAGAGGGGATCTTCTTCGTCCCTGCACTCGGGGTTGGTAGCCGTCGCTCCTCGAGCAGGAGTTGGAGGTTACTAGGCTGCGTGAGGAGCTGCGCCAACGTGATGATTATGCAAGGGCGCAACAAGAGTACTATGCTTCATACCAGGCACAACAGCAAGTGGCGATTCAAGTAAGTTCGAGTCTTCAATCTATTGCATTTAGAGAATATATTAATTCAAAATGCTTATACATTGTATTTGTAGGCGATGTTCCAGGCGATGGGGCAAAACATTGTCTTTCCACTGCTCCAACCGCCGCCACCACCGCAATGGGGATGTATCCTCCGGCACCTCCTGCACTCGGTATTTGCGGTAAACATTGTGAATCGAGTAGAACTTAGTCAATCTAGCTAATACTAGTTTGTTGTACCTAATCTTGTTCAAACTAGCTACATTTAGTCAATCTAGCTAAACTTAGTCATTTCTAGCGAGACTTAGTGAATCTAGCTAGACTAAGTATCTCTAGAGTTAAGTTTGATGAATTTAACGATATTTAGTTCATTTTTGCTAAACTTGGTCCGTTCTAGTTAAACTTTGTAAATGTAGTTAAATTTACTCAATATAGCTACACTTACTAATTTCTAGCTAAACTTTGTCAAACCTTGCAAATCTAGTAAAATTTGATCAATCTAGCTATAATTGTTGCTTATGTAGGGATCAACGGCACATGGGTCCTCGTCTTACAAGATTACTCACTTTGCAACACTTGCAAAGACTGCAGATCCGTGATTCGTTTCTTACTTGTCTCCTTATGGTACATTAATACTTATATTATTGTATAATCTTGCATTTTTCTTGTGTAGGGAACCGACGGTGCAATCGCCTTTGTCAACGCGCTCTTTGCTTCCGGATCAAGCGGCGAACTCCAATCAACCGGATGGCGGCGGCCGATTGTAGAGTGTTTCATAGTTGTCACTTTGGATGTGTATGATTCGAGCTGTACTTTTGGATGCGTTTGTAGTTGTGTCACTTTGGCCTTTTTGTATGTCATGACAATTTGCATATTATGATGAATCGGTAACTTGATTATATGCATGTTCTGTGCTTGATTGATTATATTCATGAATTGTATGTGTTGATGTGTGAATTTCTGTCAATGTTGATTATATTATGTATTGAATTGTATTGCGAAACATGAAAATAGGGCTAAAAGTTGCCCCTGATATTACTAATTAACGTCGGCCTACGGGTCGGCCGACGTTAATTAGTAATCTGAATCCTGTTTTCGTCCGACAAATGTCCGGCAAAACGCTAATTAACGTCGGCCTAATATTAGCCGACGTTAATTATCCCCCACGGCACTAATTACCGTCGGCCAGGCGGAAGCCGACGTTAATTATTAATTACCATCGGCTAACAATGGGCCGACGTTAATTAGCGGGCTCCGGCAGTAATTATCGTCGGCTGAGTCAGGCCGACGGTAATTAGTAATTAACGTCGGCGGCCGACGTTAATTATGCTAATTAACGTCGATTAACTATTGTGGGCTAAAAGCCGACGTTAATTAGTCCTTTGCCGACGTTAATTACTATTAACGTCGGCAAATGGCTAATTAACGTCGGCTTTTGGCCGATGTTAATTTGCGGGATTACTGTAGTGTTAGCATTCCTTTCGTGAAGGGATTCTCTCTCCCATTCCCTCTAGCAAGGGATTCTCTCTCTTTTCCCTGTACAATTCTCTTTAATGGGAATATGTTGGAGATGAGGGAAAATAAATGGAATGGAAATGAGAAAAGAGAACAGGGAAATGAATGAAATGAAGAAAATATGGTTGTAGATGGTCTAACTACATTTTCTTTTCTGAGCGACTATTTCGAGGCAGTGAGCCAGCTAGCCTCGGCTGACTGACCATCTTGGCCTTGCCTTTGCGTGTTGTTTAGTTCAGGCATCTTCTCAGCTCTCCTCTCGCATCTTCTCTTCCGAAACCTCATCTCTACTCTACGCATGTGGCAAATCCGCAGAACCTGCAGCCTCTGTGCGCTACTGCGTAAGGCTATCCATGGTCCGTACACGGGGGTCAGTGCAAGGATATGAATAGTTTCCCGTGACAACGCAGGCCACGAGCTCTTCACATGCGTGCACGGTGCATTGATGCAGAAGAAGGGCAGGGCAGCTAGTGTTCGTTGGCATCTAGCCACGCCTCAATGCCCCCGGTTGGATGGGCCAAGCCAACGGGTGAATGCAAATATAAGCTATTTTCCACTCGAGAGGATATGGTCGTCTGATGGGATCTTCTCCCGTGCCAAAACAAGCTGATGCCCTTCCTGTTTGTACCAGTGTAGCAGTAGTTTCCAGATTTTTTTTAAATAAAAAAATTAAAAATAAAATTACAGAAAAATAGGAAAAAATTACATAAATATAACACTATTGCCAACTCAATGACGACATAAGCTCGACACAATATAAGTCTACCGACCAAATAGATCTGTCGGGACAAATATATCAATGACAAAACTGTTAGCTACATAGAACTTCGTCGACGACGGTAGGATGACGAGAAGCTTTCGCCGTCAATTCATTCGACGCCATGGTATGTTATTATAATTATTTTTTTCGACGTATTTTTTTCTATAATTTTATTTTAAAAACCGTAGTTCCCATCCATGGTCAATAACGCATGGTGTGCAATCATATAGGTTTTATTTGTCGCTGTGTCGCTCATGGTGCACGACTATAGACACGGTACAGCTAGTGACATGTGGCAGCCACCCGAGCATGGACATGACTGCTGCGGCAGCTGCTACCCGCCAAAAACATAGGATCCTTGGTTCGATCAGAGGGCTGTTGCGCCACCATGTGATGCCGCATGCCGTTGCTGTGGGCACAGCGACTCTGCAGCAGGGTTCCAAATTTCGGTCTCCGAAATTCAAAATCCGGTCCGGTAAAAAAATTTGAAAAAAAATCGAAATGCTACAGTGTAAATGAAATCTCGCCGAAATCTGCTTGCTTTAGTAAAATCTCGGTGATTTCGGCCGAAATTTCAAATTTTTTTGCCGGATTTTTATTTGTTTTGGGCGGATATGATTGGATTTAGGTTGAAGATCATCTACAAAAAATTTCAGATTTTTTTGACGTGTTTTGACCATTTTTTGGTCAGTTGAAATTTTACCGAAATCTCGGATATTTCGGCCGAAATCTCGGGAATTTCGGCCGAAATCTCGGATTTCCCGGTAGAATTTGAACCGGATTTGAAATTTGAATTTTATATTTCGAACGGATTTTATTTGAATTTCCGAAATCTCGCCGAGATTTCGGATTTCGGGCATGTCCGAGATTTAGCTCAAAACGAAATTTGTATCCTTGCTCTGCAGCAACGAACGAACGGGCCTTGCTTTCCAGCGCCACCATTCATGGCTCGTCGGCCAGAGAGACAGGGAAGGCCACCGTGGCTGAGGAAGAAGGGAAACGGTTGCAGGTTTGCAACCAACGACATTACTACATTGCTCTGCTTTCTGCATCGGATTGAAAGGAGCAATTCACCAACCTTAAAAGCCAAGGGGGGTTGCTGTACAAGCGTCGGCTGCCGACAATCTTACTCAGCCGTGCCACTCATGGATGCACCACTCTGTACTATAGAGTCTATAGTAGTTCATAATGTCGTGCCACGCCCGACGGCTCTAACCTCCTTGCCTTCGCCGTTTCCCTTGCACCGGCCTAAATATTTCTTGAGATAGCTTCTGGGATGGCAAGAGCGTGTAAGGACCCAACCAGGTGAAATCTTGTGCTTGGAGTGATTCAGCAACTAGATGACCAACAGCCCAAACGTTGCCGTGCAATTCCTATCTTGCAGTATATGTATCATGCGTGCATAAAGTACAGCCGTTAATAGAATTTCGAAGTTATTTTCCAAGTTGTAGTGGGTTGCCATTCAGGTTACAGGTAAGACCCCATTTGGAACACCGGAATTTTTTTTTTCTGACTCTTGTGGGAATTACTGTTTCATGTGAAATAAATTCGTGAAGCTTAGATACTGACATGAATCGTTCAATAACAAGTATGTTAGGGGATAGGGAGGGCCAAGAATGAACAGTAGACAACACACACACATGGTTCGGTTGCACATTTGTACTAGCTTGTGGTGTCCAAGGCTATTCGATTAGAGTGTGTTTGGTTGGTGGGATGAGATTGAATGGAATGAGATGATCCTGTACCATTTGATTCCATTATTTCAGGTGAATGAAATGGTTCAGCATCTATAGAAAATATTCTTTAAATTTGTATCCCATCATCCAGGATAGGATAATTCCATTCAACCAACAAAACACATAGATGACTTTTTCTTGAACTATCTCATGCATGTACCCCTTAGTATAAACAACAAAACACACCTTTAATCACCACTGCTCCTATCCTCGGTGCCGGGAGAGGCCTCCCCCTTTCTCTCTCTCAGAAAAGAAAAAAAGAAAAAAAGAAGATAAAGTGCCGCTAGAGGACAAGCGCATCTTAATTCTAAGGTGGTGCGATTAAGAACTAGTATATGGTGATTTCTTGCTTCTTTACGTTGTTTGGTAGACCTAATTAGTTGCCATGTCCTTAGCAGACAGCTGTTTTCCTATTTCCTAAATATAAGGAGAAAAAGAAAGGCCACCAGCTGTTTCAAAAAGGACTCTGCTTCAGCAACAGACGTCGAAATCATCAGGTAGCATCCTATACAACATTAACTAATCGATCCATATTGCAACGCGTCTTAAAAAGGTGTAATAGTATGGGAGAGCATTAAGAGGTTAAGAACATAAACAGTATAGCAAAATCTGGTTGGTTCTAATGATCCTGTTATTCTGTTATACACATTAAAGTGTAGGCTAATACCATAACTCTCCAAAGTAGATCCTGATATGCCGTAGTCCCTAGTCCCTACATTCGTGTTTTAGTCAATTCTGTGTGTGTGGAGACGCTACCTAACATCAGCTTATGCAATTAACCAAACCAAGATACCAAGGATTGGTATGGTTGAGTCATTGACTGCAACTTGCTCCATTCATGGGATCAAGGTAGCTTGCAGAACACACATCACATTGATCACTCATGTGACCATCTCTGCCTGTAATGATAAAGTATAGGTTTTATGTTGTTGTACGCAAGGATGCATATTGGGCAACTTTGGCTGTCATTTTCCATGATCTGCTTTGTCACACCTACATGCTTATTAGCTTGCATTCCAAGTTTGGATCCAATGACAGATAATCCTACCCCTTTCAAGTGGAAGAATATTGCATCAAAATTGTGCTGCTAGGAGCTGTAAACTATGGTTGGGAAATCCCTTCGATAAATGATGCACGCCTATCGCGTGATGGCAAATTGCAATCGCGCTGTCAAAACTGTCTAACCACTCTACAGTTGAATATCTTCGCTTTACCTTGCTGATATTGCTTCTGCCAGTGAAAAATGTACACCACCAACCGCATCTGTCAGTTTTCCTTCAGAAACACACTTTCTACACCTGTTTCAGCTGTGATCCAACTGCGACAGCATTGCTCTGAATCTGACACATATCTAAAAAAAATGAGGTTAAAGATGCATCGAAAATTGTAATAGTGTAGGCAAACTACAGTCACACTGAACAAATGAAAAACCAAACACACCAGTTATCTAGGCAAATCCCCGACAATTTTTTTCTCATGGCAGCTGTCCACAATTAAATGACTTGCAATACAGACTACATTGCTACAGAATTAGAAGAGAGACTTCGTTGTTACTTCGGACAAAAAAGAATCATACCAAGTTCAGCCTCCAATGATCCGAGGCCTGAGAGGGTGGTGGTTGGAACATTACTATCCACATGGAGTACACCAGGGAAAATTCATCAGTAGCTAAGTAAATACTTCTTCCTCACCAAACAAACAAAATATCAAATGATCAGCACCTTGAGACTAAGGGAATTCGTAGCCATGGACAGCATACAATTCATACAAGAAGCAGCAACTTCAAAATGAATATCTCTGCCTCCAACAACTAGCGGTAATCAACGTCAGAAGCATTTGATGGCAGAGTTCTGCAGTGAATTAAATGCCATGAAGATCGTCTAATCTAAATTGACCACAAAATGGCTGGTGCATCCAAAGATAAATGCTAACACTGATTTCTTGGGTAAGTGCACAGGACAGGTCCACCTCTCTCATAGAATACTTGGTAGTACCTTGGATTCCTTCGATGATGCCAGTGTTAACAAAAGAACATGTGTAAGAACAACAAAGGTTATTTCCGCTTTTGGCTACAAACAACAGCACTACAAGATAAATCTGAGTCAATTAACCATAAATCCATATTTTCGAGTTTACTTTGAACTGAATCTGAAACCATATTTTGAGACCAGAAAAGCACTTTATTTTGACCTACTGGCAATGAACTGCTCGAGGCGTTAGGCTCTAATTCAATAGCCATCATCCCCTTATCCAGTTTTCCCAGCCTCACACCAACATTGTTTTCCAACACTTTGGTAACTATACAAACAAAATTCCTATGCTCTAGATAAGTAGCAAAATCACCTTTTGAAGACAGCACCCTATCAGCCATGCTCAATATAATAAATTCATTCCATGCTTTTTTAGAGTCTTTTGAGCTCCTTATAAGCATCATATCCACAGACTCTGCAGTAAAGAACTCAACTGATTGATCTGATGGATTTATCAGCTTACTGCCAAGTGAAATCATATTTCCGTTTAGTACCCAAAGATTGTACCCTAGGTCCAAGCAATTTTTTATCACATAAGATTTAACCAATATTTCCTTCACAAAATCATCAGAGTTCATAAAACTACTCATTTTGATGCTGTGCAGCAACTCAATAGCATCAATAATAGGATGTCCTCTACGAGCAAGGTCATCTAGAAACTCTGAATTGTCACCAAGGAAAATGTAGTTCTGCATGCCTGCCTTCTCAAGATGGCAAATCAAGTTTCTCACAATTCTCTCCTCTATTGAGAACAAACTTATGAGCACAACATTATTTTCTAGTTGCAAAGACTTGAGCACAGAACCAAGTTCACTAAATTTCCTAACAACTCTTCCTGGAAGAACTTTAGAGAAGCAGAAATTGTACCATTCTAGCTTCTTTAGAGGTTGCAATTCCCATATATTGAAATCAAGATTCTTCCCATCTAACAATGTAGAATCTGGTCCAACACTCTTTCCATAGTTCACACCTACATCCCTATGAGAAATGCTGAGGGCCCTTTCCTTTAGAAAGTTTGTGTAGATGTTGAAGTATCCACGTGAGTGGACAAATTTAATGAACCAAGGAGTCCATATTCTCTCACCCATCTTCTTATACCATCCTGTAGTTTTCTGCAAAGCATGAGTGTAGAATAATGGTCACAGTCAAGCTAACAAATATTGACAGCATATAGACTTCGAACATTGTCTTAAGAGAAAATATATGGTACAGGTAATATTTTTTTAAAAAAAAACTTTGACATGCTAAAATAAGACCACAGTTACATACATCTTTACATTACTACATTAACCGAAGAAGCACATTGAGATTAAATGAGAAAAAAAGTTTACCATGCCTTCAAGAATAGGTTTGATTCCTTTGGCTTTGTGTTCATCATACCATAATCGAAATTCTTTCCATGGTTTTGGAAAGAGAAGCTGGCCCCAGGTACCAACCATCTGGTACAAGAAAAGCCGGGTTTCACTGTCCAGCTCTAACTTGTTCCCACGTTTACCTATTTAGTTCAAGCTCAACTGGTTAAAATTGGATCACTGCAAGCACTTGATATAATAATTTAACCATTTTCGAATTGAAAATCGAGGTCCCGGCGGTACTTGTTTACCGCGAAAATCGTCAAAACCTGAAGAGTTTCGAAACCGAGCGTTTGGGAAAAAAAATCAAAACAAATTAAAAAAACAAAAATCGATCGGTTTTCTTGAAAAACGATCCACGAGTTGAACCTTTTGGGCGGCCGATTTTTGGAGCGCTTTTCATCGATTTTTGTCAAAAATCGCTCGGTTTTCACCGGTATCGACCGGTTTACATTGCATAATTTTTTCCAAATTTTTTGAATTTTTTTAATTGAACCGATTTGCCGACCGGTTTAGGGTTTCGAACTGGCTCAAGACGGTTGAAAACCGCGGTTTTCGACGGTTTTGTGAACCCTGGGTTGAACTACCAAACCAATCCTCCTCATCCAAGACACAACATAAAGAATGCAAAAAGAAATAGCTTCCAGAAAATACGCTTGATGGCAATCTTTTTATTTATAGAGTTCCTAATGATTTGATTATCAAAATTATAATCATAAATGTCACAGTAAAGAAAATAATAACTACCATAAATTCACCTAAAAGTATGACTGTTTTGTATTGTATCTAAGAAAGTTTATGTCGTCCTATTATGACATTGCATGGTTATAACACCTATTTTCCAGCTTAAAAAATGGAGAGATATCACGCAAACATGATCAAGCAAAACTATTGGCGTAAGTGTAAGCAATTGATAATAATCGTACTAAATAGACACTGTACAAAACATGATGATAATGTATGCATCATAATTTTAAAGTAATCTTTCATGTATGTTGATACAGCAGGCTTAACAGCACGATAATTATACCATATCAGAGTACAGGTGAGACAGACAGTACATGTTGCATAGGCCATTATGAGATGATACTTGATACCATTGAATGTTAGGCTAGGCCTGGCAATGGACAGCCTGGCCCAGCCTAATTTTACCAGGCTTGGGCAGGCCTGAACCTGACATTGGGTCAAAGCCCCACCATGCCCGCAATAAATTGGATTTTACAATATATTTCTATGTTTTTAATTAGGTAACAGGATACATCAATATTGTACTCATGCATCATTAGGGCTAGCTAAGGCCTTGCTTTTGAGTTTGGGACCGAACTGGTCAGGCCAGGGATTTAGCCATGTCTAGATTATGTTATGCAACAGATTGGGTTGCCAACATCCAAATTAGGGTATCCGAAGGAGCTGATTGGGATTCAAAATATCGTTGTTAGCTAGATCAAACAGGACACCTTTACATAACACCGCCTAATCATACTACACAATAATATAAATAATAGACCATTTCATCAATAAAAAAAGGTCCAGGTTGATGCATGATGACTACTGCCCGTACAAAGTACGGTAAAGTACACAAGCGTCTACTCAGAGCAAAGACCAGTACTTCCTACTGCAATCCTCATTATCAATCCAAACAAACACAGCTTATCATGTACAAACAGAGGCAGAATACAATAGTAGCAAGCAGGCCTGAAGTCTGAACAAAGTGATTTTATAGATTGGCTGGTACAAGTAACACAAGTGTTAATATGTTATGGAGTACCAGACACATGCCAGGGCTAAGCATTTTGACCAGTGCTTAAGTTTGAATTTTTGGATATGCTGTTAGCACCACTATAAATTAGAGATTTGATATAATTATGCTAGAAATTTTAGATATTTTGTTAGCAACAGATTCAGTTAGCAACATGACACTCTATTAGAGATTTAATACTTTGTTATGATATATTAGTAATTTAGTATTATTGTTAGGTCCCTATAGGAGAGTTGGAGCTTGTTTTGTGATAAGAAAGAAATGAAGTAAAAGTCCGCTAAAGCCTATCTTTCCCTTATCCTTCCAGGCCACAAGGCTTGACCAACACAGCAGGATGAGGAGCATACCACCGGGAGATCAAGGACACATGTCCAAGTACCACAAGCAGCTACAACCTTTATTCATCTACCAAGGAACATGTTATAACAGAGCAATTCTTTGGAATGGTAGTATCAAATTATATGAATTTATATCCTGATCATTACGACACAACAGTACAGCACAGAACTAAACATTACAAAGAAATCAGCAATAACAGGCGACACTACACAAAGTGCATCAAGGGGACCACATTCACATCTCCTTAACCGACCTTAACAATATGAGACCTGGCTAGAGGCAATAAAAAACAAATCAAACAACATTGCCAGAGCAAATCTAGTCCTAGCAGCCAGAAAGAGGTCATTAGCTCAAACTCTTCACAGATTATTCTGAATCCATGCTTCAAGGCAATCTTGTGGAGGCACTAATTGTTCCCATAAGAAATTCTTAAGCTGCCAAACTCCATTTTTATAACTGATACACAAGATTACATCAGATAATAAAAAAAGCAGGGTGTCATCTAGTTTTCCCTTAGCCAACTTAATTGCTTTTCAAGTTTTCTAGCAACCACTAGCCGATTTGCCGTTCACAATTCCAGTATCACAGGGCATGATAAAAAAAGTCAAACAACATAAAAAGCTCGGAGATTCACACCTAACCCGAAGAGCTCCCAGGATCTCCCAAGACTAACATGAAACACAATGCCATCTCGCACATTAGAGTCTTCTAACAAATTCTAACAACATAGCAATGGATGGGACACATTTGGTCAAATGCAGTAAGGTAAATACAGCGTTACCAAATAGTAGTAACATCTCAAAATACTCTACAGAGAACACATCATCTACCCCGCCAGGCCTCATTTACAAACAACAATTCACATTCCAGGATCCATTCTTTCTAAATAAACCACAGGAAATCACCTGCGATTCATTCTTTCTAACTAAACAAAACTCTTTAGACGGAACAAAATGCATTACAGGATCCATTCTTTATAACTAATCAACAAGAGCAACAAGCATTCACAGTGGTCAGCAAGCTCTCACCTGCGACAAACCGGGGGCGCTGCAGCGACGCGCCGAACACGTAGGGGCTGTAGTTGTCGCGGTCGTAGTAGTACCTCATGACGACTCGTTTGAGGAAGCGGTAGTAGAGCGGCGAGACCTCGAGGTCATCCTCGACGACGAAGGCGAACTCGTCATCGGAGCCGGGCCACCATGCCTCGATCCACTGCGCCTGGAGCCCCGCGTTGGTGGCGCGGTAGTGGACGCGTTTCTCCCCGTGCGGCCAGCGGACGGCATCGACCGCAGCGAGGATCTCGTGGGACGCGGCGAGGAGGGGGGCGGACGAGTTGGGCGGGCGGTGGTCGAGGAGGACGTGAAGCGCGACGCGGTCCCCGGCGTAGTCGGCGGCGGCGAGGGAGCTGAGGCAACGGCGGAGCGGGGCCGGGCGGTCGTAGGCGAGGAGCTTGATGAGGAGGGAGAAGCGGCGGGGGTCGGGGGCTGGGTCGGCGGGAAGGAGCGGTGCGGGGTGCGAGGAGCGGTGGAGGAGGATGAGGAGGGCGAAGAGGGAGACGGGGAAGATGAGGAGGAGGAGGAGGCGGCGGAGAGGGATGGAGCAGCGGCGAAGCGGCGCCATTGGGGTTTGGGGTTTCGCAGACGGCGGAGGAGGCGGCGGTGGCGTGGGGGAGGAGATCGAGGGGGTGGGAGCGGAGGTCGGGGCACGCACCTGGGCATTTGATAATTTGCCCGAATTTAATTGGCATCTGATTGTTAGAGTAAACTAGTTACATGCCCGTGCGTTGCTACGAAAAACAAAATTGATAACGAAAAATAAAGATTAAAAAATAAAAAAAATTATTTCACAAAATCAAACATCTATCTTTAACGCTCGCTTTGCGAAAAGTCACTAATTAAAGCAACACTTTGTTTCTTGCGTAGGGCAATTAAGCAGGGCAATTAAGTAGCAATTAATGACGTGGGAAGAACGGACCACTGCCACCAAGTGCTGCTTTAGAATAGTAGAGATATACTCCTAGCAAATATGGGCCAATTGTAAGTTTCTAAATCAAATTTATCAAGATTATGCCAATACCACAAAAACAACTATGATTTATTTCATTTATCACTAGTTACATGCCCGTGCATTGCTACGAAAAACAAAATTGATAACGAAAAATAAAGATTAAAAAATAAAAAAATTATTTCACAAGATCAAACATCTATCTTTAACGCTTCGTTTCTTGCGAAAGCTGGCTAATTAAAGCAACGCTTCGTTTTTTGCGTAGGGCAATTAAGCAGGGCAATTAAGTAGGGCAATTAAGCAGGGCAATTAATGACGTGGGTAGAACTCACCACTGCCACCAACTGTTGCTTTATAATAGTAGAGATAATCAAAGGCCGATTAATTTTGGGGGCAAAACATCGATTTTTTCGAGTTGTTGGAGTGGGGTTTTGGGCATGCCCCTCTCTGGGCGGAACGGCTGCAAATGGTAGTCTTTGGACTAACTTTTTCATCGAATCCTTAGGTATTTGTTTTAGCTTCTGGGTCATAGATTCTAGATTGTAGGAGAAGCTGTTTTTTATTATGGGAGAATTAGGTCGAGCCGGCTATAACTTTTAGGTTTCGGATCGAGCCAGCAAGAATCAGTGATAATCAGGTTTCAACTAGATTCTGATTATATATAGAAATCAGTTTTTGATTCTCAGAGAACCTGTCCAAAATCCTCATGTTCGGCAAATAATCCGCAAATATCTACTTAAGACATGTACAATGGTATAGTCGTATAGATGATATCTGTTGGCGTCGAAAAACGCAGCGTCGAGTCGTCGCCGCCAACACACGCGAGAACGCTGGGTTCAAGGTTCGCGAGCGTGCCAGCCGATTTGATCCCGCAATCGGCAAGAGGTGTATCTTCAGATGATGATCGCTCCCAAAGGAAACGATCTAGGCCTTGACGGTAGGGTGATCTTTGCCGGCTCGGGGACGAACCAACTTAGATCGGATAACTGGGTCCAATTGACTCTTTCGGATCAACCAGAAAGGGTAAAAGCCTGCTTCTCCGAAAAAGGCGATGCGCAACAAGATCGGAAGAAACAAGAGCTTGGTAGGGCGTAATGCAGCAAAGATCAACAACCGGCGATGCGCAACTCGTATTGATCAAAGTGCATTACAGAGGAAAGATTACAAAGCTACGAAGACTACTCCTAGTGCATGAAAGGTAAAGGTATTGGTAAATTGATTGGTTGTTTGGATGTGTGTCTCTTCTCTCTATGCAGCATGCTGCCTTTTATAGTTGGTGCAGCCTTGATCGTGACCATCACGGACTCTTCAACCGTATCAGCTTTGATTTCGTCTTTCTATCTTGATCACAGTCGTATCAAATCCAAGTTGTACCGGCTTCGGTTTCTTTCCGTTTGTGCCTTATACGATCATGCTCTTTTCTGATACGACTTCTGTCCCGTTACTTGTCGCTAATCCGACCCGCGCCATCTTCCTAGCTCGTGCCACAACCAGACCTTTCTCGGTCGGTCAAATTTAGGTGTCAACATATGCCCCCCATTTTTGGGATATGCATCATGTCCCAAAAATCACCCGTTGATCACCTTGGTGAATGGCTGTTTCCCACTACTCTTCTTTTCTTCAGTGGTTAATTCCTTGACTTATCGCGTCATGATAACGTCGGTTCGCTTCGTATTATGTTGTTATTCATTTGAACAACGCTCCGTCCTCCTTGTAGCAGCAATTCTGATGTGCATTCGGCTTTATAAATCTTCGATAACTCACGGTTTCTTTTACTGCGTTGTCACTCATAATCTATTAGCACGAACACAATGTCTTCATCCTCCTCCTCTTTCTTTGGTTCTGATTCGGACTACTCCTCATCAGATGATGGCTCCGCGATCGCAGCCGCCCTCCAAGCGGAGCTATCGGCCGATGTTCAGGCCAAGGAGGAAGTGGCCAGTGACGAGGCCATCGCCCGTGCACTCCAGGAGGAGTTTGATGCAGACGCCGCCAACACTCCGGTGGCCGATGCCCCTCCCGCCGGTGACGTGCTGGTGGGAGCAGTTCCCGAGGCCACCAATCCTCCTCCAGCTACCGTAGAGGAACCAAGTGGCAGCATCTCAACGGTGGCCATGACGGTCATCGTTGATATCAGCTCTGATGACGAGCAGGCGCCCTCTTCAGCCCCTGCCGCTAGTGCCGCTGCCCAAAGTAGCAGTTCCAGCGCCGAGAGCACCTCGGACAGGAAGCGCCGCCGTCTTCATTAGACGTAGGGTTTTTTCATTCCTTTTATAAGGATGGCACCCTTTCCCCCTTCTTTTCTTCTCCTTAAGGTGGCCACATTTCCTGAGCATTGTACTTGGGAGTTGTGGTACCTCTTCTCCTTCCAGTCCCTTTTCTTTCTTTTATTTTCGATCTTTATTCTCTACATCTGTCGCGAGACTCCTGTGTATCCCTTAGCCGATTCATGTAATCGCTACTTTGCTGTTTAAACCGATTATGTAAACGACATTCTTAATGAAGCATGTGAATATTCTGTATTTCAATATTTTAATCAGCTCTTGTATGTCTTCTGTTTGTTTTCATATCGACTCACAATACCTTAATATGGGGTGCTTTTGTAACGTATCAGCTACATAACGCATCAGCCAGATACATTATCCATCGGCAGATAGGATTTCTGAACTGACCAAAACCGGCCGTTCCTTCTGCTATACGCTAACCAGCAAGTGTATTGTTTTTCTCTCTCCTCATTAACTGCCTTGCAGCCTTCACACCACGTTCTGCCACTTCTTTGCGTAGTGGGTGCGCTGTTTTAGACGCAATTCTCGGTGCCATTCTGAGCGGAACGTACTTCTCCCTTATAAAATCCTTTCTCCTTTTCGAGTACTTTTCATCTTCTTCCTCTTAGCCGACCATCTAGAGCGGGAAAACTTCCTTCCTTGGCTCGGTTATTCTTCATTGTTATTCTGACGATTTGTCTTGTATTTTTTCTTCCACCGACTTATTGCTTTTCTGCTTGATTTCCTTTCTTCATTGATGGCCGATTATCGATCCATGATTCTGATTTCGGTGCCTAAGTCAGATGGCCACTTCCTGCTGGGACCAGAGGGAAATGAGGGCCCGACGGATTTCATCAACAAGGAAGTCATACGGATTCCCCCGAACTCTATTGGTCACAATCTCTCCGGATGGACGAATAGTTTCAGAGCTTGGCATTCCGATACTGCGGGCTGGAGGAATTGGTACAACCGAGTGGTTGCCCACAAGAAGGCAGACTGGGAGGCTTGGGAGATAGCCGACTGCATCGCCCTTTCCCTATCGGGTATGTGCCGAGACGAATCCTTGATTGCAGCCGCTTCTTATTTTTGGTCGGATGCCTTCAATGCTTTCTCCGTCCGGCCCGGCTTCCTTGGTCCGACTCTCATGGACGTGGTGGTACTGACTGGTCTCAAGCCGATGGGTCAGCAATTTCATGCCTTTGACGCAACCCACTCCCATCGACTGCCAACCAAGATTAGTTGGTCCCGTTGTCTCAACGAGTTTAGCCAATCGTCGGGTCCGGTAGGGCCCCGTGAGCACGTCGCCTACTTGACCATGTCGTTGGAAAATTCCTCTTCTGTGGCACCACAGTGGGTCCCACCACCAACTCCCAAGGACTAGCAGAGGCTCTGGTTGCCGGCAAGGATATAGCCATGGGGAAGCTATTCTTGGGCGCGGTCTTCCGGACAATGCACCTCATCACTTCAAAGCTGAATAGTGCGGTTGAATTTCATACTGTTGGGCATTTGGGAGGCCCTCTTTGGTTCATCCAACTATGGCTGGTGGCCCAATTCCAGACGCATTTTGGATTCACACCCTCTCCAGACATTCGCTTTCCGCGTGAAGACGCGTCGGAGGAAGAAACAGCATCTGCGGAGCCTCCTCTCAGGCGCTGCCGCTCGTATGGAGAGGCTTTATCTCAAATTTCCCTGGGCGACCGTAAACTGGTGTGAAATCATGTGCTGAAAAATTGGCTTTGAACTGAAAAATTAACTTAGAATTGGTTTTGCAAAATGTGCTTGTGCATGTGTTTGACAATTTGACAAGAAACAGTAAGTTTCGTTTTTACGCGCGGGACCAACTTCCTAAAAGACAGTAAGTTTTACATGTACGCCAGACCAAATTTTTTGGTCCGTCGTGAATGGCTTTTTGCTCGATTAGGGTTTGTGCAAATTTGGACTTTGAATTTTGATTTGTTTTTGAGATTATGAAATTTGTGAGAATTTCATGATGCTTGAAGTGGACTTTATGCAATGCTCATATGAGTAGTTGCATGGATTGACATTGAGTCAAGTCGTGGACTTGTGCTCGGATTTGTTTTGTGATTTGTTCATGTGCAGGTATTGCTCGAAGACGAATGTGGTCGATGACGGGACCGGAACTAGGTTCATGGAGGAACTGAGGTTCGGGACTAGGTTCAGGAGGAACCGAGGTCTTGGTGGTCAAGGATGTCATGCGGGACGTTCGGGCTAAGAGAATGGTGCACATGAAGAATGGTTAGTCATGTGAGAATGGCAGGAGGTCATTCGCGTGCAAAGTGTTAGTCACGTGAGTATGGCAGGTGGCCATACGCGTGCAAAGTGTTAGTCACGTGAGTATGGTAGGGTTGCCATACGCGTGCAAGAGTTGTACTCGGCCAGGTTGGGCCAAGTAGAGTTGTGTTGAATCTGATTCCTTCTAGGGAATAGGAATCGTATTCAGAACTCCTTGTGGGTTGGTGCTTTAAATAGGAGGGGTTGTCTCCTGTTGAAGAGCATCGAATTGAGGAGAGCTAGGCGCATAGAGCCTTGGGCTCAAAGTTTAGGGTTTGTACTCTTTTGATGGGAGTACTTTAGACAAAAGAAATAAAGATCAATTCTTCTAGTTCCCGCATTGCTTCAACGTTCTCTTTTTGGTTCTTGTTTGCATGCTTGTTCTAGTTCTAGTTCTAGATTGGTTTTTGTTCTTTAAGTTTTATCTTGATTTGATCCATCAAAAACCTCTCTAGGGTATTGATCTAGTGTTTCTCAAAGTCTAGTTGATCAATCTTTTGTCGTTCTTGTTTAATCTTGAAGTTTTGATTAGATTAATTTTCGTCAAGTTCTGGAACAGCAAGCTTTCGAAGCTCATAACTTTTGATCCGTAAGTCTGATCGAGCTGATTCTTTTTGGGTTTGATTCGTATTGGAATCTAGTTTCTTGTGTCCAAATTTCAGATCGTTCCGACGGTTGGATCTCTGGTAATTCTCGTTTTACCAAACCTATGTCATTCTGTTTTTGTCGAAAACGAGGCAATTATTTGGTTCTGTTTTGGGGTGAACTTTTAATAGATCAAGAATTTTGTTTTAGCTTCCGCACAATCATTCACCCCCCCCTCTGATTGCTATATTCGTATACTTCGATCCTACAAGTGGTATCAGAGCAAGGTTTTTCTAATTAATCTTAACCGGTGATTAGAAACCGTAGCAATGGATAGGTATTCGACAAAACCTTGTGTTTTCGATGGTGTTGATTTTCAGTTTTGGAAAGCAAAGATGGAGGCGTTCATTCAGGCGCAGGGCTTCGCAATTTGGGAGAAGGTTTACAAGCCATATGAAGTCCCTGCAAACGACAACGTCAACGACACCAATCGCGCACATGTTGAAGCAAATAGTAAGGCGCCAAGAACTTGATCATCCAAGGCTTGGGGCGCAGCGATTTTGATCGAGTGGTTCATCTTCGATCCGCATATGAGGTATGGAAATCTCTTTGTGATTACCATGAGGGTTCTAACACCGCCAAAGAGGTTCGCCAAGATATTTACAAAAAGAATACATGCGTTTTGAGATGAAACCTAGTGAATCTGTAGATGACTTCTTTGCACGTTTCAATAAAATTCTTAGCAATCTACGTCTTTGTTGGAGTTAGCTACACCGATGCTGAAAATGCTCGACAATTGCTTAGTGCTTTGGACATGTCGGTGTGGGAGATGAAAGTAACATCTATACAAGAATCTACTACCATGAGCACACTCACATTAGATGTTCTTTACTCTAAAGCGAAGACTCATGAGTTGGATATTCTTGCTAGGAAGAATGGACATAAATCAATTGCTTTATCATCACAATCTAGCATGTCTCATCATAATGCTTCTTCAAATTTTGCTTTGTCTTTCTTGTCTTCACTAACCAATGAACAGATTGAGGAATTTTCGGAAGAAGACTTGGTATCACTCTCTTCTCGCTTTAACAAAGCTTTGCAGAATGTGAGAATGAGGAAGAGAGGTGGTGGTGGTCCTCCAAGATGCTATGAGTGTGGTGACCTCAACCATATTCGCACAAATTGTCCTAAACTTGCAGGTAAAGCATCATGGGAGGAGAAGGACAACGACAAAAGAAAAGAAAAGAAGAAGTTTGATAGAAAGAAAAAGAGCTTCATCAATCGCAAGGTGGTTCACTGAGTTCTTTCCGCTCTTGAACAAGTCAATTTGAGCGATGTGGATTCGGAGAGCGGTGAGGGACGATGCAACTCCAAGCAAGCATGAGTTGACGGGATTGTGTCTCATGGCCAAAAGCAATGATACTTTCACTGAGAACGATCATGACAAATGACTTCAATGAGGTAGATCCTTCCTATGATGAATTAGCTATTGCCGTTGCTTGACTTGGTAAATTACTTGATAAAGCGTGACAAGAAAATTAAGAAACATGATTTTGTTGTTGAGTCATTGAATGCTGAAATTGCTAGACTTAAAACCTTGATTCCTGATGATGATGCTTGCAAATCATGTGACTTAATTTACAATGAGCTTACTTTGCTTAGGAAAGAACATGTTACCTTGTTAGAGCAAATCAATGCTGAAAATGAGAAAAATGAGAAACTTGTTAAACATGCTAGTTGTTCTACCATTGATTTACATGATACAACTCCATGTTCTATATGCTCCATACTAGAATTGAAGTTGCATGATGCAAATGCTAGGTTTCTGAAATGACGTAAGATTTGCTTACACATGAGGTTCTTTCATGCTCAACTTGTCGCAAGCAAAATGGAAAAGTGGACGTTCCCTGTAATAATTGTTTAACTCTTTCTCGAAAAATTGATTACTTGGAAAAGTCATTAGAACGTTTCACTAAAGGAAAGAAAAACCTAAACATGATCTTGGATCAATCAAAAGTCAGCACTCATAACAAAGGTTTAGGTTTTGATTCTTATGCTCATCATAAATCACATGCTCCCACTGTTGTCAAAACACTTGAAAGTGGAAAATTTGAAATTGTCAATGAGCCTAAGAAAACTATCTTTAAATATCTTTGGTCTTTTATCTTCTACTATGATGAATGCAAAATGTGCTTCTCTTTGTTAAAGCAAAACATCATGTTAAGTACACTTGCACTCATTGTGGTAGAGATGGACATTTAGTAGACTTTTGCTTTAGACTAGCTAAACAACAAAAGAGAGAAAGGTTTAATGCTAGGTCTAATTTCAGAAAGGCACACTCTACTTCTCATTATGTGCCTAGGGTGAAACAAACACCTTTTGTTTCTAAAAACAGTAAAAGGCAAATCTGCTTTTGTACATAAGAATACTCGTGTTGTGCCCCTCTTGTTGTGCGTCGTGTGTCTCAAGATCGATTCCTAAACATCTTATTTCTAACCCCAGCACTGAGGCCTCGACAATTTCTCGCTTCTATGTAGGCTTCTCACGCGAGGAAGGAGAACATGTGGCTAGTGAATTTGGATGCTCACTTCATATGTTCAGGATAAGGAGAGTGTCTTTTTTCATAAAAGATGATGATGATGCTGTTGAGGATGAGATAATTGGAGGTTTACATGAGAGACTCTTCCCACGTGCTTGTGTGTGCTTGTTTTCAAGCTTCCCACGTGCTTCACATCGACAAGCGTTCAAGTGAACTTTCGTTATCTCCATGGTACTCAAGATTTTGGCATTTGGCTTTCTGCTTCCTTATGCATTAGCTTAAGAGCTTATTCTGATGTTGACTTTGGAGGATGTTGAATTGATTTGGTTCGTGCCACCTCTTGAATAATCCCCTTTTTTGAGCATATTGATATTGGATTTCACTTTCTTAGAGATCATGTTGAAAAAGAAAATATTGTGCTTCACCATGTGGATACTGAACATCAATTGGCAGACATTTTTACAAAACCTTTGTCTTCTTCTCGTTTTGCTTTTATTCGGGGAGAACTTGGGATTGTTCATCCAATGGGTTTGTTTTGAGGGGGAGTTTCCTTGCCAAGTTCTTTCACTTGATAAGCTCACTTTATCATATTTCTTTATATGTTATGTACTTGAGCTAATATATGATAATATAATTGTCTCACTTGAACTAAAAATGACATTGTAGAATTCCATGGACTGATTGCCTATAGCTAAATACTCTGTGATATCTCACTATTCTAGGCTTGATATTGAATCCTCTTGACAAATTTGGGCTATGAAGCAAGTGTGGTTTCAACTTTACTCTTTCATAAGACCTTTTAATCACTTTTGCATGTTTATAATCAAAGAAAAATGAAAAGAAAAGGGAATCAATAAAAAAGGGTTGTTAAAAGCAAAAGCCTCAAGTTATGAGCTTCAGGATGCTTTCCCTAAAAGATAAGATGTATGCTTCAAGCATGCCATTCCCTCAAAAGACAAGATGTATGCTTCAAGCATGCCACTCCAAGGAAATAAAAGAAGTATGCTTCAAGCATGCCACATGCAGTTTACTGTTTAAAGATTAAATTGGTCCACTAGATTGGAGTTGAAACTACTTGCTCGCCCTGATTTGTTATTTGCTTCAACTTTGAGCCTTTGTTTTTCTACTAAAGGTTTTGCTTAGTACTTGGCTATAGTTGACTGAATTGAGGTTGAGATGCATGTCATTCCCTAACTTGCTAAAATCACATCAAGATCATGTATTTTGCATGTTATGTGATATATAAGGTTATATGATCGAATGAGCTCATCTTTTCCTATCTTGGCACTCCCTTGTTTTTCCTTGTGAAATCTTTGCTACAGGAAAATTTTTGAACCTGTTCTCTCTTTTGTACTCTTGATGAATCCATTGTCAAAGGGGGAGAAATTAGGGAATCGTTGAAAAGTTTAAGGAAAAAGGGGGGAGAAGAAAAAGGGGGAGTTGTTTGAGAATTTTGGGAGAAGTTTGGAGAATTTTGAAATTCTTGGGCACATTGCACATTCACACACATTTTCCTTCTCAGGGGGAGATTTTGTTTTGCATTTTGGTCAAAAGGGGAATTCTGTGTTTTCTCTTTTTGGTCCTTGATCCTTTGGATTTCAAAATCTTTTGTAAAGTGAATGCCAAATGTTTATTTCTTAGTGGTGTTGCCAATGTTTTCATCAAGGGGGAGATTGTAAATCATGTGCTGAAAAATTGGCTTTGAACTGAAAAATTAACTTAGAATTGGTTTTGCAAAATGTGCTTATGCATGTGTTTGACAATTTGACAAGAAACAGTAAGTTTCGTTTTTATGCGCGGGACCAAGTTCTTAAAAGACAGTAAGTTTTACATGTACGCTGCACCAAATTTTTGGTCCGTCGTGAATGGCTTTTTGCTCGATTAGGGTTTGTGCAAATTTGGACTTTGAATTTTGATTTGTTTTTGAGATTATGAAATTTGTGAGAATTTCATGATGCTTGAAGTGGACTTTATGCAATGCTCATGTGAGTAGTTGCATGGATTGACATTGAGTCAAGTCGTGGACTTGTGCTCGGATTTGTTTTGTGATTTGTTCATGTGCAGGTATTGCTCGAAGACGAATGTGGTCGATGACGGGACCGGAACTAGGTTCATGGAGGAACCGAGGTTCGACTAGGTTCAGGAGGAACCGAGGTCTTGGTGGTCAAGGATGTCATGCGGGACGTTCGGGCTAAGAGAATGGTGCACATGAAGAATGGTTAGTCACGTGAGAATGGCAGAGGTCATTCGGCGTGCAAAGTGTTAGTCACGTGAGTATGGCGGTGGCCATACGCGTGCAAAGTGTTAGTCACGTGAGTATGGTAGGGTTGCCATACGCGTGCAGTAAGAGTTGTACTCGGCCAGGTTGGGCCAAGTAGAGTTGTGTTGAATCTGATTCCTTCTAGGAATAGGAATCGTATTCAGAACTCCTTGTGGGTTGGTGCTTTAAATAGGAGGGGTTGTCTCCTGTTGAAGAGCATCGAATTGAGGAGAGCTAGGCGCATAGAGCCTTGGGCTCAAAGTTTAGGGTTTGTACTCTTTTGATGGGAGTACTTTAGACAAAAGAAATAAAGATCAATTCTTCTAGTTCCCGCATTGCTTCAACGTTCTCTTTTTGGTTCTTATTTGCATGCTTGTTCTAGTTCTAGATTGGTTTTTGTTCTTTAAGTTTTATCTTGATTTGATCCATCAAAAACCTCTCTAGGGTATTGATCTAGTGTTTCTCAAAGTCTAGTTGATCAATCTTTTGTCGTTCTTGTTTAATCTTGAAGTTTTGATTAGATTGATTTTCGTTAAGTTCTGGAACAGCAAGCTTGCGAAGCTCATAACTTTTGATCCGTAAGTTCGATCGAGCTGATTCTTTTTGGGTTTGATTAGTATTGGAATCTAGTTTCTTGTGTACAAATTTCAGATCGTTCCGACGGTTGGATCTCCGGTAATTCTCGTTTTACCAAACCTCTGTCATTCTATTTTTGTCGAAAATGAGGCAATTATTTGGTTCTGTTTTGGGGTGAACTTTTAATAGATCAAGAATTTGGTTTTAGCTTCCGCACAATCATTCACCCCCCCTCTGATTGCTATATTCGTATACTTCGATCCTACAACTGGATATGGCGGCTTTCGCCCGATACTTCACTTACTTTTACTCCACAGAGAACCTTTCTACTATGGACTTTCTCCCGTATCGGCAAATCGACTTCTTGGAGTATGAGCGTCCCAGCCTCTGCCGACCGGACCGTCCTGATGCTGAGTGGCTCAGACATTTCATTTCTTCGGGCGTCTTTTCAGTCGGCCTTAGCTCTTCAAGCCGCACTCAGAAGCCGTCATATGAGTATTATCATCCGGCTGTTTGCGCCAGGCAATTGGGGTTTGGGCAGATCCCCCCTCGGCTAATGCTCTTCGACAGGCTTCGGGAACGGGAAGTGCTGGAGTGTCCTCTTGATGTAAACATTGCACTGGACCAGAGTGGGGAGTTGTTGATTGACTCTGTGTCTGAGGTAATCATGGCGTCCCGGTCTCGCGCGACTTTCACTCGTTGGTGGGAAGGATGGAGTCGTCAACTATTCTTTGCTTCACTGGATGAGATGCTCCATTGCTTTGATGAATCTCATCCATTACCTCCTTCGCCCCAGGTATTTTCCGATGTACTGCTTCTTTCATACTAAGCGTTCGCTGCTGATCTTCTTTTGCCGCTTTTGCACTTCTAGGGTGTCGCAGACGCGCGGTCATTGTTGTCGGCCAGCGGCAAAGCTATTGAGTTTTATGTCAACATTGCCGGGTGTACGAATGTTGGCCTCACTTCCCCAACTCTGAAAAATATCAAGAAGAGGGGGCGTGGAGGTGTACTGGTCCAGCTTCGGCACAAGAGAAAATCGGCCGATGCGTTCAAGGACCAACCTCGCCCAAGAACTGGGATGGTTGGCGCAATACGGCCGACGCCTTCTCAGGCTGGTACGGCTTCCATCAAGCGGGGTAAGTACCTATTTTGTCCGTCAACCTGCAGGTTGGTGTTTTTACTTATGGCCCCTATTTCCTCGTTATGTTTCCAGTACGGCACAAGCAGATTGCTGGCCGAAGAAGACTTATGAAGGTCTCTACTCCTTCCCCACCTGCTTCGTTGGTTCTTCAGGTATTTGTGTTTTACTTTTTGACTCTTCGCTTGATTATCCCTGAGGGTTTCGCTTCTGTTCAACCGATTGTGGGGGGGGGGGCATATTGTTAGAAGCTTCTGCAACGGCCCATGGTGCGCTCACGGCCCCAACCGTTGACTTCCCGAGGGAAATCGCTGCTGATGTTGCTCCTGAGGATACTATTTCGGAGACCATAGCAGCCGTTGTTGCGGACATTGACGAGAGTGCTGCTATGGCGGACATCCAAGCGGTTAACGCAGGACAAAGTGCTGATGTCGTCTCTGCAGAGATTGATGTGGAAGGCGTAGCAGCAGGAACTGATGTGACTACTTTCGCGGGAGTTGCCGTGGCGGTGGCGGTGCATCCCCCTATGGTCAGCCCGATGGAATCGGCCGATATCTCTCCCGCCATGGAGTCTTCAGACATCGCCCTTCCTTCGAGTCCTTGCTCAGGTGAAGAGGTACCTTTTCAGCTCGCTGTTTTTGTTCTTTTCTGAGTGTTCTGACCCTATGGCTGATGTCTTTCTCTTCAGCTACTGACGAGCACCCTCCTTGGATTCACCCCGGTGAGCTCAGCTTCTCTCCCGACGGTGCTCCTCCTGTTGTCCAGCCGCTCCAAGTAGGACTGGAACCTTCATCAAAGCCGCGGCGGGGCAAGTTGAAGCAGCTTCATCGGCTGTTAGTGCAATCAGGGCTGATGGTGCTGGACTTGTACCAGTTGGTCTCTGCTTTGCTTGCCGAAGTTACTTGTTACCTCCCGTCGCAATCTACAGACGCGTTCCGCCGGTTGCACGGGCTTTTCTTGGATAAGGACGCTGTTCGGTCAGCGCATGAACATCATCGGCAACGGGAGGAAGTTGCAAAGGAGCGTGTAGAACTTGCTCTTCAGGCAGCCGATGTGAAGAAGGAGAAGGCTGCGTTCGATGCTGCAGTCGCTTCGGCTCAAGCTTTAGTGCCGTCGAGGGCAGAGCTGGTTGATAAAATAACCCGCCTGAGGCAGGCATTAGCCGAAGCAGAGGCCCGCCTCTCCGAGATGGACCGTAAGGCTGCCTTGGCAAAAGCCGACATTCAAATGCGTCGAGCCAAAATGGTGGAATATTTCCAGCGGATCGATGCAAGAGTCAAAGCGATCACGCCAGCCCCAGGTAGTGCATCAGATGATGAAGCTCTAATCTCGAGCGTGGGTCGGGCTGCACAGGAAGCCGTTGATAGCATCATCCACCTTATCTAGATGATGTAATTGAACAACACACCTCCTTTCATCTTGTCATGTTTCTGATTCGCAACCGAACTTATCCCACATTGGGCTTGATTCGGTCTTCGGCGATTTTCTTTTCACTGTTTTTCTAAGCTCCGACCCATATACTGGTGTAATACTTCTTCAGATATTTTCCGTTGATGGCCTTGACGTATGCTTCCCCTTCCAAGGTTTCAAGTATGTATGAGTTTTCTGGTACCAGCCGATTGACTTTGTATGGCCCTTCCCATGTGGGTGACCACTTTCCGTACTTGCTGTCCCTCATACCGACTGGCAGGATAGTCTTCCATACTAAATCGCTTTCCTTGAATGACTTGGGTATGACCTTTTTATTGTACGCTCTTGCCACCCTAGCCTTGTTTTTCTGGATATGTTCCATCGTTCTTAGTTTCAACTCTGCTAAATCTTCGAGGTTATCAGCCAACGCATTCCTATAGTCCTCAGCCGATAGGGTGTCTTGCATGTTGGTTCTAAGTGAACTTATGCCGATTTCCAATGGCAATACTGCTTCTTGTCCATACACCAATTGGTACGGGGATACTTTGGTGGCCCCGTGGCCTGATACTCTATATGCCCACAGTGCATCGGCTAGTGTTGTATGCCATCCTCTGGGTTTATCGGCTATTTTTCTTTTAATCAGCTTTATCAATGCCTTGTTGGACGACTCGGCTTGTCCGTTGGCCTGAGCGTAGTATGGTGAGGAATTCAACATCTTGATCCCTAAACCTCGGGCGAAGTTTTGGAATGCCTTCAACATGAACACAGTACCTTGATCGGTTGTGTTGGTTTGTGGGATCCCGAACCGATAAACAATGTGTTCCTGTACAAACGCTATCGCTTCTGTGCTAGTGACTTTCTTTAATGGTACCGCCTCGACCCATTTTGAGAAGTAACCTGTGGCGGCCAATATGAATTTGTGGCCTTTGCTGGAAGCTGGGTAAATTTGCCCAATGATGTCGATTCCCCACCCGCGGAATGGCCAGGGTTTCACAATTGGGTGTAAAGCCGCAGCGGGGGCGTTCTGTATGTTTCCGAACTTCTGGCAGTCTTGGCACCCTTTGTAATATCGAAAGCAATCTTCCAGCATTGTCGGCCAATAATAGCTAGTGCGCCTAAGCAACTATTTCATCTTATGGGCCGATTGATGAGTTCCACAAATCCCTTCGTGGACTTCTCCCATGGCCGATTTAGCCTCCTCAGTACTGAGGCAACAAAGGAGTAATCCTTCTAGCGTCTGACAATATAGGATATTATCGATTATCACATATTTCAGCACTTGCCTTTTAGTCTTTGCGTCTGTCCCGGCTGAGGGATCTGCGAGGTAAGCTATGATCTTCGTGCGCCAATCGGAGGTTGTCAGGCACAGCACCCTTTTCTCGGTTGTTTCACAATCGGTCGATCACTCAAGGGATACATACCCTGATGCTTGCAGAGCCAAGGCATTGGCCCGATCATTGTCTTTTCTGGGGATATGGCTGATGGTGACAAAATTGAACGTTTTTATTAACTCATGGCAACGTGCCAGATACTGGATCAGTACTTCGTCATAACAATTGAATTTCCCTAGCACTTGTTGGACCACCAGCAGGGAATCCCCAAAGGCTTCAACGGAATCCGCCCCGATGTTCTACATTATTATTAATCCCTTAATTAAGGCTTCATACTCAGCCTGATTATTTGAGCATTGGCTATCCAGCCTAAAGGCAAACTCGTAGTGATGTCCCTTGGGAGACACCAGGACTATTCCGATGCCATCTCCTTCCTTGCATACTGACCCATCGAAGTATAGTCACCAGGGGGCAAGGCTTACTAACCCACAAGCAGGGGTGTGGTCTGTAATGAAATCGGCTACTACCTGTCCCTTCATTGCTTTAGCCGATTCGAACGTGAGGTCGAACTCTGTAAGCCTATAAGCCCATTTCCCGAGTCGCCCTTTCATTATAGGGGCCGACAACATGTATTTTATGACATCTGTGTTACCAAGGACGGTGCACGTTGATGTTAATATGTAATGTCTCAGCTTCGTGCATGCAAAGTAGAGGGACAAGCAAAGCTTCTCGACCGGTGGGTATCTGGTTTCTTCATCTATCAACCGCTAGCTTAGGTAAAATGTCGGTTGTTCTTTTCCTTTGATTTCTTGCATAAGAACTGCCCCGATTGTCATTTCTTCTGCCGATATATATAACCTGAATGGTGCTCCCTTTTGTGGTGCTATCAACACTGGCGGCTTTGACAAATATTTCTTGATATCATCGAAAGCCTCTTGCTGCTCTTGTCCCCATATGAATTCTTGATTCTCTTTCAATCTCAACAAAGGGGTGAATGTGTTGATCCTCCCTGATAAATTCGAGATGAACCTCCTCAGATAATTAATTTTCCCGATCAGTTTCTGCGGGTCCTTCTTGTTCTTCGGAGGCTTCGTATCGGCTATGGCCCTGACTCGTTCTTGGTTTACCTCTATTCCTCTTTCGTGTACCATGAACCCAAGAAACTATCCAGCCGATATTTCAAATGCACACTTCAATGGATTCATTTACAAATCGTGCATTCGGGTCTTCTTGAGAACTTCTTCTAAGTCGACTAAGCGCTGTTGATCTCCTGCTGATTTTACCACCACGTCGTCTATATAGATTTCCACAATGCAGCCGATCAACTTATGAAAAATCATATTCATAGCCCTCTGGTATGTAGCTCCAGCGTTTTTCAATCTGAAGGTCATAACAACCCACTCAAATAGTCCTAGTGCTCCAGGACATCTGAAGGCCGTTTTATGAACATCGGTTTCGGCCATGAAGATCTGGTTGTAGCCTGCATTGCCGTCAAGGAAACTGATGATTTTATGCCCGGATGCAGCGTCGATAAGCATATCGGCTATAGGCATCGGGTACTCGTCTTTGGGGGTGGCTTTATTTATGTTCCTGAAATCAACGCACACTCTAATCTTCCCATTCTTTTTTGTTACCGGAGCGATGTTGGAAACCCATTCAGCATACCGACATGGTCTGATGAACTTAGCTTCTAACAATCGTTCTATTTCCTCTTTGATCTTGTCGTACATTGCCGGGTTAAAACGTCTCGGTGGTTGCTTGAACGGCTGATACCCAGATTTTACTGGTAGCCGATGTTTGACAAGTCGACGATCCAAACCAGGCATATCATGATACTCCCAAGCGAAGCAGTCATTGTATTTTCTTAATAATTTTACAAGACTTTCTTTGTACTCGGCATGCAACTTAGCATTAATGAAGGTTGGCCTTTTCCAATCTTCGTTTCCTATGTCTACTTCTTCCAACGGATCGACTGAGGTAAATCATTGTCCGAGTCTCTCGTCGTCTTCAAAGTCCCCGATAGCCTCGGAACTATCGGCCATATATTGACAGCTCCTTGATGATCTTGTGTTCAGGAAGGCTTCCATCGTCGCATGATTTCACTTGTTCGATCAACTGCATTGGGCCTTATGCTGATCGGACTTATGTTTTCGTCATTGATGCACACAAAGTCATAGTCTTCTAGTGCTTTACCTGAGATGCACTTGGCTCCTTCATGTGGCCAATCTTCTTTGCAAAGTATGCATCAACATTGGCTGTTGCTCTATTAATCGATTCTCCTGTTATTACAAAATTTATGGCCATTTCGTCATGGTGTGCTTCATGCACATCTACTTGCTCTTCACTGCTATTTCCCATTCCAGGAGCAAGTTCTTTTAGTTTTTTCTCCACCAATGTGTGCGCACACATTATTTCCGGCGGCTTCTTCCAATGGAAGGTTCAGATCTGGAATTGCCTTTTCCACAGGCTTCTTTCCAGTGCCAAGTCTCAACTGGCTCCCCTTCTTGCTTTGGGGCATTTTTGTGATTGGTTGTAGTAAGTCCTCTTGCCTAGTTTTCCCCAGACGTCTCCGGGTACTTTGGGTTTGAGAAGCCAGATTTTCTGTTCTTTTTCTTTGAGACATCTGGACAGGATGAGGGATACCTTTTGCTTTCTTTGGTATTTCAACCCTCTCTGGTGCATTTCTTGCTGGTACATGCGACTTAACCACGCTCTTCAGATCACAAAAATGATTAGACAGTTCATTTGCTAGATTCTGCAAATTAAGTATCTTCTGGACTTCTTGATTTGCTTCATTAGTGCGAGGGTCATGCGCGGGGATCCCAGTGGAATGCCACATTATTTCCTAGCATTTTTCATCCAATGGTTGATTCTCTCCCCCTAATGACGGGAAACGGTCCTCGTCAAAGATACAGTCAGCGAATCGGGCTGTATGCAAGTCTCCAGTCATGGGTTCCAAATACCTGATTATGGATGCACTCTCATAACCAACGTATATCCCAGACTTGCGGAGAGGGCCCATTGCATTCCGCTGTGGGGGTGGTATAGGTACATATACCATACAACCAAATTTTCTAAGATGGAAAATCTTCAGGATGACCCCTTGCACTAGTTGCATAGGTGAATGGATGTTGTAGGCCGATGGTCTATAATTGATGAGTGCTGCTGTGTGCAGGACTGCATGTCCCCAACAAGTTTTGGGCAAGTTACAACTCTGTAAGAGCGGTCTGGCAATGAACTTAATCCTCTTTATTAGTGCTTCAGCTAGCCCATTTTGCGTATGGATGTGCGGTACAGAGTGCTCAACAGTTATTCCAGTTGCTGTGCAATAATCATCAAATGCCTTGGAAGTAAAATCGTCGGTATTGTCCATTCGAATGGACTTTACGCGATGATCAGGAAAAGCATTCTTAATTCTGATGATCTGCGAGATCAACTTTGCGAATGCATGATTCCTTGTTGACAGCAAACATACATGCGACCATTTCGAGAAAGCATCAATGAGTACCATGAAGTACCAAAACAGCCCTGACAAGGGCTGAATCGGGCCGCAAATATCCCCCTGAATGTGTTCCAGGAATGCAGGGATTTCATGTTGCACTTTCATAACAGAGGGTCTTGTTATTAATTTCCCGGTGGCACATGCATGGCACACAAAATTTTCATGATTAAGTAAATTTTTAACATTAATGCCATGACTTTGTGAGTTGTTAACTATATTTCTCATCAATCTAAGACCAGGATGACCTAATCTACAATGCCATAAAGAAAATAATTCAGAGCTTCTAAATACAGTCTTCAAAGAAGTATACACTGCATGTGCATTGATTTTAGTGTAGTACAACCCAGATTCATATGAGGGACATTTTCCTAATACCATTTTTTCCATATTCCGCGTGCTTCACAATACACAAATGCTCTTTGCCATTTTCTTCATTGGTTTTTACGTAAAACCCATTGGCGCGGATATCTTTAAAACTTAAGAGAGTGCGAGTTGATTCAGGGTACAAAAGAGCTTCTTCAATTACCGAAGTTGTACCCATTGGCAATATAATTGTGGCTCTTCCGGAGCCTATTATATGCATATCGCTTTCTGCAATTGTCATAATTCTTCCAGCGTTCTTCACGATCGTCTGGAAGTATTTTGACTCTCTTAAGATGGTACTTGTTGTGCCACTATCAACAATGCATATTTCCTCAATTGGGCGCTACACGATTTCTAGATGAAAAGAAATATAATTCTAATCAGACAGTGGCAAAGTAATTCAAAAATTGCTTGCTAATATAAAATACTGGAATAAAGGATAAACTGCATATTTATTCATGAGAAAGAAAATACTCTTCTAGAGCTTGCCATTCATTATGTAATCTGATGTCTATGTGAGATAGTTCTGATCATTCGGGGCCAGTTCTTCAAACTCATGTTTGACAATGCTAGATCTTTGCATATTCATAAGGTTCTTTCATTAGATTACTGCGTGCAATCTAATAGAAAGTAGCTACTAGATTCAATAAAATATATAATTAAATTCTCATGAATTTCCAGCAAACTAAAAAAAACAATAATTGCAAGATTCATAAATACAAGATTCATAAATGCAATATATAAAGATTCGTAAATACAGCTTCCTGCATGTGTGTGATCGGCTTCGTGCATGTGATTAGATTCATGCGTGCGATCGGCTTCGTGCGATCGGCTTCATGCGCGCGATCGGCTTCGTGCTATCGGATTCATGCGCACGATCGACTTCGTGCGATCGGTTTCATGCGTGCGATCGGATTCATGCGCGCGATCGGCTTCGTACGATCGGATTCATGCGCGCGTTCGGATTTCGTGCGTGCCGCACGGTGCCGCTTCGTGTGCGCATTACAATTTATGGATCAAAACAATAATTGCACAATTCATGAATTCATAAATGCGAAAAATAAATTCTCGTGAATTTCTGGTATTTTAAAGAGGGCAATAATTGCAAAAATACATACAAATATTCACAAATGCAGAAAATAAGGCTAAATACAAATTAAAACATAGCCAAATAATTTTCTGAATTTTTCTAGGAATTTTCAGGATTTTCTGGCAATTTTTCAGAAGTTTTTAATCAATTTTCTGAATTTCTTATCATTTTCGGAAAAAGAAAATAGAAAAATAGAAAAAACGGAGGGCAAGGGGGGTCTTTTCCCCTCCCTGTGCGCACCCACCGGTTTCAATCCGGTTTTCTCCCCCTTTTCATGCCCGTTCAGGACTTCAAGTCCTTTGGTTCTTGGTCTTTGGACTTCATGTTCAGGAGTTTCAACTCCATTCAATGGAGTAACTAGGAGCATGTGTCCTGGGCGACGAGGGGTGCGGGCCCAGTGGGGCGCAACGAGGCGGCAGCCCGGTGCGATGGCACGGCAGCTCGGCTCGGCGGGCGCGGCAGGCCGTCGGGGCCGGCGCTGCAGGTCGGCGACGGCGGGCGCGGCGGCCGAGGACGCGTGTGGGTGCAGCTTCAAGCGGACGCGGGCGCGGCGCAATGCACTTCATGTGCGAGGAGACCGAGCCGGAGGCCGGTGATCGGCGGGCTGTGCCGAGCCAGGCCAGTGGTTGTGCGCGGCCATGCCGGTCTTGGCGGCGCTTCATGCCTTGTGGTTCGATGCTTCATGGCCTCAGCAGCACTTCGTGGCTGGCACGGCCGGTGGCTTTGTGCCGTGTCTATTCTGTACTGTAGTTTCAATGTACAATAGCCTCTACAAATCGCAGCTTCATGCCACGATCTGTAGATCAGATGCATAGTTATAGCTTCGTGCTACTTGATGTATTCATACTGTTTATTGAAAAATCAAAAACATCGTGAACTCATGTGTCACGAAGATGTGTGCATATATTCAACACGAGAGATTAGATCAATCCCGTGTTCTCACCTTCCTCACCTTTCAATCTGTCTCTGCGGTAGAACGTCGTGCTGATAACGTGTTAGACAACTTCGCTATCGAATAGTTCGGGGTTGCCTAATAGATCTAAACTTGAGAACAGAGAGAGATACAGAGGGAGAGAGACACAATATGTGGAGGGATTGCTCTACTTTTATTATTCTGATTGCATGTGTACAATGGGGTGACCCCCTGCCTCCTATTTATAACCTACTGCTAGGGTTTCGGGAGAGTCCACATGGGCTACATAGCCGAGTTTCCTAACAATTAAACCTCTTAACTAACAAATGGTTTTATAATTTGAATAGATACCACCCAATTTTTTGTGTTATGGACTTTGCTTCACAAAAAAAGATAATATGTTCTTTCAAGCATATAATTCTTTCAAGCATGCATGAGAATTTGAGGCTACCTACTCTCACCTTCCTCTGAACACGCAGTAGCTCGGCTGTAGGTTGAAGAAGACGGCGGCAATGCTCTCGTGAGCTCCTTGGTCGGTAGCTGCAATCATCAAGGGAAGAAGCTAAGAGATTGTGAAAATTCTAAAAAGAAACATGATGCTCGTGAGCTCACCAACTCAGCTTTAGGGCTGGAAAATAAGCTCGTGGCTCGGCTCGGGCTCGGACCGAGCCTGGCTCGTGGCTCGGACCGAGCTCGAGCCGAGCCTATTTTTTAGGCTCGCAAAAACACCGAGCCGGCTCGTGAGCCAAATTGGCTCGGCGGTCCAGCCCATGCAGGGAATTTAGTATGACTAATGACTTATATTTTTAGGAAAAATATGATGAAGATGATGTTGAGACAATTCCATTTCCTACAAGTGTGATAGAGAGCAACTAATCAACTACTATTATTTAGTAGTAACTAGTAAGTTAATATTATTCACTGTAAATACATGAATTATTGTATATATATTTAATTTCCTGATAAAATGTTCTGGCTCGGCGAGCCAACGAGCCGGCTCGCGAGCCGACCTCGAGCCGGCTCGGCTCGTTTCCAGCCCTACTCAGCTTTCACTGACAAGGAAGGAGGAGACGTGGTGAGCTTTAGTTCAGAGCAATGGAGGAAGGACGTGACTTCGCAGTGAAGCTCCCGGCCGCAGCTGTAATGGAGAGGGCAGGGCGTGGTTAGGAGCCTGGGGAACCCTACGACCAAGGAAGAACGGAGGAGGAGCTCACCCGGCGTCGTGTTGCGAGGAGACGTGCTCGCCGATCTGGTTGAGAGCGCTCGGCGTTCTCGCGTCAGCTCGATGAGCTCGAGCTAGTGGACCGGGAGTGACGAACTGAAGTGTGAGAGCTTTAGAAGGGCTTAAATGTGGTAGGTAGTGTGGCTGGCGAGGTAGCAAAGTAGTTTAATGGAGTGGGCAAGATCTGGCCACAGAAGACACGTGTTGGAAGCGCTCTGCGCATGCGCACGCATGGCTCGCGCTGCGCCCGTGCGTGGCAAGGGCGGAGTGTGCTGTGGTGATGCCATGAGGTCACGAGACGGTGAGGTACGGCGCAAGCACAAGTGGAAGCAGCGAGGCTTCAATGCGACATACGGCGTGAGCACTGGAGAATAGTTTCTATTTGGAACAATGGTTCAGATCTCCTTGCTAGAAGAATTTATCCTATTTTTGTTTAGCTCTTAGTAGTCCTTATGGGTGTTGATACTTGGTGGGTGTTCTTCTGCAAAACCTAGCTCAGGTTCCTGATTTGCCACAGTTACAGAGCTTGGTGGATCATCCCAAAAATGTCGGCGATCTGCTGATTGTAGCTGTTACCCAATACGGTGATCACCGTGATCTCCATCTACAAGTTTCCACTTCTCTTGCTATTGTCGGTTTAGAATTCAGGAAGCTTCGGATTCTTGGCATTCGTTGTAAGCCATGGCTGCTGGGAGTTGTAATCAGCAATAGCTCTCTTACATTCAGGGTTCAGTTTATCGTCGATAATCGCACGATTATCGCCGATTATCGACATATCGACGGCGAGCGAAACGTATTGCGAGTGGCAAACCGAGAGATTTCAAATTCAAAAATAGATAAAATTTGAAAAAATTTATCCAGAAATTTTCTAAAATTAGTGCTAATATATTTGTGTCATCTGAGATGAAATTAGTTTAAATTTTTTTGAATTTGACAGATCTTTTAAACCAAATTACGAAATTAGAAATTGAAAATGGAAAATGGTGAATAGTATGGTGTAACATCCTCATTTTCGCCTTCTGGAAGAAAAACCTAATTTAAATAAAGTAATTCAAAAGTTGGAGTTTCATTGGTGTTTATATTAACCTGGCATCCAATCCAACCCAAAATCGCGATTCAATTCCTTCCTATTTAAAAATCGGATTTTCCAAATTCCGTGCATTGAAAGTTCACCCGAGTCCAGAAATGCTCCAAAAATCTCCAAACCACTTCTAAAATGTTCCAAATATTCCTAAATGATTTTAGGAATTTATCCCCGAATTTTTGGACCTCCGTTCCTATTTTATCTCGCGCGGCTTTTGTTAAATGCCCGCAATTCGCTCCGGAATATTAAATTCCACAAATTTCGTCCAAATTCAACCAAACCAATTCCATTGAGTTCCAAATATTCTAAAATGGCTCTAGGAATTTTTCCGGAATTTTTAGGCCATTTTTCCTAATTTTTCTCTAGGGCGGACCGTTTACGTAAAAGAGGGCCAATGAGGGAGTGACATGTGGCACATGAATAGTGTCATCTTCAACCTCTAGCCATGCATGGGGGATGAAGCTTCAAGCTTGCAAAAATGGAGGAAGCTCTCTTTAATCACTCCTAACTCCCTCCACGTAACTCCAATCGACGAACGGCCGGTTGCGTTGGATTCGGAGCGTCGTCCTCTTCGCATTCCCCACCACCTCTCGCCGGAGAACTCGCCGGAATTCGTACGGGCGCCCAAAAATCGAAAACCGTCCATTCGCATTCAAATCGCAATAACTCGGCCGTTTCTCATCCAAAAGCCGCGCCACCACTTCCAATCTCACCGTATAAAAGCCCTCTTCCCGGTGGTATGATCCTCCTTTGGCATCTCCCCTCCATTCAATCTCTAGATCAAGAAAACCGAGCACGGGTCACTTTTTCGGTGTTCTTCGCGTTCGTCGTTGGTTCTTCTTCTCCGGTGAGCCATTCTTCTTGTTTCTTAGTTCCTTATGACCGTAAGGAAGTCTAGGAGCTCATCCAACCATTGGTTGTAGGTTGCATCAATCGGAGGCGACGAATTTCGCGTTTTTCTCAATCCGGCCGAAACTCCGTTCTTCGTCGAATTCATCATCTCTGGTGAGTTTGGATCAAATTCCTTCCTTTTCTAGGTCCCTAAGGATGTTATCTAGAGGTTTTAGCTTTTTGTTTGGATTGATTCCATGCAAAAATGAGTTAGAAATCCAATTTTTAGAGTTTTGTTGTAGTCTCTGTTGTTTGAGTGCTCTCTGTTGTTGGTTGGAGCCTTGCTCATGCGTGTGGGGCCATGCCCGCGCAGCTCCCTCGCCGGCCGCCGCCGCCACCCACCGGCCGCCGCTGCCGGCCGCCGCGCCGCCACCCCTCACCGCCGGCCCCACTCCCTCTCTCTCTCCCTTCCTCTTTCTCTATCTCTCTCTCTCCTCCATGGATGGCATGGCAAGCTTCAAGAGGAAGCTTCCTCTTTTCCTCTCTCTCTATGAGCGTGGGCCCCACTGTCATACACTTCAAAGCCAAGTCAAACCAGTCAAAGTCCGGTCAAAGCACAGTCAAACGATTGACTCGGTCAAAACGGAATATTCCGGGAATATTCCCGATTTTCCAATTATTCGAAATTCAAACTTCGGAAGCTCATAACTTTCTCGTCCGAACTCCGTTTGATCCCATTCAAATTTCTAAATTCATCTAAAATCAAGATCTACCTGCCAGTATTATTTTTGTATTTTTTGATTTTATTTATTTTCTGTTATTTATTTATCGCCTCGTTTTGCGCGCTGTAGTCGAGGCCGACGCCGATCACGACCCCGCCACGGTTCTCACTGCGTCTGACGACCTACTCGCGACAGAAGGCAAGTCTCTTTGATGCATCTTGATCCCAAGATTGTGAACTTGTTTTAAATGTTTTATACAATTGCATGCTATCTTTTATCATATTTCAAGCATAAGTATTTAGTTACTCCCATTTGCAATATTCCTCCTTTGTGATTGATATCCATGTTACTTGTAACCCTAGGACATTGTTTATACCGTGCTTATGCTTATACGGTATCCTTTGCGATCTAGTTCTAGATTTGCTTAGGATCGCTTTCCGATGAAAACAACCCATGGGTGGGATTATTCAAAAGAATGTTATCAAATGTGATTTGAAGGTTATTACTATGATTATAGTATTGTTTTCTAAAATAAAAAGAAAAGGGAAAATGATTTCGACTTGGGCGGCATGGAATGTCGGGTGGGAGCGGATCGAGTCTGGATCCTATTGTGCAAGTACCGCCCCAAGTCATATAAGGACCGATGCTTATGATTGCCATTTTAAGCAATACCGTACTACCACATGTCTATAATGGTACGACCTGGCCAACTAATTTGTAGAAGCCTAGTTTAGACTCACCATTCGGTTGAATGTGAATGCCGGATGGAGGCAATGTTGTTTTTCTCACACGGCGCAAGAGGGGCTTCAGATCTTGGCGGTTGGAACCCTAACAATGGTGAAACCTCAGCGGGTGGGTCTAGCTAGGTAGAAACATTGTAACGGCTTTGTCACGATCTCTCTGCCGGCATACCAAAGGAAGTGTGCTAATAGCTTGGCATTAAGAGATGATCGTGTCTTGTGGGTAAAGCTGTACACCTCTGCAGAGTAAAACTATTCGAATAGCCGTGCCTACGGTCAAAGGCAAAGCGAGGAATGCTTTCATATTGGTAGATTTTGATTTTGGTTTCGAAAACTGAAAAGTTTTTTGTTTTGGGGTTCGGGAGTGGTTAGAACTCTCGGATGTGATTTGGCGGATAGAGCCAACCAGGTGGAAAGAACCTGTGTTTGTATTTGACGGATGGAGTCACCTGATTAACCCTGATCCTTTAAAATCTGGCGGATAGAGCCTTTTATATCGGTGATGGTGGATAGAACCTCACTACGATATTACATAATTCAATGATTAAAAAGAATTGTGAAAAGTTGCTTTGTGAAATGCTATTACCTAAGTATGGTTTAATAAAATTTGGCTTTATGCAAATGAACCCTACTAAGCTTCCTTTGGAAAGCCCACATAAGCATACTTTCCCAGACTTGCGGAGTACGTTTGTACTCACGTGCTACACCAACATGTCATCATCAGAAAATTATCAAGATGCGACTGAGGAGGGCAAATTCTACGCGGAGGAGTACGAGGAAGGCTGTCAGGAGGACTAGTCGCGTTCCTAGTCGTTGCCTATGGCGTTTTGGCGTCTGCCCGTTTCGCTTTGGTTTCCGCTGCTTTGTTTCCGGTCTTTTGACCGAGTATTGTAATAATGGCCTTGTGGCCCGTACTTGAATATTTATAATACAATTTCGTTTTGTTAGGCAATGAAGTATCACTGTGACTGTGTGTACTAGCTACTGATCTGGGACTAGTACGGAAATGCACAGGAGATTCTGGATAGCTGATCCGGGGTCTCACATATGGGCTGCACAGTATTGGCCCATTCGGCCCACAAAGTTTTTGCACATTTTTTATGACCTATCTGGCTTCTCCCACCGGGTCACCTGACTCCCAGACAGAAGCCACGCAACTTTCCCCAAACACCCGGCCAAATCCGACGAGGAGCAAGCAGCTTTCGCCACCACGACGGCGATTTTCGCGAGGGAAGCAGCGATTTTCGTCGCCACGGCAACGATTATCTCAGAGATTTGCGCCACGGCAGCAGTTCCGTCGCCGGTGGCGATTATCGCAGCCACGGCAGCGATTTTCGTCGATACTTGAGCGATTTTCCCCGATGCGGCAAGGATAATCGGCAGGCCCCCAGATCCATCGTCGGTGGCGATTCCCCACGCCACGGCTGAGATTTTCGCTGAAGCGGCAGCGATTTTTCTCGCCACGACAGCGATTATCGCCCAGGGTTGCGCCACGGCAGCAGATCCGTCGCCGGTTGCGATTATCGCAGCCACGGCAGGGATTTTCGTCGCCACATGAGCGATTTTCCCTGACGCGGCAGAGATAATCGGCAGGCCCCCCAGATCCATCGTCGGTGGCGATTTTCATCGCCGCGGCAGCGGTTTTCCCAGCGATTTTCCTTGACGCGGCAGCGATTTTCCTCGCCACGGCAGCGATTTTCGACAGAAAAGTGGGGATTTTCGGCAGGTTGCCACGGTAAGTTTTTGTAGTTTGCAGTATGTGCTTTAAGTGTTATTGTTGCCACGGTAAGTTCTTGGTGACAATGTAGAAAGCTTAAATAGATTAACTCACATGAATGCATGCATTACAATTTCGAACTATCTATTTTGCATTGTGCATTATCAGTTGGATATATGTACATTATGTGAAATGCATGTATGTTGATTACTTGTTGTTCTGCATTAGCAGCTGTCAAACCAGGGGGACGTTGTGTGGGAGCACGGCGATAAGGTCGGGACTGGATTTCGATGCAAGTACTGTCACCAAGAGAAGAAAGGAGGGGGTGCAACCCGACTGAAGCACCTTTTGGCGGGGCGCGGTAAGAATGTTGTCCATTGCAATCAAGTTCCAGCGGATGTTCGCGAGTACTTTCAGCGCGACCTAGACAGGATGAAGGATAAGAGGAACGGAAAGAGGGAGGAGAGGCTTTGAAAGGAAGCAACAACTGCAGCTTTCCCGCTTAGGAGAAGTGCATATTCAGAGTACACAGGTGATGCTAATGAGGAGGATCAACTGCAGCATGCCATGGCTGCCTCCAGGGCGGAGGCAGAATTTATCAGTCGGACAGGTGGCAGGTATGAGCACGGTGGAGGTAGTGGAACCTCTAGAGGGGCTAGAGGAAGTGGTGGTGTGTTGTCGAGGATGTTGCGAAGTTCGTCGCAAAGGGAAAGGCCAGCTGTGGGGGATTACAACATTGCTACGGCCCGTGGCCCTGTGCAAACAAGGATTGACACTGGGCAATGGTCACAAAAGGGGAGGAATGCGAGGCAAGCGATTGGCTCAGCTTGGGCCAAATTCTTCCACACGGCTGGTATCGCGGGGAGGAAAGCAGACAATCTGTACTTTGTTAGTGCTGTGAGGGAAACTCAAAAATGGGATAAATGACATTTCGATTGTATCCATTTGTATGCCGAGTAATTGCTTACATTTTCACCCGTTGTCTTCATTTGTAGGCGAGGGTGTTCCATCTCCGAGTGGGAGAGATATAGACGGGAAGTATTTAGACGATAACGAATCAGACATACGGGAGAAGATGGCGAAGTTTAAGAAGGAATGGCCTACGTATGGCGTTACAATAATGTGCGATTCTTGGACTGGGCCAACACGCATGAGCATTATAAACTTCATGATATATTGCAATGGCACTATGTTCTTTCACAAGTCCGTTGATGCAACGGGCCAAACTCAGGATGCCCCCTACTTACGCAAGGTACTTGCTTTCATTGTTGCTCTTCTAAATCTGTTGTAACTTGTAAGTATGCATCATGTACTGCAAGAGATCATTTTGTTTGTTAATGCAGGAAATTGCCTCAGTCGTTGATGAGGTTGGTTCGAAGAATGTTGTGCAGATTATCACAGACAATGGTTCTAACTATAAGAAAGCATGCAAACTCATCACACAGGAGCACCCCAACATCGTGTGGCAACCTTGTGTAGCCCACACGATTAATTTGATGCTTAAGCAGATTTGAGAGTTTCCTGACCATGCCTCTGTCATTGAGAGTGCAAGGAAAATCTGTCGATGGCTATATAACCATACGAAGTTGCATGCTATGATGAAGAAGCATATCGGGGGCGAGTTGGTCAAGTGGAATGCTACGCGCTTAGGAACAAACTATATATTTTTGGATAGTTTCCTTCGTCGCAAGGACAAGTTCTTGCAATGGATGGCCTCAGAGGAATTTCTATCATCGCGCTTCATTGATAACATCGAGGGGAGGTCCGTACACTCTAATCTGTCGAGTTTGGACTGGTGGGATAACCTTCGGTCGGTTGTTGCCTCCGTGGAACCGTTGTATGCATTCTTGCGTTTCGCTGATCAAGACAGGGTGTCTACGTTGAGCGAGGTATTATTACGGTACAACATCATGCGGCAGGAATATGATAGCTTATTCCACGATGTTTCAGCTACATTCAACAAGTACATAGCCGTGGTGGACCGAAGAATGGCTGACTTAACGCAAGATACTTATATTAATGCCGGTAATGCATTCTTTTATGAGAAAACTTGGCTTATACTTGCGTATGTACTTGTACTGACATGTTTCGTGCAACTTCATGTAGCTGCTGCCTTGAACCCCCGGATGCACTATGCGTACGGTACGACAAACACTTTCTTGCCTAATCTACGAGATGCGTTTGAAGTGTTGACTGAAGATATTGATAGCGCTGCTCAGGCTATTCTCGAGGCTGAAGTTTTCAGAAGGAAGAATGGCATGTTCGCGGGTGCACTAGCTGCGAAGATGGCACATGATAATAGAACTTCCCCTGGTATGTTCTTTTTGACATCTTAAATGTAATACCACTCTCGCTGGAACTTATTGTGCTCTTTGTTAACTTGTAGCACATTGGTGGGGTGTGTTCGGTTCGGACACACCGACACTCCAGAAGTTCGCCATGCGGATTGTTTCGCATTGCACTTCTTCCAGCGGGTGCGAGCGCAATTGGAGTACGTTTACGTTCATCCATACCAAAGTTCGCAACCGCTTATCCTACAAAAAGCTCCATAAGTTGGTCTACGTTAACTACAATCTTCGGCTACGAATTCAAGCTGAAGAAAATCAGAGGTGCACAGAGGCAGATGATCCATTCCAGCGTCTTATGGAGCTTACACTATGCGATGCTGAAAATCCAATCCGACAGTGGATGGAGAAAGGGAGGTCCAATGCTGATCCCTTGCTTGATGAGGAGGACACAGAGAGTGACACCCCCCTCCCATCGCACATTGTAACATATCTGGTGGACCCTGTTACATTGCGAAAGCATACTGGCGCTACAAGCATCCCGGAATGGGCCGACAAGACAGTGGGTGATAGTCACACTAGGAAGAGGAAGCACCCAACAGTTACGACAAGGTTTTCCACAAAAAAGAGCCCCATCCAAAAAAAAGGGGAAGGGTCCCACAGATATCGGGAGTGATGACTCAACTGATAGCACTCCTAGAGACCGTCAAAGCCCCCCCGTACCAAGAGTCCAATGATAGCAGCTCCAAGTCGGATAGCGATGGGGGTGAGCCCGATGATGATACCCCTCTCGCTCCCACTTCCCACTCAGAAGGACAACGTCCTGTAGAATTTACAGGGGAGTCCCAGTACACTCATGCTACACAAGATAGAGACCATGGGGCTCCTCAATCACAAAGGATGACTATTGCAGGAAAGGACCATTCGCATAGCCATGCCGAATCACATGATAGCTGTAGCTCATACAGTGCCACGGAGACGCAACAGAGTTATGGCTCATGCGGAGGCTATGACTACGCCATTCCGGATGCTCGTGCACAAACTCCCACCCGATGGGTCTACGAGTGGCAAGATCCCGACTTTTATACCTTGTTGTACCAACAGTGGGAAACGACTAGCCCTTGGATGGGTCAAAGTTGGCACGAATACAAGGCGGAGTTGCTATCTACACGAGGATTGCTGATGATGTCTACTGAGGAGTACAACACAGCCAACCCAGTGTACACTCAACAATACTACTTGTAGCCCGAAGGTAATGTTTTATTTGTATATTTCATTTTATTGCAACTCCATTTTTACTAATGTAGCATTCATGTAGGTCCAACACTAAAAAATTTGGCATGACCTTTGCTATATTTCTATGACAATAGAAGGACGACAAAGCTATGGCAATTGGAAACTGTCGGGACCCCGAATTTGCAAATCCGGACCCTCTGTGTATTCAGCACTAGTCCAGGAACGCGCTAGTGCACACAGTCTTAACATCGGTAAATATCACAATCATACCATTCGATATTATCAAAGTACTTTATTTAAATAACTAAATCGTTACTCGACCTTATGGCCAAGTTACAATTTTATGCCTCGCAAGGCTAAACTTATTAATAGAGAGATAATATCAGATGATAATCAATTAGCTTAGTGGCGCCATCCAAGATACCACAGTAACCGATCGGGCTCGCATCCCTAAGTAGACGGATCCTCTTGGAGTTCCTCCTCCAAAGTCGGGCGTAGTCTCCTCTTCAACTGGTGTTGTGTTGAGGCAAGGGTGAGTACTTGGTACTCAAAGAAGTCATGCACGTAATGCAAGCTAATATACTATATGCATGGCTTGGTACAAAGGAATAGCTCAAGGTATATTTGCGAAATGTGACTTTTGACAAGTAATATAAGTAGATTCGAAAGCAGTAGAAATAGGTAAAGCATAAATAACTTTTCAAGAAGTTTAATAAACATTTTCCCCATCCTAAACCACATTTCCATCATCTTCGTTATTAAACCAACCCAACCTTTCAAACTAAAGTTATTTTTGAGAAAATCTAACCCTTGACTGTAATTCCCGAGCGATGTCCAATACCGTGGACACGGCTATTCGAATAGATTCTAAACTCTGCAGAGGTTATGCACTTTACCCACAAGATACAGTCAAACACCACAAAGGCGAGTTCCCGTAACAAAGTCTTTCTAAACCTCTAACAATACAAGTGGTCCTCCCTGCTATTAAGACTAACCCTTCCTTCGCTTAAGGCGAAGTCTAGGCCAATCAACCGTTAGATGGGTACTGGCCTCACTCCAGACGCCCCCCGCACAACATACACAAAGGGTGTAGTTGACCTCCCGAGGTCCCACAGTGCGTTATTAGCAACTTAGTCAACTAGGTCCGTCCCATTACGTACATGTGGTTGCACGTTAGACCCAGTTCAAAGGCTTGCAAGGTTAAGTCCTTAGGATGACCAGGGCAAGACTACCCAAGAACCAAATCAACACTCCCAATGCCACAACCGCCCACTGATTACTCTTGCCACATGCCCCGATCGAAATCGCTTATCAAACCCCGCTTGATTACCATGCACCACGTGCCATCAACATCACATGATACTTTTCCAAAACAGGTTCAATATATCATTAAGTCAATATTAACATTTGATTGTCCAAAATCATGTCATGAGCACGAAAGCGTGCTCTAAGCGATACTACAACGTTCTAAACCCATGTTGGCAATTTAATAATGTCCAACTAGTAATCCACAACTAGGGTGACAAAGGGTCATGGCACATACTTAAATAATCAAGGTGTCATACAGCAAATTGGTACTTATCTAACCCCATGTTTAAACCAAGTATTTTTCTAATTGAACTAGCATGCAATAGTTTAAATCAAAATAGATTTCGAAATAGGATCAACATGGTCAAAGCACAACTTGCCTTCAAAAAGTACTTGCTCTTGGTCTTGAGTTGGATCCTGAGTCAATACTTCTCCTTCGAATCCTTCCCAAGACTTCAACGTCTACTCGTAAAGCGTGCAAATAGCAAATACACAAATAAACAATAGGCAAAAAGTGCCCAAACACCCAAATAAAATCCATAAACAGAGAGAACATAATTTTATGGATTTTTAGAAACTGGAATCGTCAAATTTGGAGTTAAGACGCAAAAGTTATGATTATTTAAAGTTTAAATAATCAATTAAATAATTTTATAGAGAAAAACTTTAGTCCAAAAATTAAATAAAATTCATATCTAGGTAGATCTCAATTTTATACAAATTTAGAAATTTGAATCACTCAAATCGGAGTTGAAACGCAGAAGTTATAAGCGTTTGAAGTTTGAAACAAAATCTGAAATCATTATTTCGAATTAATAAATCATTTTCTTTTTCGGAAATTAATTATTGCGTCAGCATGGACACGTGGCAGCCTCTGATTGGTTGGCTGACGTCAACCGGTCCATGGGCTTGGTCCACGCTCGGCTTGGGTCCACCGTGGACTCGGTCCACGACTCTACGTGAGACTGACATGTGGGACCACTCGGGTGATGTCATCGCTAACGTCAGCGGGGCTCAGCCCACGGTCGTCGGCAGTGGGACCCATCGATGACGCCATGGGTGACGTCGGCGCTATTCGTCGACCATCGACATGCGGGCCCTCGACACGCGCGGGCCCGCGTGTCGGCGTCCTGCACGCACGCGCTGGGATTCGCCCGGCCGCGTCGGTCCAACTTCCCGACACGTGGCGCAATCCCGGCCGTTGATTTGAAATTCAACGGTCGCGATTAGATCCAGGGTTAACGCGTTGAATCTACTCGATGATCGTGGGCCGGTCGATCTAGATCGGACGGTCCGCATCTAATCCTATAATAATCACTACTACGGCACGTGGCGATTGTGAACCGCTGATCTTGATCCAACGGTCCGCATCTAATCGGGTTTGGAACACGTGAACTCACCTCAACCGCACGATCAAGATCGGACGGTCCACAGTAGCTCGCGAGGGCGATGGCGACGCCGGAGCTGCAGCCACCGGAGACGGAGACGACGACGAGCCCGACGGGCGCTCGGTCGTTCCGCTGAAGCGAGTGGTCTCTTCGTGCGCCTGGCCGGGTTCCGTTCGGGCTCCTTCTCGGAAGACAACGGACGGCGGCGAAGAGGCAAAACGGCGCGAGTGGCGCTCAACTACGGCGAGCTCGCGACGGCAAACGGGCGGCGCTCAGGCGAGATGGCTCGGGAACGGTGCGCAAGGATGAGGGCAACCTCGGCGTGACTGTGGCTTTAAATAGCCTCGGCGTCCATGCCCGAGACGGAAACCTAATTCTACACTACGCAAGGCGGGCGGGCGGTCCGGCTCGGACGGCGGAGACGACGACGCACACCGCCCACGTGGCACGATCAACGGCCACGATCGCGACGGGCGCGATCGGATCCGGGCCGGATACGGCTCGAACCGTGCAGGCGGATCTCACCGTTGGATCTTGATCCAACGGCTGGGATTGATTAGGGTTTTGAGCCGTTTGATCGAGTCAATCGCTCGGTCGGACTCGAGTCCGACTGGTTCGACTTCGGTCGGATGAACAAGACTCGACCGAGTTGAATTTCCAGCGATTTAATATTTAAAATAATTTCCAGTAATTCATTTAATTCATTAAAAATAGCAAAAGACTCAGAAAAATTCCAGAAAAATTCTGGAAAATACTTTGGATCATTTTGGACTCAAATAAAATATTTCCAACAAAATTTTATTTGCAAAATTAAATTCTTTAATTATTTCAAAATGGAATAAATTCAAATAAATTCCAAATAAATCCAAATAAATTCCAGAAAATTCCAAAAATTCACCAAAGTGCCAAATCACACATGAATTTAAGAAAAGCAAAATTTTGGGGTGTTACAGAAACTTTCATTTTCGGTGAGAAATATTGAAACATTGTTGCTACATGCCTATTCTGGGACAAAGCTATGCCAATTGGAAACTTTCATGTTGGATTCATGTATGAATATGTGAATGTTATTAACATGGAATGCTATTTATTGTTGCTAAATGTCTATTTTACAACTTGAAATTATCTAAAATATAGCAAAGGTCATGCCAAATTTTTTTATTTTTTACCATCGTTGTGCTATTTATATTCTCCTATTCTTTCCATATTTTTTTAATGTATTTATAACATTTATTGTAATTTTTTGTCTTTACCTTGTTTTTACAAATTTCTAGCATTTTTTCAGATTTTTTTAACTATTTTTTTGTAAATTTTCTCAAATTTTCAAAGTTTTCCTTCGCATCGTCGATAATCGGTGCTTATCGCATGATTTTCGTTACTTTTATGTCGGTTTTGCGATTTTTCTAAGCGTTTTGGCTCGATTGGGGTATTTATGCGATTTCTAGCGATTTTCCCGCGATAATAGACGAAAATCGGTACCGCTAGGGTTGCGAAAATCCTCCCAAAAACGGTAATGCAAACCCTGCTTACATTCCAAAGCAGGTGTTCTTACTGTTCAAATCTTGTCCACATTTTTATATGAATGTTCTGAGTTTCAGTGAATGCACCTATTGGTGGTCAAAATTTGAGTGCTTCCACTCGTATGAATATGGAAGTTGAGAAAAGGGGAAGCACTCTCAGTGGTATTACTCCTAAGTCCTAAGCTCCATTTATTTTATTTGTTGTTTTCTTCTTTTTCGTGTGAGCTGTTCACAAGTTTCTTTTTATGTTTTTACATCTTGGAGCTCCATTTGTTTTATTTGTTGTTTACTTCTTTTTCATGTGAGCTGTTCACAAGTTGTATCTTCGGTTGGGTCATCGTGCGAGGAAATATGAGCCTATCAAATTAAAGACCTTTCGACTTGGTTTAGCACCCGTGGGTGGATGACCTTGTCAAAGTCACTGAAGTTTATCCTTCGAGCTTGACTTGCCGGGAGGCAACTTATTTCAGTGTATGACTTGAGCTTGGCTTCTACTGGTTAGACAATGTAATATGAATTTTTTATCGGTAGCAACCCACGGACACCCTACTAATAGAATTTAATAGAACTTAATGTGTGGATTTTTTTCAATAAACACCAGAACATTCAAGACCAACCCATCCCGTTCCTCCTTCCAAGTTCCTAAAAAGCAAGAAGAGCATATTGGGCCCTTTGGCTTTTCTTGAGTTCCGAAGAATGATAACCGAAGAGCTCGGGCAACACGCATGATAATGTAGGAAACATCACGTTCGATCTTATAGTAACTAAGATAAAATTATTTCTAAACTAAAAAAGAGCATTGTTATCCATGGTATTAGAAAATGATGCCTAGCAAAAGAAACATTTTCCTCAAGACAAATAAGAGCATAGGACCCATATTTTGGATTTAGGGGCTCTCCCTATTTTTTCGGTCCTATTTTCAGAGCACAAGTCCAGCAACATCCCCTAAATCTCAGCCCCTATTTTACCTTTTCTTCTATTTTGACATATCCGCTATGTATAATCTTCATTTGACACCACTAAAATTCAATCAAAAATATTTGTAATACATAAAACATAAGCATATTAACATTTAAAATTTAAAAACATGATATTTCAAATTTAAATTTAAAATTTTCAAAACATGATAAATAGATAAATAGAAACTCTGAACAATGAATCAAACTATGAAGCGCTGTGAATTGCCCACAAATGCTTAATAAGATCATCTCGAAGCCTCTCATGTATTTCCCTATCTTCAATCTCCTGGTGTATTTAGGGGCCTCCTAATTTTAGGGGCTTGAGTTGGGGCCTCCTAATTTTGGGGCCGAGGAGGCAAATTTAGGGGCCTCCTAATTTTAGGGGCTTGAGTTGGGGCCTCCTAATTTTGGGGCCGAGGAGGCAAATTTAGGGGCCTCCTAATTTTAGGGGCTTGAGTTGGGGCCCTACTGGATTTGTTTTTTTTAATACACTCCTTATTTTACGGTTTAGGGGTTGGTTTAGGGGCTCTGCTGGAGATGCTCTAAGGTTCTAATATTGAGACACCAATGCTCAGCATACATGTATGCATATAACTACTCCCTCTTGTCACAAATAGCTTTTGTTTTTGAACATAGGTGCAGTTAAACTTTTGAAACTTTAATTTTTAATATCTTTTAAATATTTAAATTGGATACATGAAAATTATATATGTAGATTTGTCTAAAAATACTTTTACAGTATTATAATTTTATTGGATTTTATAAATATATTATAATAGATGTTAGTAGTAAAAGCTATGTTTTGTAAATCGTGTCCATGTTCAAAACGATAAATATTTATGACCGGTGGGAATACTTCAATTAACAAACAATGCAACCTGCAATACGTTTACATTAGAGGAAATGGTTTTATATATACACACGCTTGATTACATGGCTATAATATATCTTTTTTACGGAAAAAACGTATTTAGTACAAATTCAACCGCGTATTTACAATATGAACAACAGTTGTGAATATTTACAAAAGACCCACTGTTGGCCGGTTTCTGGTGTACCATCGATGCATCAATGGATTTCCAGGAACCGTTGATGTGTATGTATGGGAACCGGGGGACCGGCCAAGGCATCGATGGGAACTGGGGGACCCGCCAAGGCTTCCATGGGAACTGGGCAACCGGCCAAGGCTTCGCCAGCGCATGGGCACGGCCAAGGATGGCTCGGTCGACGAGGAGGGCAACCGGCCAAGATGCTTTGGTGCATGCATGGAATCTCATCACTTTGCCAAGGACGCAACCGGCCAAATTGCAATTTGCTGCTTTCGGCGCACCAACCAGACAATGAAGTGACGGGAAGTGACAGCGAATCTCCGTGATTAACGCAAATGGAAACTCCTTGCTATATAAAGAGGAACGAGGGAACGAGAAAACGACATTCACAAGTGATTAGCGAGTGAAGTTTCATTCTCTGCGAGCGTGACGATCCTCCCTGGCGAGCGCGAACTTTCATCGAGCGTGAAGTTCCAGTGAGCTAGTGAAATTCCATTCTCTGGCTACTCCAACTACACGAAGTTCCATTCTCTAGTTATTGCTTGCAGTTCCATTCTCTGGTTATCCATAGCTTAACTATTAATTGAGATTCTTTTTTGGTTATGCAGAGGAAATCACGGTACCGAGACAACCGAAGTCGGAATTGATATTAATCGTAAACTTGTTGCTGCAGCAATCGAGGTGTACATTACTATAGTTTAATGCTATGCATATTTAATGATATTTTAATTTCCGCGATTGTATGTTGCAAATTTGGTAGATATATCGCCGCATTCCTTAAAAATTTGGGAAATAATCGTAACTCCTAAAAATGTCAACGTCTGTAAGAATATTGAAATAGAATAAAAAGTTAAATCAACTCTCCTTGCATAAAATAACAACCTCTTTTGGGATTATAGTCTCTGCAGAGGTCTGGACCCTCTGTCGAGGTTGCGCTGGAACGTTGAACTGTCATGGAGGGATGGATCCTCTGATGACCATTGGACCGTATTTATTTAGAACGATTATTCGCAGAAGCGAAAGACTGTTTTTATTTTTGGACGTAATCTACTTGGACCCGAAAGGAGTTGACTTCCTTTCTCAACTTAATAACTCGAACCAAATGTAGCTGCTTAATCTGACTTAAAAAATAGTGCGCCGAACCTCAGAACCTTGGTAAGTTATTTTGCCTCATTACATCTTTTGCTTCTTACTGATGTTTTTGCTTCGTGTAGATACCGTTGTTGTAGACACCACACCCGTTGACCTCGACTCCGTTGCAGAAAAGTCCGAGCAAGGTAAGCACCTCCTTCGATCATGTTGTTCCCATTATTTTACTTAGATTATGTAGGCTGTGCGAGACTTGTAGAATCGGCCAGGATAATTAAAATGGGTTAAAAATAAGCATCGCAGCCGGTCGATCAATTTAATAAAGCGAGACCATATAAAATCGAGTAAAGGCTTAAAGATGTCAAGGTAAAACCTATAAATCCAAAAATAATATGATAAGTGATGTGGGAAAAGGAATTTGAATTTGTAGATAATTTTAGTAGCTTGTAATTAATTAGGTGTTAAACATAAGAAATAATCAATGTGCTATAACCTGATGATTTAACCATTAAAAATTATGAAGTCACTTTTGTTATTCTCAGTAGGCAGTAAAGAACATGAATTCGTAAAAAAAATTAGGGTGTACTAATTAGCTTTTGTACGGTAGCGCATATCTGGAGCCATGATGCAGTTAAAGTATACCGTAATGCCGTAATTCACGAGAAAGAACAAGAGGAAGAAAAGAAGAGAAAAGAAAAGAGGAAAACAAGAACAACATTCCATTTGAAAGAGTATTGGGAAGTGAGAATCTTAGGTTGTGCAGAGGTCAGGACCCTCTGCCGAGCTTGCGCTGGAACGTTGAACTGTCTCGGAGGGATGGATCCTCTGATGATCATTGGACTTTATTTATTTCGAACGATTATTCGTAGAAGCGAAGGACTGTTTTTACTTTTGGACGTAATCCATACTTGGACCCGAAAGGAGTTGACCTCCTTTCTCAACTGAATAACTCGAACCAAACGTAGTTGCTTAATCTGACTTTAAAAATGGTCCCTCGAACTTCTGGAACTCGGTAAGTTATATTTCGGACGATAATTCGCTTAGAGCGAATGACTGTTTTTACTTTTGGACGTAATCACCACTTGGACCCGAAAGGAGTTGACCTCCTTTCTCAACTTAATAACTAGAACCAATGTAGCTGGTTAATCTGACTTATAAAATGGTGCGACGAACTTGTGGAGCTTGGTAAGTTATTTTAACTTATTACTTCTTAATGATGTTTTTGGTTCGTGTAGATACCGACCTTGTAGAGACCGCAGCCATCAACCTCAATTGCGTTGCAGAAATCTGCGAGCAAGGTAAGCACCTCCTTCGATCATGTTGTTCCCATTATTTTACCTAGATTATGTTGTTTTCAACAAATGGATGTATGCATATGTTAATTTCCGTAAGCATCCGATATTACGAAGCTATTTGTTGGGTCGGACGGAGCGGACTTGCTCATCGATATATGGACTACCATATCCAGAAGAAATATCTCATGGACACCTTTCCTTGCACGTAATACGAACTCGCGCAATACCCCTAATTATCATAGTCGCGGCCGAACCGTGAGGACGAAGAGTTTTCGGCCGCCCGTGAAAAAAAATGTTCGAAGCTATTTGTTGGGTCGGACAGAGCGGACTTGCTCATCGATATATGGACTACCATATCCAGAAGAAATATCTCATGGACACTTTTCCTTGCATGTAATACGAACTCGCGCAATACCCCTAATTATCAGTCGCGGCCTAACTGTGACGACGAAGGGTTTTCGGCCGCCCGTAAAAAATAATGTTCGAAGCTATTTTTTGGGTCGGAGGGAGCGAACGTGCTCATCGATATATGGACTACCATACGCAGAAGAAATATCTCATGGACACCTTTCCTTGCATGTAATACGGACTCGCGCAATACCCCTAATTATCATATTCGCGACCGAACCGTGACGACGAAGGGTTTTCGGCCGCCCGTAAAAAATAATGTTCGAAGCTATTTTTTGGGTCGGAGGGAGCGGACGTGCTCATTGATATATGGACTACCATATCGGGAAGAAATATCTCATGGACACCTTTCCTTGCATGTAATATGGACTCGCACAATACCGCTAATTATCATATTCACGGCCGAACCATGACGACGAAGGGTTTTCGGTCGCCCGTAAAAAGTAATGTTCGAAGCTATTTTTTGGGTCGGACGGAGCGAACGTGCTCATTGATATATGGACTACCATATCCAGAATAAATATCTCATGGACACCTTTCCTTGCACGTAACACGAACTCGCGCAATACCCCTAATTATCATAGTGGCGGCCGAACCATGACGACGAAGGGTTTTCGGCCGGCCGTAAAAAATAATGTTCGAAGTTATTTGTTGGGTCGGACGGAGCGGACTTGCTCATCAATATATGGACTACCATATCCAGAAGAAATATCTCATGGACACCTTTCCTTGCACGTAATACGAACTCGCGCAATACCCCTAATTATCATAGTGGCGGCCGAACCGTGACAACGAAGGGTTTTCGGCCGCCCGTAAAAAATAATGTTCGAAGCTATTTGTTGGGTCGGACGGAGCGGACTTGCTCATCGATATATGGACTACCATATCCAGAAGAAATATCTCATGGACACCTTTCCTTGCATGTAATACGAACTCGCGCAATACCCCTAATTATCATAGCGGCGGCCGAACCGTGGCGACGAAGGGTTTTCGGCCGCCCGTGAAAAATAATGTTCGAATCTAATTTTTGGGTCAGACGGAACGGACTACCATATCCTTCGAAATTATTTCGTTTACAACTTTCATTGCACCTAATATGTACTCGCGCAATACCCGTATTTACCATATCCGCGGCTGAAGGCTGAAAAAGTTTATACGACAAAAGGCTGGAAATGGTGATATGAAAAAGATGATATGACAAAAGGCTGGAAATGGTGAGATGACAAAAGGCTGTAAATGGTGATATGACAAAAATGCCAAGGTGGGGGGCCGGCATAGGTGGCACGACGGAGTCTGCCGAGGGGGGCGGGGCCGGCACAGGTGGCTGGAGGGAGGCAGCTGCGGTGGGGGGGCCGGCACACATGGCGGGACGGAGTCTGCCGAGGAGGGGGGGCCAGCCCAGGTGGCGGTACAGAGTCTGCCGAGGGGGGCCCGCACAGGTTCCCTCGCACCGATATGAACGGTGACATGCCAAAAGGCTAAGCTGGGCGTACGTGTTGTCATCTTTTCCAGCTTATTTTGAAAACAGTTTTTCCAACGTGTTGTCATGTCAACTCTGACAACTTTTGTCATATCAGTTTTTCCAACCTTATGTCATATCGTGGTGTGCAGAGTGCTTTGTCCCTCCATGGTGTGCAGAGTGCTCTCCAATCAGTCGCTTTTATATAGCGTGACAGCTCGTGTAACTTTTCCTAATCGTGACTGAGACAAAAGGCTGAAAAAGCATAGCCATAGGTGGCGGGAGGGAGTCTGCCGAGGGGGGGGGGGGGCACACGTGGCGGGAGGGAGTCTGCCGAGGGGGGCCGGCTGCATTATTGCCGTTCGTAGATGCATGCATTTCTCTCGCTATAAATTGAGGACGCAAGGGGTTCCACAACCCAAAGAGAAAACGTTGAGCATACATATCCTCACTGAACCGTCCAGTATTATATATTGTCTTCCTCGTCTTGCTCGAAACCTCTTCAGCATCTTACGCTTCAGCAAAAGCCATGTCTCACGTGTCAAGATCAGCGGTTCCCAATGCAGTGCGGGTAACTTGCCATAACTGCCATGTGGAAGCTCAAAGTGCTCTACTCCACCACTGCACCAAATAACGTACGGGCGTTTTATAGATGCCCTAATTTCTCTGTACGTCTAAATTTAATTCGATTCCTTCATGTTTTGATGATTATTCTCCTGCTCGAGTTTGATATAACCATGCTCACACTGTCGTGTAGGCTACCGGATGCCAATATTTTCGCAATGACCGCCGCATACGTCAAGGGAGCATCCCACTACTCCGAATGCATGTGACGCCGCCGCAAGGGTACATGAGATGATGCCTCGGGCAGGAATTTAACAAAGCTATCGTTACGTGAATTACCGCAGCGCACGCCAGACACCGAACAAGAAGATGACCCTGCAGCTTACGACCGCTTCCTTCAGCGCGCCATAGAAGATAACCATGAAGCTGTAGACCCTAATTTAGTTATCCCGTGTGACTACCATAAGGATGATGACGGCCAACGTGACCGTTGGCAGTTTCTCGAAGATGAGGGTGTTGACATTGACAGTGATGATTCGGGAAAGTTCTAATGCTGTTATGAGTTGGGTGTTGTATTATAATGAAGTTCGTACTATAATGAAGCTTCATGTTATGTTGACCAAGTTATTTCGTGTATGGACTACCTCGGTGCTATCCCGAGCACGCTGAGACAGGTGATATGATAACACGCTGAAAACACTGATATGACAAAATGCAGAAAAAGCTAACATGACTTGTCTTCACATGGGCTTGAATGCCTGCCTGCTCGCCAGTCTGCCACGTGGGTCGGTCGCCCCACCGCGAGTGGGGCCTGAACGCTCGCCTGCTCGCCTGGCTGCCACATGTGCTGATCGCCCGACTGAAGGACCTATAAATACCTGACTCCATGACCAGTGGTCTCACGGTCTTACTGGCTCCTGCGGACGTTGCTTTTTGCCCTCTCAACTCCTTCGTCTGAAACCCTTGCTCTTGCTCCAATGGCGCAATCCTTACCATCTTCCTCTGTCGACAGGGCTAGGGCGGCTGCGCTCTCCAGGATAGCGACTGAGGGTTCCCTCCAACTCCGCCATGGAACCCTCGCACCGCGGTGCGAACCCTGGGAGATCGTCGTCTTCGCCTGGGGATTGCTGGCGGGCCTGGTGCCACCCTTCTCTGAATTCTTCTTCACCGTCCTCCACTTCTACGAAATTAGCCACCTTCACCTCACTCCCAACTCTGTCCTCACCCTCGCTATGTTCGCACACCTATGCGAGATGTTCGTAGGGGTAACGCCCAATCTCCACTCTTCCGGTACTTCTACACCCTCTGCGGCGTCGCCGATGGTGGGGCCGTGGGGAGTTGCCATTTTCGCCTCCGCGATGGTCGGCTGCCTGCTACATTTCGTTCCACACGAAATCAAGCTGGAAGGGGTGGCGAACGATCGGTCAGATGCCGGGCGATGACAATGGATCGATGCTCTAGCAAAGGTTTCGCTCGCCGGATGCCTGTGAGAGTTGGGGCTCGCTTGTCGAGGAGACCACAGTCATCCTGGCGATGGCGGTCCGCGTCAACCGGCTCCGAGATGCTGGCCTAACCGGGGCGCTGGTAGTTCGGGACTTCGTTGGACAGAGGCTCAGCCCCCTTCGTCGACGTGCCCACCCAGCACGACAGTACTTTGGTGACGACGACTTGACCCGCATGCACCCGGGCCGTGAGTTTCCCAGTCTCCTTATCAATACGTATCTTCTTTTATGGTCGCCATAACCGACAATCTTGTCTTCCTTTTTTCGGCAGGTGAAGGGAACTTGGACGGTCCTGCCATCTCCAAATGGCTGACCGGACTGCTCCCGCCAATACTGGGCGGTCTGGATTTCCCCACCGGGGTACAACCTCTCTGCCATCTACAGTTCGCATAGCGCCTCCGGATCATCAAGATGTTTCCTACAATGGACTCCATCGGCCCTGCGGTGCTGCAGGCCCGCAGTCCCATGATAACCATGGAATCTGGCTCTGTGGACGATCGAAGCGGCCGTAAGCAATCGGTCCCTCTGGACGCCTCGGGTGCTACCCCGAAAAGGCCTCGCACCGAGGACTGCACTCCCGCCGCCGCCTACTCCACCGCGCCTCGAAGCGCGTCATTAGCGACGGGGTCTTCGTCTGCAGTGATGACATCCACTGCCCGGGATTCGACGCCGCCTCCGCCGACGCCAACTCCTTCGGTGCCGCCCTCGTCGGTGCCAACTCCATCGGCATTCGCTATGCCCACGCCAACTCCTCCGGTGCCGACCACATCTGCACTAAGGCTCGATGCCACCGTATGCCAGGGCGTGCTTGCTCTCCCAATGGCTGCATTCAGCTTTCGGTCGCTTCTGAGGGCGGTCGCCCAAGTTGCTCCACCCGGTGCCCCCGAAACTGCCCAAGTGGACATCGTTGGCGCCAGTCCTTCCGCCCAGCCGGCTTCTGTCGGCCCCAACGCTTCAACCTCCCGCCTGGGCACGTTGATCGCCAAACTTGGCGAGGCACATGCAGCATCGGGAGCCCTCCTCACGGCAACCATCCAGCACGAAGCGCAACTGGCTGAACATATCATGGCGTTGTGCGAGGAGAAGGAGAAAGCGAAGGCGCTGCTAGCCCAGGAGAGGGTGACTGGGGCGGCCCTGCTCAAGCAAGCATAGGAGGACAAGGCGGCGCAGGAGGAGGCGGTGGGGGAGCTGCGTTGCACGCTGCACAACCTCACCGTCATGCTCGGACCAGCTTACCAGCGCATGGCGAGATGCCTAGGGCCACTAGGGGTGGCCCTTCGAGAGCCGATCGAGCCATCGGCTCTGCAGTACGCCCATAGCATTACTCGGGTCGCCGAGGCACTCGGCGGCTTGTCAGCCGCCTTGGCCGCTCGCTCGGCCTGAGAAAGGCAGGAAGTCGCGGTAGCCACTGCGACGTTCGTGCTGGCTTGCTGCGCTAGCCGTGACGCCTCATTCGATCCGATGGTTGTCGCCACCGGTATTGAGGGAGACGAGGCCCAGGTGCACGCGCGTGTGCGCGAGGCAGCAGCACATGTGGCCGGGCTGATGGAGGTACAAAACCCGGACATCGCCACCGCGCTGCCGGAGGACGAGGCTGAGGACACCGCAAGGCAGATCCAAATCATCGACGACGAGTGACTGCCGGGGCCACCGCCTTTATTTTTGTTCGCTCCTTCTTTTGTTTTTTGTACGCGAAAGACTACATCGGTAGTCTCAGTGAAATTAGCACTTAGTCCGTTGTCCACTTCTCATCCCCTTCAGTTGCGTTGTGAAGAAGCTCAATAAAGTACCCATCGGTAGGCGTGTCATAAATGAATGCATCCATTAAAATGAGATAAAATAGACCACGCAAACTGAACCGTTCCATTGCACAACAGAGAAAAAGATGTAAACATGCATGACGTGTACATCACGGACTAGTGCACAACTGCAGAAAAAACTAACACAAGGATAACTACATACATCATCTTTTCTAACCACTTTATGTGATCTAAAATGCGATCCACCTTAAACGTTAGCATGTTAAGTTTCTACTCGACGTCTATCCTCTGCTCTACCCCGGCCAGGGTCCTCTCTGGTACTATCGTAGTAGGATGCTCCCTCGGTGTATTCAAGTTGTCTGCCCACTGAAAATATTGGCATCCTGTGGACTACATGACGGTGCGAACATTGTTATATTATTACCAACTCGTGCAGGAGAGTAAGCATCGAAAAACCTGAAGAAATCGAAATATATTTTGACTTACAGAGAAACTAGGGCACTTATAGAACACCCGTTCGTTATTTGTCGGAGTGGTAGAGTAGAACACATTAGCTTCTACATGGCAATTAGGGCAATTGACCCGTCTTGCGTTGGCAAGCGCAAGGGCCCTCCGATTCGCTGAGCTTGAGGTCTGAGACATGGCCTTAACAGCAGAGACGAAGTGGGATGACGGAGAAGAAGTTTTGAGCAAGAGGAAGAAGAGGATATGAAAATTCTCAGTGTGGAATGTATGTGCTGGGAGGCTCCGTATTTATAGCAGCCAACATGTTGTGTAAGTGGCCTATCAAAGCTGCTGCCAATGTGTTCAATTCGAGCTGATAAATTAGTAGACAGTGTGTTGTCATTTCACTCTTACAAAGCTGGCGTGCGCGTATTGTCATCTTTTCTAGCTTTTTGTAAAATCAGTTTTCCAAATGTGTTGTCATGTCAACTATTTCATCTTTTGTCATATCAGCTTTTGCAACGTTATGTCGTATCATATTTTCCAGCTTTTGTCATCCGCAAAACCGTAGAAAGCATTCTAGTTGACCTTGTCGCTTTGCTCCGAGATTGCTAGTGCTTTGTTGCTTGGTGGTGTGCAGAGTGTTGTCCAATCAGTCACTTCTACTTTCTCATACGATGTGACAACACAACACAACACGTCCGCGTCTACTTTTCCAACCTACTGTATGCACGACACAACATTGGTGTATCATAAATGAAAGCATCCATCACCTTTGGAGAAGCGTGACAGCTTGTGCAGCTTTTCCAAAGCGTGACAGTCATTGCAGCTTTCATCATGGGTGACAGCCATGCTACAGTTATGTGGACAAACCCCTCACCAGCACTGCAATGAAAAAACTGGCTGAGGGAGTGATGGACATCCACTAGCACCATACCAGCAATAAACTTTAGCCGACTCTCTCCTATGGCTGGTGGCTGGCTATTTAAACCCCAGTGCTCGCCTCCGAATAATCACACGAAGCAACCAATCCAAACCATGAAGCACAAGTTCGCCGGCCAACTAACCGGTGCCAATGGAGTTCCCTTCGCCCCCAAGGCACAACGTTGTCGAATCCATCCCCGAAGGCACGGAGATCCCCATGTGCCTATGCGGGGATCCTTGCCGCTTCTGGCAGTTTGCAGACAACTCATACACATACGGTATGAGGTACTGGAGCTGCCGCAACCACGATTCTGAGCCAATGCTGGGGATGCGGATGCGGTGGAGAAGCCCGGTATGTTCGTACTTGTATTTGGTGTTGCATCAGACCGTCCAAACCTTAACATTGTTATACCATCTATTGTCACCAACTGCAGCCTCCATTGTGCGAGTTCATCAGATTCTACGACGCGGAGCAGACTCCTGAGATGGAGAGGATGCGGAATTGGGAGTACTCGCATCGCAGAGCTATGGTAGAGATGCAGTGCCGTGAACAGGAGGAGGAGGAGAGGCGTAAGAAGGTTGCCGAAGAAATGCGTGCAGAGAGGGAACGACAGCGCTTGGCGGCCGAGCGGCAGGCCGAGCGTGAGAGGAAGCGCGAGAGGGCGGCTAGGACCAGGGCAGCAGGCACCGATGGGTTGCGAGGGGAAATATCCGTGGTGCACTCAGTAGTGTAGCACAAGGCCCCTTGTTGTTTCGTTCACCTAAGGCATGTTAACCTCAAGCCATTATTTCTGCATTTCCTATGCTGTAATGTTATGTTGGAGCCGTTCTTTCGTTCACTAGAAGGGCTCTACGTTGCAATGTCGCTATTTCTATCTCAATAAGCTGAACTATTCATAATATGAGTTATTGTCGACTATACTTAGGGTTATTGCACTATACTTACCGAAATTTGATTTTTCAAATACATGTTAGACAGTATTTCATGTTTCGGGGAAGAATAAACGAATTTCCAAATTTCCGATATGACTGCGATTTCTGTGAACTAGTAAGGTGCCCGTGCCTTGCAACGGATGACCAACAGATTGATACACGCCATGAAAAGTGATCCAAAATTGTATAAACAAACGGATGACCAATAGATTGCTTATGAGGTAATCAATGTATGCGCATAATCTTTTTCGCAAAGATCAAAGAGAGGCAGTAGTGGTATTTAGGGCTAATAACTCATGAGCTTAAATTTGGAGTCTCCTCGTCACCAACGCTAATTACTCATTGGCCAAGTACTGCATGCGCTAATTACTGCATTGGCCAAGTACTGCATGCTCACCAGCGCTAATTACTTGAGGTAATTAATGCACTGCATGTTTTTCTATGCACAAGGAATAAATTCGGGGAAGGATCCAACTCATAATTTCAGCCATTGGATCTCCCTTGTTGGATGGTGTAGATTTAGTGTATCAACCTGCTAACTCGTACTTTTAATATTAGTATAGATAAACGGTCATGTTTTCAGATATGTATAAGCGAGTGACAATTCGCATTACAGACTTTCATTTTCAATTTTTTTATTGCTTATTGCTTGTATGGAACGCCAGGAACCGGCCAAGCCCATGTATGGGGTACCAAGAACCGGCCATGCATGTATGGTTAGGGGTGAAAACGGGTCGGATATTTCCCGCCCCGATCCGGAGCCGGATCCGGGAAGATATTTTTATATCCGGTCGGATCCGGATCGGATCCGGATAGTCAAATACGGATACAGATTCGGATTCGGGTCGGCAAATATCCGTCGGATACGGATAATTCTCGTATTTAATCCGGATATTATCCCAAATTATATCCGGATATCTGGTTGTGCACTGGTTGTCTACTGGTGTATGAGTTATGACTGAGTCGGTGAGTCCATGAGACCAAAACCTAAATCTGGACCTATTCCTCAATTCCTCATTCATCCTCTATTCCTCTGGAGTCTCTGCTCGATTGCTCCTCAGATCTGAACGCCGCGCCGTCGGCCCTCCGCCCTCGTCGTCGCGCCCTCCGCTTGATTAACGCAAGAATCGCATCAGACCAAAGCAAGGCAGGAATCGCTCACCGGTGTGCCCTTGCTTGGCGGCGACTTGGAAGGCGTCGAGGTCGAGGTGGGAGCGGAGGGTGGCGGCCTCGAGGTCGTAGAGCGGGAGGAGGAGACGGACAATCTCATCAGCGCCGGCCTCCACGACGACGTAGAGTGTCGTCTACCCGGCGTCGGTCTGCGCGGCGGGAGATCCATCGGCGAGCGAGCAAGCGGCGGCGGTGCCGTGCAGTGCCGTGCGGCCGTTGGCACCAACGTGGCACTGCCTCGCAGCGTGGGTCGGGGGGCACTGGAGGCACCCTCGTTGCTGTCACTACACTGGTTGCCCATATCTGACTATCTGAAGTTTAATTTCTTTCCACAGTCAGCGCCATGTGTTCCGAGAGGCGAATAATTATGTGCAGCAAATACTACTCCACTTCAGTAAAGCTGTGACTAAATTAGGAGGGTAGAAAACAAGGATATGGTCAGAGAAAAACATGCTGTGAGTAAATTAGCTGTGACTAAATTAGGAGGGTAGAAAAACATGCTTAATATCTTATCTGTGCGTCTATAGACATGTTGCCATGTTGGATATGGTCAGAGAAATTTGCAGGTTAGCTTGTTGTCTGAAATACCATTTGCAGTCCTAGGTACCCCATATTAACTTGTTTTTGAATCATGACTCATGAGATAAAAAGTTGGATTAGTACTACTAGTCTACTACATGGTTGACGACTTACGTAATATGGATCATTCACATTGGCCCTGCTGTATTTCTTGGTAGAATTCTCCTGGATGCTCTCATCTACTATCTACTACTGCTATGTGGAGCTGAGCTAGATTGTCCAAATATGCTCTGAGCTTCTTATCTTTGACTGGTATTCTCAGTTTGCAGTTTGCACCATGCATATTGCCATATTAGGGAACCTTTGTAAAATGCAAATAATCGTGTGAGAGTTATGTTATGTATCTAATTGTGTTGAAAAGTTCATTAGTTCATGTGAACGTCGTATGGTTTATTCTTTTTTTTTTGCCTTGCATACTATCCGACTATATTATCCGTTTCCGATCCGTATCCGTCATGTATCCGTCCCGTGTCTGAATCCGGACTACTCCGGTCAGATCCGTGTCGGTCTATCCGTGATCCGACCAATCCGGATAATAATATGGGTTAGGATACGGGATGAGCAATATCCGACCGTATCCGACCCGTTTTCACCCCTATGTATGGTGCACCACGAACCGGCCAAGCCCTTGTATGGGTCCCCAAAAACCGGCCATGCATGTATGGTGCACCAGGAACCGGCCATGGGTGGGTTTTTTGTAAATACGCCAAAAAGTTGTATCGTTTTGAAATTACAAGTTGAAACAAGTACTAAATACGATTTCCCCTTTTTTTTACCGGTAAGAGCATCTTACGTGCTAGATACACTTGCTCTCTTTAACCGAGCAGGACCAGATGCATGCGGGCCTACTTGGGAGCTGTAATTTTTTTAAAAAGTTATTTTTTAGTTTTATGAACTGAAAAGTAGATTTAGTTTTTATAAAAGACTATTTAATAAATATCTAATTTCCCTCGTAATAGACTATAAAGCTTTTGACTTTTCATTTTTATGTATGGCTTCAAGATTATACCAAAAATTACTTTAAAGTTAAGCTATTAAAAAAATTTTATTAGCTTTTGAAAGCTAAAGCTGACTTAAAGCCTTATTTGCCATCTCACGAAAAGGGCCTTCAACATGTTCGGTTCCCCATCCTCAACATCACGAGTAGGGTTGGCAATCGGGTGCGGCGGTCTGGGTAGTGCTTGCCTATACCCATGCCTGCTAGCCAAAATCTCCCCCACGGATATACTCGCAAAGGATCGCCGATGAAAAATCTCACCCATACACGTTACCCGTGGGTATCCGATACCTGCAGGTATACCCGTTTACACGCCACTATCAACAATCATTCAAACCAAATGGCACTAGGAGCTAATGAGCTATGGTATTAATACAATCCTTTGGGCGAAATAATCGAAATCAACTACATTCTGTGGATTGAAGAATGATTACCAATGATTCAAAATTTTAAGTGATCATGTGAATAAGAATTAAAATAACATATGCAGACAAATGACGCATAGATGCTCAGGTTCAACAATTAAAATAAAAATAATCCATCAATCATCACACATGCTCAATTTCAACAATTAAAATAGAAACAATTCATCAGTCATCACACATATTACAACCCGCTCATCATGGCATCACGAATCACAAATTACTACTATGATGTACCACAAATTGGAGATCGGGGGCCAACTGGGCGCTTGTTATAGCTCATATGTAAGTAGAAGGTGGCAGGCAATCGGACGGAACGGGTACGGGTGAAACTCCCCTATACCTATACCCGTTTATCTATCGGGTAAAGTTCAGCCTCTATAAACATGCCCATGGGCAATTACAGAAGAATATACCTATCTTTACTAGTATTTTTACCTATGAACATGCCCATGGGCAATTAAAGAAGAATATACCTACCTTTACTAGTATTTTTACCTGTGAGTATAATAATCGCGTGATATTGCCATCCCTAATCACGGGTGCTATTTTTCACTGTCACTCGAGAGGGGCAAAGCGGTCAATTCCAGGAGCAGCCGAGGAAACCCCAGCACAGCAGGCCCAGCCACCAGTCTCTCCCTCCCGATCCCATCAGGCCTCAGCCCAGCTTCTCAAGATCTCCCAAGGCCAGGAGCCAACAAACGCAAGGCCACCGCCGCCGCCGTTCTGCGATCTCGGCCGCCCGCCGCCCGCCGCCCGCCGCCCGCCGCCCGCCGCTACCGCCTGGGGAGATGACGGGCTTGGGGAAGGCGATGTACGCGGTGGGGTTCTGGATCCGGGAGACCGGCCAGGCCCTCGACCGCTTCGGCTGCCGCCTCCAGGGCAACTACTTCTTCCACGAGCAGCGTAAGCCGCTGCCCCAAATCACCCTCCCGTTTCCTCCCGTTATGCGGTGACTATGGACATCGCGAGGATTTGATCTTCTCGGAGCGGTCCCAAAAGGAGTGGGGAAATCGGGATTGCCTGCTAGGGTTGCGAACGGCTCTGGAAATGCTACGGTGATGTTTACCATTTGGTTGTGGTTGGCCTAGGGTTTTGCGTTGTTAGGTCATCGTGCTCGCTAATTCGTGCGCTATGTAGGTCGTGCACCGATTCGAGTTGAAATGGGTATGCCCTTCTACGCAATTTGCTCATTTCATTTTGTGAAACCTAGTGCTGTTTATATTCTGATGGGTTCCGGGATGTTCTGCGGTAGTTGAACAGGCTTAATGCACACCAAATACTAAAATTAAGGTGGTCAACTCATGGTTGTAGGGATTGTGGAGCACGCTTTGGGTTGAATTGGGGTTTTACAAGAAGATACTAATTCTGCATAACTAGATGGAATAGAGATTTTAAATTTCGGTGTGGAATTTCTGTGATCATTTGCTATTCGCTATGCTATGATGTGAACAGGCAAATTGGACAGCTGCAATTTTGTTGTCATTGCGGAGCACCATTCTAGCCCCTTTATTGTTTTAGGCTTTTCTATTTGCCAGGTGAATTGGAAAGTTTAGTGCAATCCCTGCCCAATATGGGGGTTGTGCCATAGTGTTGGGAGTCTATTGATGTTTGGGACAGTTTGGTTGTTTCAGGTAGCTTATATCGGTACTGCTACTTTTAGTTGCACGGCTTGTGGATCATGCTTTGGTTAGAATTGGGGTTTTACAATATGTCATTTCCATAGGACTAGAAATTCTAGGGATGTCAATAAGGGTTTCCGCTGATGAATTGGTTCCCACTATGATGTTGGAACTCGGAATGCACATTTCATAGCTGCAGTTTTGTTATCATCACTGAGCACCATTATACTCTGTTTAGTGTTTGAGACTTTTGTATTTACCTGGTGAATTTGGAAAATTTAGAGTATTTCCTATCCAAGTTAAATAACAATTCTGTTTCTCTAGGTGGTGGTGCGAGTTTATTGATGCTAGTGATGTTTTGGTCATTTCAGTCTTTCAAATAGCTTATGTCGGTATTAAAGCAACCTGCGATTGCCATTTATATCTGTTTCGATTCAAGTAGAAAATGTTACCAGTAAATTTGCTTTGGTAAGACTGTTTATCTAATGAATATGTAATGCTCTACTGTGCAAGCAAAGTTGGAATCTTATAATTACAAATTCTTTTGAGTAAATTGCACAATACACCGCCTATATTGACCTCATTTGCACAAAACACCACCTCTAAGTAATTCTTCCACATAACACCATACCTTTACAATCTAGTTTGAGTTTGCACCAGCCAAACAAATTGGTCCAGTCGGATCCGGCTTGCTGACAGGCAAGCCCCACTCGCAGTTGCTGGCTGGCCGTGGTGGCATCTGATGTGGCTCATGAGAGCAATCCCTCGGTTGCACATGCGATCCCTGGATGTGCCGCTCGATCTTAACCTGTGCGAATATCTTATCCATATCAGCCCAGGGTGGCGCCTATAGATTGCAAAAGACAGGCAAACCCATGCTGTAAGTAAGCTGGTTTATGTGGATGGTTTGTTTGGGTGAAACTAGATTGCAAAGGATATGGTGTTATGTGAATGGATTGCTTAGAGGTGGTGTTGTATGCAAATGAGATCAGTATAGGTGTTCTGTGCAATTTACTCCAATTTCTTTAGCCTGCTCAGTGTGAACTACTACTGAGAGTAATTCAAATGCAATTGAACTCTTTTGGGCTCTGTTTATTTCTTCCTAATCTGATTTAATTAACCCAGGATGTTCATACCATGAATGACTTCACCCCTTATATGTATATTTTATGCTAATTTTTGTTGTGGCCTGGTGGAAGATCGGTAATGTTGGATTTAACATTTTGGTTGGGCAGTTCCTGAGTGATATCTAGGTATGCTACTTTTAAATGGAAAATAAAAAAAATCACTGACATTTTACCTTCATTGACTGTTAATATTTTTTTTGCCACTTCGTCCCTAAACAAATCCATGCAGTTTTGTGTTTTCTCCTTGGCATGTTACATTCTGAAGATGGATAAATCTGTACTCTTGTCCCTTTATTTGTGTGTGCGCGGGTGTGTGTGTGTGTGTTGGGGGGGGGGGGGGGGTTGGTTTGTAATCCCCCCTAGCTTACTGTGGTTGTGAAATAGTGCATTAGTTAGATAATTTCTTGATCACCTATTCTTCTGCATTGTTAACTGCTGGATCCAGCATCTAATAATTATTGCATTGTTTTATATGGGAGAAGAAAATGAAGAATGCATCTAAGAAGCATAGTTTGTTAATTGTTATTTGTGATTTAGGTTTTCAGTGGGCACAGCTATCCACATCAAAGCTCAGATAAGTCTGGTTCCCATAGCCAAAACATAATACATACATACATACATAGTACATACATATCTCATCCTTTATATGGTGTTTTTTTGGTACTACCTTTTCCTTTGTTTCCTGATTGCTGATAGTTACTAAGGTGGGTAGCTCCTTCTATATTCAGAATTAAATGTTATGTGTTGTCTTTTCTGCAAGCTGGTTCTACTTTTCATTGTTTCTGCAAATCCATCGGATAATTCTCAGAAATCGACTTAAAACCACATGCTTTATGTAATTATTCTGCTTTACGAGTTTTGTATACTGTAAGGTTACCACTATTTATTTCATCATCCTCTTATTTCATTCCAACGGCATTTTAAAGTTTATTACTATTAGTGATCATACAACATGCCAGTATTTGTTTAATGTATGCCATTGACTTATAATTGTTTGTGCTGTTGTGAACATATCAAAATGCTAACATGATTGCCTTTAGGACCTTTCCAGTTTCAAGGCATCGCACACATATGAACATCTTTGACAAAGCCCCTCATGTTCACAAAGATGCATTTGTTGCTCCAAGTGCATCCCTTATTGGTGATGTTCAAGTTGGACAAGGATCTTCCATTTGGTATGGGTGTGTCTTAAGAGGTTTGTGCTTCTTATCCTAGTTTGCATCATTTTTATCTTTTTGCTAAATCATCTAATTTGTACCTCGAAATTGTGGCACATCTTCAGATTGGACTCTACCAAAATGTATGATAAAATAATCATTGGCATCATGTTATGTTTCTTGTCCAATGGTCTCATCTTATGTGCTTTGCTTTGTTAAGATATATTTCCAGATTATTATTTGTGATCAGAAACTATTGTTATTTTTACATAACTACATAACATTATCTAAGAGACTAAGATTAATAAGCAACTGTTGACATATGGAATATTAGTTCGCTTTGGTTGAGGAGTCCTGTACTCAATCTTGAGAGGGTGGGTTCAGTGGTGGATGTATACACTATACAGACTCCACATCCTTTTTGTTAAAAATAAATAAGAATCCCAAAGCAGTGGAATTTACGAAAACGCTTTGAGCAGTCTTAAAATTTGGGGATAGACCCCACGGATATTTGTAACTAGATATTAGAGCCCACAGGTCTATAGTACTGACTCCACCATTGGGTGGGGTGATGAGGCTGTTTTTCCATCACATGGGTTGTTCTCCTTGCCTCCCCTCTGTGCTGCGTTGTCTCCTGAGTGCTGCCTAGTTGGTTCTCTCGCCAATTCTAATTTGTTGAACATCTAACCCTGTCTCCATTTCAATATTTTCCAACTGATTTGCACTCTCTAAAGGAGAAAGAGGTGCTCTTCTGTGAGAGCAGAAAAATGGGGCAAAGGAAAGGAAAGTTCTGGTTCTGCATGATAAGAGGAAATGAGAAGGGGGAAGGTGGATGAAATTTGAGTAGTCCACATAATCTTAAGTCACTAGTGGCTCCTTTTGTGTAATTGATTATTATTTATACCATGTTGGACTGTTAAAAGTGTTTCGCTTGGTCATACCTAGAGTGTAATATTTTGACTGACACTTACCTGAGATGGGCAGTCCCGGCAAGCCACCAATTCAGACGATTTTGACCATGAATTAGATATTTTTGTGGAGTTGAAATCTATAGATGAATGCATTTGCTACATTTCAAGTACTATTTACTAGTAATTTTTCCAAGTTTTTGATATCTTGTTCTTATGTTCTATCATGCTGTATTGCGATTTCTTCAGTTGTTATTTTTGAAGCCAACAAGTTCCTTAACATACTGAATTTCAGGCGACGCGAACAACATTCAAATTGGATCTGGCACCAATATACAAGACAATTCTCTTGTGCATGTGGCAAAATCTAATCTAAGTGGGAAAGTCTTTCCAACCATCATCGGGGATAACGTCACAGTAGGTAAATATGCTTTCTGGTTCTTGTCAACGCAACTTATGCTTCTTAACCATTGTTTTATCTCATATCTTCACAACTTTTTAATTGGTCATGAACACTATTTGGCATCAATTGGTATGTATGGCTCAGTACTGCAAAACTGGTAGTCTGGTACTCATGAAATAAGATTCCAGTAGTCTGGTACTCATGAAATAAAATTCATAGTGACGTTCTGATATCATATATATTCTTAAACTCCATTTCGCAGGTCATAGTGTTGTATTACAAGGATGCACTGTTGAGGATGAAGCTTTTGTTGGTATGGGGGCAACCCTGTTAGATGGTGTCGTTGTGGAAAAGCATGGGATGGTTGCTGCTGGAGCCCTTGTAAGACAGAATACAAGGATCCCTTGCGGAGAGGTTGTGCATTGCTTTCTTCATTGTACTTTGGGTTTGGGTTCTTATTTAGGCCATCTTTGACACATTTGTTTATATTATTTTACTTAACTGGAGATTCTTTGTTACAATAAGGCATGTCTAAGGCAGGACTAACATGCATTGAGAGAACAACCAAATTGATTCCACTTGATTGTGTTGTGCAAAGTACTTCTTTATGCATTTTTTGTGGGGCAATTACATTTCACAGTGGTTTAGATGCTATAAATTTGTGCATGTGTGAAACAGGAATACCCTGCATAGCTCTTATTTGATTATCTTATCTCTGCGAGTGCTATGTTGACTAGTTCTGTTGAATTCAGGTATGGGGAGGAAATCCTGCCAAATTTCTGAGAAAGCTCACTGATGAGGAAGTTGCTTTTATCGCGAAATCGGCTGCCAACTATTCCAATTTAGCCAAGGCACATGCTGTTGAGAATGCTAAGCCTTTGGAAAAGATTGAGTTCGAGAAGGTGTTGCACAAGAAGTTTGCTCATCAGGATGAGGAATACGATTCCATGATTGGTGTGACTCGAGAGGTCCCTCCGGAGCTGACACCCCCCAATCCTGCCCAATAAGCCTTTGTTTCTGTTTTTGTTTTTTCTTTGGTGCCTTCGTCATCTTATATTGGACAGTGCTGGATCGTTGAGATGGACACTGTTCCACGAGTTCGGCAGTTTATGTTTACTTTCCTCCCCAATAATTTTGGGTCGAGCAATGTTCTAAAGCTGGCCATGTACTTCTTCATTATCTGCATTCCATATGTTTAAAATGTGCTCCATGGAACAAGCAGAACCCATTAAACATACAAAGTTAGCATCGTTTTAACAAGTAACATGAGTTGCAGTGCATGTAGTCTACTCTGGTTGAAACAGCGGGATGCATTGGAGGCAGCTATGAATTGTGGGCTTCTCTGGTTCAGGGCATACCTGAATCGTCTTTTCACAAAAGTTTCAAGTATGTGGTGTGTTTCTATGCTTTCTTTTTTAAAAGTTGTATAAATATTGAAGTATGAATGAAGGGTAGATGATGATTATTTACCTCTAAAGATTTGTGCAATTTATAATGAAAGAACATAGAAGCACTGCTCCTAAGTATATAGTTTCGCTTGATGAATTAATTGGTGTGACTAATTCTGTTCAATGCTGTTTCGCTCCGATTATTTCACCTCTTCTTCTCGTCCAAAGCTAGCGGGGAGCAAAATCGAAACAGCCAAACAGAGGAGTCCGGTTGCAGTTGCCACGTTATCACCGGCCATCAGGGTTAAGAGCATCTTCAGCGAGGGTTCTTAAAACAGGGTTCCTATTTTAGATTTAGGGACTCCTTTTATTTTTTGAGACCTTGTTTTCAGAGCACAAGTTCAACAACAGCCCCAAAATCTCAGCCCCTATTTTACTTTTTCTCCTATTTTAACATATCCGCTATGTATAATCTTCATTTGACACCACTAAAATTCAATAAAAAATATTTGTAATACATAAAACATAAGCATATTAACATTTACAATTTAAAAATATGATATTTCAAATTTAAATTTAAAATTTTCAAAACATGATAAATAAATAAATAGAAACTCCGAACAATGAATCAAACTACGAAGCGTTGTGAATTGCCCACAAATGCTCAATAAGATCATCTCGAAGCCTCTCATGTATTTCTCTGTCTTCAATAATAGGGGATGACTTGTGTCCCTGGGAATTGGGGCTGAGGAGGCAAATTTAGAGGCTTCCTAATTTTAGGGGCTTGAGTTGGGGCTCCCTGGGAATTGGGGCTGAGGAGGCAAATTTAGGGGCCTCCTAATTTTAGGGGCTTAAGTTGGGACCCTGCTGGATCTGTTTTTTTTTTTTACTACAATCCATATTTTAAGGTTTATGGGCTGGTTTAGGGGCTCTGCTGGAGATGCTCTAACAATACGATTTTGAGGTCGGATTTTGAAGGTCCACGGTATTGAAATTCGTTTAAAACCGCTTGAAATTTGCTCAAAACTAAATGGTTCGAAAGTCAACTGAATTTGAAATTTGATAAAAATGCCAAGCGATTTTCGTGGTTTTTGGACGAAAACTGCTCAAAAAGGCTTGAATTTGAGCGGTTTTCAAAGAAAACTATCAAAAACCACTCGACGGTTGGAAAAATGAAAAAAAAAATATAAAAATGGAAAAAACTACAAAAAAAATGTAACTATTTGGGGGTAGGATTTATATGGTGCTGAAAGGAGAATAACACAAATCATCCAACCTATATGTTATGTCAACACATTCACATGAATGATTATCCTAACAGTTTTGTAATTTCTATGATAGAAGAAAAAGGATGCATGGTAGCATAAATTAGGGTTTGCCCGAACCATACTCAACCGTACTCATGTCTCATCAAGTCAGTTTTGGTGTGTAGTTTAAAAGTCTTTAGTTATCACATTATGCATAATCACAAACACTACCATATTTGTGGTTTCCCTACAAAATTTCTTGTGGCTAACATTTGTTGGTTTATGGAAACTGAGTTTTCATCATTGCTAGCTACTTTTGTTCATATTGTATGAGGTCAATTGAATCTTTCATTAGTTCCCTCTTCATTTGGTGAAGTCAACTCCGAAACAACTTCCGGCGCTGCTGCACTTGCCATTCCATGAAGAGAAGGTTCAATAACCTCGTCGAGTTCTACCTTCCTACTACTCACACCTTTCGAGAGAAACTCTTTTTCCAAAAAGGATCCATTCTTGGCAACGAAAACCTTGCCCTCGGATCTGTGATAGAAGGTGTACCCAATTGTTTCTTTAGGGTATCCTATGAAGATGCATTTTTCCGCTTTGGGTTCGAGTTTATCAGGTTGAAGTTTCTTCACATAAACATCGCATCCCCAAACTTTTAGAAATGACAGCTTAGGTTTGTTGCCAAACCATAATTCATACGGTGTCATTTCAACGGATTTAGATGGTGCCCTATTTAAAGTGAATGCAGCTGTTTCTAGTGCATGACCCTAAAATGAAAGTGGCAAATCTGTAAGGGACATCATAGATCGAACCATATCCAATAAAGTACGATTACGACGCTTCGGATACACCATTACGCTGTGGTGTTCCAGCAGGAGTGAGTTGTGAAACTATTCCACATTGTCTCATGTGTGTGCCAAACTCAGAACTAAGATACTCTCCTCCACGATCGGATCGTAGAAATTTGATCTTTCTATTACGATGATTTTCTACTTCACTGAAATTCTTTGAACTTTTCAAATGTTTCAGACTTGTGTTTCATTAAGTAAATATATCCATATCTACTCAAATCATCCGTGAAAGTAACGGCTAACGATATCCACCACGCCGACACACTCATTGGACCACACACATCGGTATGTATGATTTCCAATAAGTCGGTTGCCCGCTCCATTGTATCGGAAAACGGGGTTCTAGTCATCTTGCCCATGAGGCATGGTTCACATGTTTCAAATGATTCATAATCAAGTGATTCTAGTAGTCCATCGAATGGAGCTTCTTCATGCGTTTAACACCAATATGACATAAGCGGCAATGCCACATATATGCAAGCAATATCATCATTCAACTTAATTCTTTTGGCATTCACATTATGAACATGTGTACTATTATCAAGATTCAAAATAAATAAACCATTCTTTTCGTGTGCATGACCATAAAAGATATTATTCATATAAATTGAACAACCATTGTTCTCGGACTTGAATGAATAACCGTCTCGCATTAAACAAGATCCGGATATGATGTTCATGCTCAACGCAGGCACTAAATAACAATTATTTAGGTTTATAACTAATCCTGATGGTAATTGGATAGGTAGCGTCCGACGGCGATCACATCAACCTTTGATCCATTGCCGACGCCGCATCATCACCTCATCCCTTGCTAGTTGTCTCCTGTTCCTTAGCTCCTGCTTTGAGTTACATATGTTAGCAACCGAACCGGTATCAAATACCCAGCGCCATCATGCGAGTACTAGTAAGGTACACATCAATAACATGTATATCATATATACCTTTGTTCACATTCCCGTCCTTCTTATCACCGAGATATTTTGGGCGATTCGCTTCGGTGCCCAGTGCCCTTGCGGTAAAAACATTCGATGTCGACTTAGGGCCAGCCTTGGTCTTCTTCTCGAGATGTGGCAACAGACTTGCCCTTCTTCTTGAAGTTTCCCTTAGCCTTGCCTTTCTTCTTGAAACTGATAGTCTTTTGGACTATCAACACTTGATGTTCCTTTTGATCTCCACTTGGCTTTTCAGCATTGTGAAGCTCGAGGAGAGACTTCTTCATGCCCTGCATGTTGTAGTTCATCACAAAGCTCTTGTAGCTTGGTGGCGTAGACTGGAGAACACGATGAATTCCTAGCTCAATGGGGATCGTTATTCCCAAAGCTATGAGTTTATCGGCGTACCCGGACATTTTGAGTACGTGCTCACTAACTGAGCCGTTTTCCTCCATCATGCGGCTAAAGAACTTTTCAAGCTTCATAACTCTCTCTTTGCGGCATGGGTGTCGAAGATCATTTTCAACTCTCTCATTGTATCAAAAGCATTGCTTTGTGCTCAAAGCGTTTTTCGGCTCGGGCTCAAGGCCGTACAAAATGACGCAGTGAACTAGACTGTGGTCATCCTTGCGAGTCAAGAAAACATTTTTATCATCCTCGGGGCCATCATCGTAGGCGGGGCACCCAAGCGCATCAAGCACATAGCTCCTTTGAGCGTGGCGAGGAGAATCCTCGAGTTAAGGGTCCAGCTTGGTAAAGTTGCTACCGTTGGTGGCTAGTTTCTCTTTCTCCATGAACAGATTGAAATTGAAAATAGGTGGTGCCATCTACAACGTATTTGCAAAGTTAATTAGACTAAGTTCATAATAGATTAAGTTCAAGTTTAATTCAAAATTACTACGAGAACTCCCACTCAAAAACAACATCCCTCTAGTCATCTTTAGTGATTACACGAACCAAATTCACTATACCGAAACCGATCATCACGTGAGACGGCATAGTTTCAAAGGCGAACATCAATATGTTCATCATATCATCCATATGACTCATGCTTTACCTTTCGGTTCGTGTTCCGAGGCCATGTCTGTACATGCTAGGCTCGCCAAGTAGAACCAAAGTATTTGCGTGTGTAAATCTGGCTTACACCCGTTGTATGCGAACGTAGAGTCTATTACACCCGATCATCACGTGGTGCTTCGAAACGACGAACTTTCTTAACGGTGCATACTATGGAAGAACACATTATTATCTTGATATTAATTTGGAGGGATCATCTTATAGTGCTATCGACGTGATCATATCCAAGCAAAATAAGATGCATAAAAGGATTAACATCACATGCATGAATAAAGTGATATGATATGGTCCTTTCAACACTTGATCTCCATCTTGTGCGACATGGTATGATCTCCATCATTCCACCGGCATGGTACCAAGGTCCATGATGCTGCCATCTTGATTGTCTTCCTCCATTACAATATATCACATGGACATATACTTAGCACGCAGGCCATAAAAGAAAAAACAACCAAATGGCTCCTGCCGGTTGTTTAAATTTACAATAAATTTCATTTCATACAACAATCTTTGTATCAATGACCATATCACATCACAAGCCCTGCATATTATAGTTAGACGCCTCTAATTTATTTTTGCATATTTTACGTGGTTTTGGGCTTTCTAGGAAAAACTGTTCTTACCTACGAACAAGAACCACAACGGTGATAAAAACATTATTAGCAAACCGTTGTAAATTAGATCATGACTATAGTAGGAGAAACTGACACCCGCAAAGCCACTTATGCAATACTAGTTGCATGTCGAGCGTGGAACAAGTCTCATGTGCGAGGACATGTAAGGTTAGTCCGGCCGCTTCAAATCCCACTATGCCACCATGATCCAAAATACACAAAAGTATGCAATAACATGATCATCAACGCCCACATCCACATGTGTTTTAAACCGTACAAAACATCTACGCATAGACACGGCTCGATACCACCGATGGGTTTCAAGCATGGAAAACAAAAATTTTCCTACGAATGCAACCAAACACCAAGATCATATCTAGGAGATGCATGCAAAGCGGTTTCGTAGGACTCACCCTCGTAGACCGAAAGCGGGAATAACGTTCCCGCAAACAAACGTGGTTGAAGTAGAGGTACACGCCCGACTTCAAAGTCGCGAAGATGAGCGCCACAAACGGCAACGCCTCCGTACTTGGTCACACGTACGGAACAACGACGACCTTCAATCCCTCGATCCAAATGGGCAGCGGAAGTAGAGGATCCACGGAAACTCCAACAACACTACGACTTAGTGGTGGTGGTGGAGAAAGCTGTTTCAGCGGCGCTTCGCAAGCTCTCGCTTGAAAGGTGGAACAAACAGGAGGAAGGAGAAAAGACCAACCAAAGGGTCATGGAGATTAGTCATGAGAGAGGAGCTCCACCCTCCCTTTTATAGGAGTGAGTTGACTCTCCATTCTCTCCATGTGAATGGACTCTCCATTCTCTCCATGTGAATGGACTCTCCATGTGAATGGACTTTCCATTCTCTCCATGTGAATGGACTCTCCATGTGAATGGACTCTCCATTCTCTCCATGTGAATAGACTCTCCATGTGAATGGACTCTCCATTCTCTTCATGTGAATGGACTCTCCATGTGAATGGACTCTCCATTCTCTTCATGTGAATGTTCTGATATCCGAAACTATTCCGGTCTGTCCAAACTTTTCTCCGGTGTTCGTATCCACTCAAAAGCGTCGATGAACCTTAAGTGTGTCACCCTACGGTTCGTGAATAAAATGGACATGATCAAGACACCTCTCGATCAATAATCATCGGCGGGATCGGAGATCCATAATGACTCCCACTTACTCAACGATGAACTAGTGATCGTGTGAACCAAAACCAACATAACCAATTCCTTTTGTCTCGCGATATATTACTTATCCGAGATCCGATCATTGGTATCAACTATACCTAGTTTGATCCCGTTACCGATAAGTACTCTTTACTCGTTCCGTGATATGACATTCTTGTGACCTAGTCACGTGCTTGCAAGCGATGTCAATGTGATATCACCGAGAGGGCCCGAGTATATCTCTCCGTCATCTGGATGGACAAATCCCACTCTTGATGCATGAGCCTCAACTAATACTTTCATAGTACCCAAATCCATCTTTATAGTCACCGTGTTACGGAGTGACGTTTGATGTCATCAAAGTACTCTTCCGAGTTAGTGATTGACATCATCTCATGGTCTAAGGAAAAGAGCTATTTTGTATATGTTCAAGACAAAGAACAAACTTTAATGACTTGATCGAATTTGCTATACCAACTTGGGTGTGTGTTCATCACATCATTCTTCTAATAATGTGACCCGTTATTAACAACATCCAATGTTCATGATCAGAAACCTTGATCATCAGTTAATCAACAAGCTAGTTTAAAAGAGAGGCTTTACTAGGAACCTTTTGTTTGTTTATTACACACACATGTATCAACGTTTCGGTTAATACAATTTTAGCATGAGAAATAAACATCTATTATAAACATGGAATAAGATAATAAACAATTTATTATTGCCTCTCGGGCATATTCCCTTCGCCTCCCACTTGCACTAGAGTCAATAATCTAGATTACATTGTGATGAATCTAACACCCATTGAGTTCTCGTGTCGATCATGTTTTGCCCTTGGGAGAGCTTTAGTCAACGCGTCGCCACATTCAGATCCGTGTGCACTTTGCAAATCTTTACATCGCCATCCTTGACATGTTCACGGATGGAGTGAAACCGGCGCTTAATATGCTTGGAATTCTTGTGTGACCTTGGTTCTTTAGCATTGGCTATGGCACCATTGTTGTCACAATAGATAACCATTGGGTCCAATGCACTCGGAACCACACCCGATTCGGATATGAACATCTTCATCCAAATCGCTTCTGCCGCTTACAAGCGACAACATATTCTGCCTCTGTTGAAGATCCCGCCACCACAGATTGCTTGGAACTCCTCCAGCTCACTGCTCCTCCATTCATTTCAAAAATATACCCGGTTTGTGACTTAGAGTCATCCGGATCAGTGTCGAAACTAGCGTCGACGTAACCTTTACGACGAGCTCTTCTTCACCACCATATATGAGAAACATATCCTTAGTTCTTCTCAAGTACTTAAAGATATTCTTGACCGCTGTCCAGTGTTCCAAACCTGGATCAGATTGGTACCTACTAGTCAAACTAATAGCATGTGCCACATCCGGTCTTGTACACAACATAGCATACATGACAGAGCCTATGGCTGAAGCATAGGAAATCTTATTCATTACTTCTCTATCTTCTGCTATAGCTGGACTCTGAGTCTTACTCAACGTCTTGCCTTGCAACATAGGTAAGAACCCTTTCTTACTTTCGTCCATTCTAAACTTCTTTAGAATCTTGTCAAGGTATGTACTTTGCGATAACCCAATCAAGCGTCTCGATCTATCTCTATAGATTTTGATGCCTAAAATATACGCCGCTTCACCAAGGTCCTTCATTGAAAACTTCTTGTTTAAGTAATCTTTACGCTTTTCAAAGTTCTATATCATTTCCAATCAACAATATGTCATCCACATATAATATCCGAAATGCTATAGAGCTCCCACTCACTTTCTTGTAAATACAAGCTTCTCCGTAAGTTTGGACAAATCCAAAACCTTTGATTACCTCATCAAAACGGAGATTCCAACTTCGTGATGCTTGCTTCAGTCCATAAATGGATCGCTGAAGTTTGCATACCTTATCAAGATCCTTAGGATCAACAAAACCTTTGGGTTGTATCATATACAACTCTTCCTCAATGTTTCCATTAAGGAACGCGGTTTTTACATCCATCTGCCAAATTTCATAATCGAAAAATGCAGCAATTGCTAACATAATCCTAACAGACTTTAGCATCGCTACGGGTGAGAAAGTCTCATCGTAGTCAACTCCTTGAATTTGTCGAAAACCCTTTGCGACAAGTCGAGCTTTATAGACGGTCACATTACCATCGGCGTCTATTTTCTTTTGAAAATCCATTTGTTCTCAACGGCCTTGCGGTCATTGGGTAGGTCCACCAAAGTCCATACTTGGTTTTCATACATGGATCTCATTTCGATTTCATGGCTTCTAGCCATTTGTCGAATCTGGGCTCATCATCGCTTCATCATACGTCGCAGGTCATTATTCTCAACTACCATGACATTCATAGTAGGAACATAAAAGTCGAGCATTATGCGCTCTTATTGACCTGCGAGGTGCGGTAGTGTTCTCTTTCGGAGTTTCATGATCCTTATCATTAGTTCCCTCTTCATTTGGTGAAGTCAACTCCGAAACAACTTCCGTATTCTTTGCACTTGCCATTCCATGAAGAGAAGGTTCAATAACCTCGTCGAGTTCTACCTTCCTACTACTCACACCTTTCGAGAGAAACTCTTTTTCCAAAAAGGATCCATTCTTGGCAACGAAAACCTTGCCCTCGGATCTGTGATAGAAGGTGTACCCAATTGTTTCTTTAGGGTATCCTATGAAGACGCATTTTTCCGCTTTGGGTTCGAGTTTATCAGGTTGAAGTTTCTTCACATAAACATCGCATCCCCAAACTTTTAGAAATGACAGCTTAGGTTTGTTGCCAAACCATAATTCATACGGTGTCATTTCAACGGATTTAGATGGTGCCCTATTTAAAGTGAATGCAACTGTTTCTAGTGCATGACCCCAAAATGAAAGTGGCAAATCTGTAAGGGACATCATAGATCGAACCATATCCAATAAAATGCGATTACGGCCTTTCGGATACACCATTATCTTTGTGGTGTTCCAGCAGAGTGAGTTGTGAAACTATTCCACATTGTCTCATGTGTGTGCCAAACTCGTAACTAAGATACTCTCCTCCACGATCGGATCGTAGAAATTTGATCTTTCTATTACGATGATTTTCTACTTCACTCTGAAATTCTTTGAACTTTTCAAATGTTTCAGACTTGTGTTTCATTAAGTAAATATATCCATATCTACTCAAATCATCCGTGAAAGTAACGGCAACGATATCCACCACGCCCGACACACTCATTGGACCACACACATCGGTATGTATGATTTCCAATAAGTCGGTTGCCCGCTCCATTGTATCGGAAAAGCGGGGTTCTAGTCATCTTGCCCATGAGGCATGGTTCACATGTTTCAAATGATTCATAATCAAGTGATTCTAGTAGTCCATCAATGGAGCTTCTTCATGCGTTTAACACCAATATGACATAAGCGGCAATGCCACATATATGCAAGAATATCATCATTCAACTTAATTCTTTTGGCATTCACATTATGAACATGTGTACTATTATCAAGATTCAAAATAAATAAACCATTCTTTTCAAGTGCATGACCATAAAAGATATTATTCATATAAATTGAACAACCATTGTTCTCAGACTTGAATGAATAACCGTCTCGCATTAAACAAGATCCGGATATGATGTTCATGCTCAACGCAGGCACTAAATAACAATTATTTAGGTTTATAACTAATCCGATGGTAATTGGATAGGTAGCGTCCGACGGCGATCACATCAACCTTTGATCCATTGCCGACGCGCATCATCACCTCATCCCTTGCTAGTTGTCTCCTGTTCCTTAGCTCCTGTTTGAGTTACATATGTTAGCAACCGAACCGTATCAAATACCCAGCGCTATCTGCGAGTACTAGTAAGGTACACATCAATAACATGTATATCATATATACCTTTGTTCACATTCCCGTCCTTCTTATCACCAGATATTTTGGGCGCTTGCGCTTCCAAAGGCTCAAAGGTTCTTGCAGAAAACATTCAAGATGTCGACTTAGGGCCAGCCTTGGTCTTCTTCTCGGATGTGGCAACAGACTTGCCCTTCTTCTTGAAGTTTCCCTTAGCCTTGCCTTTCTTCTTGAAATCGATAGTCTTTTGGACCATCAACACTTGATGTTCCTTTTGATCTCCACTTCAAGTTTTCAGCATTGTGAAGCTCGAGGAGAGACTTCTTCATGCCCTGCATGTTGTAGTTCATCACAAAGCTCTTGTAGCTTGGTGGCGAGACTGGAGAACACGATGAATTCCTAGCTCAATGGGGATCGTTATTCCCAAAGCTATGAGTTTATCGGCGTACCCGGACATTTTGAGTACGTGCTCACTAACGGAGTCTGTTTTCCTCCATCATGCAGCTAAAGAACTTTTCAAGCTTCATAACTCTCTCTTGCGGCATGGGTGTCGAAGATCATTTTCAACTCTCTCATTGTATCAAAAGCATTGCTGTGCTCGAAAGCGTTTTTCGCGGCTCGAGGCTCAAGGCCGCATAAAATGCCGCAGATGAACTAGACTGTGGTCCTCCTTGCGAGTCAAGAAAACATTTTTCTCCTCCTCGGGGCCATCATCAAGCGGGGCACCCGGCCGGCGCATCAAGCACATAGCTCCTTTGAGCAACCGAGGAGAATCCTCGAGTTAAGGGCCCAGTTGGTAAAGTTGCTACCGTTGGTGGCTAGTTTCTCTTTCTCCATGAACAGATTGAAATTGAAAATAGGTGGTGCCATCTACAACGTATTTGCAAAGTTAATTAGACTAAGTTCATAATAGATTAAGTTCAAGTTTAATTCAAAATTACTACGAGAACTCCCACTCAAAAACAACTCTCCGACGCAAAGACGGAGGGTGTAAAGTCGGAGAGGGCAAAAAGAAGCAGGGCAGCGGAAGTAGAGGATCCACGAGAAACTCCAACAACACTACGACTTAGTGGTGGTGGTGGAGAAACTGTTTCAGCAGCGCTTCGCTTAAGGTACTGCTTGAAAGGTGGAACAGCAGGAGGACGGAGAAAAGACCAACCAAAGGGTCATGGAGATTAGTCATGAGAGAGGAGCTCCACCCTCCCTTTTATAGGAGTGAGAGTCAACTCACCCATCAGTCGAAACCCGGAGGGAGTCTGCCGCAGGGGGCGTACTGGTGCCCACAGTTTGCTGCTCCATCTTCGTCAGCGGCACCGCAGCATGGACCTGCACCGATTCTTTCCTGCCACAGAGCCGCTTCGCCCCGGGCTTGACTCGAGGATTTATGTTATGCCTTCAGCAGAGGGAGTGGATCGTGGTGACGTGGTGACAGTACTCTTTTAGTGAATTCTTTCGAGGCCGGTGTTCTGTTTGATTCGAGCTAGTTTTTCGTTTGTCTCGATGGGTTTTGTTGCTCGGGCTGGTCTTTACGTGCGAGTGTGGGGCGGTTGGTGGTGGTCAATTCACCACAAGGAATTATATCTTGCACAGAGTAATCTTGTCCTAGTTGTCGCCTTTTTTAGCGAGATGAGGAGTTCGTGGCGAATCATTGGTGATCCCTTTGGAGCCATTCGATGTCATCCTTGGCATGGATTGGCTATCTTTGCACCAAGCATTGATTGACTGTTCCTGGAAAACGATCACCCTCCAAGCTCCTTCGGGGCGAGAAGTTGTCTTCCAAAGCAGTACTCTTCAGCTTACTCTTTCATTTCTTTGCCGGTTGTTCCCAAGCTCCCGGATGTCAAAATCGGGTGTTCTTTGGTCCATGGTAGAAGGCCGGGAGACCGTGATTAGTCTGGAGGATGTCGATGTGGTTTGTCTCAGATCCGGATGTTTTCCCAGTGAGTCACGGATTACCACCTGAGCGAGAGTCAATCTTTCGTATTGAACTTGTTAGGATCTGAGACCAATTTTCAAAACTCCTTATAGAATGGCCCGGTTGAGCAAGCGGAATTGAAGAAGCGATTGGATGAACTCCTGGCTAAGGGGTTCATCGGACCGAGCACCTCCTTGGGCTGCCCGGTTTTGTTTGTGCAGAAGAAAGATGGCTCCAAAAGGCTTTGTATTGATTACGGGCGCTTAATCAAGTAACCATTAAAAACAAATACCCCTGCCCGCATCGATGATCTTTTGATCAGGTGAGGGTGCCAAGTTATTCTCAAAGATTGATTTGCGATCTGGGTACCATCGATTCTGGATTAAAGAAGAGGATATTGAGAAGACAAAGATTCAACACGAGGTACGGACATTTTGAATTCGTGGTTATGTCTTTTGGACTAACCAATGCCCCTCTTTGTGTTTATGGAGGCAATGAACAGGATGTTCCATAAGTTTCTTGATGTCTTTGTGGTCGTCTTCATTGATGACATCCTAGTCTACTCAAGGACAAAGGAAGAGCATGCCGTGCATTTGGGCTTGGTCTTGGATACTCTCGGGAAGAATAAATTTTATGCAAAACTCAAGAAGTGTGCTTTACGGTTGACCAAAGTGAGTTTCCTTGGGCATGTCATTAACTGCAGAGGTATCACAATCGACCCAAAGAATGTTCTTTCTTTGTGGTCGGATGGCATAGACCGAGCAGTGTGACGGAGATTAGGAGTTTCTTGGGGTTAGCTGGTTACTACGGCGCTTTGTGCAAAACTTTTCTGTCATTGCTAAACCATTGACAAGACTCACTCGAAGGGAATTCCTTTCCTTTGGACGAGCGATTGTGAGGTCGATTTCAGTCATTGAAGAGTAAATTGATCAATGCACGGTCCTAATCTTGCCTGAGAGTGGCAAGCGTTATACGGTGTCTGCAGATGCTTCTCGTATTGGTCTAGGTTGTGTGCTTATGCAAGAAGGTCATGTTATCGCCTATGCATCTAGACAGTTGAAGACTCATGAGCAAAACTATCCCACCCATGATCTCGAATTGGCTGTGTGGTCTTTGCATTGAAATCCTGGAGGCATTATCTTTATGGGGAATCATGTGGCGTGTTCACGGATCATAAGAGCCTCAAGTATATCTTCACTCAGGGAGTTGAATGCGAGACAGCGTAGGTGGTTGGAATTGATTAAGGATTTTGACTTGACCATCCAAGATCACCCTGGCAAGGCCAATGTTGTGGCGTATGCTTTGAAGCGAGCAGGGTCCCTAAAGCTGCGATGCCTTTGATAGCAGAGTGAACAATATGCAAGTCTCCTTTTGTTTTGCGGGTGTGGCGCAGAGGAGGCTCAATTGATCATTCAATCCTCCATTCCCGGCCCGGGTGCGCGAGGCTCAATTCCAAGACCGTTTGCTCCAGAATGTTCGGAGAAGGATCTTGGACGGGAAGCCCCGAGAGTTTTCCTTGGACGATAATGGTTCCATCCGGTTTAGAGGTCGACTTTGTGTGCCACAGAAATCAGAGGTAAAGACGGATATACTGAGAGAAGCCCACCGTACTCCTTATACGGTACATCCTGGTGAGACCAAGATGTATCGAGACTTGAGGCAAGGTTTTTGGTGGAAGAGAATGAGGGTTGACATTGCAAAGTATGTAGCCTCATGTGGTGTGTGCCAACAGGTGAAAGCTGAACACAAGAGGCCCGCCGGTTTACTGCAATCATTAGAAATTCCGGAATGGAAGTGGGAACACATCACGATGATCACGTCGATAGCACTATAAGATGATCCCTCCAAATTAATATCAAGATAATAATGTGTTCTTCCATAGTATGCACCGTTAAGAAAGTTCGTCGTTTCGAAGCACCACGTGATGATCGGGTGTAATAGACTCTACGTTCGCATACAACGGGTGTAAGCCAGATTTACACACGCAAATACTTTGGTTCTACTTGGCGAGCCTAGCATGTACAGACATGGCCTCGGAACACGAACCGAAAGGTAAAGCATGAGTCATATGGATGATATGATGAACATATTGATGTTCGCCTTTGAAACTATGCCGTCTCACGTGATGATCGGTTTCGGTATAGTGAATTTGGTTCGTGTAATCACTAAAGATGACTAGAGGGATGTTGTTTTTGAGTGGGAGTTCTCGTAGTAATTTTGAATTAAACTTGAACTTAATCTATTATGAACTTAGTCTAATTAACTTTGCAAATACGTTGTAGATGGCACCACCTATTTTCAATTTCAATCTGTTCATGGAGAAAGAGAAACTAGCCACCAACGGTAGCAACTTTACCAATGGGCCCTTAACCTGAGGATTCTCCTCATTGCTGCTCAAAGGAGCTATGTGCTTGATGCGCCGGGTGCCCCGCCCACGATGATGGCCCCGAGGAGGAGAAAAATGTTTTCTTGACTCGCAAGGAGGACCACAGTCTAGTTCATCATGCGGCATTTTGTACGGCCTTGAGCCTGAGCTGCAACGTTTGAGCACAGCAATGCTTTTGATACAATGAGAGAGTTGAAAATGATCTTCGACACCCATGCCGCAAAGAGAGAGTTATGAAGCTTGAAAAGTTCTTTAGCTGCATGATGGAGGAAAACAGCTCAGTTAGTGAGCACGTACTCAAAATGTGCAGATGCGCCGATAAACTCATAGCTTTGGGAATAACGATCCCCATTGAGCTAGGAATTCATCGTGTTCTCGATCTCTGCCACCAAGCTACAAGAGCTTTGTGATGAACTACAACATGCAGTGGCATGAAGAAGTCTCTCCCGAGCTTCACAATGCGAAAACTGCCAAGTGGAGATCAAAAGGAACATCAAGTGTTGATGGTCCAAAAGACTATCGATTTCAAGAAGAAAGGCAAGGCTAAGGGAAACTTCAAGAAGAAGGGCAAGTCTGTTGCCACATCTGAGAAGAAGACCAAGGCTGGCCCTAAGTCGAATCTTGAATGTTTTTTTCTTGCAAGAACCGGGCACTTTGGAGCGCAATCGCCCAAAATATCTGGTGATAAGAAGGGCGGGAATGTGAACAAAGGTATATATGATATACATGTTATTGATGTGTACCTTACTAGTACTGCAGATGGCGCTTGGGTATTTGATACCGGTTCGGTTGCTAACATATGTAACTCGAAACAGAGCTAAGGAACAGGAGACAACTAGCAAGGGATGAGGTGATGATGCGGCGTCGGCAATGGATCAAAGGTTGATGTGATCACCGTCGGGACGCTACCTATCCAATTACCATCGATTAGTTATAAACCTAAATAATTGTTATTTAGTGCCTGCGTTGAGCATGAACATCATATCTGGATCTTGTTTAATGCGAGACGGTTATTCATTCAAGTCTGAGAACAATGGTTGTTCAATTTATATGAATAATATCTTTTATGGTCATGCACCAAAAGAATGGTTTATTTATTTTGAATCTTGATAATAGTACACATGTTCATAATGTGAATGCCAAAAGAATTAAGTTGAATGATGATATTGCTGCATATATGTGGCATTGCCGCTTATGTCATATTGGTGTTAAACGCATGAAGAAGCTCCATTCTGATGGACTACTAGAATCACTTGATTATGAATCATTTGAAACATGTGAACCATGCCTCATGGGCAAGATGACTAGAACCCCGTTTTCCGATACAATGGAGCGGGCAACCGACTTATTGGAAATCATACATACCGATGTGTGTGGTCCAATGAGTGTGTCAGCGCGTGGTGGATATCGTTACTTCGTTACTTTCACGGATGATTTGAGTAGATATGGATATATTTACTTAATGAAACACAAGTCTGAAACATTTGAAAAGTTCAAAGAATTTCAGAGTGAAGTAGAAAATCATCGTAATAGAAAGATCAAATTTCTACGATCCGATCGTGGAGGAGAGTATCTTAGTTACGAAGTTTGGCACACACATGAGACAATGTGGAATAGTTTCACAACTCACTCCTGCTGGAACACCACAACAGAATGGTGTATCCGGCGTCGTAATCGTACTTTATTGGATATGGTTCGATCTATGATGTCCCTTACAGATTTGCCACTTTCATTTTGGGGTCATGCACTAGAAACAATTTGCATTCACTTTAAATAGGGCACCATCTAAATCCGTTGAAATGACACCGTATGAATTATGGTTTGGCAACAAACCTAAGTCATCATTTCTAAAAGTTTGGGGATGCGATGTTTATGTGAAGAAACTTCAACCTGATAAACTCGAACCCAAAGCGAAAAATGCGTCTTCATAGGATACCCTAAAGAAACAATTGGGTACACCTTCTATCACAGATCCGAGGGCAAGGTTTTCGTTGCCAAGAATGGATCCTTTTGGAAAAAGAGTTTCTCTCGAAGGTGTGAGTAGTAGGAAGGTAGAACTCGATGAGGTTATTGAACCTTCTCTTCATGGAATGGCAAGTGCAGCGCCGGAAGTTGTTTCGGAGTTGACTTCACCAAATGAAGAGGGAACTAATGATAAGGATCATGAAACTCCGAAAGAGAACACTACCGCACCTCGCAGTCAACAAGAGCGCATAATGCTCGACTTTTATGTTCCTACTATGAATGTCATGGTAGTTGAGAATAATGACCCTGCGACGTATGATGAAGCGATGATGAGCCCAGATTCCGACAAATGGCTAGAAGCCATGAAATCGAAATGAGATCCATGTATGAAAACCAAGTATGGACTTTGGTGGACCTACCCAATGACCGCAAGGCCGTTGAGAACAAATGGATTTTCAAAAAAGAAAATAGACGCCGATGGTAATGTGACCGTCTATAAAGCTCGACTTGTCGCAAAGGGTTTTCGACAAATTCAAGGAGTTGACTACGATGAGACTTTCACCCGTAGCGATGCTAAAGTCTGTTAGGATTATGTTAGCAATTGCTGCATTTTTCGATTATGAAATTTGGCGGATGGATGTAAAACCGCGTTCCTTAATGGAAACATTGAGGAAGAGTTGTATATGATACAACCCAAAGGTTTTGTTGATCCTAAGGATGCCGATAAGGTATGCAAACTTCAGCGATCCATTTATGGATCAAGCAAGCATCACGAAGTTGGAATCTCCGCTTTGATGAGGTAATCAAAGGTTTTGGATTTGTCCAAACTTACGGAGAAGCTTGTATTTACAAGAAAGTGAGTGGGAGCTCTATAGCATTTCGATATTATATGTGGATGACATATTGTTGATTGGAAATGATATAGAACTTTTGAAAAGCGTAAGATTACTTAAACAAGAAGTTTTCAATGAAGGACCTTGGTGAAGCGGCGTATATTTTAGGCATCAAAATCTATAGAGATAGATCGAGACGCTTGATTGGGTTATCGCAAAGTACATACCTTGACAAGATTCTAAAGAAGTTTAGAATGGACGAAAGTAAGAAAGGGTTCTTACCTATGTTGCAAGGCAAGACGTTGAGTAAGACTCGTAGTCCAACTATAGCGTAAGATAGAGAAGTAATGAATAAAATTCCCTATGCTTCAGCCATAGGCTCTATCATGTATGCTATGTTGTGTACAAGACCGGATGTGGCACATGCTATTAGTTTGACTAGCGGTACCAATCTGATGCAGTTTAGAACACTGACAGCGGTCAAGAATATCTTTAAGTACTTGAGAAGAACTAAGGATATGTTTCTCATATATGGTGGTGAAGAAGAGCTCGTCGTAAAGGTTACGTCGACGCTAGTTTCGACAGCGATCCGGATGACTCTAAGTCACAAACCGGGTATATTTTTGAAATGAATGGAGGAAGCGGTGAGCTGGAGGAGTTCCAAGCAATCTGTGGTGGCGGGATCTTCAACAGAGGCGGAATATGTTGTCGCTTGAGCGTAGAAGCAGTTTGGATGAAGATGTTCATATCCGAACTGGGTGTGGTTCCGAGTGCATTGGACCCAATGGTTATCTATTGTGACAACAATGGTGCCATAGCCAATGCTAAAGAACCAAGGTCACACAAGAATTCCAAGCATATTAAGCGCCGGTTTCACTCCATCCGTGAACATGTCAAGGATGGCGATGTAAAGATTTGCAAAGTGCACACGGATCTGAATGTGGCAGACGCGTTGACTAAAGCTCTCCCAAGGGCAAAACATGATCAGCACCAGAACTCAATGGGTGTTAGATTCATCACAACGTAATCAAGATTATTGACTCTAGTGCAAGTGGGAGACTGAAGGGAATATGCCCGAGAGGCAATAATAAATTGTTTATTATCTTATTCCATGTTTATAATAGATGTTTATTTCTCATGCTAAAATTGTATTAACCGGAAACGTTGATACATGTGTGTGTAATAAACAAACAAAAGGTTCCTAGTAAAGCCTCTCTTTTAAACTAGCTTGTTGATTAACTGATGATCAAGGTTTCCTGATCATGAACATTGGATGTTGTTAATAACGGGGTCACATTATTAGAAGAATGATGTGATGAACACACACCCAAGTTGGTATAGCAAATTCGATCAAGTCATTAAAGTTTGTTGCTTTATCTTGAACATATACAAAATAGCTCTTTTCCTTAGACCATGAGATGATGTCAATCACTAACTCGGAAGAGTACTTTGATGACATCAAACGTCACTCCGTAACACGGTGACTATAAAGATGGATTTGGGTACTATGAAAGTATTAGTTGAGGCTCATGCATCAAGAGTGGGATTTGTCCATCCAGATGACGGAGAGATATACTCTGGGCCCTCTCGGTGATATCACATTGACATCGCTTGCAAGCACGTGACTAGGTCACAAGAATGTCATATCACGGAACGAGTAAAGAGTACTTATCGGTAACGGGATCAAACTAGGTATAGTTGATACCAATGATCGGATCTCGGATAAGTAATATATCGCGAGACAAAAGGAATTGGTTATGTTGGTTTTGGTTCACACGATCACTAGTTCATCGTTGAGTAAGTGGGAGTCATTATGGATCTCCAGATCCCGCTGATGATTATTGATCAGAGAGGTGTCTTGATCATGTCCATTTTATTCACGAACCGTAGGGTGACACGAATTTAACATGTGAAGATAATTGCTGATTTGTTGACAGCTTCTACATTATACGAAAATATGCAGCCATATGTTCCTTAGCTTTTGGATGATCTATCATCTTTCCAATTGTACTCATCAATTTGCATAGTGCTTCAATGTTCCCTTCACCTTGATTCCCACAATTTCCTAGCAATTTTGCAATGCATTCATGCATAATGTGTTTTGTTAACATCCTCCAGAAAAACTAAATGCTGTTTCTCTTATGCTCCTCACTGACCCATAATTTTGAAAGTGACTAATATACTTCAACAAATATTGCTACTAAATATAATTCAACAAATATTGCGACTACATATAATTGTATAGCTTAAAAATGTCTCCAAACTTTGTTTTTTCAAAAAATATTCACACAAGAGGTCATAAGGCTATTCATACTAATTTTAGGAAATTTTTGGATATTTTTTTTCAAATTATTTGAATTTTTAAATTTAAATTTGAATTTGACCGGTAAACCAAACGATTTTGCTTTTCAAACCGGAATGGTAAGGACGAAATTCGCGATTTTCGAATGGTTTTTATCATTTTTTCAAACCCTACCTGCTACACGAAAATCAGCATAATAATAGTACTCCATAGCTACAAATGGCGTAAATCGCAAGGCGAGTCTGTAAACTTGCCCCAGAATTTCACTCGGCCTCCTCGCCTTGCCCTTCCAAAGAAGTTTCCTAAACTTCATTTCTGGGTAAGAGAGAGATCCCAAACCTGTTTCGCGTTAGACTAACCAGCCAAATCTGGTGGGCCAACACATAGGATGAAGCGAACGACGCATGGGCTTTCAGCCACTCCTGTCCAAGAACAAAAACAACGGCGATCACAGTATCGAGTACCTCTTTGGTGCCTTGTTCTTCGCTCGCGCCCAAATTCCCTCTTATTAGCGGTAGATTTGATCATTTGTCATCTTTTTTATGGTGTAATTGATTATTTGCCTCATATGTTTCACTGATATGTGGCTCTAAAATTCGCATATGTGATACAGATAAATAACCAATGGTATATGTAAGTGAAGGCAAATCGTCCATTGATCCTTGATTAACACCGATGAACCAACTGACGGTGGCGTTGGATTCGGATTAAACTCAAAGTAACTCAAAGTAAACCAAGGATGACATAACGCGTTCGCACGCCGCGCATCACAGGCTTCCTCGGCACAACACGCGGTTAAGCAGACGGATTTAGACGGATCGTGGTCGGCCCCAACTCTCGCTGGGTCGATCGGCGCAAGTTCGCACAGATCAACATCCATCCATCTCTCACGTTTCTGACTCGTGCATGCCCGGAAATCCCCGTACTCCGTACCGTAGCTTTTCTTCACCGGCCGGCAAGAAATATCTAGGCGCATCTGTGTGAGAGAGAGAGAGAGAGAGAGAGAGAGAGAGATGAAACTAAAAAGCAACTCGATCCAATCGCATTACGTTCCGGCCGAAGCCCGCATTTAACATCTTCTGAGGAAAAAAAAAGGCCGGGTTTAATTTGGTAATGCACGCGTCATTTTCGTGACTGTACAGCTAGGAGCGCAACTGTAGCAGAAATCGCTCATCCTATATCTCGTCCTGTATTTTCTTCTTCTTCTTCTTCTCGTTGTTAGAGTCAGGCACGGGAAATATACCGAATACCCATTTATCTCTTGATATTCTCTCTTCAGGCCTTCGATTGGTCAGGCGGATGGAAAGAGAAGAAGAAATTGGGTCACGGTTGTCACCGCATGCTAATCTCACTTAGACAATTAGGGCCTCCTCCTGCATATACAGAGCACCTTTTATTACGGTGAGGTCGCTGGGTCACTTAGAGCATCTCCAGCAATGGCCCCTAAAACAGAGCCTCTATTTTGGATTTAGGGGCTCCCCCTATTTTTTTTGCTTTTTGAAGACAAGTCCAAAGAACAATTTCTAAATCTCAGCCCCTATTTTACTTTTTCTCCTATTTTGACATATCCGCTATGTATAATCTTCATTTGACACCACTAAAATTCAATCACAAATATTTGTAATACATAAAACATAAGCATAACAACATTTACAATTTAAAAACATGATATTTCAAATTTAAATTTAAAATTTTCAAAACATGATAAATAGATAAATAGAAACTCCGAACAATAAATCAAACTATGTAGCGCTGTGAATTGCCCACAAATGCTCAATAAGATCATCTCGAAGCCTCTCATGTATTTCTCTATCTTCAATCTCTTGGTGTATCTTTAAGAACTCATTCAATACTAGTGGATCACGCCGTTGGTACTCCTCCTCCCTCAACACGTCCCCACCATCTTGGTCATACTCGTAGTCTCCATCACCATCTCGTTCATCCTCAACACGTCCCCACCATCTTGAAACAGTAGGCTGCATCAAGCAACCAATGATGGAAATAGATAAGCCAAGAGGTACTCTAATCACAGATCAAGGAGATCAAACATCCACTTATCCAGATCGTCATTAAGCAGCAACTTAAGAAAGATCAAATATGGTTCAAAATTGTCTCTTAGCCATGCTTAAGTTGGATGGTTTGCATGTCAGATCAGTAATGTATTGAAATTTTGAAGTACATGCTTGCATGCTTTGTTGCTTCAATTGTCTATGCCAGAATCCAACAGCAACATGAGATTTTGGATGAGTCATGAGAAAGAAGAACTAGCAAAGCAAAACATGAAACATACTTTTGGGTTGACACCAAGTTGATTTTCCACCTCCCAACTTTGCCTGAGCCTTGCTGAGATGCAATTCTAGCTGGTGAATAAATTACAACCTACTAATTCACAAGGATAAGGCGACTATTTGTGAGAAAAAAAGAGGTTCCCATGTAGATAGTTAAAAAGCATATAAAAAGGATCATACATTGACATAATTTACATATCACGCAATATCTGTAGTTCACAGGACATGGCCTCTACATAGGATACATCTCAACTTGGACAATATCATTACTGTTGTGAAAGGGCAAACTATTTTCCAAATTACAAAAGGGTGATGACAATATGCGCAAGTAGATGGCAACACAAGAAGCATGAATTGTGCATCACTAGTCATGATAAATTGATGAAGCTCATCATTAATAAGAAAAAATAGTTTAAGCTAGTGCGCACCAAGCTTATATTAGATCAGCTTTTAAGTTCTAACCTTAGCCTCACAAACACAAACAATTTAAGCTAGTACAAAGCATTTCCAAGACGAACCAAGCAGAATTGATTAATACCTTTAAAGATCATATCATAATCATCATCCATAAAGATCTCATAAACAAATTTTGCATATAAATTTTCAGGTTTCTCCACTACATATTGCATCTTACGCTGGTTACAAAAATTAGCCAAACAATATCATTAGAAACATTTTGCGAAGCGACTATATACATTTATGCATTCACATTGCACAAGCAAACTACTCCAATTCCATGGGAAATACAAACCAAATGAGGATCATTTAATCAAAGTCCCAATGACGCAGACGTTATGCTGCCCACACATTCCTCTTCACCGCATGATTCAAACCAAATGATCGTACAATATCAGCACTAATTTCTATCCAGTCCAAATTCCAAAGTCTAGAGTGGCCACGCGCACTGTACTGCGAAGAAATTAATCGAGGAAAGGCTTACCCTGCGACGGAGATGGCAGAGGACGGCGACGGCGAGGGGGCGCGCAGGAGGGCGACGACGGCGAGGCGGAGGGCGCCGCCGGAGGAAGCCGCCACAGGGGATGCGTCGGAGGTGGACGCGCCGCCGCTGCCGAGCGTCAAGGCGTGGAGGCGGGAAGGCAAGGCGGCGTCGGGAGCAGGAGCCTGCGTTGAGGAGAAGCGGCGGTAGCGAGGAAGCAGATTGGAACCCTGTGCGCGCGATAAAAACGTCCGAATAGGGGCTCTGCTCGTACCCGTGGGAATAGGGGCTGGGGAGGAAAATTTAGGGGCCTCCTAAATTTAGGGGCTTGAGTTGGGGCCCTGTTGGACCTAATTTTTTTAACACACCCCCTAATTTAAGGTTTAGGGGCTGGTTTAGGGGCTCTGCTGGAGATGCTCTTAGACAATTAGGGCCTTCACGAATATGGAGTTCAATATGGATAGTCTTAGCCGATATCGGTCTAAAGAGGAATTTATCTCTTAGAAGTTGAGACCGATATGTATTGTGGATCTTGAAGAGTTGGAGAAGGATACGATCGGACTAGGTGCTATAAAAAGGGGTGACAAGCAAGATGAAAAACCATCCAACTATCAATCAACTCGTTTCTACTTTATTTACTTTGCATCGACTAGAAGTAGTTCTTTATATTTGTAATCTTTTCTCTGTAATTCGTATTGATCAATAAAGTTGCGCATCGCCGATTTTGATCATTACTGATTTACACCAATTTATCCAGGTTTACCTTTTCTTCGATCTTATTGCACATCGCCTTTTCCGAGAAAATCTACCTTTATCAACCACCTACTCAATTCTATCAGGTTGTTTAGATTTATCATTACTTGTGATCCAATCAGCTCAAATAGTTGTTTCGATCATATTATTATCGAAAACCTAATTGGCTGTAACAATCATTTAGATCATATATTTTTATTGCCGATTACAGGATCAAATTGACTGGTATGCTAACACCCTAATTAAACTTGTTGTTTGTGTGTGTTTGAAGTTGATTAATCCCTTGTCATATTTTTTGGCGTCAACACACTTTTGGCACGCTCAGTGGGACGAACAATGTCTTCCTTAGGAAATTCAATTCCCCCGTCTGATGTCAACTCCGATTCTATAATCGTCCCCACACTGGACGATTTAATGCCCGAGTTGCGGAAAGAGATCGACAATCAGAAAGCCGCGTTCGAGCAGATGATGCTGAACTGCTACCAGAAGACCCGACAAAGCATTACACAAAAGAATGTGTTGCTTACAGTCAATTTCGGTGACAAGGAGGCTGCGGGTACTTAGACAACAGATTAGTAAGCTGATATATGCCTGTGCAGGCTGAATTATCGGAGATGATTAACCAATCTATACACCATGCTCTGGTCAATCAATCATCGGCTTTGGTAATTACGCTTAAGCCGATGATAGCAAACAACCATAGCCAACCCCGATGCCCTGTCAAGCCAATTCTGCACCTGAGGGGCAACATGCCAACTATGATCGTAGTTGGTGTCGGGACCCGAATTTGCAAATCCGGACCCTCTGTGTATTCAGCACTAGTCCAGGAACGCGCTAGTGCACACAGTCTTAACATCAGTAAATATCACAATCATACCACTCGATACTAATAAAGTTGTAGGATCGAAGTATACGAATATAGCAATCAGAGGGGGGGTGAATGATTGTGCGGAAGCTAAAACCAAATTCTTGATCTACTAAAAGTTCACCCCAAAACAGAACCAAATAATTGCCTCGTTTTCGACAAAAACAGAATGACAGAGGTTCGGTAAAACGCGAATTCCCGGAGATCCAACCGTCGAAACGATTTGAAATTTGGACACAAGAAACTAGATTCCAATACGAATCGAACCCAAAAAGAATCAGCTCGATCGGACTTACGGATCAAAAGTTATGAGCTTCGCAAGCTTGCTGATCCAGAACTTGACGAGAATCAATCTAATCAAAACTTCAAGATTAAACAAGAACGACAAAAGATTGATCAACTAGACTTTGAGAAACACTAGATCAATACCTAGAGAGGTTTTGATGGATCAAATCAAGATAAAACTTGAAGAACAAAACCAATCTAGAACTAGAACAAGCATGCAAACAAGAACCAAAACAGAAAATATCAGTAGCGACGTGGTTATCTTGTACGCAAAAATCTTGGAAGAATTGATCTTTATTTCTTGTCTAAAATACTCTCATCAAAAGAGTACAAACCCTAAAACCAAGCTCAAAGCTTGATGCGCTCAGCTCTACTTGGTGCCTTTCAACAGAGACCCCCACCTATTTAAAGCACCAACCCACAAGGAGTTACGAATACGATTCCTATTCCTAGAAGGAATCCGTATCCAACTCAACTCTACTTGGCCCAACCAGGCCGAGTACAACTCTTGCACGCGTATGGCAACCCTACCATACTCACGTGACTAACACTTTGCACGCGTATGGCCACCGCCATACTCACGTGACTAACACTTTGCACGCGAATGACCTCCTGCCATTCTCACGTGACTAACCATTCTTCATGTGCACCATTCTCTTAGCCCGAACGTCCCGCATGACATCCTTGACCACCAAGACCTCAGTTCCTCCTGAACCTAGTCCCGAACCTCAGTTCCTCCATGAACCTAGTTCCGGTCCCGTCATCGACCACATTCGTCTTCGAGCAATACCTGCACATGAACAAACCACAAAACAAATCCGAGCACAAGTCCACGACTTGACTCAATGTCAATCCATGCAACTACTCACATGAGTATTGCATAAAGTCCACTTCAAAAGAAGCATCATGAAATCATTACAAATTTCAAAATCTCAAATTCAAAATTCAAATCCAAATCGCTCAAAACCCTAATTGAGCGAAAACGCATTCACGACGGACAAACAAAGTTGGTCCGTTGTATAAGGAAAAGTTTCTGTTCCAAGAAGCCAACCAAACGCGGAAAAACACGTTCACAACGGACAAACAAAGTTGGTCCGTTGTACATGCAAAACTGGCTTCGGTCATGAGCTCAAAACAAGTTCACAACGGACCCCAGAAGCTTGTCCGGCGCAAACGTGCCACGCTCGGTTTCACAAAAGTAAAACCCTAGAAAAAGTCCATTCACGACGGACAAAAAGAATTAGTCCGTTGTACATGTGAAAATCTTGGTTCCAAGGAATTATCCAAACCGAAAAAGCTTGTTCACAACGGACCAAGAAAAACTGTCCGTTGTACATGTGAAAATGACTTCGGTCATGGGCTCAAAAACATGTTCACAACAGACCTAAAAACACTGTCCGTCGCAGATGGGAAACTTACTGTTTCTTGAGAACTTTGTCCGGCACTAATGCGTAACTTACTGTTTCTTATCAAATTGTCAAACACATGCACAAGCACATTTTGCAAATCCAATTCTAAGTTAATTTTTCAGTTCAAAGCCAATTTTTCAGCACATGATTTCACAATCTCCCCCTTGATGAAAACATTGGCAACACCACTTTAGAATTGAACATTTGGCATTCACTTTACAAAAGATTTTGAAATCCAAAGGATCAAGGACCAAAGTAAGAAAACACAGAAATCCCCCTTTGACCAAAATGCAAAACAAAATCTCCCCCTGAGAAGGAAAATGTGTGTGAATGTGCAATGCGCCCAAAAATTCTCAAAATTCCAGAAACAACTCCCCCTTTTTCTTCTCCCCCTTTTTCATTAATCTTTTCAACAATTCCCAATTTTCTCCCCCTTTGACAATGGATTCATCAAGAGTACAAAAGAGAGAACATGTTCAAAATTTTTCTTGTAACAATGATTTCACAAGGAGAAACAAGGGAGTGCCAAGATAGGAAAAGATTAGCTCATTCGATTATATAACCTTATATATCACATAATATGCAAAATACATGATCTTGATGTGATTTTAACAAGTTAGGGAATGACATGCATCTCAACCTCAATTCAGTCAACTATAGCCAAGTACTAAGCAAAACCTTTAGTAGAAAAACAAAGGCTCAAAGTTGAAGCAAATAACAAATCAGGGCGAGCAAGTAGTTTCAACTCCAATCTAGTGGACCAATTTAATCTTTAAACAGTAAACTGCATGTGGCATGCTTGAAGCATACTTCTTTTATTTCCTTGGAGTGGCATGCTTGAAGCATACATCTTGTCTTTTGAGGGAATGGCAAGCTTGAAGCATACATCTTATCTTTTTAGGGAAAGCAAGCCTGAAGCACATAACTTGAGGTTTTTTGCTTTTAACAACCCTTTTTTTATTGATTCCCTTTTCTTTTCATTTTTCTTTGATTATAAACATGCAAAAGTGATTAAAAGGTCTTATGAAAGAGTAAAGTTGAAACCACACTTGCTTCATAGCCCAAATTTGTCAAGAGGATTCAATATCAAGCCTAGAAGAGTAAGATATCACAGAGTATTTAGCTATAGGTAATCAGTCCAGGGAATTCCGCAATGTCATTTTTAGTTCAAGTGAGATAATTAGATTATCATATATTAGCTCAATTACATAACATATAAAGAAATATGATAAAGTGAGCTCATTAAGTGAAAGAACTTGGCAAAGAAACTCCCCCTCAAAACAATCCCATTGGATGAACAATTCCAAGTTCTCCCCGAATAAAAGCAAAACGAGAAGAAGACAAATGTTTTGTGAAAATGTCTGCCAATTGATGTTCAGTATCCACATGGTGAAGCATGATTTTTTCTTTTTCAACATGATCTTTAAGAAAGTGAAATCCAATATCAATATGCTCAAGAAAAGGGATTACTCAAGAGGTGGCACGAACCAAATCAAATCAACATCCTCCAAAGTCAACATCAGAAAAAGCTCTTAAACTAATCCATGAGGAAGCAGAAAGCCAAATGCCAAAATCTTGAGTTCTATGAAGATACCTGAAAATCCTTTTGATAGCTTGTCGATGTGACGCACGTGGGAAGCTTGAAAACAAGCACACACAATCACGTGGGAAGAGTCTCTCATGTAAACCTCCAATTATCTCATCATCAACAGCATCATCATCATCTTTTATGAACAAAGACACTCTCCCCCTGAACATATGCACCTGTACCTGCATCATTTGGACTAGTGCCTTTTGCGAAAACAGAAGTGGAAGAAGCATCTCCAAAGACAACACTTTCAGCATGAGATGCACGAGTGAAGGAGAATCAAATCTTATCACTGAACATATGAAGTGAGCATCCGAAATTCACTAGCCACATGTTCTCCCTCCTCGCGTGAGAAGCCTACATAGAAGCAGAAAGTGTCGAGGTCTCGATCAAGTTAGAAATAAGATGTTTAGGAATCCATCTTTGAGACACACGACGGACAACAAGAGGCACAACACAAGCGATCTTATGCACAAAATCAAATTTGCCTGTTCCCGTGTTTCTAGCAACAAAAGGTGCTTGCATCACCCTAGGCACGTAGTGAGAAGCAAAGCGTGCCTTTCTGAAATTAGACCTAGCCTTAGCTCTTTCTTTCTTTTGTTGTTTGGCTAGTCTAAAGCAAAAATCTACTAAATGTCCATCTCTACCACAATGAGTGCAAGTGTATTTAACAGGATGTTTGGCTTTAGAAGTAGAAGCAACATTTGCATTCATCATAGTAGAAGATAACACTCCAGCAGACTTAAAGACAGTTTTCTTAGGCTCATTAACAATTTCAAATTTTCCTCCGTCAAGTGTTTTAACAACAGTGGGAGCATGTGATTTATGATGAGCATAAGAATCAAAACCTAAACCTTTGTTATGAGTGCTGACTTTTGATTGATCCAAAATCATGTTTAGGTTCTTCTTTCCTTTAGTGAAACGTTCTAATGATTTGTCCAAGTAATCAACTTTTCGAGAAAGAGTTAAACAATTATTGCAAGGAACATTCACTTTTCCTTTTTCCTTACGACAAGTTGAGCATGAAAGAACCTCATGTGTAAGCAGATCATCAGTCAATTGAGAAACCCTAGAATTTGCATCTTTTAATTTTAATTCAAGAGTTGAGCATTTAGAACAAGAAGTTAAACCATGCAAATCATCAGTGAAACAGCTAGCATGTTTAACATGTTTCTCATTTTTCTCACTTTCAGCATTAATTTTCTCAATCAAGGAAGCATGTTCTTTCCTAAGCGAAGTAAGCTCATTCCAAATTAAGTCACATGATTTGCAAGCATCATCATCAGGAATCAAAGTTTTAAGTCTAACAATTTCAGCATTCAATGATTCAACAACAAAATCATGTTTCTTAATTTTCTTGTCACGTTTATCAAGCAATTTACCAAGACGAGCAACAGCAATAGCTAATTCATCGTAAGAAGGATCTACCTCATTGAAGTCACTGTCATGATCGCCCTCGGTGAAGCTGTCGCTGCTTTTGGCCATGAGACACAACCCCGTCAACTCATGCTTGCTTGGAGTTGCATCATCCTCGCTGCTCTCCGAATCCACATCGCTCAAATTGACTTGTTCAAGAGCGGAAAGAACACGATGGACAACTTTGCGGTTGATGAAGTTCTTCTTCTTTCTATCACTTGGAGAGAACTTCTTCTTCTCTTTTCTTCTGTCGTTGTCCTTCTCCTCCCTTGATGCTTTACTTGCAAGTTTTGGACAGTTTGGACGAATATGGTCGAGATCACCACACTCATAGCATCTTGGAGGATCACCACCACCTCTCTTTCTCTTTATCACATTTTGCAAAGCTTTGTTAAAGCGAGAAGAGAGTAGTGACAAGTCTTCTACTGGGAATTGCTCAATCTGTTCATCGGTTAGTGAAGACAAGAAAGATAGAGCAAAACTTGAAGCAGCACCATTATGAGATATGCTAGATTGAGATGTCAAAGCAATTGATTTATGATCATTCTTTCTAGCAAAAACATCTAATTCATGAGTTTTCAACTTAGAATAAAGAACATCTAAAGTAAGTGTACTCATGGTAGTAGATTCTTGTATAGATGTTACTTTCATCTCCCACACCGACATGTCCAAAGCACTAAGCAATTGTCTAGCATTAGCAGCATCATCAAAGCTAACTCCAACAGCACGCAAATTGCTAAGAATCTTATTAAAACGTGCAAAGAAGTCATCTACCAACTCACCGGGTTTCATCTCAAATCGCATGTATTCTTTTTTGTAAAGATCTTGACGAAACTCTTTAATAGTGTTAGAACCCTCATGGTAATCACAAAGAGATTTCCATACCTCATATGCAGATCGAAGATGAATCACACGATCGAAGTCGCTACGTCCCAAGCCTTGGATGATCAAGTTGCGCGCCTTGCTATTTGCTTCAACATGTGTGCGATTGGTGTTGTTGACGTTGTCGTTTGCAGGGACTTCATATGGCTTGTAGACCTTCTCCCAAATTGTGAAGCCCTGTGCTTGGATGAACGCCTCCATCTTGGCCTTCCAAAACTGAAAATCAACACCATCGAACACACATGGTTTTGTCGAATAACGATCCATTGATCTAATCACCGGTTAAGATAGATTAGAGAAACCTGCTCTGATACCACTTGTAGGATCGAAGTATACGAATATAGCAATCAGAGGGGGGGTGAATGATTGTGCGGAAGCTAAAACCAAATTCTTGATCTACTAAAAGTTCACCCCAAAACAGAACCAAATAATTGCCTCGTTTTCGACAAAAACAGAATGACAGAGGTTCGGTAAAACGCGAATTCCCGGAGATCCAACCGTCGAAACGATTTGAAATTTGGACACAAGAAACTAGATTCCAATACGAATCGAACCCAAAAAGAATCAGCTCGATCGGACTTACGGATCAAAGTTATGAGCTTCGCAAGCTTGCTGATCCAGAACTTGACGAGAATCAATCTAATCAAAACTTCAAGATTAAACAAGAACGACAAAAGATTGATCAACTAGACTTTGAGAAACACTAGATCAATACCCTAGAGAGGTTTTTGATGGATCAAATCAAGATAAAACTTGAAGAACAAAACCAATCTAGAACTAGAACAAGCATGCAAACAAGAACCAAAACAGAAAATACCAGAGCGACGTGGTTCTCAGAGCACGCAAAAATCTTGGAAGAATTGATCTTTATTTCTTGTCTAAAATACTCTCATCAAAAGAGTACAAACCCTAAAACCAAGCTCAAAGCTTGATGCGCTCAGCTCTACTTGGTGCCTTTCAACAGAGACCCCCACCTATTTAAAGCACCAACCCACAAGGAGTTCGAATACGATTCCTATTCCCTAGAAGGAATCCGTGATCCAACTCAACTCTACTTGGCCCAACCAGGCCGAGTACAACTCTTTGCACGCGTATGGCAACCCTACCATACTCACGTGACTAACACTTTGCACGCGTATGGCCACCTGCCATACTCACGTGACTAACACTTTGCACGCGAATGACCTCCTGCCATTCTCACGTGACTAACCATTCTTCATGTGCACCATTCTCTTAGCCCGAACGTCCCGCATGACATCCTTGACCACCAAGACCTCAGTTCCTCCTGAACCTAGTCCCGAACCTCAGTTCCTCCATGAACCTAGTTCCGGTCCCGTCATCGACCACATTCGTCTTCGAGCAATACCTGCACATGAACAAACCACAAAACAAATCCGAGCACAAGTCCACGACTTGACTCAATGTCAATCCATGCAACTACTCACATGAGTATTGCATAAAGTCCACTTCAAAAGAAGCATCATGAAATCATTACAAATTTCAAAATCTCAAATTCAAAATTCAAATCCAAATCGCTCAAAACCCTAATTGAGCGAAAACGCATTCACGACGGACAAACAAAGTTGGTCCGTTGTATAAAGAAAAGTTTCTGTTCCAAGAAGCCAACCAAACGCGGAAAAACACGTTCACAACGGACAAACAAAGTTGGTCCGCTGTACATGCAAAATGGCTTAGGTCATGAGCTCAAAACAAGTTCACAACGGACCCCAGAAGCTTGTCCGGCGCAAACGTGCCACGCTCGGTTTCACAAAAGTAAAACCCTAGAAAAAGTCCATTCACGACGGACAAAAAGAATTAGTCCGTTGTACATGTGAAAATCTTGGTTCCAAGGAATTATCCAAACCGAAAAAGCTTGTTCACAACGGACCAAGAAAAACTGTCCGTTGTACATGTGAAAATGACTTCGGTCATGGGCTCAAAAACATGTTCACAACAGACCTAAAAACACTGTCCGTCGCAGATGGGAAACTTACTGTTTCTTGAGAACTTTGTCCGGCACTAATGCGTAACTTACTGTTTCTTATCAAATTGTCAAACACATGCACAAGCACATTTTGCAAATCCAATTCTAAGTTAATTTTTCAGTTCAAAGCCAATTTTTCAGCACATGATTTCACAAAAGTACTTTAATTAAATAGTCAAACTGGTTGCTCGACCTTATGGTCAAGTCACAAATATACGCCACGCAGGGCGAAACTTATTAAGAGAGAAATAATAGCAGCGGAAAATAAGATAACATCGTGGCGCCATCCAGTATACTACAGGCAACTGACTGGGCTCGCTCCCTAAGTAGACGGTTCCTCTTGGAGCTCCTCCTCCAAAGCTGGTGTAGTCTCCTCTTCAACTGGCGTTGTATTGTGGCAAGGGTGAGTACTTGGTACTCAGCAAGTCATGCACAGAATGCAACTAATATACTACATGCATGGCTTAATACAAAGGAATAGCTCAAGGTTTGTTTGCAGTAAACAGCATTTTAACAAGTGTCATAAGTAGATTCGAAAGCAGTAGAACAAGTAAAGCATAAATAACTTTTCCAGGAGTTTAATAAACATCTTTCCCAAACCTAATCCACATTTCCATCATCATCATTACTAATCCAACCCAACCTTTCAAGTCCAAGTGATTTTCAAGAAAGTCTAACCCTTGACTGTAATTCCCGAGCGATGTCCAATACCGCGGACACGGCTATTCGAATAGATTTTACACTCTGCAGAGGTTATGCACTTTACCCACAAGATACAGTCAAACACCACAAAGGTGAGTTCCCGTAACAAAGTCTTTCGGAAACTTTTAACAATACAAGTGGTCCTCTCCGGTGTTGCACACTAACCCTTCCCTTAGCTAAGGCGAAGTTTTAGGCCAACCAACCGTTAGATGGGTACTTGGCCTCAGCCCCGGTACGCTCCCCCATACAACTACACAAACGGTGTAGTTGACACCCAGAGGTTCCACAAGTAAGTTATTGGTAACTTAATCAACTAGGTCCGTCCCATTACGGACAAGTGGTTGCACGCTTGACTCAGTTCAAAGGCTTGCAAGGTTAAGTCCTTAGGGTGACCAGGGCAAGACTACCCGAAGAACCAAACCAACATTCTCGGTGCCACAACTGGCCCACCTGATCATTCTTGCCACATGCCCCGGTCGAAAACTATTTATCAAACCCCAGTTGATTACCATGCACCACGTGCCACAAACAGCACAACACATGATACCTTTCCAAATCAGGTTCAATATATCATTAAGTCAATATTAACATTTGATAGTCCAAAATCATGTCATGAGCACGTAGCAGGTCTAAGCCATATACTACACGGTCTAAAAACCCATGTTGGCAATTTAGTAAGGTCCAACTAGTAAACCACAACTAGGGTGACAAGGGTCATGGCACATATTTAAGTAATCAAGGTGTCATACAACAAATTGGTATTTATCTAATTTCCCATATTTAAATAAAGTATTTTCTAATTGAACTAGCATGCAATAAATTAAATCAAAATAGGTTTCAAAATGGGATCAACATGGTCAAAGCACAACTTGCCTTCAAAAAGTACTTGCTCCTGGTCCTGAGCTGGCTCCTGGGTCAATACTTCTCCTTCGAATCCTTCCGGCACTTCAACGTCTACTCGTAACGCGTGCAAATAGCAACAAATGAATAAAACAGTAAACAAAAAGTGTCCAAACATCCAAATAAAGTTCATAAACAGAGAGAGCATAATTTTATGAATTTTTAGAAACTGGAATCGTCAAATTTGGAGTTTAAATGCAAAAGTTACAGCATTTTGAAGTTTAAATAATCAATTAATTAATATTATAGAGAAAAACTTTAGTCCAAAAATTAAATAAAATTCGCCATCAGGTAGATCTCAATTTTATACAAATTTAGAAATTTGAAACACTCGAATCGGAGTTGAAACGCAAAAGTTATAAGCGTTTGAAGTTTGAAATGAATTTGAATTCAATTATTCCAATTAATAAATCATTTTCTTTTTCGGAAATACTTTTATTGCGTCAGCATTGACACGTGTCAGCACCTCATTGGTCCACGTGGACTTGCTGACGTCAGCGCCGGCCGAACCCACCGATGACGTCAGCATGACGTCATCATGACACGTGGCATCATCCGGGTGCTGCCACGTGTCCCAGTCTACGGGCTCAGTCCACGCACACTGCCCGGTCCACAGTGGACCTGGTCCACCGGATCGGGCGGTCGCTGACATGCGGGCCCCGCATGTCAGTGGTACGTCTCTAAGCACGGTGTGGTGGCCTGGCTACGTGGCACGATCCGAGCCGTTCGATTCGGATCGGACGGTCCAGATTGGATCGGATTTTTGCCTTACCGTGGGTGGCGTGGCATGATCCGGCGGGTGACGCATGGCGCTACCTACGCCGTTTGATCTCGATCGAACGGTTGAATCCTATCCAGTGCACGGTGCGACGTGGCTACGTGGCTACATCTGGGCCGTTGGATCTTGATCCAACGGTCCAGATCTAATCTGGTTTTTCTACGGTTTCGGGGAAACGTGGACTCACCGTGATCGTCCGATGAAGATCCAACGGTGCACGGAGCTCGTGGACGGAGATGGCGTCACGACAGGGCTGGGTTGCCGGTGCTAGGGAAGATGACCACGGGCACGGCGCTACGGGCGTTCTCCGGCGTGATCGAGATGTCCCGCAGGTGCACCTTGTCTTGGGGGTTCCGAACCTGGGCTCCAACACGGCGGAGAAGGGCTATCGGTGCCGGAGAAGACGAGGAAACCGTAGCGGCTACGCCCAACTTTGGCGAGCGATCGGCACGGCTTAGCGGCGGCTTGAGCTCTATAAGCTAGGGCAAACGGGGCGCACGGAAGAGGGCAACCTCGAGGACTGGTCCGGGCTTTAAATAGCCTAGGCATGAGCGCAAGATCCGGAACCCTAACGAACTCGGCGGAGGGCACGGCGGCGCAGTCCGTATCGGACTCGGTGGAGACGACAACCCGCAGCCGTCCACGTGTCCGATCAACGGCCACGATTGCCTGGCGCGCACGGATCCGAGCCGGATCCGGTTGAAATGGTGCGGCCCAATCCTGACCGTTGGATCTGGATCCAACGGTCTCGCGCTATTAGGGTTCGGCCCGATCGGTTCCGGTTCGGTCGGACTTGAGTCCGACTCAGACTCGAGTATGACTCGGGTCCGGTCGCATGAACAGTACAAACCCACTCGCATTTTCCAACGATTAAATATTCAAATTAATTCTCAAAAATTCATTTAATCCATTAAAAATAGCAAAACACTCGGAAAAATTCCAGAAAAATTCTGGAAAATATTTTAAGGCATTTGGGACCCAAATAAAATATTTCCAACAAAATTTTATTTGTAAAGTTAAATTCTTTAATTATTTCAAAGTGGAATAAATTCAAATAAATTCCAAATAAGTCCAAATAAATTCCAGAAAATTCCAAAAATTCACCAAAGTGCCAAATCACATTTAAATTTAAGAAAGTAAAATTTTGGGGTGTTACAGTTGGCAAGCACCACAACTGACCCCAAGTGTAGTGCCAAACCGAGTCTGCATCCAGGGGGCATCATGCCAACTATGATCATAGTTGGCAAACACTGCAACTACCATCGGCTACTATAGCCGCTTGGGTTGATCAAATAATCGTAGTGTTGCGAGACCAATTTGGTGTACAACCAAAGGGCAGAATTACTGGCTATCGGAAGCTGTATCCTGATTATATTATCGGATACCATATCTCAATAATTTCAGAGTCCTTGATTTTTTTGAAATTTTTGGGAGATGATTGAACCACCACCTTGGAGCATATTGGCCACTTTATTGTGCAAGGGTGAAATTGTTCTCACTATCTCTATCAGGGGTGGCTTTTGCATAGTTTACCAAGTTACCCCCAAATCCGATCAACACTTGGGCCGATTTAGAAAGTCAATTTCACGAATACTTTTTCAATGGAAGTTTAGAGCTTAGAATTTTGAAAGATCAAGATGGCGATCAGAGGGGGGTGAATGATCCCAAATAAATTTTTTTCCTCCTACTGGACAAGAAAAGATCAACCAAAAACCTCACTACAAGTAATGAAGCACAAACAAGACAAAACAGTAGAAATCTGCTTAGGCCGGTACTACCGCATCACATTAGGCGGTAGTACCGAAGGTCGGTACTACCGTTTGATTTGGGTTGTAGTGACGGCTTCAAGAATAGTGGATAAAAACATCACGATCTCAAAACCAAAATGGATGTAACTTTAGATTGGCTGGTCCTAAATCCACGAATCTTGAATTGTCCCTTCTTATGAAGGTTAGAAACTTATTCCACCCTTCAATCCATGGGATTGGTGTCAAAGTTCTGACAATTTTCGATTTGAACGAAGAGTGCACCAAGTTTGATAAAATACCAAAAACTTATCCTAAACATACTTGTGGAGTTTTAATGATCAAGATGATCTTGGATTACCTATCACACATCAAAGCAAGCAAGAACTCAATTGAAGAACTTCAATAACATAATCTACAAACATTTCTCAAAGAAAGAGCAAAAGATTGGTTTTTTGCAAAGTTCAAAACAAAGATTGCCTAGATGATGAAGATATGTCTAACGAAGATTCATCCATCAATCATACATCCTCGACACAAGAAGCACAAGCACATAGAAGGAGTGGAGGCAAATCCAACTTGCGTAAATGTAAATTGTGAGAAATTAAGCGTGGGAAGTAAATATTGAATTTAAATTACGAAATGTAAAGAAATAATGTAAATACAAAATTTAAATTCAAAAGTAAGGAAATGAGTTTTTGTTTCTTTGAGAGGAAGATTTACAAAGCCTCACAACAAGTGGGCAAAGCTCAAAGAAACACACAAACCATTTATAGCACACGGGAGTCAATCTCCACCCTTGATGACCTTCTTGACCCTCAAGAAACCTCATCAAGGGTTGAGATGCACTCCCTCTCTCATACATGGGCTAACCCGCAACCCAATAGCTTAACGAGTTTTGCACACTTTTTAAAGCAAACTAACTTGACCACTATTCTATCCTTTAAACCGCAATCCAATGGCTCTCCTTAATCCGAACAGCTCAAAGATATTATCCCAGCCATTCCCTTGTCTTCTAGCACACAACGACTCCATCTTCGGTCATCCTCCGGTGATCTCCGACCATCTAGACCTCCTGCGCACCTCGCCTAGTCCTGGTCATCTTTTGACTCACCATGACCTAGCACCGTTATCCTGCAACCATCAAAAATAAGGAAACACATCACATAGCAATGTCCAAAATAATATATAATAATCATCAAATACCAATTCTCTTGATCCTGGACTTGCTCTTGAGGTTTTAATGATCAATATGATCTTGGATTACCTCCCACACGTCAAAGCAAGCAAGAACTCAAGGGAAAAACTTCAAGAACATAATCTACAAAGATTTCTCAAAGAAAGAGCAAAAGATCAGTTTCTTATAAAGTTCAAAGCAAAGATTGCCTAGATGGTGAGGACATGATCTAAAGAAGATTTATCCATCATTCATCCATCCTCAGCACAAGAAGCACAAGCAAGTAGAAGGAGGGGAGGCAAATCCAACTTGCGTAAATGTAAATTGGGAGAAATTAAGTGCGTAAAGTAAATACTAAATTTAAATTGTGGAATGTAAATACATAATGTAAATGCAAAATTTAAATTCAGATGTAAGGAAATGATTTTTTTTCTTTGAGAGGAAGGTTTACAAAGCCTCACAGCAAGTAGGCAAAACTCAAAGGAGCACACAAACCTTTAAGGGGAGAGACGCCCCTCTCCCCGTCTATTTATAGCACAAGAGAGTCAATCTCTACCCTTGGTGACCTTCTTGGCCCTCAAGAAATCTCAACAAGGGTTGAGATGCACTCCCTCTCTCATACATGGGCTAACCCGCAACCCAATAGCTTAACGGGTTTTGCATACTTTTCAAAGCAAGCTAACTTGACCACTACTCTATCCTCTAAACCGCAATCCAATGGCTCTCCTTAATCCGAACAGCTCCAAGATAGCATCCCAACCATTCCCTTGTCTTCTAGCACACAACGACTCCATCTCCGATCATCCTCCGGTGATCCCCGACCATCTGGACCTCCGACACACCTCGCCTAGTCCCAGTCATCCTTCGACTCACCATGACCTAGCACCGTCGTCCTGCAACCATAAAAAATAAGGAAGCACATCACATAGCAATGTCAAAAATGATATACAATAATAATCAAATTGCTTAAATTAAATCAAGTCTCTTCATTAGATCGGCACTACTGCCGGCCAAACGCTAGTTTTACTGCATGTCTGGTACTACCGCCCTCTAACTGTCGGTAGTGCCAGCCGCACTGCAACCCCTGAGACTCTTTGCTCTAGAAAATAACTACCACACTCTAAGGGCCAGTAGTACTGCTAACCCAATACTACCATTTCAAAGACCAGTTGTGCCGCTCAGCACAAAGTCCAAAGAAGTGTTTCTTGTAAAAGAACTATCGCTCATCTGGTTAATATCTCCGATAGGTTGGTAGTACCACTCATAACATGCCGGTAGTACCACTTTGCCGGTACTACTGCCTCTACAAGACTGGTAGTACCGACAATACTGATAGCAACTCAAATTGCTTGAAAATGAAGTCCAATTCAATTCAAATTCAAACCTGAGCACATCTTGCTCAAATATGGTCAAATACTTATCACAATCAGGGATAGACCTCCACATGGTCTTTCAAATTTTAGATCTAAGTCTCTGTCTGACAGAAGTTCGGGGAATCGATAAATGATTATGTTAAGATATTCAGGGAAGTGAGAAATCAGTGTTTTAGTGTTCCCCTGACTGATAATTAGTTGGCTGATTTAGCTTTACAGGGGTTGATACCCCCATTAAAAGATAATTTTTGCGGCTAGGAATTCACCGATTTAAGTCACCTCCTACACCGAGTATCGGCTCAAGGAAGCTATTTCTTCGATAATAAGGGCTTAAAAGATGAATTCAGGAATAACAAAGACAAAGAGAGAACTGAGGTACATTTCGTCGGGTATGAGTCAAACTATTCATCGGACACTGTGAAAGCTGAAATAAATATAGCCGAAGGGTTAAAGGAAGTAAGAAGTCTTTAATCTATTCATGGCTAAAGTTGACCAAGAGCCGGTTGGAATTAAAATTAATATGCCTTTGATGTAACAAAGTGTAATAGCATATTTGGCCTATTATTACAAGAAAAGCTAATACACCCATATGAAGGGCATATACCACCGTTAGCTGACGAAATTAAAAAATAGAGGTATTGTAAGTGGCATCATTCTTTTTCTTACAATACTATTTATTGAAGTATTTTCTATCAACAGATACAATCGGCTATAGAGGATGGTCGATTAAAATTTGCAAAAGAGCCGACGATGCAGTTGGACACCAATCCTTTTCCTATGAACATGGCCCACTGTTGTACAAAAAAGAGAGCCAACACACAACGGAATTCAAGAAGCAAGTTCAATTGTCGTAACCAACAAAGATGGCACGGCAAGTCAGCTTGGAGGCAGGGTCCGACTGCAATGAGACCCTAGGATTACAGTCGGCTCTATCCATGTAGAGACTGACCATGAAGGATGAAACTCGAGGATAGCCAAGCCAAAAGGAGAACTGCAGGTTGCAAATTGTATAAGGATGAGACAGAGTGTTGCCTCCACGCAAGCCGATATAGATCCCAAAACCAACTTTCTCCCAATGATTGGCTAAGTACGAAAGGAGGCATAACAGATTACAGCGAAGTCCTCCACGATGAACAACAGATACATATCAGCTAGATGAACTTAAAAGAGCTCACTAGTAGTGCCCCTTTCTGGCAAGGGGGCATATCCAGTGCAATCACCGTGCAATCCTACTAAAAAAAGTTTCAAAAAATTCTAAAAAAAAATCATGAATGTACATCTCAACTTACCCCATCTACGTATAAAAATTCATGATCAAACTCGTCCTATGCTAGAAGTTACAAAAAAGACAAATTTGGGGTGCATTTGAACTATAAAAGTTTGTCAGAAATTTGTCTTTTTTTGTAACTTCTAGCATAGGACGAATTTGATCATGAAATTTTATACGTAGATGGAGTAAGTTGAGATGTACATCCATGATTTTTTTTAAAATTTTTTGAAACTTTTTTGGTAGGATTGCACAGTGATTGCACCAAAACTTTGATTGCACTGGATATGCCCCCTTCTGGCAATTCTACTAGGAGTGAGGGTTAGCATTGCCTTCAGTTTTCTCATGTCTAATACAACATCACCCACATGGGTACCAAGACGATATGGGTGAATTTTTAAGCTGATATGGGTGAAGAAACAAGCGGATCGGAGTGTGGGGTCGAGTTCTTTGGTTAACACGGTCAAAGAAGGGACTTCTAAGCCAATCTTGGAGAAAAAAACATGCTGAATACGGTGATGGGTCCAACTCTTCGATTAATATAGATCTGGCAGGCAAGATACGAGAACCGATCCAACCAAAGCCCATATGGTGTCCTCAAAGTCTAAGCCAATCCTAGCGAAGAAGACTTTAGTGGTTACGGACCCAAGAGTTGAGGGAGGCAAAATAGGAAAAAAGTGAGAGACTAAACTTTTAATGAGCTTCGTCTGATCAAGCGTGTCAAGAAGGAATGGAGGAAAAATGAACCACTAAGTTCAAGGTAACTCCTACATCCTAAAAATATTAGACGAGGTGGTATTCCCTAAAGCAATCAATGGAAAATACTTGAAAAAGTATTACCCAAGTATCTGGGTTGAATTCAAATCATTAATATCAACTATGAATATACGAGTTGGCCGATTACCGATCTGAAAGCCAAATTAATTCGATGCAACTAAAATTTGGCTGTGATATAAAAAAATGGCCAATGAAAATCGTTGCCCTTAGCGTGAAAATGACAACATAAATTGGCTTCATAGACGATGAATTATCCTTGCAATAAACATCGTTCAGCAGGAGGTAAATGCCATATAATACAATATAGTCCTTGTGGCTAAGACAAAAAAGAACTGTTACATCTTTGGTGATGGTCGCTTCCACATCATGAAGGACTGCTGCATCCTTCACCTTGCTCCTAGGTACTGGAGGAATCTTAGCCGACTGTTCTTTGATCGTTTGAAGGCATCAAGTCAAAGAGGATCCATTGGTCCTGAGCCGATGAAGGTGAGCAATGAGAAAGTTGAAGTCTAAGAAATAGGGCTGAAGCCGATGGTGTGTGAGTTGGGGGCAAGAAGAGTGTGAATATGGAAATTTGTAGTGAAGCAGACCATGGTAATTTTTTGTAGATTCATATCATCTCCCAAAAATAGGGGGCATATGTTGACATCAGAATTTAGCAAGTATAGCCGATTTAGGAAGATAGAGTTCAATATGGATAGTCTTAGCCGATATTGGTTCAAAGAGGAATTTATCTCCCAAAAGTTGAGGCCGATACACATTGTGGGTCTTAAAAGTCGGAAAAGAATACGATCGGCCTATGTGCTATTAAAAGGGGCAACGAGCAAGACGGAAAAAATCATCCAATGGTCAATCAACTCGCTTCTACTTTATGTACTTTTCGTTGACTAGAAGTAGTTCTTTAGATTTGTAATATTTTCTCTGTTATTCATCTTGATCAATAAATGCACATCATCGATTTTGATCATTGCCGATGTACACCAATTTATTAAGTTTCGCCTTGTTCTCCGATCTTGTTACGCATCGCTTTTTTGGGAAAATATACCTTTATCAACCGTCTACTCAGCTCCATCAGGCTATTTAGATTTATCGTTACTTGCAATCCAATCGGCTCAAATAGATGTTTAGATCAGATTATTATCGAAAACCTGATTGGCTAAATAGTCGTTTAGATCATATATTTTTCTTGCCGATTGCAGGATCAAATAGGCTAGCATACCCGTACCCTAATTAAACCTGGTGTTTACGTGTGTTTGAAGTCAATTAATCCGTCATCGTATTTTTAAGTGTCAACAATTGGGTTTTATAAATACATTACAACAGAAATGGTGTAAATCATGTTTTGAAGATCATATCTATATCGTCACACTTTAATAACCGGAGGGAGTAGCCAGTTAATTGGTTAGGTAAGGCACCACCAATCCACACATTTGTGTGTAACTTACTAATTCTACATACACAGTAAAGGTGGAGTAAAGACGTACGTGAGAGTTACAACCACAATCGAGACGTGAATCAGTCAGGAAAATATTTCACACGTCAGTCAGGAAAATATTGCATACGTACACACACACTTTTTGTGCAGCTAGCGGAGAAGTATTAGTTACACAAACTTCAACTAAGTAGTGATCAATTTGGCCTTCTGATCCAGATATTAACCCATCCTATCAAGCGGACATCCAACCGATCCCACGCGGGCCCACACGTCGAGCGTTGATTGGCTCCCCCCGGCTATAAAATGTCGAGGGCGGCCTGCCTGCCCTTGCTTCGTAGCGGAGGCAGTGAAAGTGATCGAAGCACCCCGTTTTCTCACTTCATACCTCGACGACTAGCTACGTGCCTAGCAAGATGGAAGCCATGGTGAGGCGTTGCCACTCTTGCTCCCTTCTACCCCTGCTTCCTCTTCTTCTCCTTGCCGTGGCAGTCCATGCCGCCGGAAGCTTGGCTAATGAACTTCCTATACCTCAATCGATGGCTAGGTCTGAGCCACGGCAGGTCCCAAATCCGCAACCGCAGCTAGGGCCACAAAGGAAATTGCAACAGATCCCAAACCCACAGCCGCAACCAGGGCCACTACCAAACCCAACCCCACAACCGCAACCTTTGCCGCAGCCGAACCCAAACCCACAACCTCAACCAGGCCCACAACCAGTGCCACTGCCGAACCCAACCCCGCAACCGCAACCTTTGCCTCAGCCGAACCCAAACCCACAACCTCAACCAGGCCCACAACCACTGCCACTGCCGAACCCAACCCCGCAACCGCAACCTTTGCCGCAGCCGAACCCAAACCCACAACCGCTGCCACTACCGAACCCAACCCCGCAACCGCAACCTTTGCCGCAACCAAACCCAAACCCACAACCTCAACCAGGCCCACAACCAGTACCACTACCGAACCCAATCCCTCAACCGCAACCTTTGCCGCAGCCAAACCCAAACCCACAACCACAACCAGGCCCACAACCGGTACCACTGCCAAATCCAACCCCGCAACCGCAACCTTTGCCACAACCTCAACCAGGCCCACAACCGGTACCACTGCCAAATCCAACCCCACAACCGCAACCTTTGCCACAACCACAACCACAACCTTTGCCACAACCACCGGTGCCGCCACAGCCAGAACCAATACCCAATCCATCGCCCCAACCAGCTCCAAACCCACCCGGGCAACAGATCAACGCACTAGTCGGACCACAGCCACTTTCAAATGGCGTAGCCAGAACTATGTATTTTTCTCATATATTTGTTGGGTTTTTTATTGTATTCTTTTTAGGGTGATCTCTATTCTTTCCTTGTTGAGCGATGTCTATTCTTGTAAATATATATGTGGTATTTTTTTGAGAGTTCATATGTACCATATTGATTGATATATAGGTTAGTTCTGCGATGTAGCTTGCCTGTATCATTATCTCTGTATTTACATATATATACTGATATACAGTACTAGTAGTACTTTGTGTACGTATTTGGTGCATGCATGTGACGTCAGCTGTGAAGTCTTTACTCTTATCCAACTGCCAAACGGTAAAGTAACCAAGTTGTACACTCATCGAGAACTGCTAATGGTCAATCTGTCAGCATCGATATTACTCTCCCGGCCTATAGCTAGAAAAAGACCGATCGATATATACCTGCTTGCACAGTTGCACACTGCAACTTTCGACCGTGAAAGCGCCAGGAGTTGATGTTCATCCAGGTGTGCAAAGCGTAAATGCGGTGAAGTCTCTACCGTACGATCGATCGAAGTCATAAATATAGCACGAAATGTCAAGTGTATGACGCGATACCATACTTTATAGTATATCGAGCCTAACAATGACTGTATAGTCGGCACAAACTTTCCTGGGCTCTTTTCTGATCCGTATTGGGGAATTTGGAAGATTAACCACCAATCCAACGCCGCATACTGTCCGAAACCCCACACGCGCGCTCCCGCGCCCACGCGCGGCGGCGACAGAAAACGCAACGAGATCCGACGCGGCACGCGCGCGGCAGCGTGAAGCGGTGTGGTTAGCGTGGCCTTTTTTTGGTGCAGCTAGCGAGCAGAGCACAACGTGGGGCTGGGACGGCATGCGCGTTTTCTCTTGCTCTACGTGTGATGTTACGATAGCATCACACACGGTGTTGAATTAAAATCGTTTCCGATAAGCTTTTCTACAGATAAATCTTTTTTTATTGGCTAGTCTTAGAAAATACTAATCATACCCTCTAAAAAAAAGCAGATTACGAATCATCATTCATTTCAGTAATCAACTCAGATTACATTACAACGCAAGCAGATTATGTACAGATTACAGCACACAACACATTCATTTCATAAATGAACTAAGATATATTAACCAATGGAACTCAATTTTATTAACCAATTAATTGAATACATAAGCACAATTCACAAATCCACATCACAAATTTTACAAATTAACCCAAGTGGTAATTCAGAAAAAACACAACTCCTGAGGTTGGGCAGAATGGAACCCGCCTTTTGGATTTATGACATGACTGAGCAAGAAGGAACAAAGCTGTCATCGAATTCGGATCAGATCGGTCTATTCCATCGCAGTTATAATCTCATTGGTCTTTTTTGTACTGACGAGGAGTTGCATGTTATAGCAAACATAAAATTCACATCGGTTATATCCCTTTTCCTGCTAATGGCACTACAAACATAGAATTGGTTCGCTCCAAAGTCATTATTATAGAGTTTGATATAGAATTATTGTGTATAGCGGATACCAAAAATTTGAAATCATGCTTCAGTTTCGCCCTATCCTTGACAAAAGGCCCTCCAAGAGCTTTGTATACTTTAAAGGACCTACTTGATTGCAAAAGATTAGCCTCAACCATTCCAGGAGCAACGTACATCTTGAACAACATACATGACCATGTTATCTATGGAGGAAACGGGATTACATGTTGAGTAATTTCGCGATAGAATTTAAGTCGTAGTTGCCGCTATGTAAGGATCAATGTAAATAGCCCAGTTCATGGTTGAATGAATTACAATTAGAACCTAGCGAAACCTACACATGTATGTCGCTATGTTCATTTAATAAAACTGAGTTGCGCGCACAATACAAATCAAAGTATAGCAAGTAGTGCAGCACTTACCCCGGGTTGTGAGGTAAAAGTAGGAACTCTTTATGTTTTTGAGCCACCAATGCCTATTTCACGTATTCCTCGATGATATTTATATTTTCGTCAATTGTTTGCTTCGAGACCATGCGTGTGTCGAGAAAACCTACCGATTGTTTGTTCTATTTCACTTCATGGATCATGTATCTATATATACAAAAGGAAGGAGTTATATATATATATGATATTTATCGGGTATTACACGGATGTAGACTGTAATTGCACACACTTACAATATCTAACATCTCAAGAGCACGGCATCAAGGGCATCGAGGTTGAAGAGATCGAACAGGTCGTGGAAGTCGACCCCGAAGAAGCTTCGCGATGACTGGTTGAACAGATAATCATGTTTGAAGCTGATCGTGATACACGTTATACGTTCTTGCACTGGCTTGTTGGCTTGTTCCATGTACCAATCATGCAATATAATGCAAACCAATGTAATGTTTTTTAAGCGCTCTCCCGTTACTAAAGGCTCTCCTAGCTTGTATAACCGGGCTAACGGGGCAATCGGATAGTTGAGGGCCTTGGTGATCTGCTTCGATTTGCCCTTATCTTGCTTTCTACTATAGGGAGTCTTTATGGGAGACGAGTTGACACGAACCCACTTAATGACCTCAAATGCACGGGCATGATAGCCGATTTGGTGGCCTGCTGAGGTGCAGCAGGCGATTTAGGTAGTTGGGGTACTTCTGGTGATAGAGGATGGGCATCCAGAAAGACTTTGTTGCTGGGCCACTGGATGTATGTGCTAATGGCAACCCGCAGTATCACGATCTCATCGTTTAGGGGCATCGGTAGCGCGACAGTCTTCTCACGGGTCATTGATTTACGTCCCTTTCTATGCACAACATCCAAATTCTTAACAATATCATGAACATCTTTCCCACTTAAAGGCCTTAGAGTTGAACCGTCTTCATTCCTTCTATCGAATTGTTTCTTTATCTTGCGGTATGGATGATTCCTCCGAAGGAACCTACGGTGATGCATGTACACGGTTTTACGTGAGTGATTCAACCACACATTCTCGAGATCATCTAAGCAGTGAGTGCAAGGTTTTGTTCCTTTTCTACTATGACCCAATAGGTTACCAAGGGCAGGGTAATCCTTTGTGGTGCAGAACAACAGGCGATGCAAAGTGAAGTTTTCCCATTTGTACGCATCCCATACATGTACCTTGGGAATCCACAGTGTTTTCATATCTTTCATCAATGTTGCTAGGTACATATCAATATTGTTCCCAGGTTGTTTCGGTCCTTGGATAAGTAAAGATAAAAAATGTACTTCCTTTTCATAAACAACCAAAGAGGAAGGTTGGAAATATAAAGATTCATGGGCCAAGTGCTATTCTAGCTGCTCTTGTTGCCGAAAAGATTCATTTCATTTGTACTCAATCCAAACCTTATATTCCTTGGATCCGCACCAAATTCTTAAAACCTCCTATCGATATTTCTCCACTAGGTGGAATCAGAAGGGTACCTTAGCATTTCATCATTCTTATGCTCCTCCAAGTGCTAACACAACAGTTTTGACTCCTTTAGGTAAGCAAACAAATGCTTCAAATGGAGAATTACAAGCAGATACTATGCCACCTTAGTAGGAGGTCCTTTCTTCACCTCGATACCCTCGTCGTCGTCATCTGAATGACTCTTACGCTTGTACCGAGATGCATTGCACACCAGATATACATTCAAGTTTGCGTACTCTTTGAGGTACATGATACAATTTTTCGAACATGGATGTATTCTTTTTTACTTCCATTCTCGAGGGACAAAGAACCTTCTTGGCTTTGTAGGTGGTTGTCGGTAACTCATTTCTCTCTGGAAGCATGTCTTACAATAGATGTAACAATGTTGTGAAACTCTTATCGGACCAACCATTGCTTGCCTTCAATTTCAGCAATTCAAGCACGGATGACAATCTTGTGTATTTTGACTTGCAGACTGAGAACAAAGGTTTTTCCGAGTCCTCCATCAAGCTCTAGAATTTACCATATTATCCGTCATCACGATTCTCTTCTGTGTCGCGCAGCATCTGATCCAGATTGTCATCCTGCAATATATCCTCATGGAAGCACAATGATATGATCATTCGGTATATCGTTGACTTTATCGACGAAGTTTATAATACCTGCCTCATGTATATTTTGTTATTCATCGTAATTGGTTCAACATGTATACTCCATTTTGAAACCCTTTAGAATCAAGTGTGTTTCGATCTGCGTTGAGTTTCGAATCCTTCTCAAATTCTCGTAGTCAATGCATGGACAAGACATAAATTGCACCTCTTATTAAACATACCATTCTCCACAGCTCTTCTAAAAGCAGAGACGCCATTAATGTACTTGGCACCAAGGTTCAAATTCCAGTGAAATTTCAGAAATCTCAGCTGAGATTTCGGATTTTGGCTGGGGACAAGATCCTAAATCCCGAATGGATAAAAAAAATTCAAAGTGCTAAATTAACTTCAAATTGTGGTGAAATTTCAGTAAATTTCACTAAAATTATAGTTTTTTTTAACCGGATTTGAATTTATTTTGATTGTATTTTGACCGGATTGCCACCACAGTGTGCTCTTTTGTTCTCCTTGCTAGCACCAGGGATTTTGGGAAGATCACTTTCTCTTTTCAGAAGTTTAAAACACACACATGACATGCTGTCAAGTTTACGAAGGTATCTGAATTCTGACCTGCAAAGGCTCAACAAAGATTCCTTTTTCTGTTATCTTGCTAACCCCACCGAGATGAAGATGCGGGATGAAGTAGGATGTGTCCTCATTTTTTAATCACACAGAAGTACAAATGCAATAACTACAACAAATAGAGGAATCCGAGGTCAAAATATCACCTTAGAGACCATATCAATATCCAAAAAATAATTTATATTTGGAATATGAGAAAGTATATTTCTACCCTTTAAAAAGTAATATGTCTCTAATTATATCCAATAGCTATATTTATATCACAACGAAATTTTAGAAATCTCGATCGAGATTTTGGATTTTGGCCAGGGATAAGATCATAATCTAAAAATTTTATGAGAATATTATGGATGTTTCAGGACCATCTACAAAATTTTTCAAATGTTTCTAAGGTGGTTTGCGCCATTTTTCATTTGGTTGAAATTTACGGGTTGGCGTTTTATGAGAACAGTCACACTTTATGAATTTTTAAAATTTCTTAAGATTGATCACCATCTAAAAATTTATGAAGACATTAGTGATGCATCAAGATAATCCACAAAAAAATTCAAAATTTTCTAAGATGGTTTGAACTATTTTTCATTCAGTTGAAATTTCCTGGTTAGCCTTTAGTAGCACTGTCTGAATTTTTAAAAATTTCTCAAGATTGATCATCATCTTAAAATTTTATGCGAATATTATGGATGTTTTAGGACCATCCATTTTTTTTTCAAAAGTTTGTAACGTGGTTTGCACCATTTTTTATTTAGTTGAAATTTGCCGATCAACATTTTATCAGGACAGTAGCACTGTTAGAATTTTTAAAAATATCTCATGTTTGATAATCATTTAAAATTTTTATGGTAACATTAGTTATGTTTCAGGACCATGCAAAAAAATGTTAAAATATTTTGACTTTGTTTGAACCATTTTTCGTTCAGTTGAAATTTACCTAGATTTCAGCAATTTTGGATGAAATTTTCAATTTTTGGACAAAATTTGGGAAATCTTGGTCCAAAAAAATTATGGATTTGAAATTTACTTTTTGAATTTCATCCAAAATAATGAGATTTTACCGAAATTTTGGATTTCGAAGAGTGACGAGATGTGAACTGAAAACAAAATTTAAAACCTTGCTCGGCACTCACACTGTTCTCAGTGTATATCCAGCTTCAATCTATCTATGCCACACATATAACAATTAGTGTTAAATATTGAAGTACACTAGGTGTGCGCATGCACACATTCTTAAATTATGCAATGCTAGCTACATCTTGAATATAATGCAATTATATACCCAATTACCACCTTAGATCACAAAGAATTATATACAAGTTAGATCTAAACTCAATCTTGAAATTCTCTCTTCATCAAACTACCTAGATCTTAAATATAATACAATTAGAACGAATTACTAGCCTTAATTAGATCACAAAGAACAAATGAATCTATAAGCTAGATCTAATCAATCTTCAAATTCTCTTTACCAAATTAACTAGCTAAATCTTGAATATAATATAATTAGAACCAATTACTAATCTTAGATCACTAAGAACACATGGATCTACAAACTAGATTTAAACAATCTTCAAATTGATCTCTCTCTCTCTTTTTTTTTTTTACCAAACTAGCTAGATCTTGAATATAATGCAATTAGAACCTATTACTAACCTTAGATCACTAAAATCAAATGGATCTACAATCACCCTTCAAAATCAGTTATTTTATTTCACCAAATCGCATGACAACCACAACCACCTTAAAGATTGGTCCCGAAACCCTAAAAACACTAAGTTGCTCAGGGCTCTGTATTATATATTGCTAGAAGATATTATAAACAGTTCTTTTCATAAACCATCAGTGATATACATAGATATCACTAGCACGGTTTATGAATAGAATCATCTATGAAGGTGTCATTGACGGTTTCACCATAGAATCGTTAGTGATATTCCTCTTCACATAAGGTTTTTTAAAACCTTCTGTGATAAAATGTCTAATATAATCCTTTGTGTACTAGTGGCAGTGGCGGATGTAAGAGGGGTGCGAGCTAGAGCATCGCTTCTGACCATGTGTGCTTTTCCCTTAGTTATGTAGCTTTTTTTCGGTGATCTTTAAGACACAGTACATGTTATCTTTCATAAACGAATCGTAGCAGCACCAAACACCCTTCTATTTTTTTTTTTCTGCGTATGCCACTGCTGAGTGCTGTTACTACACACGGTGGGTGTTCTATTGGAAGCAACCATTGTTGACGCCGGCCGGCCATAACGGACCCCAGCAGCCATCGAGAACCGCTGATGTTTATCCTCCCCATCTAGATAAGAAGACCGGCCGATATCTACTTTCACAGTTGCACACACTTCCACTTCCGACCGTACGTGAAAGCGCCAGTAAGAAACCAATTCAACAATCTTTATGATCCAGGTTGCAAACCTAAAAGGCGCGCGACCAAAGTCGCCGCCGCATGATCGGGAACCACATGTATAGCAAATGTCAAATGTATGACGTGCTATATACACACACACCAGTGATCCCCATTGGTCTTTGCACTGTAACGTACAAAGCAGCTAAAGTACGGAACACATGACAATGACTTGGTAGCATGTTGGCACAAATTTTCCTTGGCTCTTTAATTTCCAGAAATCTTACGGTGTATTATACTATTAAGTATATAGTGAATAGTAGAAATCATATTTAACTATTATTTAATTGAGATTATTTCTACTATTAAAGATTATATATATATATATATATATATATATATATATATATATATATATATATATATATATAATGATGGTTGCGTAACCGATCCCAAACCCAACGCCACATCGGCCGGCTGTAAGGCTAGAAACGAGTCGAGCCGAGCCAGGTTCGGCTCGGCTCGGCTGAGCTCAGTCAGGTAGCGAGCCGAGCTGGCTCGGTGAAGCAACGAGCTCGAAAGGGCGGCTCGACTCGGCTCGGTCCTGGCTCGAGAGCCGGCTCGTTGGCTCGCCGAGCCAGGCTATGGCAGCACTCAGGTCTTTAGCAATAGCATCTCAGCAGCCAACATTTGAGATTTTGAGACTTTCAAGATCAGCAAATAATATATATTTCATCAACCCATGACCATGATTAACCAAGATCACGCTGATTTGGATGGGCCATTCGGCATGGGCCATTGGGCCAACACTGTTGTGAGACCGGGCCACTGCAATTCTGCAAACAGTCCAGACCGGACCACTGCAAACAGTCCATTCATGTATTTGCAGTGAATAATATTAACTTACTAGTTACTACTAAATAATTGTAGTTGCTTAGTTGCTCTCTATCACACTTGTAGGAAATGAAATTGTCTCAACATCATCTTCATCATCTTTTTTCTAAAAATATAAGTTATTAGTCATACTAAATTTCCTGCATGGGCTGAACCACCGAGCCAATTTGACTCGCGAGCCGGCTCGCTGTTTTTGCGAGCCTAAAAAATAGACTCGGCTCGAGCTCGGTTCGAACCGAGCCAAGCTCGGACGAACCCAACCCAAACTACGAACCACGAGCTTATTTTTCGGCCCTAGCCGGCTGCAGCCGCAGCCATCGACGACGGCCGCACGCACAGCCGAACTCCACGCGCGCGGCAGAGTGACCAAAACCTTTGGGCTGCGCCGCAGCCGAACCCCTAGCCCAATCTGCCCGCCGAACCCCTGGCCCAATCCACCGAGTCAAACTTGCAATGGTATTTGTGTGTTTTATGTTTTACACGCATTTTAAGCCATAGACGTAAACTAGATTGAAATCGTGCAGAAAATCAGTCACGCTAAACCGCGCAATAATTGCCAAGATTTTAAATTTTGTTTTCGGACCACATCTCGGGGTGGCTAAAATCTAAAATTTTAGCAAGATTTCGGAATTTCAGTTGAAATCTGGCCAAAATTCGAAAATATTCAAATCTGATATTTTTGAGGCCGGCAAAACCAAACTTTTGGCCCTTCTCAACCCCCGTGAAATGGTCTCTCGAGGCTAGAAAAAATTGGAAAAAAGTATGAAAAAATTATGCAAGCATTTATCTATATTTTCTATCCGTTTGAATGCAAAATACTAAGTATTTGTATACAAAATACCCAAAAAAACACATGCGATGCATAGATTGAGCACTAGTTGTGTATTGTTCGTTGTTGTTTTATGATGATTCTCTCAGCTAGTGTATAAAACTAGAGACCAATACCATTATTCTATATATCGGTCTATCTATGGAAATTTGAACAAAATTCAGATGTATCAATTATGTAATAAGGCAAGTTTGAAGTTCGTGTTGGAAAACCATATATAATGTTTTGATAGGATATCCTACCTCCTTGTATATTCACAGAAGATATGGTAAAAAAATTAGAAGTGACTACCAGAAGCAAAAAGAAACATTTAAATCCAGCTTAGAAGTCTCATATCTGTTAAATAATTTGTTTATGTATTTTCTTGTAAAATTTTCACATGAATTTCTGAGAAAAGGTATCACAATTCTCCAAAAAAATTGGTGCTAAATTCGGTTATATACAAACATGAAAATTGGTCGAATTTATAATCATCTCAATCAAAAACCTGAAATCTCGATATAATTGACCAAAACTACCGTATTATTTTGAAATTTTTTAATATTTTTATGTCACCGAGATTTAGAATCTCACCTGGCCAAAACCCTGATGCTTGCATGGTCTCACAGGTCTTCTGGTTCCTGAATAGGTACGCTTCGGCAAATTGTGCGACCTCATGGACAGCATTATTTTGCTTTCAAAATTTAAGAGTGCATGCATGGTCTCACGTAGGGATGCAAATGGGTTGACCCTAGGGTCTTTTTTGACCCACTCTAGTTTATTTGTTTGCACTAAAAACTTAATTTTTAGTCCACATTTTAAGTTTTAGTGCAAACAAATGAACTAGAGTGGGTCAAAGATGACCCTAGGGCCGACCCATTTGCATCCCTAGTCTCACGAGGTCTTCTTGTTCTCGAAGAAAAAACGTAGAGCACAGTCCTTGCGAAATGACATGCGAAATCCAAGACATGCCGTCCTGCAGCTGGGCCATGCAGTTGCTCTGCCTTGAAGAACCAGCACGTGCTACAGTGCGTCGTTTATCTCTCGAGTCTCGACTGCGACCACACTAGAGGTAGGCACTCCGGCAGTCCAAGGCATGGTAGGATGGTCCGGTTTAAAGTTTGATACAATATAGTTTCATATTGTATCGGACCGGTATGCAAGTGTAGTATGGACTATATTGGGTCCGAGAATCAGGTACGATGGATGGCATGGCCCGGTATAGCACAGAGTCACAGTCATGGACCAGGATAGGGCACGGCGCGCTGCCATAGACCCGTGGCAGGGGAGGAGCGGCGTGGGGGAGTGTACCTGCGGTGGCTGTGTTGAGTTCATGCCACGCCGTCGCCTGCCGTGCCGCGTCGGCATGGGAGAGAGACGATTGAGAGAGAGTTGAGAGAGATAGGCAGGGAGAGATAGTTCAAAGAGATTGAGAGAGACGGACGGAAGAGAGATAGATAGCTGAGAGGGATTGAGAGAGACGAGCAAAAGAGGGGAGAGAGCTGAAAGAGATTGATAGAAATGATCTAGAGAGTGGCTTCTTGCAATGTACAAGTCTTTTATTAAGGAATATCGTGCATCTTCGGTTCCTATTCTCTCGTCACAATAGTGCAAATGAGTCGAGCCTGGGTTGGCACAACACGAAGTAGGCATGAACATTAAATAGGCCGTGCATGGGCTCGCTAAAGACTAGTCTGATCAGCTCAGTACAGCACGGTGGACATGATGAGCTGTTACAGTCCGGCACAGTTCAGTTATAAAATACAATAAATTTATGCTAAACCGATTGACACGACACGAGGAACATACAAAGCCACCATATGGACTGTAACGTGATTAAATTCGACTGCGACAACTCGGACCAACCCTAACCACTCCGGCTCAGTACAGCTGTCAGTAAGGGCCTACTCGCATGTATTGGGGGCTCCTTTGAATTGGTGCCACGTCGGAGCCGGATCACAGGCATATTGATTGTGAGTATTAATGCTGCGTGATCGAGTTAGTCTTGACGAACAGTGTCTGTAGGATGAAGACGAGAACTGTTGCTGCAGCGTACGATACCCTGTAGAGGGTGGCTCTTGTCGGTAAATTAGCCTGGTGTAACGTTAATTTAATTCTATACTTACAAAATAAAAACATAAAACTAAATATTACGTCTACGACAAGATTACTAGCGACCAATAAATATTCGATGAATATATGACATATTAGTAAAAAAAGGTATAGCTATACATGCTAGTTAGCCTAATTGATACATATATGTAAACAATACTATCATACAATATGCATTTTCATCATATTTAATCATAAATAGAAAGATTGTTTGAACTAACAACTAATCGGTACAGGACATTTACAATGGGCTTGATGAAGAATAGAAAGTTGCGTAGGAGCGAAGTGATGATTGAAGACGAGCAATCGCATGGTATGGCACTTCTGAGAAACTTGGTCGCTGATCTCCCGTGTAGGTTGTGAAATGCTGACGTAGACACTGCTCTCCCTCACGCCCATTGTATGACAGGCAAAGGGACAGAATCACTCAGGTGGTAGCCAGCACCGGAGGAAGTAGAGAGCGCCAGAAGAACACAAGATTGGTTTTTCGTTGTGTGCTTTCACGAACAGGGACGTATCCTTTGTAAAGACACATCAAGCTAAAACCATCTCATGAAATCTCAGCGTTACGAAAATTGAACTACTACAATCCCAGGAACCGCCTTCTGAAATCTCACATCGTGGACGAACAGACTAACCGCACGAGAACTTGTTTCTCGCTGAGCTCACGACGCTACATCGGCAGTCAAGGTGTAAGGTGATATGGTATGGTCGGCACACATGGCAAAAGGTGATATATGCGTACGTGTGTACATAATCTAACATAACGAATCATATGTACCTTTAGTCTTGCCATCAACTCATACTAGAGTCCATATAACTCTCTTTATATGTTGGTTTTTCCTCACCTAGCTATATAATATGGGACTAAGTGATACACCTCCAGTTCAACACCTTTCACATCTTTTCATTGAATTAATTTTTAAATTAATTTTAATATCTCTATGTATTATTTTTTAAAAGTTATACAAATATTATAGTAGTTTGTATGCATCAAGGAAGGTTGCGAGTTTTGGTCTGAGAACTTGTACTTTGAATTTTCGACTCGTTTCAAACATGATAAAATTTTCTTATTGTTATAAAAAAAATAAATTAATTAAGGTGAAATCTTTGTATTTGTTTCTTAGAATTCATGCGAGAGATGTGAAATAAGAGAAAATTTCACTATACTGACATCATATAAAATTAATTTATGAAAATAGCCTTAACACTGCGGTATTTACGAAAATAGCCCCCTGCACCGGCTTGCAGTGCCGTGGGACCGCTGCAAGCCGGCTTGCAGTGCCGTGGGACCGCTGCAAGCCGGCTTGCAGTGCCGTGGGACCGCTGCAAGCCGGCTTGCAGCGCTCCCATTCCGCTGCAAGCCGGCTTGCAGCGGACCCACTGCGTTGCAAGTTGGCAGCTTTTTTTTGTTGTTTTTCATTTTTTTTAAAAAAAAGTAGCGTTTTATTTATAATAGTAGTATAAGAATGTTAGAACTGTTGGTGTAATCGCTTAGTGTGAATATCTTCTACGTGTATTTTATTAAATTGTAAAGTTTAAATTGATAGGTTTTGATGTACTGAAGATTGGTATAGCAACATACAAAAAAACCTCTGTAAAGAATACCTGCAAAATACGAATCCTGAATCAAATACTCGAAAAAAAGGTTACCTCTAAATAAATTCCACCAAATTATGAACACCAACTAAATTGCTTCGAAATTTCGATTTCAAATTTTACTTCTTTTTTCCCTCGTTATTTTTTTTCCGGATCTTCTCTTCGCGCTCCTGAACTCTCTCGCTCTACCCTTCTGTCTCACGTCTGATGCAAATGCATGCGGGGAGCTCATGATTTATAGCCAGAGGCCAACTTCATGCACGAGAGAGAAATGCATACCCGTGAATGCTTTTGCTTTCGGCGCTCCGATTGGATTTGATGGGATGGCACAAATAGTAGCTGGTAGCATTGGATTGTGCGAATTAGGGGGGTTGGCATAGGTGGCGGCGGGGCGCTTCGCTCAAGGTGGGTTCTGGCTTCACTGAGCGTGGATAGCGAGTGCTGGGGCTGGTCGCGGCAGCCTGCAGCGCAGCGCGTTCGCTGCAGGCGCCTGCAGCACACCGGTTCCACTGTAGGCGGCCTGCAAAGTATGGCTTCTGCTGCAGGCGGCCTACAGTGCACCGCCCCATTGCAGGTCTGCTCTAGGGAGCTACTTCCGTAAAAAAATTGGTACTGAGGCAAATTTCGACAAATTTTTTTACGAGGTCAATACAGTCATGGATTCGAAATAAGAAGGTACGTATGTGTTACGACAGGTGAGCCATCAGCTGTGTACGCAGAGCACAGAAGAAAGGTTGACTAATGATGTTCTTGTTGGTGAAAGACATCTTTTATTAATCATGACACATCAATAGAATAGCAAAAATAAATAGAGTATATATAATATAGGAAAGTAAAATTGCTCTCTCTCTTTATTAGATTAATTCTCTTGTACAAAGGGATGCTAAATATATAATAGGATCCAACAGGAGATAGATTCAGATTTGTCTACACCAAGATAGAGTCCAACAATATTTAGATAACTAGGACAACGAGTTTGTTTTTATCTCAACACCCCTAGGGTGAATAACGTGTATTGCACATGTCTCGTCAAAAATCCTCTCAAAAATCCAATGGAAAAAGGATGGAAAAAAGAATATATTGCACTAGCACTCCGTGCTACATTAGATGTCTTGTTAAAAACCTTCATGTGGGAAGACTTCAGAAAAAGTCACTAAGAGAAAGAGAGTGCAACTTATAATCTTCTGGATTTAAAATTGTATATTTGGGATCATGCTAAGGGTTATGGTTTAGGGATTTATTGCCCCCGAGCTCTGCATATCTCTAAGTCATCTCATTTTGTAACATACATTTGAAAAGTAGATTTTGGCAAAGACTTAGCGAATAAATCTACTAGATTCATATGACTTAGATTGCAATATTGATAGCATCACATATGCTATCCAAACTAGGTTTCATTATATGGGAATAAGCATGCATAATGAGATTAATGATGTGGCACATGCATCTCTAATGGAGTACAAAACCTCTAACATAAGTCTCCAGGTGCGATGAGAGATACTCCATAGCCATCGTGTTAGCTGATGCATTATTGAGAATGATGGAAATAATTCTATTTTATATTTTAAAGTTAGTAAAAACCTCCAGTACATGATTAACGATAGCCTCTCTGGTGCATGCCTCATCGAATGGCCTAAACCCTATGACCTTTTTATTTAGGACGTAGTCATCATTCAAGTAATGTGCGACAATACTAAGATAGGCTGCTCTTTGGTGCAATGAAGTCCATATATCTGAGGTCAAGGCAAAGGAAAAACTAACTCTCGTGAAGGCCTATTTCAACATTGCTAATTTATTTGTGTACATTGCGTATATGTTACGTGTAGTTGTTCTCCTACTAACATGTTGGTACTGTGGGGAAAAAATGATGTTGCACCATTCTTTCAAAGCTAGAGCTTTCACCCATTCTAAGTTGAAGATCTTTTGTAACTATGTAACGTACAATTTCGTCTCTAACTACATCAGTGTTTATACCAATGTACTTACCGAACCATCGGTGTTGAAGTTGAGCTGTGCCTGGATGCCCTCGCCCGGCCTCCGTTCGGCTGATATCTTCTTCAAGTATGTCCCCGCGTGTTGCTTCAGATGACCTATTCCTTTACATGCATGTGTAGTTAATTTATCTTGATAATATTTACAAATAGCATAAACTAACTCATGCCCATCTACAATTTCAATGGTTCTATCCATATATTGCCAGTACCACACCCTGTTGACTACCGGATATAGACGCCCATCCCGAATGTACCGATGTAGAGACATTGGAGCTTGATGCGGATACTGATGCTCATCTCGAATGCACCGATGTAGTGGCATCAAAGCTCAGTGCGGAGCTCATCCACTAAAAAATGTAAGAGGCATCCTCGATGCCATGCGTACCATCCATATGACGGTCATCCATGCTATAGTATCCCATACTGGGGAAGTGTTGGCGCATATCGATCTCTTGATCCTATCAAGGGGGACATGGAGAGCGAGGGCTTGCTCTCCTACTCTTGCTCTTGCCAAACATTTTATTTCATGGCGGGAGAGAGAGCAAACTCGGAGCAAATAGATAGCAAACAGAGAGAACAAATGAGAGAACGAGTGGGATTTGTGTGCCGAACTCAGAAAAGAAACACAGAGATTCGGGTGCTGAACAAATGAGCATCCGAGGGGAATTTTATAGTGATCAGGAGAGATCCATTGACATTCATTCTTCCCATTGTGCTCAGGCTCTCATTAATCATCTTTAGATCTTTCAATGTGTCATGATGCCATTCATTCTCTCCGTTGCTCTCAAATGCGAATCTCGCTTTTTCCATGAGAAAATCTCTCACTCGCACTCTCTCCCCCTCTTTTCCTTCTCTCCCTCGCTTTTACTGAGTGCTATCCCTCTTTCTCTCTCACCCCTTTGGATCCCGCACTCTCTCCCTCTTTCTCTTTCTCTCTCTCTCTCTAATATTTTCCCTCTCTCCACCCTCTTTTCCCTCTATCTCTCTCCCTCAATCCCTCCATGCCCAGCACCCCCTCGGTATCCCCGCTGCCCCCTCACCTCCCTCGACCTCCAGCCTCCGCGCCACTCCCTCCCTTTGTCACCCCACCACCTTCCCTCCACTCTCCACCCCTCATCTCCCCACGGCGGAGGAGACGGCAGCTGGGCCACACCGAAGGAGGCGGCGAGTGTAGACCACGATGTGCGGCCTCGGCCATGGCCACGACGAGCAAGTGCACGACCACGGCCACGGTTGTCACAGACACACGCTGCCACGGTGCGTGGGCCACGATGTAGGCGATGGGTGCTGGCCTCGACAGGTAGGCGCGCGGCCACAATGGTCAAGGCACTGCCCCCTCCACCTCTTCCCTTCCCCTTTTGGCATTGTGGGGCAAGGGTGAGGTGAGCCATGATGTGGCAAACATGGGGCGCGGCATCGGTGAGATGTGTCGCCCGCCGTGCTCGTGCTCAAAAGGAGTCGAGGCCAATGTGCACTGGATCTGTGCAGATCAGAGGTAGCCAATGTGCTAGATGCATGCAAAGGAGGGCAGCAGACAACGAATGGAGGGACACACTGCTGGCATCGGTGCTGCCAAATTTTGGCATACAGTGATGAGGTTTTGAGTCAGCTGTCCCCTCTGGGGATCTCAGCCATCATCATTGCCTATATACATTGCTGCTCCTGTAGGATCCATGTGCCTTTTTGGGTACGATTTTTGTTGCAAGTGTTTTCTGGACTTGTTCCAGGCATTCAATTGATTCATTGCACAAGTTCAATCAAAATGTTGCTGCCTCATAGCCTATGTGTTTTGATTATTTTGTTGCAATGTTGTTGCATCATTTATTTGCTACAATGGGTTTGTTGCAGTTAGAGTAGGATTATGTTACACAAGTAGCAATCGTTGTTGCATTGTACTGTGAATTTGTTGTGAGGTTAAATTCCCTTTATTATAGATATAGTTAGATTGGTTGCAAACATTTGGGTATAAATTTTGTTGCAAGCATTTGTTGGATTTGCTACAGGCATTCGATTGATTCATTGCACAAATTCAATCAAAATGTTCCAGTAGCCTCATAACCTATTTGTTTGGATTGTTTTGATGCAATGTTGTTGCACCATTTATTTGCTACTATGGGTTTGTTGCAGTCGGAGTGGTATTATGTTGTATAGGTAGCAATTGTTGTTGCGTTGTGCTGTGAATTTGTTGTGGGGTTAAATTCCATTTATTGCAGCTATAGTTAGATTGGTTGCATACATTGCAAATAAATGTTGTAGCCATAATGGATTTGTTGTATTTTGTTGCATGCGGTCATAACAATTGTTCATATATTGTTTAAATATTGAATTCCTTTATTGAATTATTTAAATATTTGAAAAGTTTATATAGAATTTGGTTGAAAATATTTTATTTGAGACCAAAATGTCTCAAAATATTTTCCAGAATTTTTATGGTATTTTTTTTCTATTTTTCCGTATTATTTGAATTACTAGGAATTAATTTAGATTTAAAAAATTTGGAAAATGCTGAAAAACCCTAGCTGGGCCAAAGCCCATTATACCTGGGACAAACTAGGCTAATCCAGTGTAGACCTGCGCCGTCGGCCCAGCCAAACATAACCCTAACTGTCTCGAATCTGAACCGCTGGATTGCGATCCAACGGTCGCTGTCTGTTCGCGTGCGCGCGCGCGTGACCACTGGATCGGGGACGCGTGGACATGCTGGATTGTGCCACATCGTTGCTGACTCCAATACGGAGAGCTCTGCCGCGTCGTCGCCGCGGGCGCAGAGTCTGGGCCGTGCAGTCTCACCCATGCGTAATAAATAGCCCTCCGAGGACCGTCACTTCATGTTGATTCTTTTGCACTAGGGTTCCGCATCAGAGCCGCTACTAGTCCATCGCAATTGCTTGCTGGAGTCCAGAGGAGGTCACCGCGGTTTTTCATGTATTTGGATGCTGTTGAGGACGCTTCACCGCACTAGAACACACAGCTAGAATTGGCATAACGAGACACTCCAGGTGCAATGTCTCACTTGGCCGGAGCAATGTAGAAACGCCGGTGCCTCGGTCATCTTCCTCAACGCCAGTGGCCTGGTCGTCGTTTCTTCGCCGGAGAGCTCACGAAGGAGATTGACCGTAAGATCCGCATCTAAGGCTTAGGTTTGTCCACGTGGTTTTATCTCAGCAGTTAATCACATCGTAGATTGAATAGATCTTGACTATTGGATCACACGATAGATGGTGTAGATTGAGATGCGTGGAGGCCCCAATGAATCGCCACGTAGCACACTAGAGCTACGATTAGATCTAGTCCTAGCCATCAGATTCAGATCGTACGGTCCAGATCAAGTCGCGTAGTGTTCACTCAAGTTAATCTCAACCGTCGGATTTTGAATGCATGGTCTAGATCGCGTCGCGTAGTCAACCAATTGCAAGCTACCATGTGTCTGGCATGAGTATTGAGGTATTGCCAGCAGCGTGCGTCATTGCTGACATCAGTGATGACTTTAGTGATGATGTCATCGGTGGGGTCCACGTGACAGCGTAATAATGATTTTCTAGAAAAGGTTTATTTTTTTTGTTTTTACTTGCTGACGTCAGCATGACATCATAAGTCCATTTTTTCTTTAGAAAAATAATTTGGCTGAAAGAAATTCGGTGCCAGCATCATGATGACGTCATAATTCGGAATTCCAAGAAGAAAAATGAATGAGTAGTTCGGTTTATTCTTTTTACTTATTTTTCAAACTTCAAATTGCTTATTCTTGCTCATACGAACTCTGATTGAGGTGGTTCCAGAGTGGTGAATTTAGTGGTGAATTTTATTTGATTTCTAGAGTTGTATTTCTCTCTATTTTTTTGTATTTATTGGTTATTCATTCATTTCACGTAGACGTTGAAGTACCCGAAAGTTACGAGGGAGAAGTGCTAACCCAAGGAGCAGGTCTAGAGCAAAATCAAGAGCTTTTCCAAGGCAAGTTATGCTTTGATCATGTTGACCCTATGTTTTAAATTATGCATGTTAATTTAATTAAAAGTGATTTCAACTAATTTGGGAATTATTTAATCAACCTATTTGATTATGTCACCCTTGTCACTATTATTTGTATGCTATGATTCATTTTTCACCCTAGGATTGTTGTTGATTAGTTGGAAGTTATTAATTTGCCAACATGGGTTTATTAGATCGTGACTAGTATGCTTAGACATGCAACATGTTATTGATATAATTTTAGAAGTACAAACTTAATACTGATTAATGGAATATGGAATGTATTTCTGAAATGGTGTGATGTTGCCACTGATGATGTTGATATGTAGAGGCCTATGTGGATCTATATGAATGTTGAGTTATTGTTGGCATGTGTTGCACAATAATTAACTGGCGTGGAAAATGATTTAGACTGGGGCAAGTGGTAAGAGGCTTTGTGCCTGGTGGGTTTGTCTAGCAATGGGTTGATGAGTGTGTGAGAGCTGTGTGCCAAAATTGTTGAGAAAAGGAAGTCTTGCCTTGGTCAGTTAAGGACTTAACCTTGCAAGCCTTTGAATTGAGCCAAACATACAACCACATATCTGGAATGGGATAGACCTAGTTGGGTAAGTTTCTAATATCTTGCATGCGATACCTTAGAGTGACGGTTACACAGGGGTGTAGCTGTACAGGGGACCATACCCGTGCTGAGGTTTTGTATGCATCCAATAGTATATGTCAGTCCTATACTTCGGCTATGTGTGACGGAAGTGATAGTGAAGGCAATACTGGAGAGGTTCATATGTTGGGATAAATAGGCAACATAGTGTCGGGACCCCGAATTTGCAAATCCGGACCCTCTGTGTATTCAGCACTAGTCCAGGAACGCGCTAGTGCACACAGTCTTAACATCGGTAAATATCACAATCATACCACTCGATACTAATAGAGTACTTTATTTAAATAGTCAAACTGGTTACTTGACCTTATGGTCAAGTCACAAATATGCGCCTCATGGCGAAACTTATTAAGAGAGAAATAGTAGCAATGAAAATCAAATAACTTCGTGGCGCCATCCAAGATACCACGCAGCAACCGGCGGGCTCGCTTCCTAAGTAGACGGATCCTCTTGGAGCTCCTCCTCCAAAGCTTGTGCAGTCTCCTCTTCAACTGGTGTTGTATTGTGGCAAGGGTGAGTACTTGGTACTCAGCAAGTCATGCACAGAATGCAAGCTAATATACTATATGCATGGCTTGGTACAAAGGAATAGCTCAAGGTATATTTGCGATGCTTGACATCGACAAGTAGCATAAATAGATTCGAAAGCAGAGAAGCAAGTATAGCATAGATAACTTTTCAAGGAATTTAATAAACATATTTCCCATCCTAATCCATATTCCCATCAACCTCATTATTAATCCAACCCAACCTTTCAGATCCAAGTTATTTTTGAGAAAATCTAACCCTTGACTGTAATTCCCGAGCGATGTCCATTACCGCGGACACGGCTATCCGAATAGATTCTACACTCTGCAGAGGTTATGCACTTTACCCACAAGATACAGTCAAACACCACAAAGGCGAGTTCCCGTAACAAAGTCTTTCGGAAACCTCTAACAATACAAGTGGTCCTCCCCGGTTATTGCGCACTAACCCTTCCCTTAGCTAAGGCGAAGTCTAGGCCAATCAACCGTTAGATGGGTACTGGCCTCGGCCGATGCGCTCCCCCGCACAACTTACACAAAGGGTGTAGTTGACCTCCTGAGGTCCCACAGGTACGTTATTAGCAACTTAGTCAACTAGGTCCATCCCATTACAGACATGTGGTTGCACGTTAGACCCAGTTCAAAGGCTTGCAAGGTTAAGTCCTTAGGGTGACCAGGGCAAGACTACCCGAAGAACCAAATCAACATTCCCAGTGCCACAACTGGCCCACTTGATCATTCTTGCCACATGCCCCGGCCGAAAACTATTTATCAAAACCCCAGTTGATTACCATGCACCACGTGCCATCAACATCACATGATACCTTTCCAAAACAGGTTCAATATATCATTAAGTCAACATTAGCATTTGTTTGTCCAAAATCATGTCATGAGCACGTAGCAGGTCTAAGCAGTTTACCACAACGGTCTAAAGCCCATGTTGGCAAGTTAATAATGCCCAACTAGTAAACCACAACTAGGGTGACAAGGGGTCATGGCACATACTTAAATAATCAAGGTGTCATACAGCAAATTGGTACTTATCTAATCCCCCATATTTAAATAAAGTATTTTTCTATTGGAACTTAGCATGCAATAGGTTAAATCAAAATAAGTTTCAAAATAGGATCAACATGGTCAAAGCACAACTTGCCTTCAAAAAGTACTTGTTCTTGGTCTTGAGTTGGATCCTGAGTCAATACTTCTCCTTCGAATCCTTCCGGCACTTCAACGTCTACTCGTAAAGCGTGCAAATAGCAATACACAAATAAACAATAGGCAAAAAGTGTCCAAACATCCAAATAAAATCCATAAACAGAGAGAACATAATTTTATGAGTTTTTAGAAACTGGAATCGTCAAATTTGGAGTTAAAATGCAAAAGTTATGATTATTTAAAGTTTAAATAATCAATTAAATAATTTTACAGAGAAAAACTTTAGTCCAAAAATTAAATAAAATTCATATTTAGGTAGATCTCAATTTTATACAAATTTAGAAATTTGAATCACTCAAATCGGAGTTGAAGCATAAAAGTTATAAGCGTTTGAAGTTTGAATCAAATCAAATCATTATTTCGAATTAATAAATCATTTTCTTTTCGGAAATTAATTATTGCGTCGCCAGGACACGTGGCAGCTTCTGATTGGCTCTTGGCGTCGGCCGGTCCATGGACGTGGTCCACGCTCGGCTCGGGTCCACCGTGGACTCGGTCCACGAACCCACGTGTCGCTGACATGTGGGTCCCCCTCGGGTGACGTCACTGCGGCGTCGGCGGGCTCTCGGCCGCGGTCGGCAGTGGGTCCCATGGGTGACGTCATTGCCGGCGTCGGCGCTTGGCTGGACGGCGGCCGACATCTTGAGCCCGCCATGACGTCGGTGTGACGTCATGGTGCGATTTAGGCTGGGCGGCCCGACATGCGGGCCCAGCGTGTCGGCGTTCTGCAGCGTCTGGCGCCGACGCGTCGGTCCAACTTCCCGACACGTGGCGCAATCTCGGCCGTTGGTTTGAAAATCAACGGCGCGGATTGGATCTAGTGTTGACGCGTTTGGGTTAACGCATTGATTTCGGATCGTTGGATCTAGATCCAACGGTGGGATTGAATCTGGAGTTCAAAGCGAGATCTCACGGTGGGGTGACGTGGCGAGATCCTAGCCGTGCGATCTTGATCGGACGGCCGATGAGCTCGCGAGGCGGCGATGGCGTCTGCGGCGGCGGCGGGAATTGAGGACGCAGCGACACTTGATGCGGCGTTTGGGGCTCCTCCGCGACGTGGGTGGTTCCGTTGGTGCGTCTCTGTCGGGACCCGAATTTGCAAATCCGACCCTCTGTGTATTCAGCACTAGTCCAGAACGCGCTTAGTGCACACAGTCTTAACATCGGTAAATATCACAATCATACCAATCGATATTATCAAAGTACTTTATTTGAATAATCAAAGGGTTACTCGACCTTATGGCCGAAGTTACAAAATGTATGCCTCGTGGAGGCGAAACTTATTCAGAGAAAAATAATAGCGGCGGAAAATCAAATAAACTTCGTGGCGCCATCCAAGATACCACAGTAACTGACCGGGCTCGCATCCCTAAGTAGTCGGGTCCTCTTGGAGTTCCTCCTCCAATCTTTGGCGTAATCTCCTCTTCAACTGGTATTGTGTTGAGGCAAGGGTGAGTACTTGGTACTCGACAAGTCATGCACGAGTAATGCAAGCTAATATACTATATGCATGGCTTGGTACAAAGGAATAGCTTAAGGTATATTTATGTAAACAAGATTTGACAAGTAATATAAGTAGATTCAAAGCGAGAAATAAGTAAAGCATAAATAACTTTTCAAGAAGTTTAAATAACATTTTTCCCCATCCTAAACCATATTTCCATCATCTTCCTTGTTAAACCAACCCAACTTTTCAAATCCAAGTTATTTCCAGAAAATCTAACCCTTGACTGTAATTCCCGAGCATTGTCGATCAGTGGACTCGGCTATTCAAATAGATTCTACACTCTGCAGAGGTTATGCACTTTACCCACAAGATACAATCCACTCACCACGTCGGTAGTGAATCGCCATACAAGAGTATGCGAATGAGCGATCATAACAAAGCCTTTCGGAAGCCTCAAACAACACAGGTGGTCCTCTCCGGTACGTGCTCTACACCATCCCTTCCCTTAGCCAAGGCGAAGTATGGGACCAACACACCGTTAGATGGGTACCTGGCCACAGCCACGATACGCTCCCCCGTACAATCACACAAACGGTGTAACTGACACCCTGAGGCTCCACAAGTGAGTCCTTAGCGACTTAGTCAACTAGGGCCGTCCCATTCCAGCCATGTGGTTGCAAGTATGACCCAGTTCAAAGGCTTGCAAGGTTAAGTCCTTAGAGTGACCAGGGCAAGACTACCCAAAACCAAATCAACACTCCCAATGCCACACTGCCCACCGATTACTCTTGCCACATGCCCTGGCCGAAATCGTTTATCAAACCCCAGTTGATTACCATGCACCACGTGCCATCAACATCACATGATACTTTTCCAAAATAGGTTCAATATATCATTAAGTCCATATTAGCATTTGATTATCCAAAATCATGTCATGAGCACGTAGCAGGTCTAAGCAGTATACTACAACGATCTAAACCCATGTTGGTAATTTAATAATGTCCAACTAGTAAACCACAACTAGGGTGACAAAGGGTCATGGCACATACTTAAGTAATCAAGGTGTCATATAGCAAATTGGTATTTATCTAACCCCCAGGTTTAAACCAAAGTATCTTTCTAATTGAACTAGCATGCAATAGTTTAAATCAAAATAGATTTTCGAAATAGGATCAACATGGTCAAAGCACAACTTGCCTTCAAAAAGCACTTGCTCTTGGTCTTGAGTTGGATCCTGAGTCAATACTTCTCCTTCGAATCCTTCCCAGACTTCAACGCTCTACTCGTAAAAGCGTGCAAATAGCAAATACACAAATGAACACTATGCAAAAGATCCCAAAACTCCAAATAAAATCCATAAACAAAGAGAACATAATTTTCTGGATTTTTAGAAACTGGAATAAATCAAATTTGGAGTTAAAGCATAAAAGTTATGATTATTTAAAGTTTAAATAATCAATTAAATAATTTTACAGAGAAAAAACTTTAGTCCAAAAATTAAATAAAATTCATATTTAGGTAGATCTCAATTTTATACAAATTTAGAAATTTGAATCGCTCAAATCGGAGTTGAAACGCAAAAGTTATAAGCGTTTGAAGTTTGAATCTAAATTTGAATCAATATTTCGAATTAATAAATCATTTTCTTTTCGGAAATTAATTATTGCGTCGGCATGGACACGTGGCAGCCTCGATTGGCCTGCTGACGTCAGCCGGTCCATGGGCTCGGTCCACGCTCGGCTTGGGTCTACCGTGGACTCGGTCCACGACTCTACGTGTCGCTGACATGTGGGCCCTCTCGGGTGACGTCATCGCTGACGTCAGCGGGGCTCAGCCCACGGTGCTGACAGGTGGGACCCATTGTGACGTCATGGGTGACGTCAGCGCCTGGCTGGGTTAGCCACTGACATGTGGGCCCTCTGACACGCGGGCCTCGCGTGTCGGCGTCTACACGCACGCTGCCAGCGGATCGCCACGACCGTCGGTCCAACTTCCCGACACGTGGCGCAATCACGACCGTTGATTTGAAAATCAACGGCGTGGATTAGATCCAGGGTTAACACGTTGAAACTACTCGATGCTCGTGGGCCGTTCGATCTAGATCGGACGGTCCAGATCTAATCCTATATTCGCATCGCTACAAAGACGTGGCAATTGTGAACCGCTGGATCTTGATCCAACGATCCAGATCTAATCGGGTTTGGGAACACGTGAGCTCACCTCAACCGTCCGATTCGATCCGACGGTCCTCCGAGCTCGCGGACGGCGATGGCTTCACGGGCGCTGGCTTGACCGGAGACGGACGGCAACGAGCCCGACGGCGTTTGGGGCGTGCTCGGCGAGATGAAGCCTCCTTCGGTGCGCCTCGTCGCGAGACTCGGATCTGAGCTCTTCTCGGCGGAAGACGACGGACGTCGGCGGAAACCGCGCAAACGCAGCGGAGGGAAGAGACAACTCCGGCGAGCGATTGCGGCTCAACGGTGGCGGCTCCGGCGAGATGGCTCGGGGGAACGGGTGCGCAAGGATGAGGGCAACCTCGGGGGACGTCTCACGCTTTAAATAGCCTCGGCGTCCGTGCCCTAGACGGAAACCTAGTTCGCTACGGCGGCGGGCGCGGCGAAGTCCGGCTCGGACTCGGCGAAGACGACAATCGTGGCGCCGCCCACGTGGCGCGATCAACGCACGATCGCCGGGCGCGATCGGATCCGCCGATTACGGCTCGAACTGGTGGCGGATCTCAGCCGTTGGATCTTGATCCAACGGTTGGGATTGATTAGGTTTAGGAGTGGGTTCGGTCGAGTCAACTGGCTCGGTCGGGTTCGGGTCGGACTCGGGTTCCGACTCGGTCGGATGAACAGTACTTGACCCGAGTTGGATTTCCAGCGATTTAATATTTAAAATAATTCCCAGTAATTCATTTAATTCATTAAAAATAGCAAAAGACTCAGAAAAATTCCAGAAAAATTCTGGAAAATATTTTGGATCATTTTGGACTCAAATAAAATATTTCCAACAAAAATTTATTTGCAAATTTAAATTCTTTAATTATTTCAAAATGGAATAAATTCAAATAAATTCCAAATAAATCCAAATAAATTCCAGAAAATTCCAAAAATTCACCAAAGTGCCAAATCACACATGAATTTAAGAAAAGCAAAATTTTGGGATGTTACAAACCTCCCCCCTTAATAGAATCTCGTCCCCGAGATTCAGGGCTTACTAAAGGAATAGGTTTGGAGATTCTTTCTTCAAATCCTCCTCGCGCTCCCAAGTCGCTTCACTTTCTTCATGGTTGCTCCACTGAACTCTACAGAAACGGGTTGACTTGTTTCTAGTTTCTCGATCCATTGTGTCTAGAATCCTCACAGGATGTTCCTTATAAGTCAAATCCTCTTGCAACTCAATTGACTCTAGCGGTGTCTGTTCCTCAGGAACTCGGAGACACTTCTTTAATCGGGACACATGGAATACATCATGTACTCCTCGCCAACGATCGTGGCAACTCCGGTGATAAGCAACTTCGCCTCTGTGCTCAAAATCTTAAATGGTCCAACATAACGGGTGCAAGTTTCCCTTTGGCATGGAACCTCTTAACTCCCGAGAGGCGTAACTCGAGGTAAACAAAATCTTCTCGTTCAAAACTCAAATCCCGGCGACGATTGTCAAGATAACTCTTTTGTCGAGATTGGGCTATCTTCAACCTTTCCCTAATCATAGCGATCTGCTTCTTGACCTCTTGAAGAATATCAGGCCCAAAGACACGGCGCCACGGCCTCATTCCAATTCAATGGTGTCCGACAAGGTCGACCATACAAAGGCCTCAAAAGGTGACATCTCAGAACTAGCCTCGATAACTATTGTTGTAACTAAACTCGGCATACGGCAAACTTTTATCCCAAGAGGTAGCATAAGCCAATGCACAAGCTCTTAACATATCCTCCAGACCTGGTTGACTCTTTCTGCCTGCCCATCCGTCTGTGGATGATAAGTCAGATCAAGTTCAAACGGGTCCCCATGGCTTCATGCAACTTATTCCAAAACCTTGAGGTAAATTGGGTACCTCTGTCCGATACAATCCTCTTTGGTACTCCGTGCAAACAGACAATCCTGATCATGTACAATTCTGCTAATTTATCTCCCGAGTAAGTGGTCTTCACGGGGATAAAATGGGCTACTTTAGTCAAGCGATCCACTATAACCCATATGGAGTCATAACCCCCTTGAGTCTTCTAAGAACCGGTAATGAAATCCATTCCGATTTCCTCCCACTTCCACTCGTATTTTCACGCAGAGCAATCCTGCTGGTCTCTCGATGCATTGCCTTGACTCTCGGCATACGTCGCACAATGCAACATGCTCGGCAACTTCACGCTTCATACTCGGCCACCGAATCTCTCCTTCAGATCCTCGATACATCTTGGCGCTTCCAGGGATGAATCGAGTACTTAGAGTCATGGGCTTCTTCCAGAATCAGTTGCTTTAACTCCTTTTTGTTAGGCACACAAATGCGATCCTTCATCCATAACGTGCCTTGCTCGTCTAGCTTGAAATCCTTTGCCTTGCCTTCCTCCATTTTGGACTTAATCCTACGGATCTTGTCATCATCCTTCTGTCCTTCTCGGATCTGATCCTCTAGGGTAGGCTTTACTTCTAATGCGGCCAAGAATCCGCTAGGTACTACCTCAATCTTCATTTTCTGAAAATCCTCACATAACTCATCCTGAATTGTGGTTAGCAACGTACTCACGGTATGGCTTTTCCGGCTCAGAGCGTCGGCTACTACGTTGGCCTTCCCAGGATGGTAATGGATTCCAACATTATAGTCCTTGATCAACTCTAGCCATCTCCTTTGCCTCATATTCAGATCTGACTGGGTGAATATGTACTTAAGGCTCTTATGATCCGTATATACCTCACATCTGTTTCCAATCAGATAGTGACGCCATATCTTCAAAGCATGCACTACGGCAGCTAACTCTAGGTCATGTGTCGGATAATTTTCCTCATGCGGCCTCAACTGCCTTGAAGCATAAGCGACGACCTTTCCATTCTGCATCAGCACACATCCAAGTCCTTGGCGCGATGCGTCACAATAAATATCGAAGCTTTGAGCAACATCCGGTAGAACTAACACCGGTGCTGATGTCAATCGCTTCTTCAGCTCCTGAAATCCTTCCTCACATTCTGGCGTCCATGCAAACTTCTTTTCCTTCTTCAGCAATTGCGTAAGAGGCTTCGCAATTGTCGAAAAGCCTTCAATGAAACGGCGGTAATATCCTGCCATTCCAAGGAAACTCCGAATCTGGGTCACAGTCTTTGGTTGTTCCCAATGTAACACAGCTTCTACTTTGCTTGGATCTACGGCGACTCCTTCTGCGGTCATCACATGTCCAAGAAACTCCACCTTGTCCTTCCAAAAATCACACTTGCTGAACTTGGCGAAAAGTTGCTGTTCCCTCAGCTTTTCCAAAACTCGCCTTAAGTGTTCGGCATGTTCATCCTCTGTCTTGGAGTAGACTAGGATATCGTCTATGAACACGACGACAAACTTGTCCAAATATTCCATGAACACCTTATTCATCATATTCATGAAATAAATTTGGCGCATTAAATCGGCCCAAAGGACATAATCAGAACTCGTAATGTCCATATCTTGACGAGAATGCGCCTTTCTAATATCTCCTGATCGGATCTTCAACTGATGGTATCCCGATCTCAGATCAATCTTGGAGAAAACTCCGGCTCCTCTTAACTGATCAAACAAATCATCAATCCTGGGTAGCGGATACTTATTTTTCACGGTGACTTCATTGAGTGCACGGTAATCAATGCACATCCTGAAACTCCCGTCCTTCTTCTTGACAAACAAAACTGGTGCTCCCCACGGCGACGAACTCGGTCTGATAAATCCTTTCTCCATTAACTCCTCTAGTTGTTTCTTCATTTCTACCAACTCCTCGGTAGACATCCGATAGGGTCTCTTTGCTATCGGTCTTTGTGCACTACAAGTTCTATCACAAACTCTATGTCCTCGTCTGGCGGCATACTGTAGATCTTCGGGAAAACATCGGGTACTCACTCACTACCGACATCCTCTATGCTGATTGCCTTGGTACTGTTAACCATCAACTGTCCATCTCTAATCAAGTGGCTTGAAATTCCACTTTCCTCCCACACGGGCTCTCAATCGAGATAGTCCTTCGTCCACAATCCAATACAGCCTTGTGCTTGGATAACCAATCCATTCCCAATATAACATCTAAGGTCCGGGTCTCCAAAATTATAAGGTTTGCTAGGAACTCTATTCCATCTATTAGTATTCTCACCGGAACATCCTACTTCCGTTCGGAGTTCGGAACCAGGGTTTGAACTAAAAGCATGCACTTAAGTCTTGCAATTCTCAAGTCATTTCTAGTAGCAGAGCCTTGCGAAACAAACGAATCTGAAGCTCGAGTCAAACAAAATCAAGCAGTGTATCGAAGTTAACAAGTAACTTACCCAAGACGACGTCCGTAGCATTTTGCGGTGCATCCGCGGTGACATGGTTGACTCGGCCTCTCACCACGGCCTGGGGTGTGGCTCCTGTCCGGCGTCCTAGCTGGGGTGGTTCCTAGATTGAAGCGAATCGGGTCGCTCTGCTGTCTTCTTCGGACAAGCTGTTGGCAAAGTGTCCTGGCTCGTTGCGATTGTAATGGCGTCTCTCACTGTTCCTTCTTTGCCGAGGTAGCGTTTCTAGCGGGGCTGGGTCCGTAGTTCGATTGGCAGGTCTTGGTCTTTGGGGATGGTGTCCTCGTTGCATTCTGTGGTTGGAATCTGAAGAATTGATTTGGTGCAACTCTCAAGCGCTGTTGCGTTCCCTGGCGTGATCCTTGCTGTTGCATCCTGCGCTTCCTGTTCTCATCCAGTTCCTTGCGCTTGTCCTCGAGAATAAGCGCCTTATTCACCAACTCTTGGAAATCTGGAAAGGTGTGGGTGATCAACCCTACTTGCAATCCTGAGTTAAGTCCCTTCATGAAACGAGACTGTCTGGATTTATCTGTCGCTACATCCTCAAAGCGTAGCGTGCTAATCTGTGTGAACTTGTTCAGTAGTCGGCCACCGGCTGATTACCTTGCTTTAGTGCTCAACTCCTCCTTCTTAAGGTCCATAATTCCTTCAGCACGTGATACTGTCGGAATGCAATGAACTCTTCCCAAGTGATATCTTGAGGGTTCTCTGCGTGTACGGTTCTCCCACCATTCGGTGTTCCTTCCAACCGATGAGAAGCGTAAAGTACCTTCTCATTCCCTATGCATTGAGCTATGTGTAGCTTCCTCTCAATTGATCTTAACCAATCGTCGGCCTCCAACGGATTGGCATTCCCAAAGAAAGTGGGTGGGTGAGTCCTCATGAACTCTGACAGCCTTGTATTCTGGCGTGGTCCCTGATTAACTTGATTAGCAGTGGCCTGAGCAGTGACGTGCTGCATTTGTTGCATCATAGCATGCATCAACTGGGTCTGAGCAGCAAGAAATGCTCCAAAATTCTGCACATCCAGTGGCGGTGCTGGTGCTCCATCATTGGGGTTTTCTGTTGGGCGAGATCCACTCCCATTGCTTCCAAAGTTCCCACGGGTGTTCACCATCTGTTGATTTGCTCTAGGTTTAGAGATGAGAGGGAAACAAGAATAGACAAGTAATATGGAACTTATGCGGGCGAAAGGGGTAACTTTAAGGTCCAACTTTATTATTAATAACTTGGTATGGCTGCTTACAATGCCTAAGGGCCTTGCAACACATACTGCACACTCAGCAAACAATGAAAATCCAAATCGAACTAACTCTGGAGTCTAACGCCTAAAGGGTGACTTCTTTATTTTACGACGCGACTCGGCGAAGGAGTCTCACTATAGAACCTAAGCTCACTCATCGAGAAAACCTCCACGGCCTGGGTACGGGTGCTGTGGCATAGGCGCGAAACGATCGCCATGTCCAGCGACTATGTCATCTGTGGTAGTCGAAGAAGCAGTGTCCTCATCGAGATCTGACCCCTCTGGATCTGGCTCGTGTAGCTCGAGTACTGGCTCTGGGTCTGGTCCGTACAAAGTCATTTCCAACTCGTCAATCCTTCGTAGAAGGTGTGCCACATACTCCTGAGCTTCCCGCCATCTGTTCTTCTCTGTCGTGATTTCCTTGCGGGCCTTCTGTAGCTCCTTGCTTGTATTATCTAGTACATCCTCCTGGGCGACGACAAATCGTGCCAACTGTGTAACCGTGGCATCCTTATCCTGAATCTCCTTCGGGTCCTGAAGGTTATCGCTGCGCGGATGGTAACGGAACACCGTACTCTCCAACTCTCTGGCGTAGACACGGGTAATGTGCCGCATTGCTCGTCGTGATACTTCTTGGATACCCATCTGCATTGTAGATCTCCTGGCAGTGCAGTGTATCGGGCGATTGCCTGGGCCCCTCTTCCTGGCAGGTACCTCAATCCTCACGTCACAAGCCTTGATCAATCCTGCTTGTCTGATCACTTCCACTTGGTATTGGGGCTTCTCAAAATCTCCGAGAGTTTGTAGCATATGCCAAAGTTCCGCGGCGTGACCAACTCCCAGATCAACGTAGTTGAACTCTTCCTCCATCTGTCACAAGAGTGCTTTACGTAAGAACTTGGAATTTTCAAATTGTGACAAGGTAAGGGAAAATTTCAGCAAGAGACGAGAAAAGAGAGAAGGGGATAAGTCGAGATGTCATTTCTTATCTTCACAAATTTTTAGCTTTAGAAAATAGGTTTTATCCTCACTACGACCATTCTAGCTTAGGGTTGAGCCTACAGTCAAGTATGGCTCTGATACCACCTCTGTCGGGACCCCGAATTTGCAAATCCGGACCCTCTGTGTATTCAGCACTAGTCCAGGAACGCGCTAGTGCACACAGTCTTAACATCGGTAAATATCACAATCATACCAATCGATATTATCAAAGTACTTTATTTGAATAATCAAAGGGTTACTCGACCTTATGGCCGAGTTACAAAATGTATGCCTCGTGAGGCGAAACTTATTCAGAGAAAAATAATAGCAGCGGAAAATCAAATAAACTTCGTGGCGCCATCCAGTATACCACAGGCAACTGACTGGGCTCGCATCCCTAAGTAGTCGGGTCCTCTTGGAGTTCCTCCTCCAATGCTGGCGTAATCTCCTCTTCAACTGGTATTGTGTTGAGGCAAGGGTGAGTACTTGGTACTCAGCAAGTCATGCACAGAATGCAAGCTAATATACTATATGCATGGCTTGGTACAAAGGAATAGCTTAAGGTATATTTGCGGTAAACAGCATTTGACAAGTAATATAAGTAGATTCGAAAGCAGTAGAAATAAGTAAAGCATAAATAACTTTTCAAGAAGTTTAAATAACATTTTTCCCCATCCTAAACCATATTTCCATCATCTTCCTTGTTAAACCAACCCAACTTTTCAAATCCAAGTTATTTCCAGAAAATCTAACCCTTGACTGTAATTCCCGAGCATTGTCCAGTACCGTGGACTCGGCTATTCAAATAGATTCTACACTCTGCAGAGGTTATGCACTTTACCCACAAGATACAATCCACTCACCACGTCGGTAGTGAATCGCCATACAAGAGTATGCGAATGAGCGATCATAACAAAGCCTTTCGAAGCCTCAAACAACACAGGTGGTCCTCTCCAGATGCGTGCTCTACACCATCCCTTCCCTTAGCCAAGGCGAAGTATGGGACCAACACACCGTTAGATGGGTACCTGGCCACGACCACGATCGCTCCCCGCACAATCACACAAGCGGTGTAATCGACACCCTGAGGCTCCACAAGTGAGTCCTTAGCGACTTAGTCAACTAGGGCCGTCCCATTCCAGCCATGTGGTTGCAAGTATGACCCAGTTCAAAGGCTTGCAAGGTTAAGTCCTTAGAGTGACCAGGGCAAGACTACCCGAAAAACCAAATCAACACTCCCAATGCCACACTGGCCCACCTGATTACTCTTGCCACATGCCCCGGTCGAAAACTGTTTATCAAACCCCAGTTGATTACCATGCACCACGTGCCATCAACATCACATGATACTTTTCCAAAATAGGTTCAATATATCATTAAGTCCATATTAGCATTTGATTATCCAAAATCATGTCATGAGCACGAAAGCGTGTCTAAGCAAAGATACTACAACGATCTAAACCCATGTTGGTAATTTAATAATGTCCAACTAGTAAACCACAACTAGGGTGACAAAGGGTCATGGCACATACTTAAGTAATCAAGGTGTCATATAGCAAATTGGTATTTATCTAACCCCCAGGTTTAAACCAAAGTATCTTTCTAATTGAACTAGCATGCAATAGTTTAAATCAAAATAGATTTCGAAATAGGATCAATATGGTCAAAGCACAACTTGCCTTCAAAAAGCACTTGCTCTTGGTCTTGAGTTGGATCCTGAGTCAATACTTCTCCTTCGAATCCTTCCCAGACTTCAACGTCTACTCGTAAAAGCGTGCAAATAGCAAATACACAAATGAACACTATGCAAAAGATCCCAAAACTCCAAATAAAATCCATAAACAAAGAGAACATAATTTTCTGGATTTTTAGAAACTGGAATCACAAATTTGGAGTTAAAGCATAAAAGTTATGATTATTTAAAGTTTAAATAATCAATTAAATAATTTTACAGAGAAAAACTTTAGTCCAAAAATTAAATAAAATTCATATTTAGGTAGATCTCAATTTTATACAAATTTAGAAATTTGAATCGCTCAAATCGGAGTTGAAACGCAAAAGTTATAAGCGTTTGAAGTTTGAATCTAAATTTGAATCAATATTTCGAATTAATAAATCATTTTCTTTTTGAAATTAATTATTGCGTCGGCATGGACACGTGGCAGCCTCTGATTGGCCTGCTGGCGTCGGCCGGTCCATGGGCTCGGTCCACGCTCGGCTTGGGTCTACAGTGGACTCGGTCCACGACTCTACGTGTCGGCCCGACATGTGGGCCCTCTCGGGTAGCGTCATCGGCCGACGTCGGTGAGGCTCGGCCAGTCTTGGCAGTGGGACCCATTGTGACGTCATGGGTGACGCGTCGGCGCTGGCCTGGGTTAGCCAGCGACATGTGGGCCTCGACACGCGGGCCGCGTGTCGGCGTCCTACACGCCAGCGGCGTGGGCCAGCGGCGACGCGTCGGTCCAACTTCCCGACACGTGGCGCCAATCACGACCGTTGATTTGAAAATCAACGGCGTGGATTAGATCCAGGGTTAACACGTTGAAACTACTCGATGCTCGTGGGCGCTCGATCTAGATCGGACGGTCGGATCTAATCCTATATTCGCCTTTGCTACAAAGACGTGGCAATTGTGAACCGTTGGATCTTGATCCAACGATCCGAATCTAATCGGGTTTGGGAACACGTGAGCTCACCTCAACCGTCCGATCTGGATCCGACGGTCCTCCGAGCTCGCGGACGGCGATGGCTTCACTGGCGCCGGCTTGACCGGAGACGGACGGCAACGAGCCCGACGGCGTTTGGGGCGTGCTCGGCGAGATGAAGCCTCCTTCGTGCGCCTCGTCGCGGGGACTCGGATCTGAGCTCCTTCTCACGGAAGACGACGGACGTCGCGGAAACCGGCGCAAACCGCGGCGGAGGGAAGAGACAACTCCGGCGGCGATTGCGGCTCAACGGTGGCGGCTCGGCGAGATGGCTCGAGAACGGGTGCGCAAGGATGAGGGCAACCTCGGGGGCGTCTCACGCTTTAAATAGCCTCGGCGTCCGTGCCTAGACGGAAACCTAGTTCGCTACGCGGCGGTAGCGGCGGCGAAGTCCGGCCGGACTCGGCGAAGACGACGAAATCGTGGCCGTCCACGTGGCGCGATCAACGGCCACGATCGCACGGGCGCGATCGGATCCGGCCCGGTTACGGCTCGAACCGGTACGGGCGGATCTCAGCCGTTGGATCGTGATCCAACGGTTGGGATTGAGTAGGTGTAGGAGTGGGTTCGGTCGAGTCAACTGGCTCGGTCGGGTTCGGGTCGGACTCGGGTTCCGACTCGGTCGGATGAACAGTACTTGACCCGAGTTGGATTTCCAGCGATTTAATATTTAAAATAATTCCCAGTAATTCATTTAATTCATTAAAAATAGCAAATGACTTAAAAATTCGGAAAAATTCTGGAAAATATTTTGGATCATTTTGGACTCAAATAAAATATTTCCAACAAAAATTTATTTGCAAATTTAAATTCTTTAATTATTTCAAAATGGAATAAATTCAAATAAATTCCAAATAAATCCAAATAAATTCCAGAAAATTCCAAAAATTCACCAAAGTGCCAAATCACACATGAATTTAAGAAAAGCAAAATTTTGGGATGTTACAGTCTCGTCCTGGGGGTTCTAGATCTATGCTCGGTGGCGGCGGAGGCGGCTCAACGGCGGCGGAACGTGCACAAAACCGAAACGCGCGCAAGCCCAACTACGGCGAGCGCGTCGGTGAGCTACGAGCGGCGGCGGCTAGGGCAATGGGTGCGCACGGGAACGGCCAACCTCGGGGCGTGACCCGGACTTTAAATAGCCTCGGCGTCCGCGCCCAGGACGAAAACCTAGTTCTCCACTGGCCGGCGCGGCGCGAGTCCGGCTCGGACTCGGGCGGAGACGACGACGGACAGCCGTCCACGTGGCACGATCAGCGGCCACGATGCGCGCGCGGGATCGGATCCGGGCCGGATTCGATCGAAGCGGTACGGGGAAATCCTGACCGTTGGATCTTGATCCAACGGTTGGGATCGATTAGGTTTTAGAGCTGGTTCGGTCGAGTCACGTGGCTCGGGTCGGACTCGAGTCTGACTCGGGCTCGGTCGGATGAACAGTACAAACCCACTCGCATTTTCCAGCGATTTAATAATTAAAATAATTCCCAGTAATTCATTTAATTCATTAAAAATAGCAAATGACTTAGAAAAATTCCAGAAAAATTCTGGAAAATATCTTGGATCATTTTGGACTCAAATAAAATATTTCCAACAAAATTTTATTTGCAAAATTAAATTCTTTAATTATTTCAAAATGGAATAAATTCAAATAAATTCCAAATAAATCCAAATAAATTCCAGAAAATTCCAAAAATTCACCAAAGTGCCAAATCACACATGAATTTATGAAAAGCAAAATTTTGGGGTGTTACAAACCTCCTCTTAATGTAATCTCGTCCCCGAGATTCAGGGCTTACTAAAGGAATAGGTTTGGAAACTCTTTCCTCAAATCCTCTTCGCGTTCCCAAGTTGCTTCGCTTTCTTCATGATTGCTCCACTGAAATCTACAGAAACGGGTTGACTTATTTCTGGTCTCTCGATCCATTGTGTCTAGAATCCTTATGGGATGTTCCTTATAAGTCAAATCCTCTTGCAACTCAATTGACTCTAGCGGAGTCTGTTCCTCAGGTACTCGGAGACACTTCTTCAACTGGGACACATGGAATACGTCATGTACTCCTGCTAACGACTGTGGCAACTCCAGCTGATAAGCAACTTCGCCTCTGCGACTCAAAATCTTAAATGGTCCAACATAACGGGGTGCGAGTTTCCCTTTGGCATGGAACCTCTTAACTCCCCTGAGAGGCGTAACTCTGAGGTATACAAAGTCTTCTGGTTCAAAACTCAAGTCTCGGCGACGGTTGTCAAGATAACTCTTCTGGCCGTGATTGGGCTATCTTCAACCTTTCCCTAATCACGGCAATCGCTCTTCACTTCTTGAAGAATATCAGGCCGAAGACACGGCGCCACGGTCTCATTCCAATTCAATGGCGTCCGACAGGTCGACCATACAAAGGCCTCAAAAGGTGACATCTCAGTAAACTAGCTTGGTAACTATTATTGTAATCGAACTCGGCATACGGCAAACTCTTATCCCAAGAGGTAGCATAAGCCAATGCACAAGCTCTTAACATATCCTCCGTAATCTGGTTGACTCTTTCTGGCCTGTCCATCCGTCTGTGGATGATAAGGCATCTTGAAGTTCAAACGGGTTCCCATGGCTTCATGCAACTTATTCCAAAACCTTGAGGTAAATTGGGTACCTCTGTCCGATACAATCCTCTTTGGCACTCCGTGCAAACAGACAATCCTGATCATGTACAACTCTGCCAATTTATCCCCTGAGTAAGTGGTTTTCACGGGAATAAAATGGGCCACTTTGGTCAAGCGATCCACTATAACCCATATGGAGTCATAACCTCCTTGAGTCTTAGGCAAACCGGTAATGAAATCCATTCCGATTTTCTCCCACTTCCACTCAGGTATTTTCAGTACAGTAGCAATCTCGCTGGTCTCTCGATGCATTGCCTTGACTCTCTGGCATACGTCGCACAATGCAACATGCTCGGCAACTTCACGCTTCATGCTCGGCCACCAGAATCTTTCCTTCAAATCCTGATACATTTTGGCGCTTCCAGGATGAATTGAGTACTTGGAGTCATGGGCTTCTTCCAGAATCAGTTGCTTTAGCTCCTTTTTGTTCGGCACACAAATGCGATCCTTCATCCATAACGTGCCTTGCTCATCCAACCTGAAGTCCTCTGCTTTGCCTTCCTCCTTGATGGACTTAATCCTGCGGATCTTGTCATCATCCTTCTGTCCTTCTCGGATCTGATCCTCTAGGGTAGGCTTTACTTCTAATGCGGCCAAGAATCCGCTAGGTACCACCTCAATCTTCATTTTCTGAAAATCCTCACATAACTCATCCTGACTTGTGGCTAACAACGTACTCACGGTATGGCTTTTCTGACTCAGAGCATCGGCTACTACGTTGGCCTTCCCGGGATGGTAATGGATTCCAACATTATAGTCCTTGATCAACTCTAACCATCTCCTCTGCCTCATATTCAGATCCGACTGGGTGAATATGTACTTAAGGCTCTTATGATCCGTGATACACTTCACATCTGTTCCCGATCGATAGTGACGCCATATCTTCAAGGCATGCACTACGGCAGCCTAACTCTAGGTCATGCGTCGGATAATTTTCCTCATGCGGCCTCAATCGCCTTGATGCATAAGCGACAACCTTTTCATTCTCTCGGACAAAGACACATCCAAGTCCTTGGCGCGATCGTCACAATAAATATCAAAGCTTTGAGCAACATTCGGTAGAACTAACACCGGTCTTGATGTCAATCGCTTTTTCAGCTCTCAAATCCTTTCTCACATTCTCGACGTCCATGCAAACTTCTTCTCCTTTTTCAGCAATTGCGTAAGAGGTTTCGCAATTGTCGAAAAGCCTTCAATGAAACGGGCGTAGTACCACTGCCATTCCAAGGAAACTCGGGATCTGGGTCACGCCTTCTACGCTCCCAATGTAACACCGCTTCTACTTTGCTTGGATCTACGGCGACTCCTTCATGCGGTCATTACATGTCCGAGAATTCTACCTTATCCTTCCAAAAATCACACTTGCTGAACTTGGCGAAAAGTTGTCGTTCCTTAGCTTTTCCAAAACTCGCCTCAAGTGTTCGGCATGTTCATCCTCCGTCTTGGAGTAGATTAGGATATCATCTATGAACACGACGACAAACTTGTCCAAATATTCCATGAACACCTTATTCATCATATTCATGAAATATGCTGGTGCATTCGTTAGTCCAAAGGACATAACTCGTAATGTCCATATCTTGACGAGAATGCAGTCTTCGGGATATCTTCTGATCGGATCTTCAACTGATGGTATCCCGATCTCAGATCAATTTTGGAGAAAACTCCGGCTCCTCTCAGCTGATCGAACAAATCATCAATCCTGGGTAGCGGATACTTATTCTTCACGGTGACTTCATTGAGTGCACGGTAGTCAATGCACATCCTGAAACTCCCGTCCTTTTTCTTGACAAACAAAACTGGTGCTCCCCACGGCGACGAACTCGGTCTGATAAATCCTTTCTCCATTAACTCCTCTAGCTGTTTCTTCATCTCTACCAACTCCTCGGTGGACATCCGATAAGGTCTCTTTGCTATCGGTCTTTGTACCAGTACAAGCTCTATCACAAACTCTATGTCCCCTGCCTCGGCATACCAGGTAGATCTTCAGGAAAAACATCTGGGTACTCATTCACTACTGAGACATCCTCTATGCTGATTGCCTTGGTGCTGTTAACCATCAACTGTCCTTCTCTAACGGCAGTAGCTTGAAATTCCACTTTCTTTCCACACGGGCTCTCAACTGAGATAGTCCTTCGTCCACAATCCAATACGGCCTTGTGCTTGGATAACCAGTCCATTCCCAAAATAACGTCTAAGGTCTGGGTCTCCAAAATTATAAGGTTTGCTAGGAACTCTATTCCATCTATTAGTATTCTCACCCCGGAACATCCTACTTTCGTTCGGAGTTCGGATCCAGGGGTTTGAACTAAAAGCATGCACCTAAGTCTTGCAATCCCCAAGTCATTTTTAGCAGCAAAGCCTTGCGAAACAAACGAATGCGAAGCTCCAGAGTCAAACAAAATCAAGGTGTGCTCGAGTTAACAAGTAACTTACCCAGTACGACGTCCGTAGCATTCTGCAGTGCATCTGCGGTGACATGGTTGACTCGTCCTCTCACCACGGTCTGGGATGTGGTTCCTGGTGCTGGCGTCCTAGCGGGGGTGGTTCCTAGATTGAAGCGAACTGGGGTCACTCCTGCTGTCTTCTTTGGACAACTGTTGGCAAAGTGTCCTGGCTCGTTGCAGTTGTAGCAGCGTCTCACTGTTCCTTCTTTGATTGCTGGAGCGGCGTTTCTAGCGAAGTGGGGTTTGGTAGTTTTGATTGACGGGTCTTGGTGCTGGTGACGGTGTCCTTGTAGCATTCTCGTGGCTGGAACTCGAAAAATTGATTTGGTGCAACTCTCGACGCCATTTGTGCGTTCCTGGCGTGATCCTCGCCATGCATTCTGCGCTTCCTGTTCTCATCCAGTTCCTTGCGCTTGTCCTCAAGAATAAGCGCCTTATTCACCAACTCTTGGAAAATCTGGGAAGGTGTGGGTGATCAATCCTACTTGCAATCCCGAGTTAATTCCCTTCATGAAACGAGACTGTCTGGCTTTATCTGTCGCTACATCCTCAGGTGCGTAGCGTGCTAGCTGTGTGAACTTGTTCAGGTAGTCGGCCACTGGCTGATTACCTTGCTTCAGTGCTCTGAACTCCTCCTTCTTAAGGTCCATGATTCCTTCAGGCACGTGATATCGATTTAAACGCAGCAGTTGAACTCTTCCCAAGTGATGTCTTGAGGGTTCTCTTGCGTGGCACAGTTCTCCCACCATTCGTAATTGTTCCTTCCAACTGATGAGAAGCGTAGAGTACCTTCTCATTTCCTATGCATTGAGCTATGTGTAGCTTCCTCTCAATTGACCTTAACCAATCATCGGCCTCCAATGGATTGGCATTCCCGGAGAAAGTGGGTGGATGGGTCCTCATAAACTCTGACAGTCTTGTATTCTGGCGTTGTCCCTGATTGACTTGATTAGCTGTGGCCTGAGCAGTGACGTGTTGCATTTGTTGCATCATAGCATGCATCAACTGAGTCTGAGCAGCAAGAAATGCTCCAAAATTCTGCATATCAACTGGCGGTGCTGGTGCTCCATCATTGGGGTTTTCTGCTGGGCGAGAACCACTTCCATTGCTTCCAAAGTTTCCGCGGGTGTTCACCATCTGTCGATTTGCTCTAAGTTTTAGAGATGAGGGGGAATCAAGAATAGACAAGTGATATGGAACTTATGCGGGGCGAAAGGTGTAACTTTAAGGTCCAACTTTATTATTGATATTAATAACTTGGTATGGTTGCTTACAATGCCTAAGGGCCTTGCAACACATACTGCACACTCAGCAAACAATGAAAATCCAAATCGAATCGACATCGGAGTCTAACGCCTAAAGGGTGACTCTTTATTCTATGACGCGACTCGGCGAAGGAGTCTCACTATAGAACCTATGCTCACTCATCGAAAACCTCCACGGCCTGGGTACGGATCTTTGCGGCATAGGCGCCGAAACGATTGCCATGTCCAAAGAATCGTGTCATCTGTGGTAGTCGAAGAAGCGATGTCCTCATCGAGATCTCGACTCCTCCGGATCTCGCTCGTGTATCTCGAAATCGCTCGTTCTGGTCCGTACAATGCCGTCTCTAACTCTCCAATCCTTTGCAGAAGGTGGGACACATACTCTTGAGCTTCCCGCCATCTGTTCTTCTCTGTTGTGATTTCCTTGCGGGCCTTCTGTAGCTCTTTGCTTGTATCATCGAGTACATCCTCCTGGGCGACAACAAATCGTGCCAACTGTGTAACCATGGCATCCTCATCCTGAATCGCCTTCGGGTCAAGAAGGTTATTGCTGCGCGGGTGATAACGGAACACCGTGCTCTCCAACTCTCTAGCGTAGATACGGGTAATGTGCCGCATTGCTCATCGTGATACTTCTTGGATACCCATCTGCATTGTAGATCTCCTGGCAGTGCAGTGTATCGGGCGATTGCCTGGGCCCTTCTTCCTAGCAGGTACCTCAATCTTCACGTCACAAGCCTTGATCAATCCCGCTTGTCTGATCACTTCCACTTGGTATTGCGGTTTCTCAAAATCTCCGAGAGTCTGAAGCATATGCCAAAGTTCCGCGGCGTGACCAACTCCCAGATCAACGTAGTTGAACTCTTCCTCCATCTGTCACAAGAGTGCTCACGTAAGAACTCGAAATTTTCAAATCGTGACAAGGTAAGGAAAAATTCAGCAAGAGACAAGAAAAGAAAGAATGGGATAAGTCGAGATGTCATTTCTTGTCTTGACAAATTTTTAGCTTTAGAACATAGGTTTTATCCTCACTACGACCATTCTAGCTAGGGTTGAGCCTCACGGTAAGATGGCTCGATACCACCTCTGTCGGGACCCCGAATTTGCAAATCCGCACTTCTGTGTATTCAGCACTAGTCCAGAACGCGCTAGTGCACACAGCCTTAACATCGGTAAATATCACAATCATACCACTCGATACTAATAGAGTACTTTATTTAAATAGTCAATCGTTACTTGACCTTATGGTCAAGTCACAAAATGCGCCTCGCAGGCGAAACTTATTAAGAGAGAAATAGTAGCGGCGGAAAATCAAATAACCGTGGCGCCATCCAAGATACCACGTGCAATCGATCGGGCTCGCTTCCTAAGTAGACGGATCCTCTTGGAGCTCCTCCTCCAAAGCTTGTGCGATCTCCTCTTCAACTGTGTTGTATTGTGGCAAGGGTGAGTACTTGGTACTCGGCAAGTCATGCATGTAATGCAAGCTAATATACTATATGCATGGCTTGGTACAAAGGAATAGCTCAAGGTATATTTGCGAAACAAGATCTCGACAAGTAGCATAAATAGATTCGAAAGCGGTAGAAGCAAGTATAGCATAGATAACTTTTCAAGGAATTTAATAAACATATTTCCCATCCTAATCCATATTCCCATCAACCTCATTATTAATCCAACCCAACCTTTCGGATCCAAGTTATTTTTGAGAAAATCTAACCCTTGACTGTAATTCCGAGCGATGTCCATTACCGCGGACACGGCTATCCGAATAGATTCTACACTCTGCAGAGGTTATGCACTTTACCCACAAGATACAATCAAACACCACAAAGGCGAGTTCCCAGTAACAAAGTCTTTCTAAACCTCTAACAATACAAGTGGTCCTCCCGGTTATTGTGCGCACTAACCCTTCCCTTAGCTAAGGCGAAGTCTAGGCCAATCAACCGTTAGATGGGTACTGGCCTCACCCCAGACGCCCCCCGCACAACTTACACAAAGGGTGTAGTTGACCTCCCGAGGTCCCACAGTGCGTTATTAGCAACTTAGTCAACTAGGTCCGTCCCATTACAGACATGTGGTTGCACGTTAGACCCAGTTCAAAGGCTTGCAAGGTTAAGTCCTTAGGGTGACCAGGGCAAGACTACCCGAAGAACCAAATCAACATTCCCAGTGCCACAACTGGCCCACCTGATCATTCTTGCCACATGCCCCGGCCGAAAACTATTTATCAAAACCCCAGTTGATTACCATGCACCACGTGCCATCAACATCACATGATACCTTTCCAAAACAGGTTCAATATATCATTAAGTCAACATTAGCATTTGTTTGTCCAAAATCATATCATGAGCACGTAGCAGGTCTAAGCAGTTTACTACAACGGTCTAAAGCCCATGTTGGCAAGTTAATAATGCCCAACTAGTAAACCACAACTAGGGTGACAAGGGGTCATGGCACATACTTAAATAATCAAGGTGTCATACAGCAAATTGGTACTTATCTAATCCCCCATATTTAAATAAAGTATTTTTCTATTGGAACTTAGCATGCAATAGGTTAAATCAAAATAAGTTTCAAAATAGGATCAACATAGTCAAAGCACAACTTGCCTTCAAAAAGTACTTGTTCTTGGTCTTGAGTTGGATCCTGAGTCAATACTTCTCCTTCGAATCCTTCCAGCACTTCAACGTCTACTCGTAAAGCGTGCAAATAGCAATACACAAATAAACAATAGGTAAAAAGTGTCCAAACATCCAAATAAAATCCATAAACAGAGAGAACATAATTTTATGAGTTTTTAGAAACTGGAATCGTCAAATTTGGAGTTAAAATGCAAAAGTTATGATTATTTAAAGTTTAAATAATCAATTAAATAATTTTACAGAGAAAAACTTTAGTCCAAAAATTAAATAAAATTCATATTTAGGTAGATCTCAATTTTATACAAATTTAGAAATTTGAATCACTCAAATCGGAGTTGAAACGCAAAAGTTATAAGCGTTTGAAGTTTGAATCAAATCTGAAATCATTATTTCGAATTAATAAATCATTTTCTTTTTCGGAAATTAATTATTGCGTCAGCAAGGACACGTGGCAGCTTCTGATTGGCCTGCTGACGTCAGCCGGTCCATGGACGTGGTCCACGCTCGGCTCGGGTCCACCGTGGACTCGGTCCACGAATCCACGTGTCGCTGACATGTGGGTCCCCCTCGGGTGACGTCACTGCTGACGTCAGCGGGGCTCAGCCGCAGTCTTGCAGGTGGGTCCCATGGGTAGCGTCATTCTTGGCGTCGGCGCTTAGGCTGGGCGGCCCGACATCTTGGGCCCGCCATGACGTCGATGTGACGTCATGGTGCGCTTTGGCCGGGCCGACATGCGGGCTGGCCGTCGGCGTCACAGCGCCAGATGCGGCCGACGCGTCGGTCCAACTTCCCGACACGTGGCGCAATCTCGCCGTTGGTTTGAAAATCAACCCGCGGATTGGATCTAGTGTTGACGCGTTTGGGTTAACGCATTGATTTCGGATCGTTGGATCTAGATCCAACGGTCGGGATTGGATCTGGAGTTCAAAGCGAGATCTCACCGGTGGGGTGACGTGGCGAGATCCTAGCCGCGATCTTGATCGGACGGTAGCGAGCTTCGCGAGGCGGCGATGGCGTCTGTGGCGGAATTGAGGACGGCGACACTTGATGCGGCGTTTGGGGGCTCCTCCCGCAACGCGTGGGTGGTTCCGGTTGGTGCGTCTCGTCTGGGGTTCTAGATCTGCGTTCGGCGGCGGAGGCGCTCAACGCGCAGAAGCGTGCACAAAACCGAAACGCCGCAAGCCCAACTATGGCGAGCTATTGCGGCGCGTCGGTGAGCTACGAGCGGCGGCTAGGGCAATGGGTGCGCACGCGAACGGCCAACCTCGGGCGTGACCGGACTTTAAATAGCCTCGGCGTCGCGCCAGACGGAAACCTAGTTCTCCGGCGGCGGGCGGCGGCGGAGTCCGGCTTCGGACTTCGGGCGGAGACGACGACGACAGCCGTCCACGTGGCACGATCAGCGGCCACGATCTTGTAGCTGGATCGGATCCGGCGGATTCGATCGAAGCTGATGCGGAAATCGGCCGTTGGATCTTGATCCAACGGTTGGGATCGATTAGGTTTTAGAGTGGTTCGGTCGAGTCACGTGGCTCGGGTCGGACTCGAGTCCGACTTCGGGCTCGGTCGGATGAACAAGACAAACCCACTCGCATTTTCCAGCGATTTAATAATTAAAATAATTCCCAGTAATTCATTTAATTCATTAAAAATAGCAAATGACTCAGAAAAATTCCAGAAAAATTCTGGAAAATATCTTGGATCATTTTGGACTCAAATAAAATATTTCCAACAAAATTTTATTTGCAAAATTAAATTCTTTAATTATTTCAAAATGGAATAAATTCAAATAAATTCCAAATAAATCCAAATAAATTCCAGAAAATTCCAAAAATTCACCAAAGTGCCAAATCACACATGAATTTATGAAAAGCAAAATTTTGGGGTGTTACACATAGGCAAGTGACAGTTGCATAAATACTCAATATAACAACTACACAACCATTAACTAATCATGTTCATCATATCACAGGCAAGGATCAAACATGGCAATTTAGCACATCATATAGTATTATTGCAATGCTACGAATCTATTTGGTCACCCAATTCCAAAACCATCCCAATACACTTGCCTTCAACCGTGTGAGACGGAGTGGCGAGATGCGGAGGGCACTCCCGGGGTCACACCACCTGCACATAGGTATAAAACACTCAAAAGCATGCCCACAAAACAACACAAGAACTATCGACTACATCGACTTCGCAACCCAATCCTAAAACGCCGGATCCTCTCGGTTGCAAGGCTTCCCAACAGAGAGATTCATGGGCAGAACCCTAACTAGGGTCGGCTATGGGGGAGGAAGGGCGCAAGAGGAGATGGGGGGTGGCCGGCCAAGGGGCGCAAGGAGAGTGGGAGGGGCGGCTAGGGTTAGGGTGGAGGGGGATGGGCTATTGTTAAGCAAGAATTTGCTCCCCCACAAGGCCCAAAACTCCCCACCGAAGGCCCACGCTCTCTCGGAAAGCCCAAAACCTAATTCCCTAAGGCCCAAACTCTCCCGGAAAAACCCAAACACCCTAAACGGCCCAAAAACTCAACAAAACTCGTACCGAAATGTCACATTCTATAATGTCACATTTTATAATGTCACATCAATATGGTGAAAGCACAACTTGCCTTGGAAAAGCTCTAGTTCCTACTCTAGACTTGGTTCCTAAGTCAACAATTCACCCTCGTAGCCTTTATGTACTTCATCATCTACATGAAAGGAATAAATAACTAAATAAATATCAAAAACAGAGAGTAACGCAACTCCAAAAATCAAATAAAACCACCATTAAATAAAGGACAATTTTATAAATTTTTAGGCTCTAGAATCACCTCAATCAGAGTTTGTATGAGCAAGAACGAGTAATTTGAAGTTTCAAAATAAAGGAAAATGAATAAACTGAATTATTTCATTTATTTTCCTACTGGAAATTCTGAATAATGATGTCACGCTGATGACAGCTGACCACATGGCACAATCAGAAGCTGACACGTGTCACCAGTGCATAGACTTGGTCCACGGACCCCCTCTGGTCCACTGTGAACTCGGTCCATGGAACCCCACTAACACTTACATGTGGGCCTCTACGGATGACATCAATGGCCAAGGATGCTTCATAACTCGCGCTAGACATGTGGCATCACACTATTCGACCAACGTGCAGCATGATCTCAACCATCTGTTCAAAACTGAATGGCCAGAATCATTCCAATCTACGCAATTTCACTGATGACGTGGTTAGCCCTGGTGTTCAACACGTGCACGCATCTACACCATAGTTTTCCAATCGGATAGCTATGGTCTACCCAAAGTCACAGCTACGAGATCTAATCTGGACCCTCCATCAATGATCCTACGTCCAAGATCGCCCTACATGGAGAAATCATGATTGTTTGCTACGGATCCTATGGTCCAGATCTAACCTAGATTAAACAGCACTAAACACATATGTGGCAATACTTGGATCGTTTGATCAAGATCGGACAGTCGGTGAAGCTCTGCAACTCTCCAGTGAAACACAACGACAAGGTCTGGTCGGACCTAGGGATGACGACCTCCTCTGCGGCATTCTAGTGATGCTCCAGTGAAGTGAAACCCATGAGACAAATTCAGCCAGGGGGACCCGACTGAATTCGTCTCGTCGTGACACTCCCAGATCTAGGCTCAAACACCTCGGAGGATGACGGGCGAAGGCGGAATCAGCAAGAGAACTTCGGCGGTGACATTAGCACAATGGCGTGCAATTCAAGGTAGATGGTAGCGGCTCGAACGATGATACACGGGCCTTCATGCATGACGCAAAACGGAGAACACGGTGGGATAACACGGCACATTAAATAGCTTGGCTTCCTTGCCCTACGCAGAGCCTAATCCAACGCGAAGGCGACACGGTGGCGAAGTTCGAGTCAGAAACGATGCACATGTGGCATGATCATAGTTCTCCACGTGGCAGTGATCTGACGTCCCTCATCACTTGGTCACGGGGCTCATCCTCGACCGTCAGATCGAAGATTGTAGGATCGAAGTATACGAATATAGCAATCAGAGGGGGGGGGGGTGAATGATTGTGCGGAAGCTAAAACCAAATTCTTGACCTATTAAAAGTTCACCCCAAAACAGAACCAAATAATTGCCTCGTTTTCGACAAAAACAGAATGACAGAGGTTCGGTAAAACGCGAATTCCTGGAGATCCAACCGTCGGATCGATCTGAAATTTGGACACAAGAAACTAGATTCCAGTACGAACCGAACCCAAAAAGAATCAGCTCGATCGGAATAACGGATCAAAAGTTATAAGCTTCGCAAGCTTGCTGTTTCAGAGCTTGACGAGAATCAATCTAATCAAAACTTCAAGATTAAACAAGATGTTCAAAAGATTAATCAACTAGACTTTGAGAAACTCTAAATCAATACCCTAGAACGGTTTTTGATGGATCAAATCAAGATGAAACTCAACGATCAAAAACCAATCTAGAATTAGAACAAGCATGCAAACAAGAACCAAAACAGAAAACATCAGAGCAACGTGGTTCTCAGAGCACGCAAAAATCTTGGAAGAATTGATCTTTATTTCTTGTCTAAAATACTCTCATCAAAAGAGTACAAACCCTAAAACCAAGCTCAAAGCTTGATGCGCTCGGCTCTACTTGGTGCCTTTCAACAGAGACCCCCACCTATTTAAAGCACCAACCCACAAGGAGTTCTCGAATACGATTCCTATTCCTAGAAGGAATCAGATCCAACACAACCCTACTTGGCCCAACCTGGCCGAGTACAACTCTTGCACGCCGTATGGCAACCCTACCATACTCACGTGACTAACACTTTGCACGCGTATGGCCACCTGCCATACTCACGTGACTAACACTTTGCACGCGAATGACCTCCTGCCATTCTCACGTGACTAACCATTCTTCATGTGCACCATTCTCTTAGCCCAAACGTCCCGCATGACATCCTTGACCACCAAGACCTCAGTTCCTCCCTGAACCTAGTCCCGAACCTCAGTTCCTCCATGAACCTAGTTCCGGTCCCGTCATCGACCACGTTCGTCTTCGAGCAATACCTGCACATGATCAAACCACAAAACAATTTCGAGCACAAGTCCACGACTTGACTCACATCAATCCATGCAAATACTCACATGAGCATTGCATAAAGTCCACTTCAAAAGAAGCATCATGAAATCATCACAAATTTCATAATCTCAAATTCAAATTATTTCAATTCTGCTCAAAACCCTAATTCAGCAAAAACGCATTCACGACGGACAAGGAAATATGGTCCGGCGTACACATGAAAAATCACTCAAAAAACCATTCACAACGGACAGACAAAATCGGTCCGTTGTATAAGTGAAAGTTTCGGTTCCAAGAAGAAATCATTCTGGCGAAAACACGTTCACGACGGACCCAAAAAACTTTGTCCGTCGTACATGCACAACTTACTGGTTTTTGAGGAAAATTGAGTTTGGCTCAATGAGTTCAAAAGCATGTCCACGACAGACCAACAAAGTTTATCCGTCGTAGATGGGAAACTTACTGTTTCTTGAGATCTTGGTCCGGCGCAAAAGCGAAACTTACTGCTTCTTGTCAAATTGACAAAACACATGAACAAACATATTTGCAAATTCAATTCTAAGCCAATTTTTCAGCACATGATTTCACAATCTCCCCCTTGATGAAAACATTGGCAACACCACTTAGAATTGAACATTTGGCATTCACTTTACAAAAGATTTTGAAATCCAAAGGATCAAGGACCAAAAAGAAAACACAGAATTCCCCCTTTTCTTCTCCCACTTTTTCCTTAAACTCTTCAATGATATCCAAATTTCTCCCCCTTTGACAATGGATTCATCAAGAGTAAAAGAGAGAACAGGTTCAAAATTTTTCCTGTAGCAAAGATTTCACAAGGAGAAACAAGGGAGTGCCAAGATAGGAAAAGATGAGCTCATTCGATCATATAACCTTATATAATCACATAATATGCATAATACATGATCTTGAAGTGATTTTAACAAGTTAGGGAATGACATGCATCTCAACCTCAATTTAGTCAACTATAGCCAAGTACTAAGCAAGATCTTAGCAGAAAAAGCAAGGCTTTAAAAAATTGAAGCAACTAACAACTTAGGGCGAGCAAGTAGTGTAACACCCCGGCTTTTACTAAGCCCAGAATGTCACCAACATAGACCATACAACAATTAATACCATGATTAAATGGAAAATTTCGGCAGCATCTCCTTTGCTTTAGCATAAATTTGAACATCACAATATCATATCAATATATATATCAATCAAGATATCAATATGCATCGACAACAACAGATGAGCATCCACTAAAATAACAACAAGCAATGATAATCATGGAATAAGCATCAACTAAGACTAGGATGATAAAACAAATCGCTCCAAAGACCCACATGACGCACATGAGGGAAACCAACCCACATAATATCCATACACCAAAATCAACATAACTTATTGCCATGTTTCCATAGAAATGGGTGAATTATCTAGATTATGAGTGCTACGTGAGGAAGTGTAGCTACATTCCCTTCCCGCGCGCCGATTTCATTGTACCTAAATAAACAAACAACATAAAACACAAGCGTGAGTTCATAACTCAAAGAAAGTGTATTGTAATGGATCAACAAGGATCAAGACAACAAACCATCATTCCAGTCTCCACAGTTATATCATAACACATCATATTTAACATTATGTACATCCTTTAAAACAACATGATAATCATCTCATGAGCATCTCATGAGTACTCTCATCATCATCTCATAAACATCTTCATTGATGTATATCATTCATGCAATGCAATGCACATGTCTCCTGGAATTCTCATACCGGTATGGTTGAGTGCACACCCGTCGGCATGCACCCTTATCCCCCTTCCATCCCGAAGATGGAGGGTGCCTATCACTCGCTTCCATTCACCTCGGTGGTGGAATCACGAGGTAGGACTTACTCAAAAGAATAGCCCCGGACTAGTCATAACGGTTCTCACCGACCCTACCGGAATAGTTATGACTTATCTCACCGGCCGGCCATGAAAATATGCCATGTATGCAAAATGGACAGCCACGTATACATAAATAGAAATATTGCACATCAACATATGGCATCTCAACATGTAAGACCGTGTTCAACAATCGACGGTAACCGTTCAAAACATGGCATGTGAATCATTTATCCACAACAAGCATTTTTAATCATAGCATGAGGACACCATATCATCGAGAACATTTAAATCATGGCCTAAGGACATCCTATCAATTATCACATGTGATTCATGGCAAGACAACATGTTATCTATTCCAAATAATATCAAGCAATTCTAGCAACACGTATAGCATACAATCCACGCAACACACTTGCCTTCAACCACGGGCAACGGAGTGACGAGAGGTTGAGGGCACTCCCGAAGGCACACCACCTGCAAACACGTGCCACACACTCAAATTGGGTCCACAAAACAGCACACATATATCCCACTACCCCGACTTCGCTTACAACTCCTAAAATCAGAAAACAGCAAATCTGTCCCTTCGGGACAGCAGCCTTCCAATGGGCATAACTTCGGTTCTAGGACTCCAAATTGAATAAACGAGTACATCCTCGCGTATCTTAGGAAATTTCCCAACTTTTTCTAGTTATATGGAAAGACTGATTCGGACTCTAAAATTGTTTAATCTACAAGAAACCGTTATCTGTTCCAATCACGTCACAGATTTTAACACGCTCGGTAAAACAGTCATAACTTTTAAACGGCTGGACGGAATTTAACTTTCTTTATATCCACGGAAAGATAATTAAATTATATACAACTTATTCAACATCCGTATGGCAAGATTCCAAATCTAAATTGGCGAAAACGCCCGCCCTAGTTCGGGTTCCCAATCTGCCCGAACAGAACGTGAATACAATCCAAGTTTTCATCAATTCTACCCCATTGCAGCACCTCCCTAGATCTAAAAACATGATAATGATCCTTAGAACAGCACCTAGACCTAACCCACAGATCACCCATGCCATACCTCGCCAAGAAGATCCGAAACCGACGAAGCCTTCCTTCCCGCCGGCCGCTCCTTCCTCCCGATCCGCAACGGTTCGCCGGAGATTCCCGAATTCCGGGGATCCTCCGAGCGGGACAGCGAGGAGCACCACGAGAGGTAACACCGTGGGGCTGCTAGGAGAGGGGTGGATGGCTTGGGAAGGGAGGGGAAGGGTGGAGGCGCAATGGGGAAAGATGGGGGTGGCTAGGAGAGGGAGATGGGGAGGAGGAGGTGGCGGCTTGAGGGGGGAAAAGGGGAGGGCGCCTAGGGCAAGGGGAGGGCGCCCCCAAGGCAGGGTATGCTGCCCCCCACTCCCTCATGGGCCCAAAAATCCTCCCACTAAAGCCCACGACTCAACCCCCTTAGGCCCGAACTCCCCCGGAGAGGCCCAAACTCCCGAAATCGGCCCGGAAACGCGATTAAACCTCATAACGTAAAGTTTAAATCTCCGATTTCACATTTTACCACATTTTATAACCTATTATCACAAAGTATAAAGTCCCGACATTCCGTAGTATCACAAGTAGTTTCAACTCCAATCTAGTAGACCAATTTAATCTTTAAACAATAAATCGCATGTGGCATGCTTGAAGCATACTTCTTTTATTTTCTAGGAGTGGCATGCTTGAAGCATACATCTTATCTTTGAGGGAATGGCATGCTTGAAGCATACATCTTATTTTTTAAGGAAAGCATGCCTGAAGCATACAACTTGAAGCTTTTGCTTTTAACACCCCTTTTTTTTATTCCCTTTTCTTTTTTCTTTTTCTTTGATTATAAACATGCAAAAATGATTAAATGGTCTTATGAAAGAGTAAAGTTGAAACCACACTTGCTTCATAGCCCAAATTTGTCAAGAGGATTCAATATCAAGCCTAGAAGAGTAAGATATCACAGAGTATTTAGCTATAGGCAATCGGATCGTGAATTCCGCAATGTCATTCTTAGTTCAAGTGAGACAATTTAGATTATCATATATTAGCTCAATTATATAGTATATAAAGAAATATGATAAAGTGAGCTCATCAAGTGAAAGAACTTGGCAAAGAAACTCCCCCTCAAAACAATCCCATTGGATGAACAATTCCAAGTTCTCCCCGAATAAAAGCAAAACGAGAAGAAGACAAAGGTTTTGTGAAAATGTCTGACAATTGATGTTCAGTATCCACATGATGAAGCACAATGTTGCCTTTTTCAACATGATCTCTAAGAAAGTGAAATCTGATGTCAATATGTTTTGTTCTTGAATGTTGCACAGGGTTCTTAGCAATGCAAATTGCACTAGTGTTATCACACGTAAGAGGAACACTATCCAAAATAACCCGTAATCTTTAAGTGTAGCTACTATCCAAAGAATTTGAGAACAACAACTAGCAGCAGCCACATATTCAGATTCAATAGCTTGATTGTGCAACAGAAGATTGCTTTCTAGATGACCATGCAATGAGAGAATTTCCCAAGAAGTGACATGAACCAGAAGAGCTTTTCCTATCAATTCTACATCCTCCAAAATCAGCATCGTAAAAGATCTCAAACTATTGCATGAGGAAGCAGAAAGCCAAATGCCAAAGTCTTGAGTTCCATGAAGATACCTGAAAATCCTTTTGACAGCTTGTCGATGTGAAGCACGTGGGGAAGCTTGAAAACGAGCACACAAGCATACAAAGAAATTGTATATCCGGCCTTGATGCGTTGAGGTACAAAAGTGAACCTATCATGCTTCTATATTCCTTTTGATCAACCTGCTCACCATCTTCATCAGTGGTCAAGTGCGCAAGTGCTCTCCATGGGTGTCATGATCGGCTTGTCGTTTTCCATTCCAAAGCGATGTAGCAAGTCTTTCGTGTATTTGCTTTGATGTACAAAAGTACCATCCTTCGCTTGCTTGATTTGAAATCCCAAAAGTATGTCAACTCACCCATCATACTCATCTCAAACTCCTTCCTCATTGTTTCAAAACTCAGACACTAAAACATGAGATGAACCACCAAAGATAATATCATCAACATAAATCTGAACGAATAGTTGATCATTGCCTTGCTTGAGTAAAAAGAGTTTTGTCAACTTTTCCCATTAAAAGCCTTTTTCAAGTAAAAGGTTTTTAGCCTATCATACCATGCTCTAGGGGCTTGTTTCAAACCATACAAAGCTTTTGATAGTTTGAACACATGATTTGGAAACTTTGGATTTTCAAAACCAGGTGGTTGCTTGACATAAACCTCCTCATTTATGTAGCCATTAAGAAAAGCACTTTTCACATCCATTTGATACAATTTGAAACCTTTGGATGCAGCAAAAGCTAAAAGGATTCTCATGGCTTCAATTCTAGCAACAGGAGCAAAGGTTTCATCAAAATCTAAGCCTTCAATTTGAGTGTAACCTTGAGCAACCAATCTAGCCTTGTTTCTAACAACAACACCATCCTCACTTTGTTTATTTTTGAAAACCCATCTAGTTCCAATAACATTAAAATCAGGAGGTGGTGAGACAAGTTTCCAAACTTTATTTCGTTCAAAATTCTCTAATTCTTCATGCATGGCATTGATCCAAGATTTCGCGATAATGCATGAGATATATCTTTGGGTTCAAAAGAGGCAACTAAAGCATAATGAGCATGAGTGTCGAATGAATAAACCTGGATCGAGTGACTCTCTCATTTAGGTCTCCAATCATTTGTTCAGATGGATGCATTTTTGAATGTGCAAGGAGCATTGGCTTTTGAGACTTCTCCTTCTCCTTCTTCATTTTCAGCATGTACGGATGATGTTGTAGCTTGAGGATGGTTAGCTGTAGGTGATGTAGTAGTAGGTGCCAAGGGTGCTACAACTTGTTGTGCATTAGGAAGAGTCAATACATCATCTTCAACATAATCATTATCTTCAAAGATTTTATCCCCCTGAATGTATGCGCATGTAAATGCATCACATGGAATAGTGCCTGGACTAGCCTCATAAAAATTAACTTCACAAGTTTCCAAAATTTTGTTAGTTTCCAAAACAAGCACCACGATAGCCACTAGTATGAGCAGGATATACAATAAAAATGCCATCAGTTGATCTAGCTTCAAATTTATCAAGATTTCCAGATTTCAATACAAAACATTTGCATCCTAAAACTCGATAGTGAGAAACAGAAGGTCTATGTCCAAACCGAAGGCGATATGGAGTCTTACCCAATTTTGATCTCAAAAACACACGGTTTGAAACATAACAAGCGATTGAAATCGCTTCAGCCCAAAAATTTCTAGGAGTGTGATGTTCATCTAACATGGTTCTAGCCATCTCAACCAACGCTCTGTTTTCCTTTCGACTACACCGTTTTGTTGAGGCACTCTAGGTGATGAAAATTGATGATCAATTCCTTTTTCAGCACAAAAGAGATCAAAGGAAGCATTTTTGAATTCAGTTCCATTATCACTTCTAATAGCTTTGAGAGCTCCTGGATGGTCAATGAAGCCTAAGAACAAGACTTCTAAAATGACTAAAAGCCTCATCCTTAGATGCCATAAAATACACCCAAGAGTATCTAGAAAAACCATCAACAATCACAAGCACATACCGCTTGCCTCCAAAGGATTGAACTCGAGATGGTCCAATCAGATCAAGATGTAGAAGCTGTCCCGAGCGTTTGTCATCACTATGGTAAGAGGTGGATGTGAACCTGCAATCATCTTACCATGTCTACAAGAAGAACATACTAGATTGCTATCACCCTTAAGCTTAGGCAAGCCATGTATAAGATCTAAACCACTTACACGAGTAAGATGATCAAAACCAACATGACCAAGTCTACGATGCCAAAAGAATAAATCTTTAGAAACATTGGCAATTAGACACCTATGCTTAGAAGAAGGTGATGCATCAAAATCAGCTTTAAAGACTCTTCCAAAACGAGAAATTTTGAACACAAGATCACCTGAAGCATCTAGCACTTTGCATTCATTTTTCTTAAAGCTTATCTCAAGATCTTCATCAAGCATTTGTGAGACAGAAAGCAAGTTATATTTCAAATTTTCAACAAGAGCCACATCTTTGAACATAAACTTGTCACTTACCTTTATTGTACCTTTTGCCACAACAGAAGAGGAAGAAGCATCTCCAAAAGTAACACTTTCAAGACGAGATGCACGAGTGAGGAGGAGAACCAATTCTTATTACCGGACATGTGGCGTGAGCATCCTAATCCACTAGCCATATGTTCTCCTTCCTCGCGAGAAGCCTACATAGCAACAAAACATGTCGAGGTCTCGATCGGGTTAGGAATGAGATTTTTGGGAATCCAAAGATCTTGAGACACACGACGCACAATAGTAGGCACAACACGATAATTTTTATGCACAAAATCAGATTTGCCTTTTCCCATGTTTGTAGGAACAGAAGGTGTTTTCATCACTCTAGGCGCATAAAAATGTGCTTTGCTGAAATTTGACCTAGCCTCGCTTCTTTCCTTCTTTGTCTTTGTTTGGCTAGTCTAAAGCAAAAATCTACTAAGTGTCCATCTCTACCACAATGAGTGCAAGTGTACTTGACATGATGTTTAGCTTTAACAGTAAAAGCACATTTTGCATTCATCATAGTAGAAGATAAAAACCAAAGCAGATTGAAAAGCAATTTTCTTAGGCTCATTAGATAACTCAATTTTGCAAGGAGCCTGAACAACAAAGGCGAGGTTTAGTTTCATATGTGGCATAAGGATCAAAACCTAAACCTCTCTTGTTTGTGCTAACCTTAGATTGATCCAAAATCATGTTCAACTTCCTCTTGCCATTAGTGAAACGTTCCAAAGAATTTTGCAAGTAATCAACTTTCTTAGCAAGAGTTAAACAATTATTGCAGGGAACATCTACTTTTCCTTTTTGCTTGTGACAAGTTGAGCATGAGAGAATTTCATGTGAAAGCAAATTATCAGTTAATTGAGAAACCCTAGCATTTGCATCTTTCAATTTTAATTCAAGAGTTGAGCATTTAGAACAAGAAGTTGAACTATGCAAATCATCGATTGGAACAAATTTAGCATGTACAACATGTTTCTCATTTTCTCATTTAGATGCAACAAAAGAGCATGTTCTTTCCTAAGCAAGGTGAGCTCATTGTAAATTAAGTCACATGATTTGCAAGTATCATCACTAGGAATCAAAGTCTTAAGTCTAGCAATTTCAGCATTCAATGATTCAATAATGAAATCATGTTTCTTAATTTTCTTATCACGTTTGTCAAGCAATTTTCCAAGACGAGCAACAGCAATAGCTAATTCATCATAAGAGGGATCTACCTCATTGAAGTCGCTATCGTGGTCGTCCTCGGTGAAGCTATCCTTGCTGCTTGCCATGAGACATAATCCTATCAAATCATGCTTGCTTGGAGTTGCATCATCTTCGCTGCTCTCCGAGTCCACATCGCTCAAATTGACTTGTTCAAGAGCGGAAAGAACTCGGTGAACCACCTTGCGGTTGATGAAGCTCTTCTTCTTCCTATCATTTGACGAGAACCTTTTCTTCTCATTCCTTCCTCGTTGTCCTTCTCCTCCTTTGATGTTTTTCCTGCAAGCTTAGGACAATTTGTGCGAATATGGTTGAGGTCACCACACTCATAGCATCTTGGAGGACCACCTCTCTTTCTCATTCTCACATTCTGCAAAGCTTTGTTAAAGCGAGAAGAGAGTAGTGCCAGATCTTCTTCAGAAACTCTTCAAGTTGCTCATCTGTTAAAGAAGACATGGAAGACAAGGCAAAGCTAGAAGAAGAATTTGCATTTGACATGTTAGGGTTAGAGATCAAAGCAATTGATTTAATGTTACCCTTCCTGGCAAGAACATCCAACTCATGAGTTTTCAACTTAGAGTAAAGAACATCTAATGTGAGTGTGCTCATGGTAGTAGATTCTTGTATAGATGTTACTTTCATCTCCCACACCGACATGTCCAAAGCACTAAGCAATTGTCGAGCATTTTCAGCATCGGTGTAGCTAACTCCAACAAAGACGTAGATTGCTAAGAATTTTATTGAAACGTGCAAAGAAGTCATCTACGATTCACTAGGTTTCATCTCAAAACGCATGTATTCTTTTTTATAAATATCTTGGCGAACCTCTTTGATGTTGTTAGAACCCTCATGGTAATCACAAAGAGATTTTCATACCTCATATGCGGATCGAAGATGAACCACACGATCAAAGTCGCTGCGTCCCAAGCCTTGGATGATCAAGTTGCGCGCCTTGCTATTTGCTTCAACATGTGTGCGATTGGTGTCGTTGACGTTGTCGTTTGCAGGGACTTCATATGGCTTGTAGACCTTCTCCCAAATTGTGAAGCCCTGTGCTTGGATGAACGCCTCCATCTTGGCCTTCCAAAACTGAAAATCAACACCATCGAACACACATGGTTTTGTCGAATAACGATCCATTGATCTAATCACCGGTTAAGATAGATTAGAGAAACCTTGCTCTGATACCACTTGTAGGATCGAAGTATACGAATATAGCAATCAGAGGGGGGGGTGAATGATTGTGCGGAAGCTAAAACCAAATTCTTGACCTATTAAAAGTTCACCCCAAAATAGAACCAAATAATTGCCTCGTTTTCGACAAAAACAGAATTGCAGAGGTTCGGTAAAACGCGAATTCCTGGAGATCCAACCGTCGGATCGATCTGAAATTTGGACACAAGAAACTAGATTCCAGTACGAACTGAACCCAAAAAGAATCAGCTCGATCGGACTTACGGATCAAAAGTTATAAGCTTCGTAAGCTTGCTGTTTCAGAGCTTGACGAGAATCAATCTAATCAAAACTTCAAGATTAAACAAGATCTTCAAAAGATTAATCAACTAGACTTTGAGAAACTCTAAATCAATACCCTAGAACGGTTTTTGATGGATCAAATCAAGATGAAACTCAACGATCAAAAACCAATCTAGAATTAGAACAAGCATGCAAACAAGAACCAAAACAGAAAACACTGTAGCGACGTGGTTATCAGAGCACGCAAAAATCTTGGAAGAATTGATCTTTATTTCTTGTCTAAAATACTCTCATCAAAAGAGTACAAACCCTAAAACCAAGCTCAAAGCTTGATGCGCTCAGCTCTACTTGGTGCCTTTCAATAGGAGACCCCCCACCTATTTAAAGCACCAACCCACAAGGAGTTCTGAATACGATTCCTATTCCCTAGAAGGAATCCGTATCCAACACAACCCTACTTGGCCCAACCTGGCCGAGTACAACTCTTGCACGCGTATGGCAACCCTACCATACTCACGTGACTAACACTTTGCACGCGTATGGCCACCTGCCATACTCACGTGACTAACACTTTGCACGCGTATGGCCACCTGCCATACTCACGTGACTAACACTTTGCACGCGAATGACCTCCTGCCATTCTCACGTGACTAACCATTCTTCATGTGCACCATTCTCTTAGCCCGAACGTCCCGCATGACATCCTTGACCACCAAGACCTCAGTTCCTCCCTGAACCTAGTTCCGAACCTCGGTTCCTCCATGGACCTAGTTCCGGTCCCGTCATCGACCACGTTCGTCTTCGAGCAATACCTGCACATGATCAAACCACAAAACAATTCCGAGCACAAGTCCACGACTTGACTCACATCAATCCATGCAAATACTCACATGAGCATTGCATAAAGTCCACTTCAAAAGAAGCATCATGAAATCATCACAAATTTCATAATCTCAAATTCAAATTATTTCAATTCTGCTCAAAACCCTAATTCAGCAAAAACGCATTCACGACGGACAAGGAAATATGGTCCGACGTACACATGAAAATCACTCAAAAAACCATTCACAACGGACAGACAAAATCGGTCCGTTGTATAAGTGAAAGTTTCGGTTCCAAGAAGAAATCATTCTGGCGAAAACACGTTCACGACGGACCCAAAAACTTTGTCCGTCGTACATGCACAACTTACTGGTTTTTGAGGAAAATTGAGTTTGGCTCAATGAGTTCAAAAGCATGTCCACGACAGACCAACAAAGTTTGTCCGTCGTAGATGGGAAACTTACTGTTTCTTGAGATCTTGGTCCGGCGCAAAAGCGAAACTTACTGCTTCTTGTCAAATTGACAAAACACATGAACAAACATATTTGCAAATTCAATTCTAAGCCAATTTTTCAGCACATGATTTCACAAAGATCAACGGACCAGATTCTAGGGTTTAGGTACGAAGCAGGTTCTGGGCCGTGTGGTACGGGTCAGACCCATTAGGGTTTTGGCCCGTTAGGGTTTAGAGATTTTTAGATTTTTCACATTTTAATTCATTCTAGTAATTCAATAATTCATGAAAAATAGAAAAAAAATATCAAAAAAATTCCAGAAAAATCATGGAATATATTTTATGACATTTTGAACTCTAATAAAATATTTCCAATAAAACTTTATATAAACTTTGCAAAGTTTAGACAATTCAATAAAATACTTAACTCAATTAATTCCAAATATATCTAAATAAATTCCAAAAATTCCCAAAAAGTCAAATAACTCCATAAATTCAATAAATGAAAAAAATAGGGATGTTACAATAACCAAATTTGTCATTAAAGCTAGGATTTAAGCATGCGTCACTAACATGTGGATCCCACATGTGAGTCCTTTTTGAAAAATAAATAAAACGCTAATAAGTGGACCACACATGTTAGTCTGTGTAAAATAGATTTATAAAACCTCAAAATTAAGAAATATACTTACAGCTCAGTCAGGAATACAACTTATCGGTAAGGAAGTGTAATTTCCAAGAATACTCCTTCGACATCACTTTCTTTCATTTTAGAGAATTTTCAACCGATTTGAATTCAAATACCCATAACTTTTACAAATAAACTCCAAAATTAATGAAACCAATTTATAATTTTTTCTAAATAATTTTCTTTCTGTTTATACACAAATATTTGGATTTGGACTCTATTTGAAGTCATTTGGTTCTTATTATTTCTTTACGATATACTACGTGTAGACACTAACTCTTTGAAAACCTTCCTCATCGACCCGAACCAACTCAAGAAATCAACGAGCAAGACAAGGACCTTCTTTGACTATATTGATTCTAATATCTTACTTAATTTATGTTTTATTTACAAATTTAAGTATGCATGCACATACTTTTAGTAAAATTCACTATATTATGGGTATCGGTAATATTCCTACTTGCTTCATGGAACCTCCTTGATAAATACCTAAATGTCAACATTGAAATCTATAATGTAGGAATTAAGTAATAAATGATATCAAACTTGGATATACTCGAATATTTATATTTATCCTTAACCATACCTTAGACTTAGGAGAACAAAAGGTTGGCTATATTAGTTGTTCAAGAATGGGAATTTTGACTTGTTGAGTAATTTCTCTGATATTTTAATATAAAATAAAAAATAAAAGCTAGGTTTTAATGCTGGTGAGTTATTTATATAATCTGTGAAGTGTATAGACTTGCACGTAGTGTAGGGGTAGTTCTCGCCCAAGTCGATTAAGAACTGAACGTAATGTTGTATAATCTAAGACATTTCGTGCAACCAAAAGTGCTATTATGGGATGGCCTTAACTTGGTAAGTTGCTTGGGTCTAGCTTTTCATAGTAGAAGGCCAAAGTAGTATGGGCATTACTAGTAGGTTTGCTTGAAGGGGCGCCCTCATCGAGATCTTGGGAATAAAGCTTGCAATACAATAGTGCATACCTTTCTATGGGTAGAAATGGTCACGACTCTGTACATTGACACTATTTAGCTTTTGAACTTTTATGCAAAAATTAGTGTTGAAAAAATGGTGGGTAGTCATGTTTTAGATGATATGCCAAGTGTGGCAGGAAATAGATCATTGATCACAATTATGGAGGATTGTGAGTTGCTCATAATTATATTATATACGTGTTATTTACATACTTGTCAACTGCTCTTTACAAATTCTATTTGCAATCTACTACTTGTTATTGTTTATTAAATCTCGCTTTATGCAAAAGAACATGGTAGGATATCTATTTTCTTTGACATAGCCAAGTATTTATTTATAAGTGTGTTACACTATAAGTGTTGTTGAGTACAAATGTACTCACCCTTGCTTATTGATATTTAGTGGGCGAAGAAGCTGGGGTCCTTAACGATTCTTACTTTGTCACAAGTTACGGAGAGTACAAGAATGAGTTTGTAGGATTAATCCTTGTCGGTTGCCTATGGATATTTTGGGATGAGGTATACCGCTGGACTTTAACTTTTTCTCTACTACTTCCCGCTGCATTTTACTTTGGCCAAAGGCCCCTTTTTTTTGTAAGAACAATATTCCCTTGTATAAATATGATCTATATTAGTATTATGTTATACGGATGTGATGACAATATTGTGAATGTGCGTACTAGCCATTGATCATGGGACTAATACAGTATGCACATGGGACCCTTTGGTATTCCATGCCAGAAGGGAGGGTCTCGACATCATATCAATGGACTGTGGTATTACAGGTGGGTGGCAGGCGTGCGCCGAGCGTCGTGCGGGGAGGTTCACATGGGTGTCACCGCATCGGGGCGGTAGCAGGTAGAGGGCCAGAGGGTAGACAGAGAGGGTAGATCACAGAGCCATAGATCCGACCAATAGTAGTGACCAACTGAGGTACTTAACATAAATTATGGCTTATTATTTTAGTTTGATGTTTCGCGAAACCATCTATTGTCATTTATTGATTCACAGATTTGTAGGAGATGGACAAACAAACATTGTATAAATATTTCTTAAGCAATGCAAGTAGTACGCCACGCACTAATGAGAGCAAGCATAAAACAATGTAGGCTCAAGTGGATTTTAATCCTGATGAAATTATCTCAGATCCAGCTAAATGCATACCAATTGATGAGTATGACAATGAAATTAGAGATCATGTTAGGGGTGTTTATTTATTGAGAGATCCAACCCAACCAAAAGGGCATGATTTTTCTCACAAAATGCAATATGGATGTTCGATGGCATTTCAACAATGTTGGTTCGATAAGTTTCATTGGTTGGAATATTGTGTGGAAAAAATGTGGCCTTTTGTTTCTATTGTTTTTTTAGAATAGAAAAAAATAGGGAATGCTATAGTGCTCCACTCCAAAATGGCAGCATAGCAAACTCCTATTCGATGCTATCGTTGCCACACACATCAGAAAGTATCCCAACTAAAATAGATTCCACGATTTAATCCCCATTCTCCCATGTCCTCTCACTCCAATCACTTTCTCCGATTAGGTCTCAACAGCCACGATGACTGACATGTGGGTGCGACGATGAGGATCGGGTGAGCTATGGTGACCGGCTTGCGGGTGCTGCAATGAGGGCTGACGTATGAGCCGCCACATATGAGCACCCCAAGTGAGCTCCTAGTCCATGCAGCCCTTCCTTTCCCGTGATCGGTGTGCGAGCGCAATAATGAGATTTGCCATGAGGGACTCCACGATTAAGCAAACAGTAATGAGAGTTACCTAGCTTTGTCTCCTTCTCAGAGCTACGCCTCCTCAGATGCACTACTTCCAACACCAAAATCACTAATCATCGTCTTCCCAAGTTAATTTACCTAGCACACCATTAATAAAATGTTGCAATTGCAATTCACATTGCATTCATAATATAATCAAGGCTTTGTTTGATGTCCATCAGGATTATGTTAAGAAGATTGGTTTTGGAGACCTATTGTGAATGATAGTGTGGAGATATCCAAGTGGTAGTGATTGTTTGTCATTTGGTGGTGGTGTTGATGAGTTCCGGCTTCACCCCTTGGGTGAGCAAGTGAGGAGGTAGTGGTGCTGACGAGTGGCTAGGGCAGGACGGTGACTGTTGGTGAGCATGTTGGGATTTATTTGCTCTTTTTGTGTTGTTTTTCTATTGAAACTTGTCAAAACATTAGTTGAAACATGATGAAACCCGTTGAATCTCACTAAAATTTCTTGAAACTTTTGGGTTGAAACCTGTTGCAAACATGTCGGGACCCGAATTTGCAAATTCCCAGAAATAATTAAAACAATTGGCTAATTAAACTAGCATGCAATAATTTAAATCAAACTAATTTTCAAAAAATGGAGCAATACGGTCAAAGCATAACTTGCCTTCAAAAAATACTTGTTCTTGATCTTGAGCTGTCTCCTGGGTCAACACTTCACCTTCGAAGCCTTCGGGTACTTCAACGTCTACTCGTAACGCGTGCAAATAGCAATAAATAAATAAAACAGTACATGCACATTGCTAAAAAATTCAAGTAAAGTCCATAAACATAAAGAGCATAATTTTACAAATTTTTAGAAATTTGAATCGCCCAAATCGGAGTTAAAATGCAATAGTTATAATTGTTTAAAGTTTAAAGAATCTATTAATTAAATATAAACAAAGAAAATATCATATGCAAAAATTAATTAAAATTTATATTTAAGTAAATATTAATTTTATAAAAATTTAGAAATTGGAATCGTTCAAATCAGAGTTAAAACGCAAAAGTTATAAGCGTTTGAAGTTTGAAAATTCAAATAAATCAATAAACCGAATTAATTCATTTATTTTTCTATTGAAAATCTGGATTTATGACGTCAGCATAGCGTCAGCCGGCCCATGGACTCGGTCCACGGCATGGGCATGGTCCACCGTGGACCTGGTCCATGAGTTCATGTGTCACTGACACGTGGGACCCACTGTTGACGTCATCGCTGACATCAGCACGGCTCGGCCGAAGGACGGCTGACACGCGGGCCCCACCGTGACGTCATGCTGACGTCACGGATGACGTCACGATGCCGTTGGGCCTGCCGCTGACACGCGGGCCCCTCGCTGACGTCACGCGTGATGTCAGCGACGACTTGGCGTGTCCGCGTGGACCGCGCCGTTCCGGCTTTTGTGCACGTGGCACGATCTGGGCTGTTTATTTGAAAATCAATGGTCCAAATTAGATCGGGTTTCGCCTCACCGTGGGGTGGCGTGGCATGACCCGGGTGACGACACGTGGCTCAATCTACGCTGTTCGATCTCGATCGAACGACAGAGATTGCATCTAACGCTACAACGCGGTTAATGCTAACCGTACGATCTAGATCTAACGGCTGATATTGGATCTAGCATGGTGCAGTCTACGGCTACGTGGCTTAATCTAAGCCGTTGGATCTAGATCCAACGGTTGAGATTAGATCTAAAAACCAAAACGTGAAATCGAACAGGCAAACGGCGGCAAACCGCGGAAACGACGGCAAACGGCGGATAACCGCGGCGGGCTTCTCCTCCAACTTCGGTGAGCTCTTACGGGCGAACGACGGCGACTTGACCTCGGCTGCCTACGGCTACGGGTGCGCACGGAAAAGGAGAGCACGATGGCGGCGGCGGCGCATTAAATAGGGCCCTCGACGTCCGTGAAAATCGCGGAAACCGAGGACCACACGCGGGCGGCGGCGGAGTCCGGCAACAACACGGAGAGGGTGACGTGGCGCAATCCTAGCTGTCCACGCGGCGCAATCAACGGCCAGGATCGCACGGGCGCGAACGGGTTGGTCCCGATCCCCACGTGGGCGACGTGGCATGATGCTCGCCGTTGGATTTTTGATCCAACGGTCACGCGATTAGGGTTTGGTTGGGTTCGGGTCGGACTCGAGTCGGACTCGGACTCGAGTCTGACTCGGGCTCGGTCGCTTGAACAGTAAAACCCACTCGGCATTTTCCAGCGATTAAATAATTAAAATAATTTCTAGAAATTCAAATAATTCGAAAAAATAGAAAAATAATCAGAAAAATTCCAGAAAATACTTTGAGACATTTTGGACTCAAATAAATTATTTCCAACAAAATTTATTTAAAACTTTTAATTCTTTAGTTATTTCAAAAGGGAATAAATTCAAATTAAATCCAAATAAATTCCAGAAAATTCCAAAAATCCACCAAATTGCAAAATAACATTTAAATTCATGAAAAGCAAAAATTTGGGGTGTTACAAACCTCCCCCCTTAACAGAATCTTGTCCCCGAGATTCAGGGCTAACTAAGGAATAGGTTCGGAAATTCTTTCTTCAAATCCTCCTCGCGCTCCCAAGTCGCTTCGTTCTCTGCATGGTTGCTCCACTAGACTCTGCAGAAACGGGTTGACTTATTTCTCGTCTCTCGATCTATAGTGTCCAGAATCTTCATGGGGTGCTCCTTGTAAGTCAGATCCTCTTGCAGCTCTATTGACTCTAACGGTGTCTGCTCATCTGGTACTCGAAGACACTTTTTCAGTTGTGACACATGGAACACATCATACACACCTGCCAACGACTACGGTAACTCCAACTGGTAAGCAACTTCGCCTCTGCGGCTCAAAATCTTAAATGGCCCAACATAACGTGGTGCGAGTTTCCCTTTGGCGTGAAACCTCTTAACTCCCTTGAGAGGTGTAACCCTAAGGTACACCAAATCCTTCGGTTCAAAGCTCAAATCTCGGCGACGGTTATCTGCGTAACTTTTCTGTCTTGACTGAGCTACTTCAGTCTTTCTCGGATCATGGCAATCTGATGTTCGGCTTCTTGAAGAATGTCTGGCCCAAAGACACGGCGTTCACCTGTCTCATTCCAGTTCAATGGCATCCGACAAGGTCGACCATACAATGCCTCAAAAGGTGACATCTGTAGACTGGCCTGATAACTATTGTTGTAGCTGAACTCAGCATACGGCAGGCTTTTATCCCAAGAGGTAGCATAAGCCAATGCACAAGCTCGTAGCATATCCTCCAGAATCTGATTAACTCTTTCAGTTTGCCCATCCGTCTGCGGGTGATATGCAGTACTGAAGTATAAACAGGTCCCCATGGCTTCATGCAACTTATTCCAAAACCTTGAGGTAAATTGGGTACCTCTGTCTGATACTATCTTCTTCGGCACTCCGTGCAAACAGACGATCCTAGTCATGTACAACTCTGCTAGTTTATCTCCTGAGTAAGTGGTCTTTACAGGGATAAAATGAGCGACTTTAGTCAAGCGATCCACTATGACCCATATGGAGTCATATCCTCCCTGAGTCTTCGGCAAACCGGTAATGAAGTCCATTCCGATTTCCTCCCACTTCCACTTAGGAATCTTCAGCGGCTGCAGCAATCCTGCCGGCCTCTGATGCATTGCTTTAACTCTTTGGCACACATCACACAACGCAACATGTTAGGCAACTTCACGTTTCATACTCGGCCACCAGAATCTTTCCTTCAGGTCTTGATACATCTTGGCACTTCCTGGATGAATGGAATACTTGGAGTCATGGGCTTCTTCCAGAATCAACTGCTTCAGCTCCTTCTTGTTCGGCACACAGATGCGATCCTTAATCCACAACGTGCCTTGATCATCCCGTTTGAAGCCTTTTGCATTGTCTTCCTCCATCTTGGACTTGATTCGCTGGACCTTGTCATCGTCCTTCTGTCCTTCTCGGATCTGGTTTTCTAAGGTAGGCTTCACCTCCAATGCGGCCAAGGATCCTTCCGGTATCACTTCAATCTGCATCCTCTGAAACTCCTTGCATAGCTCATCCGGACTTGTGGCTATCATCATATTCATGGTATGTCTTTTCTGACTCAAGGCATTAGCCACCACATTGGCCTTTCCGGGATGGTAATGGATTCCGACATTGTAGTCCTTGATCAATTCTAGCCATCTCCTCTGCCTCATGTTCAGATCCGATTGGGTGAAGATGTATTTAAGACTCTTATGGTCCGTATACACTTCGCATCTATTCCCAATCAGGTAGTGTCGCCACAACTTCAAGGCATGCACTACAGTTGCTAGCTCTAGGTCATGCGTCGGATAATTCTCTTCATGCGGCCTCAACTGCCTTGATGCATATGTGACAACCTTTTGGTTCAGCATCAGCACGCATCTAAGTCCTTGGCACGATGCATCACAATATATATCAAAGCTTTGATTAACATCCGGTAGGACTAACACCGGCGCTGATGTCAATCGCTTTTTCAGCTCCTGGAAACCTTTCTCACATTCTGGTGTCCAGTTAAACTTCTTCCCCTTTTCAACAATTGCATAAGAGGTCTTGCAATTGTCGAAAAACCTTCAATAAAACGGCGGTAGTAACCAGCCATCCCAAGAAAACTCCGAATCTGGGTCACTGTCTTCGGCGGTTTCCAATGTAACACAGCTTCAACTTTACTTGGATCAACAGCGACTCCTTCTGCGGTCATCACATGCCCAAGAAACTCCACCTTGTCTTTCCAAAAATCACACTTGCTGAATTTGGCGAAGATCTACTGTTCTCTCAGCTTCTCCAAAACTAGCCTCAAGTGTTCTGCATGTTCATCCCTCGTCTTGGAGTAGACTAAGATATCGTCTATGAACACAACAACGACCTTGTCCAAATACTCCATGAATACCTTATTCATCATATTCATGAAATAAGATGGCGCATTCGTTAGACCAAAGGACATAACTGTAAACTCGTAATGTCCGTATCTTGACGAGAATGTGGTCTTCGGAATATCTTCTGATTGGATCTTCAACTGGTGATATCCTGATCTCATATCAATCTTGGAGAAAACTCTGACTCCTCTCAACTGATCAAACAGATCGTCGATCCTAGGTAGCGGGTACTTATTCTTCACGGTGACTTCATTGAGTGCACGGTAGTCAATGCACATCCTGAAACTCCCATCCTTCTTCTTGACAAACAGAACTGGCGCTCCCTATGGCGATGAACTCGGTCTGATGAATCCTTTTTCCATCAGCTCCTCAAGCTGCTTCTTCATCTCTACTAACTCCTCGGTTGACATCCGATAAGGTCTCTTTGCTATCGGTGCTGTGCCGGGTACTAGTTCTATTACAAACTCTATGTCTCTGTCTGGCGGCATTCCTGGCAGATCTTCAGGAAAAACATCAGGATACTCATTTACCACTGGAACATCTTTTATGCTGACTGCCTTTACACTATTGACCATCAATTGTTCATCTCGAATGGCGGTCGCTTGAAATTCCACTTTTCTTCCACACGGGCTCTCAACTGATATGACTCTTCGTCCACAGTCCAACAGGGCCTTGTGCTTGGATAACCAGTCCATCCCCAAGATAACATCTAGGGTCTGGGTTCCCAATATAATAAGGTTCGCTAAGAACTCTACCCCTTCTATTAGTATTCTCACCCCATAACATCCTACTTGAGATCGGAGTTCTGACCTAGGGGTTTGAACTAGAAGCATACATTTAAGATTCACAATCTCCAAATCATTCTTAGAAACAAAATCTCGGGAAACAAACGAATGCGAAGCTCCAGAGTCAAACAAAATCATGTGCAGATCGAGTCGACAAGTATCTTACCCAAGATGATGTCTCGTGGCATTCTCAAGTGCATCTGCGGTCACGTGATTGACTCTCGCCTCACCACGGTGCAGGGCGCGCTCTGGCCGTGCCGCTCGGCGTTCGCTCTGGTGCGGGTGTCCTAGCTGGTGTGGAGCCCAAGTTGAAGCGAACTGGGGTCACTCCTGCTGTCTTCTTGGGGCAATTGTTGGAGAAGTGCCCTGGCTCGTTACATGTATAGCAGCGCCTCACTGTACCCTGCTGGCTGCCCGTAGCGGCATTTCTGGCTGGACCTGGGGTCTGGAAATTCTGATTGATGGGTCTCGTGCTGGCGATGGTGTTCTTGCTGCATTCTGCGGTTGGAAGCTGAAAAACTGATTCGGTGCAACCCTCAGACGTTGCTGCGCTCCTTGACGTGATCCCTGCTATTGCATCCTACGCTTTTGGTTTTCATCCAGCTCCTTGCGCTTGTCCTCAAGGATGAGTGCTTTGTTTACCAGCTCTTGAAAGTCGGGGAAGGTGTGGGTGATCAGTCCCATCTGCAGTCCTGAGTTCAGTCCCTTCATGAAGCGAGACTGCCTGGCCTTGTCCGTCGCTACGTCTTCAGGTGCGTAGCGTGCAAACTATGTGAACTTGTTCAGGTACTCAGACACCAGTTGATTACCTTGCTTCAGCGCCCTGAATTCTTCCTTCTTTAAGTCCATTATTCCTTCTGGTATGTCATACTGGCGAAATGCAGCAGTAAATTCTTCCCATGTGATGTCCTGTGGGTTCTCCCGCGTGGCGCAGAAGTTCTCCCACCACTCCGCTGCGGTCCCTTCCAACTGATGAGAGGCGTAGAGCACCCTCTCATTTCCTACACATTGGGTAATATGCAGCTTCCTCTCAATTGACCTTAGCCAATCATCCGCCTCTAGTGGATTGGCGTTCCCAGAGAATGTGGGTGGATGAGTCCTCATGAACTCTGAGAACCTTGAGCCCTGACGCTGTCCTTGATTGACTTGATTAGCGGCGGCCTGAGCAGTGACGTGCTGCATCTGTTGCATCATGGCATGCATCAGCTGGGTCTGTGTAGCAAGGAAAGCTCCAAAGTTCTGCATGTCTACTGGCGGTGCTGGTTGGGGTGCAGGTGCTCCATCATTAGGGTTCCCAACTAGGCGAGAACCACTTCCGTTGCCTCCAAGGTTTCCGCGGGTGTTCACTATCTGTGGGTTGCTCCAAGCTTAGAGATGAGAGGGAAACAAGAATAGGCAAGTAGTAGAGAAACTTATGCGGGGAGGAAGGTGTAACTCAAAATTCAACTTTATTATTTATTCAATAATAACTTGGTATGGTTGCTTACAATGCCTAAGGGCCTTGCAACACATACTGCACACTCAGCAAGCAATGAAAATCCAACTCAACTAACACTGGAGTCTAACGCATCTAAGGGTGACTCTTTATTCTTAGATGCGACTCAACGAAGGAGTCTCGACTACGAATCCTAACGCTCAGTCATCAAGAAAACCTTCACTGCCTCCTCGTGGTGGGTGCGGCGGCATAGGCGCGAAGCGATCGCCATGCCCCACAACGGCAGTAGTCGAAGAAGCGGCATCATCCTCAGGCTCAGGCTCCGGCTGTGGTGCTGGCTGGTGCTCCTGCTCAGGTGCTGGTTCCTCTGGGTCTGGGGCGTCCAACTCCAACACTGGCTCCGGGCCCTACCCATACAGTACGGTCTCCAGCTCTGCGATCCTTTTCGCAGCATGGGCGACGTACTCACGAGCATTCTCCAGGTGCTTTTTCCCTTCCTCAACCTGCTCGCGAGCCTTCATCAACTCCTGGACTGTGTCGTCGATAAGCTCCTCCGGGGCGATGACGAATCTAGCCAAGTGCGTGACGGTAGCATCCTCATCTTCTATCGGCTTCCACTGAGCTCTGCTGTCTCGGCGTGGGTGGTGATGGAATACTGTGCCTTCCAGCTCTCTGGAGTAAGTGCAAGCAATCTGCTGCATCACTCGACGTGACACCTCCTGGATTCCCATCTCAAATGTTGACCTCTTAGCGGTGAAGCGAAATGGACGACTGAACTTCGTCTTCTCTCGAGCATACACCGTGATCTTAACGTCCCATCCTATGACCAGTCCTGCCTGCATGATGGTGGTCCCTCGGTAGAGCAGTCTCTCAAAACCTCCAAGCAACTGCAGCATACGCCACAACTCGGCAGCGTAGCCTCCCTCACGCTCGGCGTAGTTGTTCTTCATCAACATCTGGCAAAAGACACTCACGTAAGAACTCAAAAGTTGGAAACCAAGGGATAGCAAGAGAAATTCAGCAAAAGGGGTATGAAAGGAGAGAAGGGGATAAGTCTAGATTTCATTTATTGTCGTGTCAAATTTTACCTTTAGAAAATGGGTTAGCCTACAGTCAGTATGGCTCTGATACCACCTCTGTCGGGACACGAATTTGCAAATTCGGACCCTCTGTGTATTCAGCACTAGTCCAGGATCATGCTAGTGCACACAGTCTCAACATCGGTAAATATCACAATCATACACATCGGTAGTAATAAAGTACTTTAATTAAGATAACCAAACTGGTTGCTCGACCTTATGGTCAAGTACAAGAGTATGACACACAGGGCAAAAACTTATTAAGGAAATAAATTGCAGCGGAATAAAAGCATCAACGTGGTGCCATCCAGTATACCACAGGCAACTAACTGGGCTCGCTCCCTAGGTAGACGGCTCCTCCTAAAGTTCTTCCTCCAAAGCTGGCGTCGCTTCTCCTTCAACTGATGTTGTATTGTGGCAAGGGTGAGTACTTGGTACTCAGCAAGTCATGCACAGAATGCTAACTAATATTCTACATGCATGGCTCAGTCCAAAGGATAGGCTAACAGGTACATTTGCAGTATAACAGCATTTAACAAGTAGCATAAGTAGATTCAAAGCAGTAAAAGTAAATGTTATATCAATAACTTTTCCAGGAGTTAAGTAAACACTTTTTCTTTCCTAATCCACATTTCCATCAACGTCATTATTTAACCCAACCAAACTTTCCAAGTCCAAGTTGTTTTCATGAAAGTCTAATCCTTGACTGTAACCCCCGAGCGATGTCCAGTGCCGCGGACACGACTATTCGAATAGATTTTACACTCTACAGATGTTATGCACTTTACCCACAAGATACAATCAAACACCACAAAGGCGAGTGATCGTAACAAAGCATTTCAGAGACCGCAAACTATACAAGTGAACCTCTCCGGCTTTTGTCATACACCATCCCTTCCCCTAACAGAGGCGAAGTATGGGACCGACATACCGTTGGACGGGTACCATGCCATAGCACTGGTACGCTCCCCTCTCAAGCTACACAAAAGTTGTAGTTGACACCCCGAGGTATCACATGCAAGTTATTAGCAACTTACTCAACTAGGTCCGTCCCATTACAGACATGTGGTTGCACGTTTGACTCAGATCAATGGCTTGCAAGGTTAAGTCCTTAGGATGACCAGGGCAAGACTACCCGAAGAATCAAAATGACATCCCCGGTGCCACTCATGGCCCACCATAACATTCATGCCACTTGCCCCGGTCTAAATCTATTTATCAAACCCAGTTGATTACCATGCACCATGTGCCATCATCAACACAACACATGATACTTCTCCAAAACAGGTTCAATATCTCATTAAGTCAATATTAACATTTGATTGTCCAAAATCATGTCATGTGCACGTAACAGGTCTAAGCAATATACTACGACGGTCTAAGTACCCAATGTTGGCAACTTAATAATGTCCATCTACATATTCACAACTAGGTTGACAAGGGTTCATGGCACATAACTTAATAGTCAAGGTGTCATACTGCAATTTGGCATCTATCTAATTCCCAAAAATAATTAAAACAATTGCTAATTAAACTAGCATGCAATAATTTAAATCAAGCTAATTTTCAATGATAGGAGCAATATGGTCAAAGCATAACTTGCCTTCAAAAAGTACTTGTTCTTGATCTTGAGCTGGCTCCTGGGTCAACACTTCACCTTCGAAGCCCTCGGGTACTTCAACGTCTACTCGTAACGCGTGCAAATAGCAATAAATAAATAAAACAGTATATGCACATTGCTCGAAAATTCAAGTAAAGCCCATAAACATAAAGAGCACAATTTTACAAATTTTTAGAAATTTGAATCGCCCAAATCGGAGTTAAAATGCAAAAGTTATAATTGTTTAAAGTTTAAAGAATCTATTAATTAAATATAAATAGATAAAATATCATATTCAAAAATTAATTAAAATACATATTTAAGTATATCTTTAATTTTATAAAAATTTAGAAATTGGAATCGTTCAAATCGGAATTAAAACGCAAAAGTTATAAGCGTTTGAAGTTTGAAAATTCAAATAAATCAATAAACCGAATTAATTCATTTATTTTTCTATTGAAAATCCAGATTTATGACGTTAGCATAGCGTCAGCCGGCCAATGGACTCGGTCCACGGGCACGGTCCACCGTGGACCCGGTCCACGGGTTCACGTGTCACTGACACGTGGGACCCACTGCTGACGTCATCGCTAACGTCAGCACGGCTCGGCCGAAGGATGGCTGACACGCGGGCCCCAACGTGACGTCACGCTGACGTCACAGATGATGTCACGGTGCCGTTGGGCCTGCCGCTGACACGCGGGCCCCTCGCTGACGTCGTGACGTCAGCGACGACCGGGCGCGTCCGCGTGGACCTCGCCGGTCCGGCTTCTTTGCACGTGGCATGATCTGGGCCGTTGATTTGAAAATCAACGGTCCAGATGAGATTGGGTTTCGCCTCACCGTGGGGTGGCATGGCATGACCCGGGTGACGACACGTGGCTCAATCTATGCCGTTCGATCTCGATCGAACGGCAGAGATTGCATCTAACGCTACAACGCGGTTAACGCTAACCGTACGATCTAGATCTAACAGCTGATATTGGATCTAGCACGGTGCAGTCTACGGCTACGTGGCTTAATCTAAGCCATTGGATCTAGATCCAACAGTTGAGATTAGATTTAAAAACCGAAACGTGAAATCGAACGGGGTGACGTGGACTCACCGTGGCCGTTCGATGAAGATCCAACGGCTGACGGAGCTCGCGAAGTCGGCGATGGCACGGCGGAGCAGAGGTTGCTGGAGACGAAGACAACGACACGGGGAATAGTGTTGTGGGCGTGTTCTGGCGAAGTGGATGGGACTCCCAGGTGCGGCTCGTCGTGACGGTTCCGGATCTGGGCTCAATCACTGCGGAGGACGGCGGAAACGGCGGCAAACGGTGGAAAATCGCGGTGGGCTTCTCCTCCAACTTCGGCGAGCTCTTGCGGGCGAACGGCAGCGACTTGACCTCGGCTGCCTAGGGCTATGGGTGCGCATGGAAAAGGAGAGCATGATGACGGCGGCGGCGCATTAAATAGTGCTATCGACGTCTAGGAAAATCGCGGAAACCGAGGCCCACACGCGGGCGGCGGCGGAGTCCAGCGGCGACACGAAGAGGGTGATGTGGCGCAATCCTAGCTGTCCACGTGGTGCGATCAACGGCCAGGATCGCACGGGCGCGAACGGGTTTGGCCCGATCCCCACGTGGGCGACATGGCATGATGCTGGCCGTTGGATTTTGATCCAACGTTCACGCGATTAGGGTTTGGTTGGATTCGGATCGGACTTGGACTCAATTCTGACTCGGGCTTGGGCGCTTAAACAGTAAAACCCACTTGGCATTTTCCAGCGATTAAATAATTAAAATAATTTCTAAAAATTGAAATAATTCAAGAAAAATAGAAAAATAATCAGAAAAATTCTGGAAAATACTTTGAGACATTTTGGACTCAAATAAATTATTTCCAAAAAAATTTTATTTAAAACTTTTAATTCTTTAATGATTTCAAAAGGGAATAAATTCAAATTAAATCCAAATAAATCCAAATAAATTCCAGAAAATTCCAAAAATCCACAAAAGTGCAAAATAACATTTAAATTCATGAAAATAAAAAATTTGGGGTGTTACAAAAGCCATCGATTGAAACCTTGTGAAACTCTTGTTGCAAAACACGAAACTCATTGAAACTTTAGCTTGGAATCTTCTAGACACTTATGAAAATGTGTGGAACTCACTGAAATATAAAACTTTTTGAATGTTTTCTTGGAACTTGTTGAAACTATATGTAACTTGTTATTATACAATTGTAATGGTATACCATTATGTAGTTGAACTCTTTTGAGAAACTAGTAAAGCCGAAAAATTTGGTAGTGATATCTTTACAAAAATAGTGTATTCCAATTGGGGGAAGGCTTTGGAAAAATTTAATAAACATGTTGGTGGACCTAATGGTTCTCACAATGTGGCAAAGGTGGACTGCGAGGATTTTAGAAATGAAAGGGCAAGTGTGAGAAAAAGACTTTCTGATCATGGCTGAGAGCCAGAAATTGCATAGAATTTTGTTTGACTATTTCTTTAGATTGTGCAAGATGTTTCCTAATGCAAGGTAAAGCTTTATGAGTATATGATGAATCTTCCCCTTCCATCAACAAGGTAAATTTTAAGAAAATGGTTGAGTGGTACGAAGATAAAAAAAAGGAAGGGAAGAACACGTTTAATCAAGTTCCCTTACATTGTGTGATGACTCAAAGATTCAAATGGATCATGTGAAAGCTTGCACGCAAGAGGTCAAAAAGGTGATTATGGATGAGCTTGGAGGTAGGAATTTTTCAGTGCTTATAGATGAATCAATCAAGGAGCAAATCGCTATGATTTTGAGGTTAGTTTTTTGTTTTATGATTTTTGAACGTACTATTTATTCATTTAATCTTGTGATGTTGTTTTAACTTATCATAATTTGTAGAATTCTCAGTAGAATTCTCAAGGTTGTGAACAACCAATGGATGGTTATTGAAAGGTTTCTTAGTATTAAGCATATCACAAATTGTATATCTGCTGCATCGAAAGACGCTTTGTTTTATTTGCGTGGAGACCACCAATTACCAATTTGTAGGCAACACGGATATGGTTATGATGGAGCATCCAATATAAGAGGAGAATTTAATGGTTTGCACAAGAGATGAAAATCCATATGCTTTCTATGCCCATTGTTTTGCCCATCAGTTGCAATTAGTGGTTGTGACTGTTACAAATAGTAGTAGAGCTATTACTGATTTACTCAACTATATTCCCTTGATAGTGACCATTGTGAGTGCATCTTGCAAGAGAATAGATGCTTTTCTTGCAAAGCATCAAGATGTCCTATTGAATAAGTTGGAGAATGGTAATGTTGTCACTGGTGTTAGTGTTATGCCCTTGAGGCAGTCATATAGATGATTGTAGCATGACTATGTTTATGAATAATAATATGATTATTGGTCCAATGAATGTATATCATTATATTGATCAGCAAGTATGTGACCTGCTTATGAAAGTCTTTACTTATTGATAATTCTATAAATATCTCTGATAGGATATCTTCGTAGAGGACAACGATGAATAGATCAGCACATGTACTGATCGATGATCATGTTTAATAGATCATGGGATATGGAGTTATCATCAATACGTTGTGAACACATGTTGAAGAACATGTGTTAGATAGACCCACAATGGGACACTACGAGAATGTTACATTCTTATGTGTCATCAGTGTATCTCATACATAGTAGATGTATGATCCTTAGACATGAGATTGTCACATTCCCTACATGTGTAATAGTTTGCCTTGGAGTTACCAAACACTATTCTCTAACTGAATAGTTATAAAGGTACCTTTCATGTTTGCTATGAAACATGCACAGGGAAGTGAGCAGTCAAGATGGAACTTACCACTCCAGTGTAACGGAAATATATGTTTGGGCAACTCGTGTGATATGATTAAGGAAGTACATGGCCATGCTGTGATTGAGGAGTCAATCACAACTTATTAATATATCACAGATATGAGGGATGGATTGAATTGTCAAAGGATGACATGCTTCTCGCCTTGAGTTCAATCTCCATATAGTTTGGCAAAGGGATTATTACATGAGTACTTTTAATAGGTTCTGTTTGATTTGATCATGGTGCATTTGGGAGTTGGCATGCCTTGCAAGGAGCCGCTACCAACTATTCGATTGGAAAAGAGTTTTCTGAATTCATGTCCAAATGTACATGAACTTGCAGGGTCACACACTTAACGGGCTGGGACATATTAATTCGGATTGGATCCATAATTAATGGACCTCGTGGGCTTAGCATGCTAATGGGCCCTGGCTAAGGGTTTCATCTTGCGGCTATATAAGGAGAGGAGAAGGGTGGGCGAGATGAGTTTTTTCGCGGAGAGAGCCTCACCCAAAACCCTAGCCTCCACCTCTCATTGCCCCACCGAGCGACCAAGTGCTTGCACACCTACGCACAACGTTCCATCCCTGGACGTGTGGATACTGTAGAGGTGCTGTTGCGGATGTTGCGGCGCTGATCATCAAGGAGGAGTAAGTACGACGACATGCTACGGTGGTGATCGGTGAGGAGGAGACGTTCGACACGACGTGAATGACTACTTCTTGTACCTCAACGCGCGCGACGTGAGAACTGGCTTCTCCAACTTGTCTTCCTCTTCTTCTGCGCGTCAAGGGTAATGATCCATGATCTCCTACTCGCATGATGTCCTGGATGATCGTGTTAGAATTTTTAAAATCGTTCTAGCATAGCCTACCCGTTCCTCAATAACTGGAACATTGTTGCATCATGAAATGAGCCTAGATAGGCCTTCAGACACTAGATGGGGCTCACATATTAAAATCTTGTTTTATATTTACCAAATGTAGGAGGTGATATTAAGCGTGTTAGAGATTATGTCTAAAGATACTTGTCAACCATCAAGTTATGGTGGAGCATCAGGTTTGATACAAAAAATGAAAATTTTTGAATTCGTATTGATCTTGTATTTGTTGATAGACCTATTGGGCATTACAAATGAGTTATCACTTTCTTTACATAGGAGGGATCAAGATATTATTGAAGCCATGGGTTTGCTTGTAGATGTGAAAGCGATGGCAAGACATGAGGGACAATTGAAGGGAGCCACTGTTCTAATAAGTCAAAACCTTTTGTGAAGCAAATGAAATTCATGTGCCAAATATGAAAGAGTTCATAACATTTAGAGGTAAACCTGCATGTAGGTAGCATATGGTGACTCAGTTTTATTATTACCATGTTGAGATTTTCATTGCTTCTATTGACGCCATTACATCAAAGATGAACCATTGGTTCAATGAAGTCTCTTTAGAGTTACTGGTTTCCTTGTCTTGTCTTGATCCAAGGAACTCTTCCTCTAAATTTAATGTTGATAAGCTTGTTTGGTTTACTGAGATATATGACGATGACTTCACTATGCTGACCCTTTATGGTTAAGAAATCAACTTTAAAAATTTATTCTCAACATCAGGAGACATGTAGAAATTCATGGATGTGGTGATCTTGCAAAGCAAGCTGAAAAGATAGTTGAAACATAAAAAATAGAACTTTTCCATTAGTTCATCGCCTCATCGAGCTAACATTGATCATTCCAGTGGCAACGACATCAGTAGAAAGAGTCTTTTCATTGATGAATATTGTCAAGACATATTTACTCAAAAAGTAGCAGATGAGTGGTTCAATGACTTGATGATATGCTACATCGAGTGAGTGATATTTAAAAGCCTTGATAATGACAAAATTAGAAAACGCTTCCAATCCATGAAGAAATGTAGAATGCTATTGCCTCATACTCGTACTACACAATGCTAGCACTTTAGTGGTATGCTAGTCATCAACCTCTGCGCTTGCACGAGTTAGCCATTGTATAAAGCATTGAATCTGCGTGCCATGTTTGAAGTTGTGTGTGTTTGTGTATAAATGGTTCTATATTCATAGGAGTACGTACTCCCACTTCTTATATACCACTTAAATAAACAAGTTATACCTCTTTTGAGCATACTCTAATACTGATTATAACATACTCCAAGTGAGTTTCATGGAAAAATATCATCAAAGTTTATTTTTATAGAATAATTTACGTATATACTCCTTTTACATGTGAAAAAAAGGGTTTATAGCAAAAATAAATGGCTTCGATGAAATTATTTTAACCATGTCGCATTGGAGTACCTTAGAATTAATATTTAAGTATATTGAAGTGATAAAGGAGTATACCATATTTATTTAAGTACTCCCTCCATTTCACAATGGTTGTAGTTCTAGCTAAATTCACACAAAATAAGGAGACGTGAAAAATGACTTGTCTATCCTCATTTAATTCATCCGCTTACATGCGGTCCGAGCGGTCCGCGTGGTGCCTGCACCGCCGATGTTTGAGGTTTAGGCATCATCATTTTGGAGCTGTTCTTGGGCGGTGGCTATAACACATTAGTTCAAAATTCGCCCAAAGCCTAGCCCACCGTAAGGCAGATCGACGTATACATAGCATACCACTTACACTTTCGTTATTGTTTCATATAAAAGTGTTAACCCAAAGGTACTATATTTGGACCCAATACTTATTATATACAACTACAACTCTCTTTATATAAGTAATATGGAACTAATTTCACCGTCACTCAATAGAAATCTTATAGGTCTTCATATTAATGGATCCGAGTATTACAGTGGCCCATCTGCCCGCCGGGGAGAGACTGTCATCCGAGAGGCTGAAGCAGGCGATCATCTATGGTGAGCCGTCGTAGGTGCTAGCTGGAGACTGCCGCAGCGACGGTGGAACTGTGCAAGTTCGTGGAGGCGTGCCTGCAGACAGAGTATCCTAGGAGCGCAGCTGCTTGGGCACCCGTTCGTCACCCGCCGAGACGTGGAGGGATATCGCGCCGCGCGCTACGGGAATGTTTGTTAGGAGGGAAATAAAAAGTTGTATATTTTCCTACGGAAACTTTGATCATGTAGTCGATTATTTTGTTTGGAAACCACTAGCGCCATAGCGTCGGGTGGTCGCATAGCCGTTTGATCTCACTCAGCAGGAAACTTGTGAGCCCTTCGAGCTACTAAAAAAAGTAGCTTTGGTGCAACAAATCGAGTGATCTTTGCAAACAAGTGATATCTTACCGCAACAAATGAGAAAGCCCATCGCAACAAACAAAACCAATTGCTACAAATTTCTTTAGCAATGCTTGGTGTCAAGTCTTTCACCTCTTCAGTTCAGTTGCCGCCTCGGACACAGTCTGACACTGATCTAGACGAACATAGCACAACTAAGGACAATTGCAAATTCGCAAAAAAAAAAGAAAGAAAAAGAAAGAAAGAAAGAAAGAAAGAAAGAAAGAACAATGGGTGCTTTGCAGGGTCTTAAAACCATCGGTTATTTTATCGAATTTTGCGAAAACCGACCTTACCAAGCCAATTCGACAATAGAAACCGATCGGCAAATTGGTTCAATTCAAATTTAAATTCAAAAAAATTAAAAAAAATTTTTTTGTAAATTTTTCAAACATTACTATTAATAGATTTATGATGCCTTACATCAAAATGATTTGAAAAACTAAATTTTTGATATGTTTTTTACGCAAAACAGAATTTATATAATTGAAAGGGTAGAAAAATATAAAACAGTATCAGGCCCATTAGGTCCGGTCCGGCCCACTTAAAGTTCACATGCTATACACCCTGTTCTATGAAGCGTCAGACACATTCATTGCACTTTTGACACTCCTCACGCAGAGCTCTCACTGTCACCGGCGTCTCCATCCAAATCCGCCCGTCGCTGGCCATCCTCACGCATGATGTTCACAAATACTAGAAGATAAGTTAAACAAGGATTGTGGAAATTTTTATTTGTAGCATACACTGATGTAATACCTTTTATTAAATAAAATTTGGAATAAAAAAATCCGAATTATAACAGCTTATATTAAAAGAAAGAGTCAATATTAAGTACAATCTAAATTATGAAATTCAGAATAAACAATTACGAAAAATTAGTAAATTGACTTACATACTATTTGTAAAGTAAATACATAAATAAATAAAATTTATAATAATAATTAAATGAAAATTACCTAATTAAAACAAAGAGTACATGTCAATTATTAGCCAATTTAACTAAAATTCAAAATAAAAAAATTCAAATTATAATGGTTTATATTAAAAAAGAGTCCATATTAAAAATGCTAAATTTTAAAAATATTAAAAATTATAATAATATATATTATCTATACTAATTATAAACTACAAAAACAATTTTAATTAATCGAGAAAAGAAAAAGATTTGGTATCCATCTAACAAAATCAAGTTATAGAATCTATCACATACAACCAAGTTATTGTAATGAAATGAATGCTATTGAAATGTTGACTTATTGGATTGAATTGTCAACGGTATTAAAATGAAATGTTATTTGTTGATATATCTCTACTATTCTAAAGCAGCACTTGGTGGCAGTGGTTCATTCTTCCCACGTCATTAATTGCCGTTTAATTGCCCTGCTTAATTGCCCTATTTAATTGCCCTGCTTAATTGCCCTACGCAAGAAACGAAGCGTTGCTTTAATTAGCCAGCTTTCGCAAGAAACGAAGTGTTAAAGATAGATGTTTGATCTTGTGAAATAGTTTTTTTATTTTTTAATCTTTATTTTTCGTTATCAATTTTGTTTTTCGTAGCAACGCACGGGCATGTAACTAGTTATTACTAAATTCCTACTTTACTACTTCACATTGTCTAAAATATGGCAAAGATCGTACCGAAATTTTTCATATTTTTTCATAGTTGTGCTATTATTGCTAAATATGCACATTACAACTTTTTACAATTTTTTTTTTGTAAATTTTCCCATTTTTCTCCATTTTTCATTCCGTCACCAATTTTCAAATTTTTCTTAAAAACCGCTCGATAAACCGTGCAAACTGCTCGATACATCGTGCAAACCGACCAGTTTTTGAATTTTTTGGCACGGTTTGATCGTCAGGTTTGACTTTGCAAACCGTTAGATTTTAGATGATTTTCGCTTGATTTTTGTGAAAAACCGGTACCGCTGGATATTCGATTTTCACCCTTAAATCGATATGGTTAATCCTAGTGCTTTGTCCATTTTAACACATGCAAATGCTGGCCTGTGGAAATGATAGTAAGGGAAAACGGGTGAATATTTCCATGGGCACCGATTTCTAGATCCCGTAATTGTTGTGTTCCTCCTTGGAATTTGCAAGGACTGCTCCGCTGCAAATATCAGCGGCTTAAGCTAGTTTAGTTCCGCACAGACAGTCAATGGCCGCACTCAGGGCAAAGAACTTGATGGTTGCAAATTGCAAGAAACATACGAATAGCCAAATTTATTCAGCTAATGGGCTGTTTGGTTGGCTGCATCTAAAGAGATTTGCATCTACAGATGCAAAAGATGGGTGTTTGGTTGTCTTCTCATTCAACTCAGCCTGACTCTACAGATGCAAAACACTCCTTTCAACTTCCGTGAAACGAGAAAATCCACCGTTTCCCCAGAGCCGTGCTCCGAGCATGCATGCTGACATCAGCATTTATTATCTAATTTTCTTCTTTTCTTTGCTATATTTTTTGATTAACATCTCCGATTAACGAACCGATTTCACCTATGTGTTCCTGATATTTTTTCGAACAAAACTAGACCATACTTGCTATATAAATTTCAAAAGATTAAAATTTTAGTTTTTCAATTTATTGATTTTCTAGAATATATTTTAAAACTTTTTATTTTCGTTTGTGAAATTATTGATTTTCTAGTATTTTTAAAATTTATTTCATCCCTCTTTTGAATTTGCTTATCACACTTTCATTCCAGTGCAGCCAACCAAACAATATCTCTCAGTGCCTCAACCTCATACGACCAACCAAACAACATCTCCTTGCATCCACTCAGCCTGACTCCCACCAGCCTGTCTGAGCTCATGCAGCCTGGCTGAACTGAGAAGGCAACCAAACAGCCCATAAGTCTCTCAATCTTAAGTTCTCACAGTTGACTTTATGACCTGATGAGAAGAAGTGACCTCCAAATGTCGAATAGCCGCATCCATAAAAAACGTCCAGGTTGAGCCGTTCTTACTCAGTTTTTTTTTTTTTTTTTTTTTTTAAAAAAGCAGCATAGAAACACTAACGGATTCTCTTGGACAAATCTAAAAAAGCAGTAATTTGCCAACAAAAACAGAAACAGCTTTATTATTTGGGCAGTACTAGCAGCCGGACGTCTGATTTTTTTTAAAATTTAGGACGCCCGCGCAACATTTTTTTTACTGTTTGCAACATTTATTTTCAACGTTCGCAATATTTTTTTCACTTTTGAAACATTTACTGTTTGTCGAATGAAAATGTTGCATGCGTAGGAGAAAAATGTTGCATGTGTAGAAAAAAAATGTTGCATGCGTAGAAAAAAATGTTGCGGTAGAAATCAGACGTCCGAACTGTAGCATTACCGTTATTATTTCGAAGACAAACAGATGTAACATGCAAATCAACAACAACAATAAGAAATCAGCTGCACACGACAGATCACTCGGAGCTCGTTCATTCACTAATCAACAGATGATGTGTTCAGAAACGAATGCAGAGTGAGCTGCAGACGGACGGAGCCGGTGGCGCCCTATTTGAACTTGGCCTTGATGGCGTCCACCTGGCCGTTGTCGATCCGGAAGGCCTTGGCCAGCACGTCGGTGGGCACCGGCGGCTCGGCGCCGAAGAGCGTGACGGCAATGGCCTGGGTGCCCTGGAGTTGGCTGTTGAAGCCGGCGATGACGGCGGCGGGGCCGTGGCCCCTGTTCTGCTGGAAGTGCACGAGCCCGCGCGGGAAGACGAACACCTCCCCGGCGGTGATGGTCTTGGTGAAGAGCTTGTCAGCCGTGGTGATGAAGCCCACCTCGAGGACGCCCTCGAGGACGAAGATGATCTCGGTGGCGCGCGGGTGCGTGTGCGGTGGGTTCTGCCCCCCCGGCGCGTAGTCGAGGCGCGCCATGGACACGCCCAGCGTGTTCACCCCAGGGAACGTCTGCACGTTGGCTGGCGTCACCAGCGACCCCGCCGGGTTGCTGGTGTTGCCGGGGTTCTTGAGCCCCGGGAAGAAGAAGTCGTCCGCCGTCACGTTCGCCTTGCACGGGAACCCGTTCAGCTTGATCGCTGCAGGCCGCCGCGCACGCCACAGACACAGTGTCAGCTAGTGCCCGCCCGCTTGGACGTTGCAGTGTATGTACTATAAGAAACCAAGAACTAGGACTTGCTGCGCAGGAAGCAACAACAAGCTCGACAAAGATGAGCGAACGACTCACGGGATGCCTTGTCAGCGACGCAGACGTCCTGGAGCATGTCGGGGTCGCCGGCGAGGGAGGGGCCGGTGAGTGCAAGCACGACGGCGCAGGCGGCGACGACGGAAAGGTGGAGCCTTGCCATGATCGATCCGTCAATGTCGGTGCTACCAGCTTGGTGGTAGTTGTCGAGTGATTCTTGCTTGGGTCTGGAAATGAGCAGAGCAGGAGGTGGTACTTATAGGCAGAAGGAGGGTGATTTGTTCAACTCAACCAGTGGTTAACCATGGTAGGCGACCACAGGGTTGGAAGGGCATGCAAGCATGGGGCTGCGCATCCACTGCCATTAATCTGGAGCCGAGATAGACTTGTTTAATCTGCGCATCCAATGCCATTAATCTGGCGACGTACAGGTTGGAAGGGCACCCAAGATTTTTGTTGTTTACGTATTACAGTTTTTTTTAGACCGTTTGCGTATTACAGTTTACAAGACGATCGATGCTGCATTAATATCCGCATGATGCTCGCATGATAGCTACATTAATATTCGTATTCAAATGCAACACTAAACTTCATATTCATATCTTTTTGAGAAGATAGCTTGGCTTTCAAATTCACACTCAAAAGTTAGTTTTGCTTGTGAGGTTGAGATTCATATGTTACACGCAACGCTGTTGAGAGGTGATTACTACTGAAGTTTCAAAATATGGGGTCGATTTTAGTTTAAGATCTAGGTTTCCAACAATGCTGAGAACCAATGGTACCGTCTGAGGTTAATCTTGATGCTGATTCACGGAGGCACAACACCCTAATTGTGTAGGTCCCGTTGGTGGCAGCTTGCCATGGATAATTGGACATGTTATCGATGCAGTTCCTGACTTGTGGCACATGTTAGTTGTGTTGATAGTTGTTTTGAGAATTAGTTGGATCTCATTCCTGGTTGTTTAATATGTTTATACTCTATTTTATTGTGGATGAATTCAAATCTATCTCTAATAGATTTTTTCAAATAAATATGGCACTCCCTATGTACAAAATAATCAACATAATAAAAAGAAGAGTTTTATTTCATTATATTGCGTGTGCTCTCCGTGTTTGTTCTTACTGTTTGCTCGGTGTATTATGTTTGATTTAGACGGTCGTCATCGTTTTACAATATGTTATTAGCACGAAGCTTCTTGAGACTGATAACACTAGTACAAAAAATCATATTACAGACGATTCACAAACCTCCTATTCACCCCCCTCTCTAGTCGGTTATCCTTGATCCTACAAGTGGTATCAGAGCTTAGTCTCTCACTTTTAGACTTTACCATCTAGAGAGAAAAGGATGGCTAGTGAGGGTGTATCTATCGGTAAAGCAACTTTCTTTGATGGCACAAATTACACGTATTGGAAAATACGTATGACCGTATACCTCAAGGCTATGAGCCCAAGCATATGGAGAATTGTCGGTAAGGATTTCGCTATGTCACTTGATCCCACTACCTCAATTGATCAAGATGAACGAAACTCTTATCTCAATGCTCAAGCGATGAACGCTTTGTTTAGAGCCCTAAATGCGGATGAGTTCAATCATGTGAGCAATCTTGAGACCGCTCACGAGATTTGTACAACCCTCTCCGAAATTCACGAGGGTACATCCGCGGTCAAGGAGGCCAAATTGCATATGTTTAGGATCAAACATTAGACTTATTATGTTGCCCCATGAAAACCTCACCGAGATGTATTCGTGGTTAAACAACATAGTAAACGAGCTCAAGGGCCTTAGGGGTTCACTAACCGATCTTAATGTTGTTTGCAAGATGCTTAGGGCTCTACTGGACAAATACGAGACATTGGTGACACTATTCCTCAACTCACCCGAGTTGACAAAGATGATGCCAACCGCTCTCTTAGGCAATCTCATTACGAATGAGTTGTACAAGAAAAGCAAGGAAGAGCTTTTGGAGCAAAGCTCTTCCAAGAAGAAGACCATTGCACTAAAGGCCAGGGTGGAGTCAAGCGATGATTCGCTTGATGACTCCGAGGATAACATCGAGGAGAAGATGGCCCTCCTTTTGAGAAGGATGAGGAGGTTTATGAAGAGGCACTCGAGCTCAAGCATTCCTCATAAATGCAAGAAAGGGGAACACTCAAGCAATCAATGGTTTGCTAATGTTCAGTGCTTTGAGTGCAATGAGAAGGGGAACTTTGCCTCTCATTGTCCTAAGAAGAAAAAAAAAGGATGACAAGGGCAAGTCATTCAAAAAGAAGAAATTTGAAGGCAAGAAGAAGCTCTTTAAGAAGCTTCATAAGGATGGGAAGGGTGAAGCTCATATTGGAGAATAGAACACCGAAGAAGAATACTCGAATTCTGACTCCTCCGATGAGGACACCCCATCGAAGAAGAAGAGCTTAGCCACAGGTGCAATTAGAGAGGCTTCATCACCATTTGTCACTCCGCTATGTCTTATGGCTAAGGGAGATAAGGTAAAATCCAATGATGACGATGATCCTTCATATGATGAACTTTTAGATATGCTTGTAGATTTAAATGAATATCTTGGCAAGGAGAAGGCTAAGCATAAAGCCTTAAGAAAATAGTTCACCTCTCTCAAGGACTCCTATGATGAGCTAAAGGAAGCACATGTGTCTCTCCTTCTCAAGAATCATTCTAAATCAAAAATTGATATAGGAGTCTTATGTGATTTAATTGGTGATGTGCCTAGAATAGATGATTATTCATACACTATTTCCAAATCTTGTATAGCCACCTCTTGTGATGATTTAATGTCCATGCCTTCTAGTTCTTATTCTAGCTCATTTTCTATTGAAAATAACCTTGACTTATTTATTGAGAACAATGAGCTCAAGAAGGAGGCTGTCAATCTAAACAAGAGTTTAGATTGGTGTTTCAAAGGTAAGGAAATACTTGACAAAATCTTGAGTAGCCAACGATGCTCATAAACAAAGAGGGACTAGGATTCGTCCCAAAGAAAGGTAAGAAAATGAGCAACAAGACTTCAAGATTTGTCAAATCCAATGGGAGTTTTTGCTACAAATGTCATGATGTGGGACATATAGCAAACGATTGTCCATTAGGTAAAGCTCCTAGAAATAATATCTATGATTCATATTATGTTCTTAAGAAAGATAGAAATGGTAGAGTAGCAGCTAAATTTGTTGGCACTCCTATACTTGGTTGCAAAAAGAATGACATTTGGGTTCCCAAAGCTTTAGTTACTAGCCACCAAGGACCCAAACAATTTTGGGTACCTAAAAAGTTTTGATTGTCTTCTGTAGGTGAACTACAAGACCGGTGGACGGCATTGGGTGTTGGATAGCAGTTGCACACAACACATGACCTGAGACTGAAAGATGTTCACCACATTTGAGAGTGGAGGTGGAGATCATGACAAAATTACTTTTGATGATAATAGCAAGGGAAAGGTATTGGGATTGTGTAAAATTTCTATCTCAAATGACCTTTCATTCTCTAACGTATCTTTAGTTGAGACACTAAATTTTAATTTGTTATCCATTGCTCAAATTTGCGATCTTGATCTCATTTGTTAATTTTTCTCAAAATGGAGTTGAAATTTGCAAAAAAAGAAGATAAATCTCTAGTTTTTAAAGTGAAAGTGCATCTAGGCCCCAAGTTGGTTTTAGTTGATTGACAACAAACTGTTAAAGGACTAATGTGCTCAATGAGTTATTAAGCAGGAAATAAGTTCCATCGGCAACGGTCTACGTCTCTGGAAATCCCTCAAAATAAAGGAAGAAGCGGCGTATGTTTTTAGCATTGTTTCTCAAGTTTTTAATGTGGTTTTAAAATTTATTTGAGTTTAGGTATGCCGAACTATCAAGAGGGATGTAACATTGAAAGTCTTGGGATGTCTTAGTGCTCAAAAGTTCTCCAGCCAATCTAGTGAGAGACACAAAACACGACACGAACACCGGGAACTTGAATTTCTTTCTTTCTGTAAATTGGATGTTCCGACTTAAGTCGGATGTTCCGAGTTGTCTTCTGTTCCGAGTGTGTTTCAGAAGTTTTTAATCTGGAGTTGGAACCCTATTCAACTCGGAAGTTCCGGGTGAGTCCTAGAAGTTCCAAGTCTGTGTGGGATACATGTTCAAACTCAAAAGTTCCGAGTTTGACTCGGATGTTCTGATAAATCGGAAGTTCCTGGTTTGCTTCGGAGAAATGTAGTCTGTTTGTCCAACTTAATAGAAGTCGGAAGTTTCGAGTCTTGTCAGAAGTTCTGAGTTAACAAAAACTTGCCCTAATGGTCGGATTTTAAGTGTGAGGTTTAAATAACTCCCTCACCTCCTTTTTCCGTACAGATCCAAAAAGGCGGCTGGTTCTAGCGAGTGTTATTAAGAAATCCTTCAAAACCCTAGAGCCCTACAAACTCATCCCATGTTTATTTTGTTCGAGATTCAAAAGGAAAAGAAAAGGGGTTGAGTGATTTAGTGCTTGTGAGACAAATTCCATCCTTGAGCACGTGGGTTCATCGTCAAGTTGTTCTTCATTGCTTTTGTTACTCTTGGAGAGTAAAACTCCTAGACCGGCTAGGCGTCGCCCGTCGAGCACTCAAGGATTGTGGTGTGCCGCGGGAAGTTTGTAAAGGGGTGATTCCACCTCCGCATGGAAAGGAATTAAGGAAGAGAATCAAGAGGTGCGTTGGCATCATCTTGGTGAGGTTAATGGTTGAGAGCAACCCGGCTCCGGTGGGAGCTCCTCAACGGAGATGTAGGAACCTTCGTGAAGGTTTTCGAACTTCGGTAAACAAATCCCGTGCAAGTTGTCCCTCACTTATTTGTTTTTTCTTTACAATTGTGTATTTACCTTCAAATCTTGATTCGACTTACTAAATGATGTTATTGTGATTTGGAATAGTCTATCTATGCATTCTATCTTCTGTGCTTCATGATTTTTGAATTAGAACTGAATAGGTTTTACTTAAGTTGAAATTTGCTACCATTGTACTCAGAATATCCGAGTTGAACTCAGAACTTTCGGGTTATACCAGAAGTTCCGAATTGAACTCAGAAAATCCGAGTTTCTAATTTCCGCTGTGAGTTGTGTTTTCAGAAAAAGTGCTCATTCACCCCCCTCTAGGCGACTTCTCGATCCTTCATGAAGGCTTTCGATTTGGAAATTTTTATACAGTTGATTTCTCATCGAATGAGTCTTGTCTTCGAACTTTCTTAATTGCAAAGACATCCTTGGGATGATTGTGGCATAGAAGGCTAGCTCATGTTGGGATGATTCAACTTAAAAAGCTTTTTAAAAATGATTTAGTTGTGGACTTGAAAGATGTGAAGTTTGAGAAAAATAAGCTTTGTAGTGCTTGTAAAGCCGGCAAACAAGTTGCTAGCTCTCATCCTTAAAAAAGTATTATGTCCACTTCTAGAGCATTAGAGCTCTTACACATGGATTTGTTTGGCCCAACAATCTATAAGAGCATCAGGGGAAATACTTATTGTTTAGTGACTGTAGATGACTACTCGAGATTTACTTGGGTTTTCTTTCTACATGAAAAATCCGAAGTCCAAAATATTTTCAAAAGTTTTGCAAAAAGGGCACAAAATGAATTTGATTTTAAAATCTAGAAAATTCGTAGTGACAATGGTTCCGAGTTCAAGAATACAAAAATTAAAGATTTGTTGGATGAACTTAGAATAAAGCATGAATTTTCTGCAACATATACTCCGGAGCAAAATGGAGTAGTAGGACAGAAAAATCGTACATTAATTGAAATGGCAAGAACAATGCTTGATGAGTATAACACTTCTAATAATTTTTGGGCGGAAGCAATTAATATTGCTTGTCATGCCACAAATCGACTTTATTTGCATCGACTTTTGAAAAAAACATCTTATGAACTTCTTATTGGTAGGAGACTAAACATTTCTTACTTTCGTGTTTTTGGTTGCAAATGCTTCATTTTGAAAAAGGGTATTCGGCTCAAATTTCAAAGCCGGTGCGACGAAGGTTTTCTTCTTAGTTATTCTTCAAATAGCAAGGCTTATCGTGTTTTCAATAAAAATTCCAGTTTAGTTGAATTAATTTGTGATGTGTAATTTGATAAAACTAATGGCTCTCAAGAAGAGCAAGAGAATTTGGATGATGTTGGTGATGAGGCTTTACAACAAGCTATGAAGAATATGATAATTGAAAATATCAAGCCAAAAGAAGATGATCAAGATGCTCCACCATCCTCCACACAAGTTGAACCATCTACTTCTGCTACGCCAAGCCGAGTTCAAGCTATAGAGGTGAATGAAATGGTGGATAATCAAGCTCAAGTCATACCTCCAAGGATCCACAACCAAATTTCCAAGGATCACCCAATTGTTCAAATATTGGGTGATGTTAGTAGGGGAGTTCTAACTCGATCTCATGTCACTTCAATTTCTGAACATAACTTGTTTGTTTCTTCTCTTAAACATACTCATATAGATGAAGCTTTAAGTGATCCAGATTGGGTAAACTCCATGCATGAGGAACTAAACAACTTCGCTCCCAATGATGTTTGGACGCTTGTTGAAAGACCCAAGGAGTACAATGTCATTGGGACCAAATGGGTTTTTCGAAACAAGCAAGACAAAAACAGAATAGTGGTAAGAAACAAGGCAATGTTAGTTGCACAAGGTTTTACCCAAATTGAAGGTTTGGATTTTGGCAAAACCTTTGTACCTATAGCAAGATTACAAGCTATTCGTATCTTGCTAGCCTTTGCTTCATGTTTTGATATTAAATTATTTCAAATGGATGTAAAGAGTACTTTCTTAAATGGACAAATATCCTAGTTGGAATTTGTAGAACAACCTCTCGGCTTTGAAAATCTTAAAAATCCTAATCATGTTTACAAACTCCCTAAGGCGCTATATGGACCCAAACAAGCTCTTAGAGCATGGTATGAGCAACTCAGAGATTTTCTAATTTCCAAAGGATTCAAAATTGGAAAGGTTGGTACCACACTCTTTACTAAAATTATCGATGGAGAATTCTTTGTATGCCAAATTTATGTTGATAATATTATATTTGGTTCTACTAACAAGGATTTTTGCAAATAATTCGGTGAAATGATGTCTAGAGAGTTTGAGATGTCCATGATCGGCGAGTTGAGCTATTTTCTTGGACTTCAAATCAAGCAACTCAAAAATAGAACATTCGTGAACAAAGTACGTGAAAGATCTCCTCAAGAGATTTGGCATGGAGGATGCAAAACCCATCAAAACTCCAATGGCATCAAACAGGCATTTGGATCTCAACGAGGGAGGTAAACTGGTAGACTTAAAGCTTTATCATTCCATGATTAGTAATTTGCTTTATCGTACCGCATCTAGACCCGATATAATGTTTAGTGTTTGCACATATGCACGTTTTCAAGCTTCTCTTAAAGAGTGCCATTTAGTGGACGTTAAGAAAATCTTAAGATATTTAAAGCATTCCTCAAATATAGGGTCATGGTATCCCAAAGGTGTAAATTTTGATTTAATTTGGATCGGATTATGCGGGTTGCAAAGTGGATAGGAAGAGCACCTCGGGGAGTTGTCAATTCCTAGGTAGATCCCTTGTTTCTTTGTTTTCTAAGAAACATAATTCTGTTGCCCTATCCACCGCCGAAGCCGAATATATATCCGCCAGTAGTTGTTGCACACAATTGCTTTGGATGAGACATACATTAATGGATTATGGTATAAATTTCAAAAATGTGCCTCTCTTATGTGATAATGAAAGCACCGTCAAAATAGCTAAAAACCATGTGCAATATTCTAGAACCAAATACATAGATATTCGCCATCATTTCTTAAGAGATCATGTGACTAAAGAAGATATCATTATTAGCCACATTAGAACCGAAGATCAATTGATGGATATCCTTACCAAGCCCTTAGATGAAGCCCATTTTTGCAACTTGAGGAATGAATTAAATGTCATAGACTTCTCTAATGTTACTTGAATATATGGTCCATGGTTGATTTTAGCTTGATGTTCATTTGTTGTTATTTGAATTTCTTGCTCTTCAAGTTGGCAACACATTTAGGAGGAGTATTATACATTTTCATATATGCTACATCCTAAAATGTGAATATATCAATTAAGTGCAAATTAATCTTCAAAAGAGAATTCTACATCATACTATATCTAAATTACTTGAAAATACCTTATTTTGAGACTTTATAAAATTTCTCTTGACAAAATCTTCATTTCCAAAGTTTACACCTACATATATATCTCTCATCTCTTTCCATGCAAATATGTACAAAGATTACACTCCTTACTTTAAAGAAAAGGGAAAATGCATTTGGACCAAATTTACTCTTTCAACTTGCCCAAAAATAAAAATTGATCTATATTGATCTAAAATAATGCACTACTTGAGTCATAACTGTTTGAATTAGAATCATGACATTTCTAGTCATCTAAAAGCTTTTTGGACTCAGAGAATTCAATTGAATTTGTTTCTCTCTTTTCTTGAATCTCTTTTGTGAAAATTTGTTTTTTCTTCGTGGTTGGAAAAACCTAATTCTATTAAAAACTTTTTTTTAACTTAAGCTCTTAGTGCTGTTTTCGATTGAAATACCCACATGTGCAGAATCTCTCTAAAATTGCAAGGTTTGGGTAATTTGCAATCTTGTTCTTCAGTTTTTTCTTGGCCTGATAGCTAGATCCGATACTACCAGCACGTTTAGCATGGTAGCTCCGGTGATCGGCAGTACCGCTGCAATAAGTGCGGTACTACCGCATCTGTAACTGCTCTTGGGACCCCTATTTTTACCCCAAAGCAACCGCCCTCTCCTTTTCATTTCTTCATTCTCTCTCCTCTGAGTGCCTCTCATCCCCAATATCAAATTTCCTCCAGTGGATCTTCGAGAAATTGAGCCTCTTCATTTCTCCTCACGATTCTCCTCCAAAAGGTGACCAATTTCCCTTCTCTTTTCTTGTTTTCTCCTCATATCTATCTCATTTTTTTTATATCTCTAGGGTTTGTGACAATGTGTCTAAAAATTGGATTCTTTGATCAAATGTATTGGTAGAATATGTAATGTTGCTCCTCTAGATGACTTCTATGCACTCTTTTTGGAGAAAATTCACTCATTCACCAAAATGCATATAAACCCTAAATCTCAGCTCGATAAACGCAGTATTACCATAGGTTACCCATCGGTACTCCGACTGTCGGTACTACCACCAAGTACACAGCGGTAACTCCGGATTGCGGTACTACCGGCATCATAAAAGCGGTACTACCGATTTTGCTGAGAAAACAAAAATTCAATTGTGCCACATTGTCGACAAATTGCTAAAACATCGATCCAATCCTTGCTTGATACTCGTTCACTTATATCTTTTCTTTCTCTCAGTCGTCATACCGAGAACCAAGACTGTTCACCCTCCTAGGGCTCCTTGCGGAGGCGGCATGATTCAAAAATCCACCCGAGGGAGTGGAGTGCCGAGACGTAGCGGACCAGCTCCAAGTGATGACTTTAGCAGTGACGATTCCTTCATAGCTCAAATGACGGATCATAATATCCGGAGCAAGATTCAGGAAGAACTGGGTGTGACTTCACAGGATAATGAAAAAACCCGGTTGTGGAATATGAGGAAGAAGTTGCATCCGAGCCTGAACAGGAAAGTGAGGAGGAGGTGTTGGAGGATAGTGATGATGAAGTGTGCTGCCTGAGAGTGGTGTATGGAGTGATCTTCGCCAAATCAAGGGCGATGACTATTTTAAGCTGAGAGATAAAAAATCAATACAGCAAGCCCCCGTCTGCCACTGAGGACAGATTTCACACAAAGTTCCAGTAGAAGGTATTTTATGAGATTTACCAGGACAAAGACTTTGCCGATTAGAATTGGGTCAACTGGGACCACATATCACAGTTGCCTTTGCTTGCTGGGGTTCCTCAGTTGTTCCAGGGTGCCGAACTGATGGAATTCTTGAGCCAGAGGAGTGACTATGTTGAGGATCTCGTCAAGTAGTTTTATGTGACAATCTTTATATTAGATGACCTGAGAGAGATCACCTGGATGACTGGGTCGCAGAGGTACACTACGACCAAGAATGACTTTGAGGCTACCCTGGGAGTTCTTCATAACATATTCCCAAAGATTCATGATGATAGACCCATGGGAGTCACACAACAGGGTATCTTCTATGATCCAGCTGCCAGAGTGAGGAGAATTGGTCAGCTACCAGGGTTACTTGCACAGCCGGCCCTGGTCAACAAGATCATTAGGGTTACCATTTACCCAAAGAGTGGTAATTTTGATGCCATTCGAGGCTACGCTTGGAACTTGATTAGCAAAGTTATGAATAGAGAAAAATTTGCAATAGTGGACTTCATCATTAGAGAGATAGACACCTCTTCGATGGATCGAGGGAAGAGGATCTACTTTGCACCCTACATCATGGCACTAATCAAGAGAGTGATAGACTTTTAGGGAGCTTTGACCACCACTCACAAGGCTTACAAGCCCCGAGAGGCCCCTCCTGAGGTGTTAGGTCATATTGTGCAGCAGTAGCAGCAGGAGCATCCTCTTGCACCCACCTATGAGACCATCCTTGAGGGCTTTGCTAGTCTTTGTACTAATTTGTTTGGTGGACTGGACCAGGAGCATACATTCATGATGGATCAGTTCTCTCAGGTCAACTCCTTTCATTCAAAGACTAGAGCCTTACTTCATGATAGTTTCTCTTCAGCTCCGGCTACTTACTCTCGTCGCGTTCATCCCCAAGCTATGACGCCACCTCCTCCACCACCCTCTTCCTAGATGACCTCGTGAAGGCCATTTTTTGGTATTTGATGCCAAAGGGGGAGAAGTTGAGAAATTAGAGGACTAATTTATCGCTGATGTAATCTACTCTATCTATATTTTTGCTATGTGTGTTGAACCTTTTTGTATGGATGTTTATCTTGGATGGTTGAATGAGTTTTATGTCTGATATACAAATTGTCTGCTAATTATTGTCCCGTATACTGTTTTATTTACTCATCTTGCTTTCCATAGGTCATATATATATAGATGAAACTCCGCCAAAAATTTCCAAAATTCCCAAAATGTGCAAAATCATCTCTCTCTCTCTATCCTTTTGCACATATTTAGGGGGAGCTTTCAATCATATATGTGTGCTTCAATAGAATTTTACTTTAAATTCTTATTCACCTAAACGCAAGTGGAGTAAAATACTATCTAAAGCACATCCTAGAGTATATATTTTGTCTCAAGCTAAATGTGTACTCAGAACTTTTTCACTCACTATTATTTGTTGAGGTTGTTATCAATTACCAAAAATGGGGAGATTGAAGCATCTAGGCCCCTAATTTATTTTGGTTTTGGTAATTAATTACAAGAATGTTAAAGGACTAACAATTTCTCTTGAAATTATGAGAACAGGTTGGTCATGATTACGGCATCAAGTGGATAAATAAACGAGGACAAGAAAAGAAGATTAAAGACTCGAGGTCAACGTATAAGATTAGTTAGATTGTCCTTTTTATGTTTTTACCGATCTTGGAGATTGGAGAAAAGATCGGATTTATGAATTAGTTGCCGTACTATAAAGAGGGAAAGTTGGCTAGTAGCTTGATGCGTCAAAAGATTTAAATTGTCTCAAATACTTTCAAAATTCATATTAGAAGCATCCAGTCAGAGTTTGATTTTTCATTCTTGCATTTTTAGTATTCCTAGCACTACCGCAGTTCTTTGTGCAGTAGTACCGTAAGGCGGTACTATCAAATTTTCTTCAGCGGTAGTAATTTTTCAGAGACAACTTTTCTTCTAAGTATTTTCTTTTTCTATGGGCCGGAGCTACCGCAGTTGATAACGCGGTACTACCGCTCCTTAGTAGTATCGGCCCTCTCAGTGGTAGCTAAACCGGTACCGTTGGGTATTCGATTTTCAACCCTAAATAGGTATTGTAAACCCCGGTGCTTTGTCCATTTTAACACATGCAAATGCTGGCCTGTGGAAATGATAGTAGGGAAAACGGGTGAATATTTCCATGGGCACCGATTTCTAGATCCTGTAATTGTAGTGTTCCTCCTTGGAATTTGCCAAGGACTGCCCCGCTGAAAGGCTTAAGCTAGTTTAGTTCCGCACAGACAGTCAAGTCAATGGCTGCACTCAGGGCAAGAACTTGATGGTTGCAACTTGCAAGAAACATACGAATAGCCGAATTTATTCAGCTAAGTCTCAAACTCAAGTTGCACTCAGGGCAAGAATTTATTCAGCTAAGTCTCTCAATCTTAAGTTCTCAGCAGTTGACTTTATGACCTGATGAGAAGAAGTGACCTCCAAATGTCTCCAAATGTCGAATAGCCGCATCCATAAAAAACGTGCAGGTTGAGCCGTTCTTACTCAGTTTTTTTTTCTTCTTTTAAAGCATAGAAACACTAACGGATTCTCTTGGACAAATCTAAAAAAGCAGTAATTTGCCAACAAAAACAGAAACAGCTTTATTATTTCGAAGACAAACAGATGTAACATGCAAATCAACAACAAGAAGAAGAAATCAGCTGCACATGACAGATCACTCGGAGCTCGTTCATTCACTAATCAACAGATGATGTGTTCAGAAACGAATGCAGAGTGAGCTGCAGACGGACGGAGCCGGTGGCGCCCTATTTGAACTTGGCCTTGATGGCGTCCACCTGGCCGTTGTCGATCCGGAAGGCCTTGGCCAGCACGTCGGTGGGCACCGGCGGCTCGGCGCCGAAGAGCGTGACGGCAATGGCCTGGGTGCCCTGGAGTTGGCTGTTGAAGCCGGCGATGACGGCGGCGGGGCCGTGGCCCCTGTTCTGCTGGAAGTGCACGAGCCCGCGCGGGAAGACGAACACCTCCCCGGCGGTGATGGTCTTGGTGAAGAGCTTGTCAGCCGTGGTGATGAAGCCCACCTCGAGGACGCCCTCGAGGACGAAGATGATCTCGGTGGCGCGCGGGTGCGTGTGCGGTGGGTTCTGCCCCCCCGGCGCGTAGTCGATGCGCGCCATGGACACGCCCAGCGTGTTCACCCCAGGGAACGTCTGCACGTTGGCTGGCGTCACCAGCGACCCCGCCGGGTTGCTGGTGTTGCCGGGGTTCTTGAGCCCCGGGAAGAAGAAGTCGTCCGCCGTCACGTTCGCCTTGCACGGGAACCCGTTCAGCTTGATCGCTGCAGGCCGCCGCGCACGCCACAGACACAGTGTCAGCTAGTGCCCGCCCGCTTGGACGTTGCAGTGTATGTACTATAAGAAACCAAGAACTAGGACTTGCTGCGCAGGAAGCAACAACAAGCTCGACAAAGATGAGCGAACGACTCACGGGATGCCTTGTCAGCGACGCAGACGTCCTGGAGCATGTCGGGGTCGCCGGCGAGGGAGGGGCCGGTGAGTGCAAGCACGACGGCGCAGGCGGCGACGACGGAAAGGTGGAGCCTTGCCATGATCGATCCGTCAATGTCGGTGCTACCAGCTTGGTGGTAGTTGTCGAGTGATTCTTGCTTGGGTCTGGAAATGAGCAGAGCAGGAGGTGGTACTTATAGGCAGAGGGAGGGTGATTTGTTCAACTCAACCAGTGGTTATCACCCAAGATTAATTTGTATATGGACGCACCGTCCCAGGTTAACCGTGGTAGGACGACAGGGTTGGAAGGGCATCCAAGCATGGGGCTGCGCATCCGCTGCCATTAAGAGACTTGTTTATGCAGCTTAGGCTAACTGCCACACATGCACGATTGAATGAATACATACATCCATGATCCATCGTAGCTTCTTTCTTTCTTTTCTTTCTTTCTTTTTTTTTTTTGGAGAGGAGAGCGGCATTAGTTTCTGTGCGTCGTAACGTGGAAGAACTGTCGCTACGTACAACTAATCATGGTGCGCGCGACATTTTCATGTCATACTTTTTGTTGTTTACGTATTACAGTTTTTTTTAAAACCGTTTGCGTGCTACAGTTTACCATGATGCTCGCATGATAGCTGCAATATTCCCATGATGCTCGCATGATAGCTGCAATATTCGTATTCAAATACATCACTAAACTTCATATTCATATCTTTTTGAGAAGATAGCTTGCTGTTCATATTCACACTCAAAAGTTAGTTTTGCTTGTGAGGTTGAGATTCATATGTTACACGCAATGCTGTTGAGATATGGTTAATTACTACTGATGTTTCAAAATATGGGGTCGATTTTAGTTTAAGATCTAGGTTTCCAACAATGCTGAGAATTCATGGTACCGTCTGTATTTGAGGTTAATCTTGATGCTGATTCACGGGGGCACAACACCCTCATTTTGTTGGTCCCGTCGATGGCAGCTTGCCAGGAAACCATGCTGAATTGGACATGTTATCGACGTGGTTACTGACTTGTGGCACATGTTAGTTGTGTTATAATATAGTTGGACTCCTACTTCTAGTTGTTTAAATACGTTTGGACTCTATTTTGTTGTGAGCAAATTTAAATATATATCTAAGAGGTTTTTTGCTATAAATATGACACATTATGTATAAGAGAATCAATATACACTACTACAGGAATATACATTAGTGTCGATTCTTTTTCGTCATCACTGTCGGTTTTGGTGGTGATAGAAAGTCTAGCGACAGAGATGACGAAGTTTTATCACAGTCAGTTTTGGAACGATTGTGATAGTTCACTCATCACAATCGGTTCCCATATAGAACGGATTGTGATAGTTCACTCATCACAATCGGTTCTATCTTAGAACCGATTGTGATAGTTAACTCATCACAATCAGTTCCCATCAAGAACCGATTGTAATAATGTCCACATCACAATCGGTTTTGTATAAGAACCGATTGTGATGAGTGAACTATCACAATCGGTTTCAATGTAGAACCGATTGTGATGATCTTTCCAACAAAAGCCCATCATTCATCATCCGAAAACAACACATTCATTCACAAAACACATAACATTCACAATATGTTGTCACAGACATACATCACAATCTGTAATACATTATCCCAGAACATTCACATAAACATCCAAGCATATCGCATTCAGTACACATCACATTCACATTAATATTGTTTACATTATTAAATGGACTAGTAAGAGCCTGTCGGGTCTTTAAATCTACCATCCTCCACTATAACTTCTGTCCAGTACCATTAGCATAAATTGTCTCGTAATTTCTTGAGATCCTTGCTGCTTAGGCTCCTTCGGGGGATATCAAGTTCTTGCAAAATAGAAAGCAGTGCACTAATATATTTAAGTTTTAAAATTTGATTGTAAAAGACTGATGGTATTATGCATGTAAACAAATACCATATTGGCAGTATTATATTGACAGTAGTGCAATTAATCAGTTCTATACCTTAGGAAAAAGATGTGAGCCGCCGACCAGAATCAGCATGTGATTCATCACATAAAAGTCGCATAGGTTATCGCACCCCTGTTGATGACACTATGAACAAAGAAACTTAAATTAGGAGACGAATAATAGGTGTGAGAAAGAAATCCTATGATAGACACTTGTACCTTGAAGCGCTTCCACTCTAGTTTGTTGCCTTGTTTATCCTTGTGTTGGCCACCTTCAGCAATGTAAGACAAGAAAGCCATACATACATTGGAGAGATGCCATTGAGGTGAAAAATATCTAACATAGTTCAATAAGTAAAGTTTTAGGTTATAGGAATGTACTTACTTCTCCAAAATAGGTTGGATCGCGTAGTCCATCGATCTATTTTCGAGTGAGTTAAATGTGTAGACTTTGTTTTCACTCGGAACAACCACAAGTAGAACCCAATGGTTGCTTATTAAACGGTACACAATGCAAGAAAATAAGTTCATATACGGTTTAAGTGCGTACAAGTAATTGAATTTTATTGTAGTACATACTCCTGGTGGTACGGGAAGAGAATGAAGTCCTTTTTCGCCTCAGCATGCAATGCCTGCTTGATGTATTCTACGAGGAACTCCGATTGCAACCTAGCCATGGTCGCAGACACCATCTCAGGGTCGACCCACCGCAGTTCGTTGCCTCATTATCCTACAAGTCATGTCAATTGTTTAAAACATAACCAAATCTATAAATAGTCATATATTTTACATAAACGAAAGCATAATATAGTAAATTAACAAATTAAGGGATAATTGATAATTGGTAATAAGAAACGTCTATCTGTTGACCAACTAAGTACGTACCAACGATGACTTGACCAACTAATCTAATCTCTAATTAGGTTAGGCCCTAATCCCATTCGAGGATATGTGATTCGGGCAAGTTCCTAAGCTATTGTACAACTCCAAAGAAAATTTCAGCAGCATCTCCCCGCTGTTCTCCAAATACACGTCTCGACAACAGGTCAAGAGGGTGTGTATTCGGAGAACACCAGGGAGATGCTGTCGAAACTTTCTCTAGAGTTGTACAACAGCCCAAGAACTTGTTCGAACCACATATCCTCGAACTGTCCAAAAAAGTGGACAATTCGAGACTGCTAATTTATAAATATGACATTTCAGCATATTTATAAACAAGCACCCTCGAACGGGAGACGCATAGGTTACACAACCTAAACGTAATAAAGGACGACGTGCGATAATAAGAGCAATATTCATATATAGCAAAATTGACATAATCAAAATAGATGACAACAATTGTAAAGACAACAAAAATTTAGTTCATTAATATGAAGGGAATATGCCCTAGATCAATCATGGTGATGATTGTAACATGTCTTTGTTCATGTAATTATGATAACTTTGTTTATCGGTTCCCTGAATAAATGTTGCGATTATGTTCATTGGGTACGACCTAATTGTGAAACACATTGTCAAGTGACATTATTCTAAACGGGTCCCTGATCCATATCATTACGAGGAGCGGTGATGATTTGATCAGCACATGTATTGGTTGATGGTAATGTTTCACATACCATAGATATGGAGATATCGAACCAATAATGTGGACACATGTTGAAGAACAAAGGTAGTCGGACAAGACCCACTCCGAGACGCTGTGAGTTGTTATCTCTTATAGTGCCATCAGCGTATAGTCTCGAGTGGTACGCCTATATGGTCCTTAGACCTGAGATTGTCATGGATACCTAGCATGTAGACTTGTATGCTTTGGTATCATCAAACGCTACACCGTAACAGGGTAGTTATAAAGATGACTACTGGGTATGCCACGATACATCGCCAAGGGTGTGATGATCAAGATGGGATTTGCCCCTCCTAGATAACGGGAGAGATACCTCTGGGCCCCTCGTGTGGATGGATAGGGAAAGTGCACGGTCGTGCCAAGATGAATAAAGAGTTAGTCATGGTTTGTATCCATCACACTGTCGAGTGAAGTGGTCGAGCTATCAACAAGGGTGGCGTGCATCTTGCCTTGAGCTTGACTGGTATCGTGAGGCAAAGGGATCGGTATGTGAGTGTATCAAGGTTCAGCCGAATACTGATTCTGTGCATTCGAGGATCAATATGTACTGCTAGGTGCCGCTGTTGATCAATGAATTGGAAATGGGTTTCCAGATTCATGTCCGACTTGCACTGAACCTAACAGGTCATACACTTAACGAGTTGTAATTGATTAATGGGTTTGTGCATGGATGAGATCCACATTAGAGGTAGAACCTTAGCGGACTTTGGCCCACTAGCGTGTCTATAAAAGCCGAGGCCAGGAACAGTGCGCGATACGGATTAGAACCCTCACCACGTTCAATCGCCGTGCGCCCCTCCTGCTCCCCAGCACGTTCTTGCTCGGTACGTGTGGATACCGTTAGAGGCGTTGCCATCCGTGGACGCGCTGCTTGGTTGGATCTCCGGCGACCACTCGGCAGAGGTCGGCGACCACTCGGTGGAGATTGGCGACCACCCGGTGACCACTCGGTGGAGATTGGCGACCACCCGGCGACCACTCGGTAGAGGTTGGCAACCACTCGGTGGAGATCGGTGACCACTCGAGGTAGATTGGGACGTGAACGACTACTTCCTTTATGCGCACGAATCTTCTTCCGCTGCATCGGCGCATCAAGGGTAACGACTCATGATCCTCTACTTGCATGTGATTCTAGGTGTTCGCGGTAGAATTTTGGAATTGTTGCTAACGTAGCCTACCCGTATCCCATCACAATATTCATTCATGAATGCGATAGTTAGCATCGAAAAGTCATCCTAGATTGAAAATTGATATACATTTGATCCATAAAGATGATATGTAAAGTAAAAACCATTATAGATGGCTAGATCTTTTTCTTTTCTTTGATTAACATGAGAATTTACTCTGAATGCCTAATTAGTAGTGGTATAGATAAGTCCTAACCAGCATTGATTTCATATTTCTCAATGTTTCCACCCCCTAATCCTACTAGGATTTTGTATTGCTCTATCAATGGTATTTTTATTAGGACCATGCAGTTTTATGGTTTTCTTATTTGAAATCTAACTTGGGTAAAGACTCGTGCCATTAATTGTAAGTTTTATCCTAATAATCTGTCGTACGTTCATATTGCCAAAAAGGATCATTCCATATTTCCATGTGTACTTTCCCATGCTAAAAACTAAAGTAACATCTATTTATAAAACTCTCGAGACAAATGGAATAATTTAACTTAGGACAAACTATAAATTTTAGAATGGAACTTGTACCGGTGAGACAAGGCCTACCGGGGAGGAGGCGGCAGGCCAAGGGGAGGCGGCGCGGAGGGAGCTGAAGAGGATGCAGCACCGGGGAGGAGGCATCACTGGGGAGGAGGCGTCACCGGGGAGGCGGCAGGCCGAGGGGAGGCGACGCAGCGGGAGCTGAAGAGGAGGCGGCGCGGAAGGTTTTAGGAATGAGACCGCAGAGTCGTGGATAATATAAGGCGCGGAAGATAACAATTGTATTGCAGTAGGTTCTCAGTTCAAATCGATACAAATGACATAATTATTGCAGTCGGTTCTCAGTTAAAACCGATACAAATGACATAATTATTGCAGTCAGTTCTATGTAGAAACCGACACAGATGATAATTGTATTGCAGTCGGCTCTCAATGGAAACCGATACAAATGACATAATTATTGCAGTCGGTTCTCTGTAGAAACCGACGCAGATGATAATTGTATTGCAGTCGGCTCTCAATTGAAACCAATACAAATGACATAATTATTGCAGTCGGTTCTCTGTAGAAACCAACACAGATGATAATTGTATTGCAGTCGGCTCTCAATTGAAACCGATACAAATGACATATATTATTGCAGTCGGTTCTCTGTAGGAACCAACACAGATAACACATATTGCAGTCAGTTTTTCAGTTAGAATCGATACAGATGTGTTCATACCACTGTGATGTTGTTTCTGTACACCATCTGAAAACAACCAGCATAACACATTCACAGAACATACATCACAATTTGTAATACATTATCACACAACATTCACATAAACATCCGAGCATATCGCATCCAGTACAAGTACATCATCTTCTTTTATGCATACAGAATAGAGTTAGCTACGAGATTATCAACAATTATCCCTTTATTTACAATACAACCCTTCTTGATGATCTACACGCATGTAATTTGTTCCATATGTGTCATCGTCACCACTAAGACATGCCCCATCTGCAAATGGAGGTATTTCATCAAATTGGTTATACTCTTCTTCATCTACGCAAGTACAACAGGTCAAGAGGGTGTGTATTTGGAGAACACCAGGGAGATGCATGCTGCCGAAACTTTCTCTACAGTTGTACAACAGCTTAGCAACTTGCCCGAACCACACATCCTCGAACTATCCAAAAAACATGGACAATTCGAGACTGCTTATTTATAAGTATGCCATTTTAGCATATTTATAAACAAACCCCCTCAAACGGGAGACGCATAGGTTACGCAACCTAAACTCTAGCATTAATCATATTATAGCAACAATATAATAACATGTAACCCATTCACATGCTCACCTTTTGAAGGAAATTAACCACAAATGAGAGGAAATATACTCAAGCTAGGGTTTCAACTTTAGCCTCAAACCGATCTCCTCGAGGATTTAATTTATAATTTCTGCAACAATATTGGTACATTTCAACCATATATAATAGCATTAATGACATACAACACATGCATTTGAAAGGAATTGAAGGAATGCTCGCCATTTGAAGAAAACATCAAATGAGGGAAAATAGAGGGGAAATCTCTTCAAGCTAGGGCTTCAACTTACCCTCTTAACACACAACCTCAAGGATTTCAGATTTTCTCCCCTAAGTCTAAGTTTAAATAAGAGTATGTTCTGTTTTTCGGGGTAGCGGTGGTTTTTTTGGCTACAGAAGTACAACAGAGAAGAGTTCATCCCGAGGGAATATATATAAAACCTAGCGAGGCTTATCACAATCGGTTCTGAGAAAAAACTGATTGTCATATGAGCTACTTCATCACAATCGGTTCTAAGAAAGAACCGATTGTGATAATATTTATCACCGTCGGTTTTAACTGGAACTGACACAGATAAAAATATTATCTGTGTCCGTTATATATAAAAAACCGACTGTGATAATATAATCACAGTCAGTTTTTATATAGAACCGACACAGATAATATTCAAACCCAATAACCGATAAGAACCCGACTCTTCGCGTTTCCCACATTTTAAACCAATCCGTCAGCGTATGTCTCTTGATCACGCGCAGTATAAAACCAATCGATCATCTCTCAGCCTCACGCGCGATCTCTCTGATAGACTAGCTTCTCGCGCCTAGCTCTCATCCATTATGGCATCGCCGCCTCGACCTCCTTCTCCCAGCTCTGACGCCACTGTGGAGTCAAAGTATGTTCCGTTACCGCCATCACCGCCGCCTCAGCCCCCAGAGGAGGAGGAGGAGCATGACCAGGACGAGGACAAGAAGGAGGACGAGAAGGAGGAGGACGAGGACGAGGAGGACGAGGTGGTCACCGTCACCCGTTGGGGGTACCGGTGCCTCTTCTGCGTCATCGTCGGAGGAGCGGGATGAGCCATGTGCCGTCGACAGCGACGATGATTACCAGCCATTCTTCGACGAAAGCGACTCCGACGACAGTGACTCTGACGGCAGTAGTGGTTCATTATATTTGTAATTTACAGGCAGTATAATATATGTGTGAACAATATATATATATGGTGATAGCCATGGGCTTTCATTGTAATGCATGTGTGAACAGTAATAGTTGGGAGAGTATGTTCTATTTTTTTGATGTGGCGGCGGTTTTTTTTCTCTAGAACCCACCAACAGAGAGGAGAGTACGTTCTTAGCAAGAACTGGAGAGTACGCGCATTCTTAGCAAGAACTGGTTGTGATGAGGTCCATCATCACAATCGGTTCTAGAAAAGAACTGATTGTGATAACACGTGTGCTCATCACAATCAGTTTCTTCCCAAAACCGGTTGTGATAATACCTACTCATTACAATCGGTACATTACAAAAACCAATTGTGATAACAGAATGATTATCACAATCGGTTCTCATCTAGAACCGATTGGGATTATTATTCATATCACAATCGGTTACTTCTTAGAACCGATGGTGATAACTTGTTACCAAGATTTCCAAATGACATACTTATCACAATCGGTTTTTTAGTCAAAAGTTTAGAACCAACATAGATGAAGCGATAGTGATGTGTCATTCTGTAGTAGTGATAATAAAGAGGAGTTTTATCTCCCTATATCTTGTATGCTACCCGTATTTATTCTAGTTGTTTGCTCGGTGCATTGTGTTTGCCACAACCCGGAAACCGCCCAGGAATTCAGTTTCGGACAGAGATTGAATATCACCTGCTTACATCAACAAAAGACAACGGAAGTATGCCAGATACGTAATTATGGCCGATTTAAATGAGGTTAAAAGAACATTGTAGGCCATCGGCCTAAAATTTGAATTACGAACCATCAATTGAAAACAAAACCCACAGGAAATGCTTGAGTGCGGCCGTGACCCTAAACGCCATCAACAAGCAACTGCCTTCTTTATCTCATCCTTTGAGTAAATATCAACAAGCAACGTTGAGTACACGTATGTACTCGCAAGACTTTAGTGTATGGGAATAATTAAATATGCAGGGTTAGTTCAAGGGATCAAGCTTCTACACTAAGTTTATTATCAGCATAAAACAGATTTTATTTGCAATAGAGTAGTACATAAAACAGTTTCGGAAATGTGAAGACCACTTTAGTAAGAAAGTAATTAACAGTGTTAATTACTTTCTTACTAAAGTGCTCTTCACATTTCCGAAACTGTTTTATGTACTACAATTCATAACCATTCCAATGAGTTTATTGCAACCAACTCATCATCATACCATTAATCCAACTCTTCACACCAACGATCCAACTCACCGTACCAACATTTTTTTGAGTGTTTGCAAAACCAAAGTCAAAAAGCTATACTTGGCAATATGTCCCAAGCTGCTCTTGACCGTGAGCACGGCTAATCGATTAGGTTTAATATCTGCGGAGACTTTACCCACACGATATATTATAGCAATCATATCAACCATGCCACGCGATACACAAGTACCCGTTTTGCTAGACTATGACGAAACTTTTCAACTAGCTAGAGCCCAACCTTGCATCAGCTCGGTGTATGTCAACCCTTGCTATGGTGGCAGAAGTCACTAGCCGTACATTTTTGTACTCACGATGGTCTCACATCCATCACCCTCGTTCTCCCCATAGCAAGGCATACTCGTTGTATCGAGTTGCTTTGGTCCCAACACCTCAGTGAAGGGAGCACCCTCGAACGACACTAGTCTGTCGGTTCGTCCATACTACTTCGACCTACCAAAATGCAAGGCTAAACTCCAACTAATCTACTAAGTTAAGGCTATCCCATAACTAGCGCATCTGGTTGCACAATTTGACTCAGTTGATAGCATCAAGTTCGGTCCTGAGGTTGACTCAGGCGAGAATCTCCCCCTATCAACATGCAAGTACAACTCTTGTACGGCACAAGTCCATCTCTTGTACTGTACAAGTACATCCCTCGTACAGTACAAGTCAATTCCTTGTACAATCAGTTATACCATAACTCGCCCATGTCTAAATCATAAATTTTATTTTCATTTTTACCAACATATCAATATCCTTTACTGCCATATCCATCTTTTTAAATTTCATAAGGACTCAAGTCTACCATCCTTCCCTTAGCTAAAGCATGGCTAAGCATATGCATTTAATACTCGATTATACCCATGTTTCATTTCATAGAATGATTAAACCTAGCCTAGGGCTCAACAAAGTTCTCATGTCAATATAATTAAGAAAATCCCGCAATTTAGAATACAACTACTATTTCCCACAACATAGCTGTCGGTGTATCCTACACCAGGGTGCCCACTTCACCTCAGTAAGGTAGCCGCCCAGCGGACAGGTGGTGTCCAGGCCACGCCACTGGCGGTCAGCAGAGTGATTGCCCAGCGGACACGTGGTGCCCAGGCCACGCCGCCAGCGGTTAATAAGGCAGCCGCCCAGCAAACAGGTGGTGTCCAGGCCACGCCGCTGGTGGTCAGCAGAGTGATCACCCAGCGGACCGGTGGCGACCAGGCCACGCCGCTGGCAGTCAGCAGAATGATCGCCCAGCGGACCGGTGGCGACCAGTCCACGCCGCTGGCGGTCAGTAAGGTGGTCGCCAGGCAGACGCACGGCGCCCAGGCCACACCGCTGGCGCCCAGCTCCCGAGGCCACCTAGTAACCTGTGCCACTACAGGGAAGGTCAAAGGCATTTAATGCGTGTCATGAGCATTAAATGGGGGTAATGAAGGTCACAGTGTGACAGCGTGTGTTCCCAACGCGTGCCATTATTGCGAATGACGTGACGGTGCAATTTCCCACCCCGGCAGAGCGGGCGGAGCCGGCAGGCGCGGGGCCCAAGACGGGGGAGAGGATGGCTGCGCCAGGGCATTAAGTGCACTGCGAGAGCAGTGATAGGTGCATTAAATGCGGAGTGGCAGTGTACTCATTGTGATGCACTATTTTTAAGCCCCATGGGCCCCAGCCAGCCCGAGTATAAAAGGCAGCTGGGGTGCATGGGAGCGGAGGTTCGATCTCTTAGATTGGTTCATTCTCCTTTGGGGTGGAGGGCCGGAAGTTCCATGTCCCTGGTTCTTTCGATTCCCCCAAGAGCACAAACAAGAATACACAGACAGGACTAGGGCTATTACTCTCAGGAGGGCCCGAATCTGGGTAAACCCAGGCGTCTTCTTGTGAGCTTCGCCTCCGTTTCCTTTTCGTTGTATCTCGAGCAATCTCCACGAAAGCCCCCCGTTTCGGACTTCTTACACCCCGCCGCGGGAGGGGTCTGTTAGCTCATACGCTGACAATAGCAACTTTACGGAAATTACACGTATGATAATAGTTTGATAAAACAAAATAGATGACGTAAAATATGGGCTCAGTATGATCAAAGGATGGTGCTTGCCTTACTTGTTGAATAATTGGTCTTGTTGTGGTTGATCGGAGTACCAATCACGTCACCTAGTCCCGGACCTCTCACATAGTCTCACGATTCGTGTGTATGCTCCAACGTCAACACACATACAAGCAAACAAATCCAAAGTTACTATTCCTCGATACGAACAATGTACATACAAGCATTATACAAGGTCACGCATATGAGAATGATGCATGTGAGGATGATGCATATGAAAATGATGTGAGAGCCATAGGCAACCTAGGGTCTATCCTAAAGCGTAACTTTCTGATTTTTGTGTATATGCTATTTTCATTTATTGAATTTAAGAAGCTAGAATTATACCTACTTCTAAGATAAATTTCAAATTCGAGAGGCTAAGGTTACTAGACTCATTTAAGCATTGTACCAAGTTTCTAAGTGGTGCCATATGACGACTAAGTAAATGTAAGGGTGTAGCACAAAGGTGGTCATTATAGTGTTCTAACTTAAGGTTATGCTAATGTGAGATGGATGCAAAACTCTCACTCCAACTTCAGCTCTATTTACCAACATTAATCTCCATATTGATCGCTTGATTGAATATACATAGTCTCAGGGAATTATAATCTCTTATTAAATAATAATCCGCAAGTAATCCCCACATTAACATTCAAGTCTTACTTCACATATACCAATATCATTCTACAATCATCCACTTAATACAACATCCAAAATATTAGGAAATCATAAATCCTTGCCACTTAGTGACCTACATGAGATTCTTTACTCACATGCAAGCCTTGCAACTGCTAATCAGGATTATCATCAATGTGCAAGCTCATGTGTTTATTCCACTCATAACAATAATTCATATGACTGACTTCTAGGTGCTCAATCTGATGACACACGTAATATCTCCTTAGCTCTCAAACTTGTAGCTAGATCCAACTCTGTACAATAATTTAGTATGACATGATCAAGGTAGACAATCCAATAACCTTAATTCATTAGACTAAGTGTGCTATTCCCACGAGTTTAGCATATTGATCTCACAACATCAATATGGAATTGTACATATTAGAATCCCACCTGTTTAGGTGCACTTAATTATCTAACTCTTAACGAACTTCTCAACTTATTCTCGTAATCGCCATTCAATAACTCATGATTGACCATACATGTCTATACTTAGCGTTAACCATATGTGCTATCTGCTAATATAGTCATGTGTAACCCATCTTTCTCATCTCATATTCGTATCTTTATTCATCCAATTTGAGGGTACCACATTCCATAATTTGGCACACATGACTCATACTCTAATTGCACAGTATCGCAACTAACTATATGTAGCTAAGTAAATAATCATTAAGTCCTCAAATATTTAATACATATGATCATATAACTATCATTTAAGGCATTTATTCAATTGCACATATGTTGCTCGAATACCCTTCAATCATTGATATATCATCCTATCACCATCATCGCCAATTTAATTTCGTATGCTAGGCACTAATGCACATCTTAGGACCAATAAATCATTATACTAGTGCAATTATATTAAAAGGGAGAATTCCACCGATCCAACACAATTATATAGATCAACCACCGACACCCTTGACTAGTAAATCCTACAATTCAATCTCATTGGCCTCCATCCAATTAATCACATAATTGCCTCACTATTAGAACATCTCAAATGACCACCGGAATATTATCTACTCACCATACTACATTAACCTCCAAGCAGACTTGAAAGTAATAATCCTACAGGTTTAACATACAAGACATATCTTATTTTCATGTGGCACTAATTACTTTTGCATGTGATCCAACAATTCATCAGATCGAATATCATGCCATCCACCAATCAATTAAGCATGTTACTCCTCATTGTCTAAGACACCTGCATGAGCTAACAAGTTATTATCCATTTATTTACATGCTACCACACAATTAAGATGTAACAAGTAGTTATTTCCAATCATGAACCATTGAATAATTTTTACCGCAAACATGCATGTATATGCCATGAGTATGAAAATGAGATGACATGCATGACAATTAATTCATGTATATGGAAATGCAATTGGCACTAGCATTTTACCATAGCATTAAACATGCACTGCTGAATATGAAGAACCCCCAAAAAATTCCCCAACATCGCGCGCACATAAAACCTGGGTCTACCGCCGCCATCTACTTGCTATTTTCTTTTCGCTTCTTTCTTTTTTTTTCTTTTCTCTCCTTTCTTTTTCTCTCTATTTTTCCTTCCCTCTATTTTTGTGGCTGCACGTTTCTTGGCTTCACCTGGAAGCCATCTCCCCCTCTCTTCCTTCTTCTTCCTCTCCCAGCCGAATCCCCACTAGCAACTTCTTCCATTCATCTATTCTTCTCCAATCTGGCTACCTCCTGGTCGGGCTACCACCAGCCACCACCACACGTCGGCCTCCACCTTCCTCCCATCCCGATCTAGCCACGTAGGATGCCGCCGCCGCCTTGGCCTTCGGCTGCCGTCGAGCCTCCTCTTGCGCCGCGCTCCTGGCTGTAGCTCACCGGCTACGCCCCCTGCTCCCGCATCGCCCGTGCCTAGGCTTCGCTCCGATCGGATCATGCCGCGCACTGTGTCGTGTGCTACCATGGGTGGCCACGCCTCGGCTGCCGGCAACACCGAGGGCCACACCAGGACGGTCCCTTCGTGGCCTGCGCCAGGCTCTACAGTGCCCCGTGCCTTGCTGGCCTCAACCGCCTCCAGCATTGCCATGCCCACACCTCGGGTTCCCATGCCATGAGCCGCAGCATGCCCCACGGCCGTGCCGCTCCTCCTCGTCACGCCTGCGCCCAGTCACTACCTTAAAAACACACATTTGTGTTAGTTCGAAACACACATCTGTGTCAGTTTTCAAACCGACACAGATATACCGACACTAATAATCGGAGATTATCAGTGTCGGTTTTCAAAGTGACACTAATAAGACTATTTGTGTTGGTTTTTGGCTAAAACCAACACAGATAATATAACAAAGTTATTATTTGTAATTGTGTCAGATATGGCAACTCCGTGCCACACATCAACCTCATGTGGCCCATTCTAGTACTACTCTCGCCCAAACATGCCCAACTTCAAAGTTCTAACAGGATCCAGCGGATTTAAATTCCCGAAAGGTCACCCATCCTAGTACTACTATCACCCAAGCGTGAACTATTTGTGTTGGTTTTTGGCTAGAATCAACACATATAATATTATTTATGTCGGTTTTGGCTAGAACCGACACAAATAATAGGACTACTATTTGTGTCAGTTTTTGGCTAGAACCGACACAAAAAACTGGACTATTTGTGTCGGTTCAGTTCGGGCCTTAGGGGATCTATTTGGGTCGTAGGTGGAGGATTCCTGGCCCATGTGGGGGAGGAGGTGGGCATCAACCCTGCCCTATGCGCCCCCCAAAACCCTATGTGCCCCACCCCCTGTGACACTACGTTTTGGTGTGACATTACAGATTGTGAAATTAGAGAAGAAAAATCTTACGGCTAGAGGTTTACTCGCGTTTTTGGGCCTTTTGAAGTGTTGTGACACCACGGAGTGTCGTAACCTTATTTAACGTGCATGATAAGGTTAATAACATTATGAGATGTGGAATTAAGGTTAAAACTATAGGATATGGAGGTTAATAGCTTTTCCGGCCGTTTAGGGGTTTTGGGCCTTCCTGGGAGTTTGGGCCTTGGTGGGCTTTGGTGGGATGGAGTAGGTCTCCGTAACGGACTAGGTTTGGGTGTGGGGGCTGGTAAAAGGGCTCCCCACCAGCCCTTGGGACGTCCACCCCTGCCCCATGCGCCCCTAACCCTAGCCGCCACCCTTCCTCCTCCCTCCACCTCCTAGCCGCCCCATCTCTTGCCCCCATGGCGCCCCCATTGCTCCCCATTGCACACCACCTCTCCTCCACCCCCCTTGCTGCCCTCGGGTGACCTCCCCACCCCTACATCCTCATGGATCCATCCGAGGAGCGAGGAGCGAGGAGCGAGGAGCGAGGTGCGAGGAGCGAGGAGCGAGGAGCGAGGAGATCGATTGGAGTTTTCGTGCGTCGGGCAAAGGTATGATCATGGGGCTCCTCGGGGATGAGCTAGGTACTGTTATTAGGGAGTTTATCAAGTTTTTTGATCAATTTGAGGCGCTGGATTTGAGTAATTTGGGTTAGATCTAGATGTTGCCACGTTTCTGTTTTCGGGCAGATTGAGCAGTCGAGCTAGGGTTCCTGTTTTCGCCAATTTAGAGTTCGAATCAGACTGTACGTACTTTTAAGAAGTTGTAGATAATTTCATTATCTTTCCGTGCATATAAAGAACGTTAAATTCCGCCCATCCGTTTGCAAGGTATGACTATTTTACCGAGCGTATTAAAATCTGTGACGCGATTGGAACAGATCTCGGTAATCTGTAGATTAAACAACTTTAGAGGCCGAATCAGTCTTTCCTTATACGTAGAGAAAGTTGGGAAATTTCCTAAGCTACGCGAGGATGTACTCGTTTAATCGATTTGGAGTCCCAGAACTCAAGTTATGCCTTTTGCAAGGCTGCTGTCCCGACGGGACAGAACCTCTGTTTTTAGGTTTTGCGAGTAGTGGCAATGTCGGGTTAGATGGGGGTTTGTGTACTGTTTTGTGGGCATGATTGTGAGTGTGTGATGCCTATGTGCATGTGGTGTGACACCGGGAGTGCCCTCTACTTCCCGCCAATCCGTCGCCCGTGGTTGAGGCAAGTGTGTTGTAATGTATAGCGGATTGTAGGTTGCTTGTTGATATTGGATGAAAGATTGAATACTTGCTATGATCACTTGCCTTGCTTGTGATTTCCAATGATATATTGAGTATGATTATCATGATATGATGCTATGTGTCTATACTTATCATGATTCGATGCCATGTGTAATATTTGTCATGATGAGATGCCATATGTTTATGTACATGTGAAATATGATAATTGGCATAGTTGCATGCATGACATGAGATAGGGCGAGGGCGGTGAGAAAGTCATAACTAGTACGGCAAGGTCGGTGAGAAAGTTATGACTAGTCCGGAACGCCATTGAGTAAGACCTACATCGTGATTCCATCCACGTGGTGAATGGAAGCGAGGAGTAGGCACCCTCCATCTTCGGGATGGAAGGGGGGAAGAGGGTGCACACCGACGGGTGTGTACTCAACCATACCGGTATGAGTTTCCAAGGAGATATGAGCATAACATTGCATTGCATTGCATTGCATTGCATTGCAATACATATTTAATGATGATGATGTTGTTATGTGCTCAAGTATGAGATGTTATATGTGATGTAAGGTATTATTGTCTTGTAAATGATCTTGTTGTCCATTACAATATGCTTGCTGAGTTTTCGAACTCACGCTTGTGTTTTATGTTGTTTTTAGGTACTTTGAGATCGGCATGCGGGAAAAAGGGGTCTAGCTACACTTCTACACGTAGCTCCACCATCATAGTCCATAATTAATCACTTGGAGACATGATATTAAGAGTTGTGCCATAAACTTAATGTAGGGTTTAATTTAGCATGCTTGTGATTCCTTATTTGCTTGGTTATAGCTTATGAAGTGGTTGAGCATGCTTTTATTGGCGTAATTTGATGATATATCCATTTATGTTGATGTTTTATTTGTCGTGTGCTATGACATATCTTGCCATGATATTGATATTGTGTTAATTCATGTTAAAACAAAGGAGATGCTGCCGAAATCTCGGTTTTTAGCATGTGCGCCTTTGCTGGAATTTATGTTTAATTGTGGTATTTAGATGTTGTTTAGCTTATGTTTGGTAGCATTCTGGCATATTAAATGCCGGGGTGTTACACCCCCATCCCCTCCTAGCCGCCACCCCCCTTTGCCCATTGCGCCCCACCCCATCCCCTCCTAGCTGCACCCCCTTCCCCCCATTGCGCCACCCCCTCCCTCCCCTCCCCACCTCTAACCGGCCCTAGCTCCACCGCTCGTAGCCCTCCATCTTGCTGTTCGGGAGCTCTCCATCCATGGGGAACCGGCGATTCCGGCGTTCCCGGTGAGCGGAGGGAAGATTGGATCGCGAAGTGGAGCCGTTCGTCGAACAGGTGGTTCGCCAAGAAGAGGTATGTTTTGGGGAATTTATTTGTAGAGTTTTGGTGCTAGTTATATGGGGAATATCATGTTTAAATTCAGTGTTTAGGTGCTATGGTTAGATGGATCTAGGAAGATTGCAAATCTGTCATGTGTTCTGTCCTCGGGATGATTAGGTCGTCGATCTTCGGACACGAATTAGTGATTTTTAGATGTGTTTCCTGGGGGGGGCGTCTGTTGCAAAAGTTGTAGGTAATCAAATTAACTTTAATTGGGAACTGAAAGCATAAGTTTCATTCAACTGTTTAAACGTTATGGTTGTTTTACCGAGCGCAGTTCAATCTGTGACGTGAATGGTACAGTCTGTGTTCAACTGTAGATTAGAGGATTTTAGATGCCGAATCAGTTTTCATGAATACTTAGAAAAAGATGGAAAATTTACTTAGATTCGAGAAAATGTACTTGTTTACCTGATTTGGAGTTGTAGAACTCAAGATATGCTTGTTGGAAGCCTGCTGTCCCGTTGGACAGATTCTCTGTTTTTCAGGTTTTAGGAGTGGGTTGCGAAGTCCATGTAGTTGATTGTTCTTGTGTTGTTTTGTGAGCATGTTTTTAAGTGTATTATACCTATGTGCAGGTGGTGTGAACCCGGAAGTGCCATCAACATCCCACCACTCCGTCTCGCGTGGTTGAAGGCAAGTGTATTGGGATGGTTTTGGGAATTTGGTGACCAAATAGATTCGTAGTGTTGCAATAAAACTATATGATGTGCTAATTTGCCATGTTTGATCCTTGTTTGTGATATGATGATCATGATTACTTTAATGGTTATGCAGTTGTTATATTGAGTTTTTTATGCAAGTTAAATCATGTTATGACATAAGTGCATTCATAATGGAAGAGGCGACCCATTTTGATGCGGGCCTCTGTGTTCACTCGTAGTGAACACGAAAGTCCTACCTCGTAGTCCCATCCACGGTTGTGAATGGGAGCGAGTCAGTAAGAGTAGGCACCCTCCACGGGATGGAAGGGAAAGAGGGTGCACACCGACGGGTGTGCACTCGGCAATACCGGTATGTGCTAAGCAAAGAGACATGATGCATTGCATTGCATGAATGAGAAATGGGAATGTGAATGAAGAAATTTCATGAATTGTTCCCCATGGTTTGTGATTGACATAGCGTATGTATGTTAACTGTTATTGTCTCGTTCCATTGAAATACACTTTGTTGAGTGATGAACTCACGCTTGTTGTTTAATGTTTTTTTAGGTACCTTGAATCCGGCATGTGGGAAGGGAGCTAGATTCACGTCATCACATAGCGACACACAAATAAAGAATTCATACACTTTCTTAGATGTGTTGGTTGCCTTATTGAGTTACACTATGGTTTATTGCCTCGTTGGTTGTCATGATTAGATATTTATTCCTTATTGGATTATGTGATGGTTAAATTATGTGTTGGACTTGAAATGTTGCTGAAAACCCTGGTTGCTATGTTATAGTTGTTTCCAATTATGTTATCTTGTCACGATTATATTATTGTAGAGTTTATGCTGCCGAAATTTTTTTAAAATCAATAGTGTAGTTGCTGTAATTTACTTCTAAATATGTTTATGGTTGTTGTCTTTAGCTGTTGTGGTGACATTCTAGGCATACTAGGTGTTGGGGTGTTACAGTTGATATCAGAGCGGGCTTTAGGTCCGTGGAACATGTATTTAGTGTCATACCATAGGTTCAACTAAAATGTGATTTGGGATAACCTAGAAACATGGCTTTGGTTCATATTTAAAATTTTGCTATAGGATAGCAGCAACAAAATTTGATATAGAATGGCTAATTAATTTAAAAATTGACACACTTTGATGCACAGTAGGAAAGGGTACGGGTTTCATTGCATTATGCTTAATTGTTATATTTAAGCTTGGATGTTGAATGCTACATTTGATAATGTATGTTGCTATGTTTATGAAAGGAATGAATTGAGTTGTTCTTGTTATTGTGATTAAGTGAGGTTGTGGTGCCGAAGGGTTTCGGTCACCTTTTGTTCATAGTAAGGTTGGGGTTTGTCGGTGTGGCCAGTTAGAGCCAGCACCGAAGGACTAATAACCTCCCGTGGGGGAGAGTGCTTGTCTTTTCTGTCACAGATCGGGAAGTTGGTGGGAGTTAAATAGAAGAGTTGGTGGTAGACCCTTTCGGATTTTCTTTACCGTTCTGACGATCGGTTTTTGTTGGTTTTCTTGGTCTTAGTTGGTTGAAATCAAAGAGAAAGTGTTTGGTATTGAATTCTTGCTGATTGTTCCTTTGGCGGTTCTTGACTTTGCCTTATTTGGTTGAAAACAAAGAAGAAGAGTTTGGGGTTGCGCTTCTTTTGGTCGCTATTTCGGCTTTGACGCCCGGTTTTGTTTGTTATTTTACGGAGAAAGTTATCGATTTATTCTTGTGTTTGTCTTTCTCCGAGGTTAAAAAAAGAGTTATTGTTGTGTTGTGCCAGACCTGGTTGTGAGGGCTGAGGTTTTGTGTCTTTGTAAGAGTAAGGGGTATTTGATCTCGTCGTTTTACTTGTTTGGGAAATCATCTTTGAAAAACCTCTTCTTTTGTGGAAGTTTGGAGTTTGGTGTTTAGTTGGAAGAGCTTTTGCTACCAGAGTCTGGGAATTCGAGAGTTGACCTCTCTTGCAATTTCTGTTTGGGTTAATTTGGAAGGAAGAAACTGTTTATCGGTGTTTGTTCTTGCTCAAAAGCTGTGGTTATCTTTAAAGATTGGGGTTGCATCCTACTCGTCAAGGGTAGGTGACCCATGAGGGTGTTTAGAAATTTTATGTCTGTGTTGTGTAGTTAGAACATCGAGATGATGTAAACTACCAATTTGGTTAGAATGAGGTTGATGGTTGTTTGAAGACAACCTAAAAAAATTATTGTGTTGATAGAGGAGGATTAAAGGAAGTGTTAATTGATCTAAAGTGAAAGTTGATTAGTTTTTTATGCAAAGTGTTGTGAGTCATGGGAGTAATTGGAAATTCGTGATTTTGTAAGAATTGATCCCGCTTGAGAGGATCTAGAATTTTCTGCTTGGCGAATTTATGATCGCAGGGCAGTGATGTAAAGCATCATAGTATGATGGTGTAGAGACATGATGAATGTTGGCTTTTGTTGCCTAGGGGTCAATTAAATTGTAAATCGATAAAATGACGTAATTGATGTGAAATCAAAGAATGGGAGTATGTGGAGTGATTGTATGAGAGGTTGAATTTGTCCTTGACAAATGTTTGTCTATGGTCCGTGATTGAAGTATGACTATTGGAGTTCGTATCGAGTGATTAGAAGTGTTTATTGATGTAGCGAACTTGGGGGGTAATGAATATGTGACTTAAGGGTTGTACGAAAAGTAATTATTGATTATACCAAATAAGTGTTGAAAAGGTATGTTTTAGGACTGGAATACACAATTGTATGGGTGATGGCTCATATTATGCTAAATTAATAGATAAGTTATTTGGGTTTAAGAAGTGAGAACGTGGTTCTCCTTGTTAATTGTCATGAGATGGGTCTGGATTATAGTTTGGTGATTATACGACTAGTTATGGTTATGGTTATGTGAATAAGAAGAGGAAATTAAGAGAAGATCGGGTTTTGTAAGCTCTGTTCAAGGGTGTTGGACTTTTCAGGATCTTGGTGAGTACAAGATCCTGAATGGTTAAGAGATTGGAACACTAGAAATGGTGGGATTCGGGTAGAACCTTCTTTGAGAGATTTGCGGATTCAATTTGTAACACCCCGGCATCTGGTATGCCTGAATGTTACCAAACACAGACTAAACCACATCTAAATACCACAAATAAAGATAAATTACAGCAAAGGAGTAAATACTAAAACCGAAAAAATTTCGGCAGCATCTCCTTCGTTTTTCCATGAATTTAAGCAACAACAAAATGATCACAGGATAAAGCTTAAAGAATGACATCTAAATCATCAATAACAAGGGTTCTAGCAACAGTATAAGTCTAGAATAATGAATTCAACCATCTCATGAGCCAAATGACGTAAATGAGGAAACCAAGCACACAATTTAACCATGCACCAAGTTTCATGGCACTATTCTTATTATCATGACCCAAACGAATAAATTGTCTATAAGTGTGGAGCTATGTGTAGATGTGTAGCTAATGCCCTTTCCCGCATGCCGGTCTCATGGTACCTAAAAACAACATAAAACACAAGCGTGAGTTCATCACTCAGCAAGTATATTGCAATGGATCATAAAGAACAAATCAATGCCAACATCAATACATACCATACTTAACATCATGATCGAATCATAATTTCATATACAACATCATGACCATGTCTCAATCTCATTGTACACATTTCATTATCACCGTCCATGTATGCAATGCACATGTCTCCTCGAAGCAAATACTGGTATTGCCGAGTGCACACCCGTCGGTGTGCACCCTCTTTCCCCTTCCATCCCGTAGATGGAGGGTGCCTACTCCTCGCTTCCACTCACCACGTGGGTGGAATCACGAGGTAGGTCTTACATCCATGGCGCTCCAGATTAGTCATAACTTTCTCACCGACCTTACCGGACTAGTTATGACGTTCTCACCGACCGGGCCAGTTTTCATGCCATGTATGCAACATATGCCATAAACATAAACAATTAACCATTGCATAGCACCATAAAAGACCATTTTCACCATAACATGGGCAAGCACTAACCATGGCAAGGTAGCATATCATGAAAACAATTTGCATATAGTCAAGTCTAATAACATACAACACGATACCCATTCTAATACACTTGCCTTAACCGCGGGCGACGGATTGGCGAGAGGATGAGGGCACTCCCGGGGTCACACCACCTGCACATAAGTACCACATACTCAAAACATGCCCACAAAACAGTACACACTCGCTCATCTACCCCGATTACGCAAACTACTCCCGAAAACGAAAAACAAAGAATCTGTCCCCTGGGACAGCAGACTTCAATCTAGCATAACTTGAGTTCTAGTTCTCCAAATTGAGTAAACGAGTACATAATCGCAAATCTTAGGAATTTTCCTAGCTTTCTCTAAGTATTTGGAAAAGATGATTTGGCCTCTAAAATTGTTTAATCTACAAAACATTACAGTCTGTCCCAATTACGTCACAGATTTGAACACATTCGGTAAAATGATCATAAATTTCAAACGGCTGGGCGGAATTGGACATTCTTGGTGTTCAATTAAAGGTATTGAAGTTATATACAACTTATTCAACAGGAGGACGACCAAATTCCAAATCTAAAATTGCGAAAACTCGAACCCTAGGTCGTATGCCCAATCTGCCCGAAACAGAGAACTATGCAATCTCTAGTTTTCATCCAATCTACCCAATCGCAGCACCTCATCTTGATCTAAAAGCATCAAATCAACCTCTAGATCAGCACCTAGACCAACCCCAAGGGTCACCCATACCATACCTTTGCCCGACGAACGATGAACGCCGAATCCTCTCCTCCCGATATCCCCGATCGTCTTCCTCGCGCCGGAACCGCCGAATATCCTCGTCGCGGGACTTCCCGATGGAGAGATCAATGGGATGGCGAGGTGGGGATCTCCTCTAGGTCAGCAAGGGGGTGGAGAGGGGAGGGGAGAGGTGGTGGCGCAAGGAGGAAGGAGATGGGGGCGCACAAGGAGGTGGAGAGGGGGAAGGGCGGCTAGGGTTAGGTGGGGGCGCACCAGGGTAGGGGGAGGACGCCCCAAGGGCAGAATTTCAGGTCTCCCCCTCCCACATGGGCCCAAATCCCCTCCCACTAAAGCCCACGACTCAATCCCTTGGGCCCAAACTCCCCCGGAGAGGCCCAAACTCCCGAAAACGGCCCGAAAACGCGATTAAACCTCATACCGTATAGTTTTATTCTCTAATACCATCGATGGGATACTAACGCTATCACTGCAGCCGGAATGATGGCCAACCTGACAAAGCATTTTAATCTGGTCAACTTGGCGACGCCTCACCTAGGGGCGATAGTTGCCAACAAGGTACAGGACCTACAAGGACGCGACCACCCTAACAGGTCCGATCGTATCACAGGTCAACCTCTCAACGGCATCGCGGCATTGATGTCTTCAGCACCCCTGAAGCGAACATCCAGTGCGCCCACATGCTGTTAAAGACACTCCCTCCATCGGGCCCAGAGAACCCGATGACCTTCGTGCTCGACCAGATGAGAGCACTTCTTGGTGCGGCACAGGCCCAAACCGCTCGAGTAACTAACTCGAGACCAGGGCGTTCCCATCAGCAGGGCGCATCGAGTCACATGCTGCGACCCTCATACCGCAGTCACCCAGACTCGAGAACAGTAGCAGCCGCCTTGAGCCATCATACTTCCGAGACGGTCCGACACAACAACTACCCGAAACACCCAGAGGATCTCCGAGATCACATTCCCCACAACCGGCGGAACTTGCACCTCGTTTTACATGATCGACGGGAAGAACGAGCTCGCAAAGAGAGAGAAAGAGAGAGTTTCTCTCCTCGAAGACATCCAAGTGAATCCTTCCAACTGGCAAGCCGATCACTGGTCAGAACCAGAAGTCCTCGACTAGAGAGAAGATACCACCAATGGCAGACATTGCCTGATGATATCGACGAAGGATGCCAGGCTTTTACTCCTGAGCTCCAAGCCGTCATATGGCCGAACAAGTTCAAGCCAGGACCTATCAAAAAATACTCTGGTAAGATTAACCCGGTTGAATGGCTGTAGATCTACACTACTGTCATGAGGGCAGCCGGCGGGAACGAGAAGGTGATGGCCAACTACTTGCTCACTACCCTTGATGGTGCGGCAAGATCCTGGCTACTCAACCTCCCTCCTCACTCCATATCCTCATGGGTCGAGCTACAAGCACAATTCATCGCCAACTTCCAGGGCACATACGAACGCCTCGGGACTCGCAGTGACTTGCATCTGGTAATTCAAGAACCCGCTGAGTCATTGCGTGACTTTATCGGGCGCTTCAGCAGCAAGCACAACATGATCCCTGACATCTCCGATGAAGCCGTAATTATGGACTTCGAGAATAGAGTCAAGGACCGCGAGCTTAAAGGGGAGCTTGCCACTCGAAAGATTCAAACGACTCGAGAGTTGTTCGAGTTGGCTGATAAGTAAGCCATCCGTGCCGAGGCCCGCGACTTTCTCAACAACCCCAAGTCTGAGCATGACAAGCCTGAGTCGTCCAAATAAGGGGCCAAGAAGAACAAGAACCACAGAGAAAAGCGGAAGAGTGATTCTATTGTGGCTGCGGTCGACAGGAGCAAAGCACGGAACCTCAACGACAACAAAGGCCGGAGCCGCGGTGGTAAAAAATATTGCCCCATTCATCGTTCAGATAAACATGACTTGGATGAATGCCAAGTCATTAGCAAGAAAATCGAAGAGAAGCTAAAAGCAGCTCTAGCCGAACGCGACCTCGAGCAAGCAAAGGAAAAGGCCAATGAAGACGAGCCCGAGTATCACGAAGCTGAGCACAAGGTGGCCCATATCTTTGGAGGATCTGCCACGTACGAGTCCAAACGACAATACAAGGCAGTCGAAAGGGAGGTTAGTCTGATAACTCCGCCTTTTCCCCGATTCCTCAAATGGTCAGAGGCACCAGTCACATTCGACTAATGAGATCACCCAGCTGTGATCCCCAAGCCTGGTCAATATCCTGTGGTTGTCGAACCCACCATACTTAATATCCGGGTGGCATGAGCCCTGGTCGATGGAGGAAGTTCGTTGAACCTCATCTTCGCCAAAACATTGGATAAGATGGGTGTCTCCCGAACAAAGATCAAAGCCAGAGCAGAGCCTTTCCACGACATAACTCCTCACTCGTCATCGGTACCGCTTGGGTAAATCGAGCTACTGGTCACGTTTGGCACGCCGAAAAATTTTCGTACCGAAGAGCTCCTCTTCGATGTGGTGGACTTTGAAACCACGTACAACGTGATCCTAGGTCGCCCCATGTTGGCAAAATTTATGGCAGTGGTATATTATGCTTACCAGACCATAAAATGCCGGTGCCCAAGGGGATCCTCACCATAAAAGGTGAAGCGCGCACTGCGGTGAGGTGCGACAAGAAGAGCTTAGAGATGGTCAAAGAGGTTCGCCCTAGAAACCTCGTCAGTATGGACAAATGCCAGAAGCACCAGAGCACCGCCAATGCTCCATCGGTCAACAACATCGACAGCGAGTCCAGCAGAAAAGACGGTGGGGAAGTCAAGACCGTTCCGTTGGACGTTTTAGAGCCTTCCAAGATGGTCAAGGTGGGCGCCGGCCTCAACCCTAAATAGGAACTTGAGCTCGTCACCTTCCTCCAGGCAAACCGCGACATCTTCGCCTGGTAACTGTCCGACATGCCTAGAGTCCCTAGGGAGGTGATCAAGCATCAACTGGCAGTGGACCCCAACATCAAGTCGGTGGTCCAGAAGCAGCGCCGCTTTGCAGAAGACCGCAAGCAGGCCATACAGGAGGAGATCGGCAAGCTCCTCAAAGCTGGCTTCATCCGAGAAGTCTGGCATCCTACATGGCTGGCTAACCCAGTCCTCGTCAAGAAGCCCAACGGCAAGTGGAGGATGTGCGTCGACTACACTGACCTCAATAAAGCATGTTCAAAGGATCCTTTTCCCCTCCCCCACATCGATCAAATTGTAGATTCGACGGTGGGCTGTGAATTACTAAGTTTCCTAGATGCCTATTCGGGGTATCACCAAATTAGCATGTCCACCAAGGACAAGGAAAAGACCTCTTTTATCACCCCGTTGGGTGTTTTCTCCTATGTAAAAATGTCCTTTGGGCTTAAATGCGCCGGGGCTACATATCAATGATGTATACAAAATTGTCTGAAATCCCAGATAGGACACAATGTTGAAGTTTACATCGATGACATTGTAGTCAAGTCTAGAACCAAAAGCTCGCTAGTGGAGGACCTTCGAGAAATATTTGAAAATCTCAGGAAGTATCGAATGATGCTAAACCCCGAATGATGCACGTTCGGTGTCCTGTCCGGAAAGCTTCACGGGTTCCTGGTATCCAGTCGAGGCATCGAGGCCAACCCATGCAAGATCGAGGCCATCGACCAGATGCGCTCACCACGAACACTGACAGAGGTACAAAAGCTCACAGGGTGCATCACAGCTCTCAGTCGGTTCATCTCTCGGATGGGCAAACGAGGGCTCCCTTTTTTCCAGCTGCTCAAAAAATAAGAAAAGTTCGAGTGGACCAAAGAGCCTGAAAAAATGTTCCAAGAGCTGAAAAGGTACTTATCTTCTCCCTCTATTTTGGTATCCCCTAATGAAGGAGAAGATCTTTTCTTGTATGTTGCAGCAACTCTCCAAGTAGTAAGCACTGTATTAGTAGTCGAGCGGGATGACCCCGACAAAAAGATGAAAGTACAGAAGCCCATCTGCTATGTGAGTGAAGTCTTGCACGACGCAAAGCTTCAGTGCCCCCAGATTCAGAAAATGCTCTATGCAGTCTTGATGATGTCCAGAAAGTTGCGGCACTACTTCCAGGCACACAAAGTTACCATGATGACGACTTTTCCGCTCAAAGAAGTCATCCGAAACCGGGAAGCCACTAGACGAGTCGGCCAATGGGCCATCGAGCTCAACGAGGCAGAGTTGACTTCGCTCCCAAAACTAGAGTTAAATCAGGAGTCTTAGTAGACTTTGTGGCAGAGTGGACGCATGTCCAGGAAAAGAAGCCTGAAACCTCCGACGACTACTGGAATGGTAAACGGCAAGCTCTACCGAAAGGGGAGTAACAAAATCTTGATGAAATGCATCACTCAGGAAGAGGGCAATAAAATATTGCCCGATATCCTTGGAGGCTTCTGTGGCAATCATGCGTCCTATCGCACCCTGGTCAGAAAGGCTTTCCAGCAAGGGTTCTATTGGCCAACTGCCCTCCAGGATGCTTGCGAGCTGGTAAAAAAGTGCGAAAGCTGCCAATTCTTCGACAAGCAAACCACCAGACCAGCCCAAGCACTGCAAACTATTCCTCTATCTTGGCCTTTCTCCGCCTGGGGCTTGGACATCTTGGGACCTTTCCCAAGAGCCCAAGGAGGTTACAAGTTCTTGTTTGTGGCAATCGACACATTCACTAAGTGGATCGAAGCCAAACCCATTAGGAACATCACCTCAGAAGCGCCTAAGAAGTTTATGAGGAGCATAGTTACTCGATTTGGCATTCCAAATCGAGTAATAACAAATAACAGTTCCCAGTTCAAGAGCAATCCCTTAACGGTCTTTTGCAAAGAGCTAGGAATCAAACCCTGCTTCGCTTCAGTTGCTCATCCACAAAGTAACGGCCATGTCGAACGAGCCAATGGTCTCGTCTTGCAGGGACTCAAGACTCGCGTGTTCAATAGGCTCAAGGCCTACTCGACTCGGTGGGCAAAGGAGCTACCTTCAGTGCTATGGGCCATTCGAACCTCGGCTAGTCGGGCCATCGGTGAAACGCCATTTTTATTGGTCTATGGAGCCGAAGCCGTGCTCTTGATCGAGTTAACGCACAGGTTGCCTAGAGTGGAGAAGCATACATGAGCGGATGATGTAAACCTACTCGAAGAATATCGAGACCGAGCTGCCCTTCGAGCAGCCAAGTACCAGCAAGTGTTACGTAAGTATCACAGCCAAAGGATCCGTGAAAGAGCACTCGCTCTAGGTGACTTAGTGCTACGAAAGGTGCAAAAGCACGATAACCACAACAAGCTGTCGCCCAAGTCGGAAGGTCCCTATCGGGTCGTCAAAACAACCCGACCCGGATCTATACGTCTAGGAACTCTGTCGCCCTCCCGGGCACCGCCCCTGTCCCCCGAACCGTCGGCGACACCCGCGATGCCCTCCCACCGTGTGAGAGAAAAAGGCCCTAGGCGAGGAGCGGCGTCAAGCCTCCTCCTCTTCTCCGGGGGTAGCGAAGGTGTCCTTTCCGTGGAGGTCCTCGAGCCACTAGGGACCCATCGCCCGCCGGCGGCCACCCCTTCCGTCCTCGCCCTCTCCTCCTCTTCCAGGGCCTCCTCCTCCGCCTCTCGCTTGAGGGCTTCCCAGTCGATCTTGTTGTCATCGTCCGACGAAATAGTGACGAGGGGAGGAGAACGAGGGGGAGGAGAAGTCATGGGTGCGTTAAGTACTACAAATACAGAAGCAAGAGAGTGCAGTGGCAGAGGAAGATTGGGGGTGAAAAGTACAGTGACACCCATCTATTTATAAGCCTACAGCCAGGTCACATCAAGCCATTCCAACTTCCCAGAAAGAACAACAAGCGGAGCCAAGTGCGGATATTGAAACAGCACCCAGAATACCGTGAAAAAAAAATCATCACACAGAAGTCGAAGCGATGCTTACGCTCAAGTCCCGACCCGATAACAGCATCAGGTCGAGATTCAGAGGCTACATCATGCATTTTTTGTGGTGTTTACACTCAAGTCCTGACCCGATGCCAGCATCAGGTCGAGACTTGGGGGCTACATCGTGCGTTTTTTTTGCGGTTCTTATGCTCAAGTCCCGACCCGATGCCAACATCGGGTCGAGACTCGGGGGCTACATCGCGCGTTTTTGCAGTGCTTAAACTCAAGTTCCGACCCGATGCCAGCATCAGGTCGAGACTCGGGGGCTACATCGCTCGATTTATGCGGTGCTTACGCTCAAGTTCCGACCCAATGCCAGCATCAGGTCGAGACTCGGGGGCTACATCGCTCGATTTTTGCGGTGCTTACTCTCAACTTCCGACCCGATGCCAGCATCAGGTCGAGACTCAGGGGCTACATCGCTTGATTTTTGCAGTGCTTACGCTCAAGTCCCGACCCGATGCCAGCATTAGGTCGAGACTCAGGGGCTACATCGTGCATTTTTTGCGGTGCTTACGCTCAAGCCCCGACCCGATGCTAGCATCAGGTCGAGACTCGGGGGCTACATTGCGCATTTCTAATGTTTATGCTCAAGTCCCGACCTGATGCATCCATCATGTCGAGACTCGGGGGCTACGTCATAGAATCACCAAACGGAGCTCAAACCCTCTACTAGATGCAGTCATCAAGTAGAGGGTCGAGGGCTACACAAATAACTAACTCTATTTCATTAGCAGGGAAATACAAGGACAAACATTGTAGACAAAACAAAGTTGCAACAATCAAATGAGCACATTTCCATTCAATTAACACCATCGAGGATGGTTGTTATACAGCAGATAGTTACAATTACTATTCTCTCTCGGAACTGTTACTTCACTTCGACAAGAAAGAAGACCTTTCAGAAAAACTCTGCCAAGTCTCTCCTGCACTCTCCCTCTCCTCTGCTCTCACGGTGGCAATCCTCGGAGCATGATGAAGAAACGAAGTAGAAACTTCAGCTTCTCAGTTCACCCCGCTTTGAGCTGGAGAAGAAGCTGAAATCTCACCTCCTTCTCTTTGTGTGCCTTTATCAGCTCGAGAGAAGGAAGAGGAAGAAGTGTCTCTTCTCCAGGATCACGCGCAAGAGACAAAGTTCCAAGAAAAAGAAATCCGCCCAGGTCTCCTCGTGTGCCCCGGAGAGAGAAGGGGGAGAAGCGCCCTATGACCCTCGCCAGTAACCCACAGACATTTCCCTCACATGGAACTGTTTCCTTGCCTCGACATTTTTCCTCCCCTGCCTCCTGGGCAGCAGACATCCAAGTTGATCCCATCTCCCAGAGCGGAAGTAAGGATCCGAACACGGATAACCACGACCAGAGGAACAGGGGCTAAGTGGACTCGAGTCTCTTTTCAGAAGGAGGAGGACACGCCGGAAGCCACGGCACCCTTTCTTCTCTAGCTAAGCAAAAGGGCCCTTGCACCCTAAGCAACGGGAGATTGAGGAAGAGAAGAGAGCTGGGAAAGATTTGTCGCAAGTTCTATCTATTTATAGAACCAGGAGCGGATAAGAATCGACGCTTGGGATGCCAAGGTGCCGGCTCGCATTCTGTGATGGTGGGGAAGATGAGGAGACGATAAGTTAATGCAGTTCCGACGATCAGCATGCCCCATGAGAGTACCACCAGGATCCAACTCTCTACTTGGCATAGTCGCTATCGGATATTACCCAGGCACTTCAATCGAAGGAGACGAAAATCGACCTCCACGGTCATCGGGTAGGGAACCTCGAAACACAGGTAACCTGATAAAACCCCAAGTACTGTTTTCCTTTCTAGTATTCCATTTTCCTCTGTTCTAGCCTTAGGCCTGCAGTTCTTTGCCCATGTTTATTCAAGCACGTACTTGATACGTAAGCAAACCAGACCAATGCACCGCCGTGCCTAGGTCCGACAACGAGGAGAATCTATCCCGCGCGCATACAGGTAACAGATCGTCAGGCATCTAACACCTAGCGGCCAGTGGGAAACGAGGTCTCTAGTCAGCTTTTCACGCGTGATTCGATGGGTTCGAGTATGCTACGCAGCCTAAGTAAGAGGCATCAATAAAGGTGGGCAAAAACCGCATATTCCAGGTTGATGCATTTTTCTCTCTTTATCAGACGCCTCGAGCCTTTACGCGAGGGCGTCTCGGCCTAACAAAAGTTTCCAGGAAGTATGCAGGTACAGGTCCCAACGCAGTGACCAAAGGGATAGTCCGAAAAGAGTTCAGACAGTACTAAAGCAAGTTTGCACCTACGGTGTGTGACCCTTTTCTCATTGATAAGGAGAAAGCAGAATAAGGATACGCTAGGCAAGCAAATGTCTTTACTACTGATAAGCATGCAACATTACAAAAGAAGAAGGAAAAGTCGAGCACGTTATGGATCCGGGAGCGTGTCATCCACATCCTCGAGTGATAGACCCATCATATACACTAACATTGCAGCTAAACCTCTAAAGGATTCTACGTTATTAGCAACTTCAGCCGGGTTGCCCGTGAAGCCCTCGTTCAAGCAGTTGTAGTAAAGGCCCGGGTGATGGCTCTTCACCAAGCCAAGGGCAAATGCAACGGCCTCTCGAGTCGCGTCCGCCGCGTACTGGCCAGGGTCCGATTGCAACTGGGCATGTAGAGTCTCCACCTGAGCTTCGGTTTGCCCCTTCTCGACAATTGCCCTCTCCGTCTCGGCTCAGGCCGCCTCCAGTTGAACTCGGAGAGTTGCCAGCTCAATTTTCGCGTCAGAAGCTTCCTGGTGGGAAGTTGTGAGCTGCTGCTAGGTCCGTTCAAAGAATGTCCCGAGCCCGAGCGACGCGTCTTTTGCCTCGGGCCAGTCTCGAGCAAGCGCCGGGAGCAAGGAGAGGGCTGGGTTCGAAGATGAAGGAGCCAGGGAAGCGGAGGCACCGACCACGGCGCCAGCAGGAGCCGGAGTTGTTCCCAACGAACCACCAACAGTTGTCCTCCTGTAAGACGATGTCAGCTACCAGAAGGACAGAAGAACACTGAGAAGGTAAAAGAAGACAAAACTCACTTGGCCATGGGATATTGGACTTGTACTCTTTTCTTCGGAGACTTTCGCACTGATGGCCGAATTCAAGGGGTGACCACGGCGGGAGGCGGTACGACATCCTCCGTTTTGGCCTACAGGTCGAGTAAGTAACCAACCAACTATGGCTAAGTAATAAACGATCTTGCGTAGTATCAAAGGTACCTACGCGCTAGTCGAAGGTAGCTCTGATCGAGGCGATGATAGTGGGGGCGTAATCGACCTCTGAAGATCGTTTCTCAAGGCACCCTGCTGTTCGTCCACCAGTTATCGAATGAATTCGGGGTTAAGTAGGCAACGTCCAAGTGAGGAATTGAAGGTCACCTGCGTAGGCGATCGCGTTCGAGCCCTTTTTGGAGGGCTGAAGGATCTCCGGGAGCAAAATTTCTTCGTTGCGAGGAGTGGCTTCGGGCTCTCGACCTTCCGTGCTCTCATCCCCACCAGATGCAGTTGGAGGGGGTCCTTGCTCGGGCACCTGAACGACCAGTGGAGCCTCCATGGTGGCTTCATCCCTTTCGGATACGACAGCCACGGGATTCGAGCCATCACCTTCAAGGTCGATGGCCCCCTCCGGTAATTCATTTTCATCTCCAAACGTCGGCTCCTACAAGTGATGTCGGTTAGCGGCAGGCAACATATGCACGATCGAGGCATTGCATAGCCTGAAAGCAGCACTCACATGTGGACGAGGACGAATTCTGGAGAAACCCACTATGCCGCTATGGCCTGGGTGGGAATCATGAAATAGTTTGCTCAAATGGGCACCGATGCCTGTAGGCAGCAAAACTGTGAGGGAAATCAGGTATTAGCACAATACCACCGGAGCAAAAATAGATGATGCATCACCAATCCTTACTGGCAAGGGAGTCCCTAGTGGCATCTTCGATCCCATCATAGTCCCAAGCCAAATGATCGTGGCTCTTGAGGGGACAGATCTGCCAGGTGATGAAGTCGAACACCACATCCCAGCCGGTCAAAGCCCGCTTCGGTAGCTCCGCGATCTCTTGAATATAATGAGTATTGCGGGTGGTTGAAGGGGGAGTTCGGGACCAAAGCTCGGTAGGATGGATCAAAAGACTGCGGTAGGAAATCGGGCAATTGACGGTGTCTAGAGAAATGATATAAAACCACTTTTTTCTTCCAATCGGGCTGCCAAGAAGAGATGATAGGAACATAGATATAGGATCTTCCAGATCGAAAGCGAAGTCCGGCACCTCCCACCACCTCTTGCTTTACTCTTACCAAAATATAAAAGTGGCAGAAAAGGTTGAGGCTAGGTGTGATGCCCAGATATGCCTCGCAAGATGCACAAACACACTCAACATTGTGAACGAGTTGGGCGTTAGATTGAAGAGCTGGACCGAATAAAAGTCCAGAATGGAAAGAAGGAAAACCGAAGGCGAAAAATTCAAGCCACAGTAAAAGAAAGGCGCAAAGACCACAGTCTCATCTTGATTCTGCGGGGTAGGGTATGGCTCACCCGCAGAAGGACGCCAGTTGACCAGTGCGTGAAGAGGAGCGAGGTCCTCCTTCTCCATGTCAACCAGGCGCTCCTCGGACATGATAGAGGTCTACCAGTATTTATTAAGCTCTTCGTCCTCGAACACCGTCTCACCGGTCTCTACCTCCTGTGACGAGGCGCCTCCTTCGGTAGCTCTCGCACGGGATCCGGCCGCCATTGCAAAGGGGAAAGTTTTTCTTACAGACGGAGGAGGCGAGGTAAATGGCAGAGAAGACGGAATTTTTTGAACACAGGTAACAACCACCTGCTCGAAGACGGAATATATACAGTTTCCTTTAGCTGGTAGTGGGCGGTTCCATCCCCATTACACAGCGCATCGAACGGAGGAGTAGTTGTAAAGCTGAGCGAGCGTGCAAAACGTCGCAACTTTTGCAGATTGCAGCATTTTATGTCGCGCATTCCCAACACAGCAATATTTTGAACCGAGGCTCAACTCTGTCCAGCATCGAGTTCTAAAGGTTGATATCGAGCAAAGGACAGGTATACTGGGAACCCGAGGATGGTTGACGATCAGGCGGGCGACCCGATATTCTCCTACTCGATCCCAACAGGCCAATCCTACTCGATGCGGGCGACCACAGCATGTACGGCATTATTCGTCCAAGCCCATGGCTTGACGATAATCGACCTAACGCTTGATACAGACCTATCGCTGAATAGAGTTCGGGGGCTACTGTCGAATATTTAAATATGGGAATGCACACGCATTGGAAAGACGGAAATCATACCGAATACCCTGGACGCCAAGAGCCCTATCTCTACGGGAGAACAGGCTAACGGAAAAGGTATCCCCGCATTTGGAAGGACTCAATCCTACTCCAATCACGAGGAGACCATATCGAGTACGCTAAACAGATAAGGGGAATCAGCTGCCTACAAGGATCTCGGAGTGAAGATTCCCAATCGGTAGCAATATGGAGTCCTCATCCGACGACATCTCGAGAAGACGATGTACCAGCTATAAATACAGAAGAGATGCACGGAGAAAGGGGACTGAGCCCTGAAGAGAGAAGCCCGAGGAGAGCATCTGCTATACCATAGTCGCCAGATTAGATCTAGCTATAGTTTCTCCATCTTGTAACCAGAGATTACGCCACCCCAGATTTGTACTCCGTCTTGAGCGATCTAATAGTGCAAAACAACAGGAGTAAGGTATTACTCTCGTTAGAGGCCCGAACCTGTCTAAATCTTGCTTTGTCTGTGTCTGTTGATCCTGCGAACCCCGAAGGTACCCAGTACAAATTTACCGTCGATTTCTTAACCTTCGACAATATGTGTATTTAATTTGTAATTTTTGGAAACGGGTCCTCACAATTGGTTCTAGCTCAGAACCGATTGTGATGAGGGGCTGTCATTACAATCGGTTCTAGCTCAGAACCGATTGTGATGACAACCCCTCATTTGTGGTGAGCATTTCTTTCTTCATCTATAATTTTTTTTGTGAGCACTTGGAATTAAATTCAATTTTGATTTGGTCATCATTTCTTTCTTCTTCTATGATATTTTTTTTAATTTCAGTGTAGCTTCTAATTTTGCACTTGCCTTTTTCTTTTTCTATTTTGTGTGTGGCTCTTTTCTTTGCACCTTTGCCTTTTATATTTTTTTCAGAATTAAACTCTCACAAATGAGCACACTCTAAAATATGAACTGGAAATAAGGATTACACAAGTAATAATGAAAACAAACTCTAACTCGACATCAAATAATCCGTGAAAATGGGTATCGAAACTTCAGAGGCTGTTTTGAGGCTCTAAACAACATTTTTTTGGGGTTGACATTTTTTGGGGGCCTCGTGTAGTCCATCAGTCTACATTGTCACTCCCTTCAATTTGAGTACTCGTACATCAAAAACGGACACCGTATGCAAAAGTTATGGCCGTTTTAATGATAGGTGCACGAATGCTACTTCTCGGGTTAGTCATGCACGTGATCGTGTGATTGGTCATTTTACAATTTGTTAAGGAGTAGTAGGTATGGTTGTATCAGTGAAAGGGATGTCCTCATCACCGCTTCACAATCGATCCTAACTAGGAAACGATTGTGATGAGGGGCACATCATAATCGGTTTTAAGCCAAGAACCAATTGTGATGTGCCCCTCATCACAATCGGTTCTGAGCTATAACCAATTATGATGTGCTTGGGATAGTCTTTTGGTGGGCCAAAGTGAAATTTGGGTGCCGAGTGGGTTCAAATTTCAAAATATTTTCGTTGTGTCCAAGGAAAAGGGAAAGCCACTGCACACATCCCTTGTATATTTATGCACGCCCTTGTGCTCACCACTTATTTCCTCCACTTGCTCCCCTCTCTCTCTCTCTCTCTCTCTCTCTCCCTTGTGCTCTCCACTTGCTCCTCTCCCTCTCGTTCTCTCCCTCTCCTGGCCATATTATCGCAAGAATTGTAATTGAAAGGTATGCCTACGAATGAGAGGAGTTGGAAAGGTTTGCATTTAGCATCTCATCTCATATTTATGGTTTTTCCATTTCTTCTCCATTTCATCTTTATGGTTGCTTCCTTAGCTTAGAGAACTGCCACAGGATCAAATGGAGGAGAAGGAATTAGAGGGTCAAATACAGGGTATGGTGTTCCATGACACAATCTGGTAATGAAGGTTGCTTTAAATGCTAATTTGTTTTTGTTCGCATGTGTTTTGATGAATGAAGTAAAGTTGGAACAAGCTAAGTCTTACAATGGCATTACTGTTGTTGAGGACCCAAAATGTAGTTGAGTATATTTGTGTTCTATATTGTGAACGAATGTGATATGCATGTTGTAAACAGGTCCAATTCAAAAAAATTCAAAAAATTCAAAAAAATTTATGCGATGTAAACCGAGCGGTTTTTCGAGAAAACCAACGAAAACCGCTCAAGAAACCGATCGCCCAAAAGGTTCAATTCGCCAAGCGGTTTTCGAGAAAATCGATCGGTTTTTGATTTTTTTTTAATCTGTTTTGAATTTTTTTGTTCAAATACACGGTTTTCAAACCTTTTGGTTTTTGACGGTTTTCGTTCGGTTTTCGTGAAAAACCAGTACCGGCAAGGTCTCAATTTTCAATTCGAAAACGGTTTTGTAAACCCTGGCGATAAGTTCCTGTCATATGTTTTGTTGTTTACGTATTACAGTTTTTTTTTTAGACCGTTTACGTATTACATTTACAAGACGATGCTGCAATATTCCCATGATGCTCGCATGATAACTACAATATTTGTATTCAAATGCATCACTAAACTTCATATTCATATCTTTTTGAGAAGATATTTTGGTACTCGATCATATTCACACTCAAAAGTTAGTTTTGCTTGTGAGGTTGAGATTCATATGTTACACGCAATGCTGTTGAGATGTGATTACTACTGAAGTTTCAAAATATGGGGTCAATTTTTCCTCCTTTTTAGTTGAGCTTCGGCTTTTCAAAAAAAAAATATGGGGTCAATTTTAGTTTAAGATCTAGGTTTCCAACAATGCTGAGAACTCATGGTACCGTCTGTATTTGATGTTAATCTTGATGCTGATTCACGGGGGCACAACACCCTAATTGTGTTGGTTCCGTCGGTGGCAGCTTGCCGGGAAACCATGCACAATTGGACATGTTATCGGTGCGGTTACTGATTTGTGGCGCATGTTAGTTGTACCATACGAGATCAGACTAATCGAGTATTTATATCTCTCTCTATTATTAGGGCTGTATAATATTATAGAGAATAGTTATCTATAATATACTTATATATCATCTATAGACAGACTTAAAGGCAACTCATACAATGAGTTGTCTATAATAATCTCTTATACAATTAATAAACTGTCTATACAATGATACAAACAGTCTAAAATCGCCTACTCTCTCCTCCTCTCTTACACCTCATAAAAAATCTTATATAACATCTCTTATAGACAGCTGATGTCAGCCCATTGTACACGCTCTTAGAGAGGTATGTAGCGAGCTGATCTCTTTGTCACGTGTTCTCTGTTCAGCAATTACAGTATTTTTTTAAAAAAATATTTTTTGAAAGAATAAAAAATTTTATTTTATTTTTTATATTTTAAAAACTTTTTAGAGGTTTTTTGTTTCTTTTTTTGGATGAATTTTTTAAAAATATTTTATCTTTCTATTAAAATATCTGTCTATTTCAATAATTCTTTTAGCCCGTAGCATAGCAAAAACCGTTGTGCATTAGTAGTTTTTGTTATTGGGATGGTTCACTAAACAAAAGGGGTAAGTAGATGTATACTCTGCTTGCTGGCAAGCCGTCTCAATCAACAATACTTATTGGATCAAATGTGAGAAAAGGTTGGGATATATATTGTGAGTGCTCGTTTGCGGACAAGCGATCGAGAATATGCTCTCTATTGTACCTGAAACGCTCGCCGGCCGGCGTTGTACCCGTTGTCCTGTTCCGACTTCCAGCCATCCGCCGTCATACCGGGAACTTGACATGTATCTGTTTAAGACCCTGTTTATTTAGGTTTATGTTTTTTGGTTTATACCTGTAACACCCCAAAATTTTGCTTTTATTGAATTCATGTGTGATTTGGCACTTTGGTGAATTTTTGGAATTTTCTGGAATTTATTTGGATTTATTTGGAATTTATTTGAATTATTCCATTTTGAAATAATTAAAGAATTTAATTTTGCAAATAAAATTTTGTTGAAAATATTTTATTTGAGTCCAAAATAATCCAAAATATTTTCCAGAATTTTTCTGGAATTTTTCTGAGTCATTTGCTATTTTTAATGAATTAAATGAATTACTGGGAATTATTTTAAATATTAAATCGCTGGAAATTCAACTCGGGTCGAGTACTGTTCATCCGACCGAGTCGGAACCCGAGTCGGACTCGAGTCCGACCCGAGCCAGTTGACTCGACCAAACCAGCTCCCAACCCTAATCAATCCCAACCGTTGGATCAAGATCCAACGGCTGAGATCCGCCCGTACCGGTTCGAGCCGTATCCGGCCCGGATCCGATCGCGCCCGTGCGATCGTGGCCGTTGATCGTGCCACGTGGACGGCCGGTGGCGTCGTCGTCTCCGCCGAGACCGGCCGGACTCGCCGCCGCGCCCGCCGCCGTGTAGAATTAGGTTTCGCCTTCGCACGAACGCCGAGGCTATTTAAAGCCCTGGTCACGCCCCGAGGTTGCCCTCATCCTTGCGCACCTGCTCTCGAGCCATCTCGCCGAGCCGCCGCCCTTGTTTGCCGTCTGAAGCTCGCCAGAGTTGAGCGCCACTCCGCCGCGGTTTTGCCTCGCTCGCCGCCGTCGCTGCCTTCCGCCGAGAAGGAGCCCAACCGAACCCCGGCCAGGCGCACCGAAGAGACCATTCACTTCGCCAGCGGAACGACCGAGCGCCGTCGGGCTCGTCGTCGTCTCCGTCTCCGGTGGCTGCAGCTCGCCGCGTCGCCATCGCCCTCGCGAACTCTGTGCGCCGTCCGATCTTGATCGTCGCGGTTGAGGTGAGTTCACGTGTTCCAAACCCGATTAGATTCGGGACCGTTGGATCAAGATCCAGCGGTTCACAATCGCCACGCGTCGTGGTAGTGATTATTATAGGATTAGATCTGACCGTCCGATCTAGATCGAACGGTCCACGGTCATCGAGTAGATTCAACACGTTAACCCTGGATCTAATCGCGCCGTTGAATTTCAAATCAACGGCCGAGATTGGCGCCACGTGTCGGGAAGTTGGACCGACGCGGTCGGCCGCCCACGCGTGCAGGTAGACGCCGACACGCCGGGTCGCGCGTGTCGAGGGCCCGCATGTCGGGCCGACGGCCAGCGCCGACGCTACCCATGACGTCATCGGTGGAGTCCCACTGCCGCCACTGTGGCCGAGCCCGCCGACGCCGGGCGATGACGCTACCCGAGTAGGCCCACATGTCGGGCCGACACGTAGAGTCGTGGACCGAGTCCACGGTGGACCCGAGCCAAGCGTGGACCAAGTCCATGGACCGGCTGACGTCAGCCAACCAATCAGAGGCTGCCACGTGTCCCTGCTGACGCAATAAATGATTTTCCGAAAAAGAAAATAATTTAATAAATCGGTTTAATAATTGATTTGAATTTCAAAACTTCAAACGCTTATAACTTTTGCGTTTCAACTCCGATTTGAGTGATTCAAATTTCTAAATTTGTATAAAATTGAGATCTACCTAAATATGAATTTTATTTAATTTTTGGACTAAAGTTTTTCTCTGCAAAATTATTTAAATGATTATGCAAACTTTAAATAATCATAACTTTTGCGTCTTAACTCCAAATTTGATTTATTCAGTTTCTAAAAATCCATAAAATTATGTTCTTTCTGTTTATGGATTTTATTTGGATGTTTGGACACTTTTTGCCTATTGTTTATTTGGGTATTTGCTATTTGCACGCTTTACGAGTAGACGTTGAAGTGCCAGAAGGATTCGAAGGAGAAGTATTGACTCAGGATCCAACTCAAGACCAAGAGCAAGTACTTTTTGAAGGCAAGTTGTGCTTTGACCATGTTGATCCTATTTCGAAAATCTATTTTGATTTAAACTATTGCATGCTAGTTCAAGTAGAAAAATACTTTGTTTAAACTTGGGGATTAGATAAATACCAATTTGTTGTATGACACCTTGATTATTTAAGTATGTGCCATCACCCTTGTCACCCTAGTTGTGGTTTACTAGTTGGACATTATTAAATTGCCAACATGGGTTTAGACCGCTGTAGTATCTTTGCTTAGACACGCTACGTGCTCATGACATGATTTTGGACAATCAAATGTTAATATTGACTTAATGATATATTGAACCTGTTTTGGAAAAGTATCATGTGATGTTGATGGCACGTGGTGCATGGTAATCAAGCGGGGTTTGATAAAGCGATTTCGGCCAGGGGCATGTGGCAAGAGTAATCAGTGGGCGATTGTGGCATTGGGGATGTTGATTTGGTTCTTCGGGTAGTCTTGCCCTGGTCACCCTAAGGACTTAACCTTGCAAGCCTTTGAACTGGGTCTAACGTGCAACCACATGTCTGTAATGGGACGGACCTAGTTGACTAAGTTGCTAATAACGTACCTGTGGGACCTCAGGAGGTCAACTACACCCTTTGTGTAAGTTGTACGGAGCGCGTCTGGCTGAGGCCAGGTACCCATCTAACGGTTGATTGGCCTAGACTTCGCCTTAGCGAAGGGAAGGGTTAGTGCGCAATAACCGGGGAGGACCACTTGTATTGTTAGAGGTTTCCGAAAGACTTTGTTACGGGAATTCGCCTTTGTGGTGTTTGACTGTATCTTGTGGGTAAAGTGCATAACCTCTGCAGAGTTTAGAATCTATTCGAATAGCCGTGTCCGCGGTATTGGACATCGCTCGGGAATTACAGTCAAGGGTTAGATTTTCTCAAAAATAACTTTGGTTTGAAAAGTTGGGTTGGTCTAAAAATGCAGATGATGGAAATGTGGTTTAGGATGGGGAAAAATGTTTATTAAACTTCTTGAAAAGTTATTTACGCTTTACTTATTTCTACTGCTTTCGAATCTACTTATATTACTTTTCAAATGCTGTTTATTGCAAATATACCTTGAGCTATTCCTTTGTACCAAGCCATGCATATAGTATATTAGCTTGCATTCTGTGCATGACTTGCTGAGTACCAAGTACTCACCCTTGCCTCAACACAACACCAGTTGAAGAGGAGACTACGCCCGGCCGGAGGAGGAATTCCAAGAGGATCCGTCTACTTAGGGATGCGAGCCGATCGGTTACTGTGGTATCTTTGGATGGCGCCACGAAGCTATTTGATTTTCCGCTGCTATTATTTTTCTCTGAATAAGTTTCGCCTTGCGAGGCATATATTTGTAACTTGGCCATAAGGTCGAGTAACCACTTTGGTTATTTAAATAAAGTACTTTGATAATATCGAATGGTATGATTGTGATATTTACCAATGTTAAGACTGTGTGCACTAAGCTGCGTTCTGGACTAGTGCGAATACACAGAGGGTCCGGATTTGCAAATTCGGGGTCCCGACAGAGGTGGTATCGAGCCATACTTGATCAGTAGGCTCAACCCTAGCTAGAATGGTCGTAGTGAGGATAAAACCTATTTTCTAAAAGCTAAAAAAATTGTCAAGATTAGAAATGACATCTCGACTTATCCCCTCTCTCTTTTCTTGTCTCTTGCTGAAATTTTCCCTTACCTTGTCACAATTTAAAAATTCCGAGTTCTTACGTAAAGCACTCTTGTGACAGATGGAGGAAGAGTTCAACTACGTTGATCCTGGGAGTTGGTCACGCTGCAGAACTTTGGCATATGTCGCAGACTCTCGGAGATTTTGAGAAGCCCCAATACCAAGTGGAAGTGATCGGACAAGCGGGATTGATCAAGGCTTGTGGCGTGAGGATTGAGGTACTGCTAGGAAAAAGGGCCAGTGCAATCGCTCGATACACCTTGACCGCCAGAGATCTACAATGCGAGATGGGTATCCAAGAAGTATCACGACGAGCAATGCGGCACATTACCCGTATCTACGCCAGAGAATTGGAGAGTACGGTGTTCCGTTACCATCCGCAAGAGCGATAACCTTCTTGACCAAGGCGATTCAGATGAGGATGCCACGGTTACCACAGTTGGCACGATTTGTCGTCGCCAGGAGGATGTACTAGATAATACAAGCAAGGAGCTACGTAAGGCCCGCAAGGAGATCACGACGAGAGAAGAACAGATGGCGGGAAGCTCAAGAGTATGTGGCACACCTTCTACGAAGGATTGACGAGTTGGAGATGACCTTGTACGGACCAGACCCGAGCCAAGATTTGAGCTACACGAGCCGATCCAGAGGAGTCGGATCTCGATGAGGACACCGCTTCTTCGACTACCACAGAGGACACGATCATTTGGACATGGTGATCGTTACGCCTATGCCACAAAGACCCGCACTGTGCCGTGGAGGTTTTCTCGATGAGTGAGCATAGGTTCTATAGTGAGACTCCTTCGCCGAGTCGCGTCATAGAATAAAGAGTCACCCTTTAGGCGTTAGACTCGAATTAGTTCGATTTGGATTTGCTTTGTTTGCCGAGTGTGCAGTATGTGTTGCAAGGCCCTTAGGCATTGTAAGCAGCCATACCAAGTTATTAATAATAAAGTTGGACCTTAAAGTTACCCCTTCGCCCGCATAAGTTCCATGTTACTTGTCTATTCTTGTTTCCCTCTCATCTCTAAACCTAGAGCAAACCGACAGATGGTGAACACCCGTGGAAACTTTGGAAGCAATGGGAGTGGTTCTCGCCCGAGAAAACCCCAATGATGGAGCACCAAAGACCGCCACTTGGATATGCACGAATTTGGAGCTTTTCTTGCTGCACAGACTCGATTGATGCATGCTATGATGCAACAAATGCAGCACGTCATCGCTCGAGCCACGACCAATCAAGTTAATCGGGGACCACGCCAGAATACAAGGCTGCCGAGTTCATGAGAACTCACCCACCCACTTTCTCTGGGAATGCCAATCCATTGGAGGCCGATGATTGGTTAAGATCAATCGAGAGGAAGCTACACATAGCTCAATGCATAGGAAATGAGAAGGTACTTTACGCTTCTCATCGGTGGAAGAAAGCAACACCGAATGGTGGGAGAACTTCGTACACGCAAGAGAACCCTCAAGATATCACTTGGGAAGAGTTCACAACATTGCATTAAAGATCACGTGCCTGAAGGAATCATGGACCTTAAGAAGGAGGAGTTCAGGGCACCGAAACAAGGTAATCACCAAAGGTCGACTACCTGAACAAGTTCACACGGCTAGCACGCTACGCACTGAGGATGTAGCGACGAGATAAATCCAGGCAGTCTCGTTTTATGAAGGGACTTAACTCAGATTGCAAGTAGGATTGATCACCCACACCTTTCCAGATTTCCAAGAGTTGGTGAATAAGGCGCTTATTCTTGAGGACAAGCGCAAGGAACTGGATGAGAACGAGAAGCGCAGGATGCAACAAAGAAGGATCACGCCAGGAACGCAACAACGCCTGAGAGTTGCACCAAATCAATTCTTGATTCCAACCACGAATGCAACAAGGACACCATCCCCAGCACCAAGACCTGCCAATCGAACTACCAAACCCCAGCCCCCGCTAGAAACACTACTCGAGCGATCGGCAAGAAGGAACGGTGAGACGCTACAAGCTACAACGAGCCAGGACACTTTGCCAACAGCTTGTCCAAAGAAGACAGCAGGAGTGACCCGATTCGCTTCAACCTAGGAACCACCCAGCTAGGACGCCCGACCAGGAGCCACACCCTGCATCGTGGTGAGAGAGGCCGAGTCAACCATGTCACCGCAGATGCAACTGCGAGAATGCTACGGACGTCGTCTTGGGTAAGTTACTTGTTAACTCGATGCACCTGCAGTTTTGTTTGACTGAGCTTAGCGTTCGTTTGTTTCGCAAGGCTTTGCTACTAGAAATGATTTGAGGATTGCAAGACTTAAGTGCATGCTTTTAGTTCAAACCCACAGTTTCCGAACTCCGAGCGAAAGTAGGATGTTCCGGTGAGAATCTTGATAGGTGGAATAGAGTTCCTAGCAAACCTTATAATTTTAGAGACCCGGACCTTAGACGTCATATTGGGAATGGATTGGTTATCCAAGCACAAGGCCGTACTGGATTGTGGACGAAGGACTATCTCAGTTGAGAGCCCGTGTGGGAAGAAAGTGGAATTTCAAGCCACCGTAGTTAGAGATGGACAGTTGATGGTTAACAGTACCAAGGCAATCGGCATAGATGATGTCTCAAGAGTGAATGAGTACCCGATGTTTTTCACGAAGATCTACAGTATGCCGCGAGACGAGGACATAGAGTTTGTAATAGAGCTTGTACAGTACAAAGACCGATAGCAAAGAGACCCTATCGGATGTCCACCGAGGAGTTGGTAGAAATGAAGAAAGCAAATAGAAGAGTTAATGGAGAAAGGATTTATCGACCGAGTTCGCCGCCGTGGGGAGCACCGGTTTTGTTTGTCAAGAAGAAGGGCGGGAGTTTCAGGATGTGCATTGACTACCGTGCACTCAATGAAGTCACCGTGAAGAATAAGTATCCGCTACCAGGATCGATGATTTGTTTGATCAATCGAGAGGAGCCGGAGTTTTCTCCAAGATTGATCTTAGATCGGGATACCATCGATTGAAGATCCGATCGTAAGATATTCAAGATCGCATTCTCGTCAAGATATGGACATTACGAGTTCTGATTATGTCCTTTGGGTGATTTAATGCGCCACTTATTTCATGAATATGATGAATAAGGTGTTCATGGAATATTTGGACAAGTTTGTAAATCGTGTTCATAGACGATATCCTAATCTACTCCAAGACAGAGGATGAACATGCCGAACACTTAAGGCGAGTTTTGGAAAAGCCGAGGAACGACAACTTTTCGCCAAGTTCAGCAAGTGTGATTTTTGGAAGGACAAGGTGGAGTTTCTTGGACATGTAATGACCGCATGAAGGAGTCGCCAGTAGATCCAAGCAAAGTAGAAGGCGTGTTACATTGGGAGCACCAAGACTGTGACCCAGATTCGGAGTTTCCTTGGAATGGCAGGATACTACCGCCGTTTCATCGAAGGCTTCGACAATTGCGAAACCTCTTACGCAATCGCTGAAGAAGGAAAAGAAGTTTGCATGGGCGCTTGAGAATGTGAGAAAGAATTTCAGAGTGAAGAAGCGATTGACATCAGCACTGGTGTTAGTTCTACCGGACGTCAACCAAAGCTTTGATATCTATTGTGACGCATCACGCCAAGGACTTGGATGTGTGTTGATGCAGAACGGAAAGGTTGTTGCATATGCATCAAGGCAGTTGAGGCCGCATGAGGAGAATTACCCGACACATGACCTAGAGTTAGCTGCCGTAGTGCATGCCTTGAAGATATGGCGTCACTATCTGATCGGGAACAGATGTGAAGTGTACACGGATCACAAGAGCCTTAAGTACATATTCACCCAGTCGGACCTGAATATGAGGCAAAGGAGATGGTTGGAGTTGATCAAGGACTACAATGTTGGAATCCATTATCATCCCGGAAAGGCCAACGTAGTTGCCGATGCCCTGAGTCGGAAAAGCCATACCGTGAGTACGTTGCTAGCCACAAGTCAGGATGAGTTATGTGAGGATTTTCAGAAAATGAAGATTGAGGTAGTACCTAGGGGATTCTTGGCCGCATTAGAAGTAAAGCCTACCCTAGAGGATCAGATCCGAGAAGGACAGAAGGATGATGACAAGATCCGCAGGATTAAGTCCATCAAGGAGGAAGGCAAGGCAGAGGACTTCAAGTTGGATGAGCAAGGCACGTTGTGGATGAAGGATCGCATTTGTGTGCCTAACAAAAAGGAGTTAAAGCAATCGATTGGAAGAAGCCCATGACTCTAAGTACTCAATTCATCCTGAAGCGCCAAGATGTATCGGGATCTGAAGGAGAGATTCTCGTGGCCGAGTATGAAACGTGAAGTTGCCGAGCATGTTGCATTGTGCGGCGTATGCCAGGAGAGTCAAGGCAATGCATCGAGACCAGCGAGGATTGCTACAACCGCTGAAAATACGAGTGGAAGTGGGAGGAAATCGGAATGGATTTCATTACCGGTTTGCCAAAGACTCAAGGAGGTTATGACTCCATATGGGTTATAGTGGATCGCTTGACTAAAGCAGCCCATTTTATCCCCGTGAAGACCACTTACTCGGGAGATAAATTAGCAGAATTGTACATGATCAGGATTGTCTGTTTGCACGGAGTGCCAAAGAGGATTGTATCGGACAGAGGTACCCAATTTACCTCAAGGTTCCGGAATAAGTTGCATGAAGCCATGGGAACCCGTTTGAACTTCAGTACAGCTTATCATCCACAGACGGACGGACAGACCGAAAGAGTCAACCAGATTCTGGAGGATATGTTGAGAGCTTGTGCATTAGCTTATGCTACTTCTTGGGATAAGAGCTTACCGTATGCCGAGTTCAGTTACAACAATAGTTATCAGGCTAGTTTACAAATGTCACCTTTTGAGGCCTTTGTATGGTCGACTGCTTGACGCCATTGAATTGGAATGAGACCGCCAGCGCCGTGTCTTTGGGCCTGATATTCTTCAAGAGGTCAAGAGCAGATCGCCATGATTAGGGAAAGGTTGAAGATAGCCCAATCTCGACAGAAGAGTTATCTTGACAATCGTCGCCGAGAATTGAGTTTTGAACCGAAGACTTTGTATACCTCGAGTTACGCCTCGTGGGAATTAAGAGGTTCCATGCCAAAGGGAAACTTCGCACCCGTTATGTTGGACCATTTAAGATTTTGAGTCGCAGAGGCGAAGTTGCTTATCACCGGAGTTGCCACAGTCGTTGGCAGGAGTGCATGATGTATTCCATGTGTCCCAGTTGAAGAAGTGCCTCCGAGTTCCTGAGGAACAGACACCGCTAGAGTTAATTGAGTTGCAAGAGGACTTGACTTATAAGGAGCATCCTGTGAGGATTCTGGACACAATGGATCGAGAAACTAGAAACAAGTCAACTTTGTTTGTGTAGAGTTCGATTGGAGCAACCATGAAGAGAGCGGCGACTTAGGGAGCGAAGAGGATTTGAAGAAAGAATTTCCAAACCTATTCCTTTAGTAAGCCTGAATCTCGGGGACGAGATTCTATTAAGGGGGGGAGGTTTGTAACACCCCAAAATTTTGCTTTTATTGAATTCATGTGTGATTTGGCACTTTGGTGAATTTTTGGAATTTTCTGGAATTTATTTGGATTTATTTGGAATTTATTTGAATTTATTCCATTTTGAAATAATTAAAGAATTTAATTTTGCAAATAAAATTTTGTTGGAAATATTTTATTTGAGTCCAAAATAATCCAAAATATTTTTCAGAATTTTTCTGGAATTTTTCTGAGTCATTTGCTATTTTTAATGAATTAAATGAATTACTGGGAATTATTTTAAATATTAAATCGCTGGAAATTCAACTCGGTCGAGTATCTTGTTCATCCGATCGAAGTCGGAACCCGAAGTCGGACTCGAGTCCGACCGAGCCGATTGACTCGACCAAACCAGCTCCCAACCCTAATCAATCCCAACCGTTGGATCAAGATCCAACGGTGAGATCCGCCTGCACGGCTCGAGCCGTATCCGCCCGGATCCGATCGCGCCCGTCGATCGTGGCCGTTGATCGTGCCACGTGGGCGGTGTCGCGTCGTCGTCTCCGCCGAGACCGAGCCGGACTCGCCGCGCCGCCGTGTAGAATTAGGTTTCCGTCTCGCACGAACGCCGAGGCTATTTAAAGCCCTGGTCACGCCCGAGGTTGCCCTCATCCTTGCGCACCGTTCCCGAGCCATCTCGCCGAGCCGCCGCTTGCCCGTCGCGAGCTCGCCGTAGTTGAGCGCCACTCCGCCGCGGTTTTGCCTCGTCTCGCCGTCCGTCGTCTTCCGCCGAAGGAGCCCAACCGGAACCCGGCCAGCGCACCGAAGAGACCATTCACTTCGCCGAACGACCGAGCGCCGTCGGGCTCGTCGTCGTCTCCGTCTCCGGTGGTGAAGCTCCGCCGCGTCGCCATCGCCCTCGCGAACTCGTGCGCCGTCCGATCTTGATCGTCGCGGTTGAGGTGAGTTCACGTGTTCCAAACCCGATTAGATGCGGGACCGTTGGATCAAGATCCAGCGGTTCACAATCGCCACGCGTCGTGGTAGTGATTATTATAGGATTAGATTTGGACCGTCCGATCTAGATCGAGCGGCCCACGGCCATCGAGTAGATTCAACACGTTAACCCTGGATCTAATCGCGGACATTGAATTTCAAATCAACGGTAGAGATTGCGCCACATGTCGTGAAGTTGGACCGACGCGGTCGGCGGCCCACGCGCTGGCGTGTAGGACGCCGACACGCCAGGGCCGCGTGTCAGAGGGCCCGCATGTCAGCGGCTGACCCAGCCAAGCGCTGACGTCACCCATGACGTCATCGGTGGGTCCCACTGTCGCCAGACTGGCCGAGCCCGTGACGTCGCCGATGACGCTACCCGAGTAGGCCCACATGTCGGCGACACGTGAGTCGTGGACCGAGTCCACTGATGGACCCGAGCCAAGCGTGGACCAAGTCCATGGACCGGTGACGTCAGCCAACCAATCGAGGCTGCCACGTGTCCTCGCCGACGCAATAAATGATTTTCCGAAAAGAAAATAATTTAATAAATCGGTTTAATAATTGATTTGAATTTCAAAACTTCAAACGCTTATAACTTTTGCGTTTCAACTCCGATTTGAGTGATTCAAATTTCTAAATTTGTATAAAATTGAGATCTACCTAAATATGAATTTTATTTAATTTTTGGACTAAAGTTTTTCTCTGCAAAATTATTTAAATGATTATGCAAACTTTAAATAATCATAACTTTTATGCGTCTTAACTCCAAATTTGTGATTCCAGTTTCTGAAAATCCATAAAATTATGTTCTTTCTGTTTATGGATTTTATTTGGATGTTTGGACACTTTTTGCCTATTGTTTATTTGGGTATTTGCTATTTGCACGCTTTACGAGTAGACGTTGAAGTGTCGGAAGGATTCGAAGGAGAAGTATTGACTCAGGATCCAACTCAAGACCAAGAGCAAGTACTTTTTGAAGGCAAGTTGTGCTTTGACCATGTTGATCCTATTTCGAAAATCTATTTTGATTTAAACTATTGCATGCTAGTTCAAGTAGAAAAATACTTTGTTTAAACTTGGGGATTAGATAAGTACCAATTTGCTGTATGACACCTTGATTATTTAAGTATGTGCCATGACCCTTGTCACCCTAGTTGTGGTTTACTAGTTGGACATTATTAAATTGCCAACATGGGTTTAGACCGTTGTAGTATCTTGCTTAGACACACTTTCGTGCTCATGACATGATTTTGGACAATCAAATGTTAATATTGACTTAATGATATATTGAACCTGTTTTGGAAAAGTATCATGTGATGTTGATGGCACGTGGTGCATGGTAATCAAGCGGGGTTTGATAAGCGATTTCGGCCAGGGCATGTGGCAAGAGTAATCAGGTGGGCCAGTTGTGGCATTGGGGATGTTGATTTGGTTCTTCGGGTAGTCTTGCCCTGGTCACCCTAAGGACTTAACCTTGCAAGCCTTTGAACTGGGTCTAACGTGCAACCACATGTCTGTAATGGGACGGACCTAGTTGACTAAGTTGCTAATAACGCACTGTGGGACCTCGGAGGTCAACTACACCCTTTGTGTAAGTTGTGCGGGAGCGCGTCTGGCCGAGGCCAGTACCCATCTAACGGTTGATTGGCCTAGACTTCGCCTTAGCGAAGGGAAGGGTTAGTGCTTGCAATAACCGGGAGGACCACTTGTATTGTTAGAGGTTTCGAAAGACTTTGTTACGGAACTCGCCTTTGTGGTGTTTGACTGTATCTTGTGGGTAAAGTGCATAACCTCTGCAGAGTTTAGAATCTATTCGAATAGCCGTGTCCGCGGTATTGGACATCGCTCGGGAATTACAAATCAAGGGTTAGATTTTCTCAAAAATAACTTTGGTTTGAAAAGTTGGGTTGGTCTAAAAATGCAGATGATGGAAATGTGGTTTAGGATGGGGAAAAATGTTTATTAAACTTCTTGAAAAGTTATTTACGCTTTACTTATTTCTCTTTGCTTTGAATCTACTTATATTACTTTTCAAATGCTGTTTATTGCAAATATACCTTGAGCTATTCCTTTGTACCAAGCCATGCATATAGTATATTAGCTTGCATTCTGTGCATGACTTCTTTGAGTACCAAGTACTCACCCTTGCCTCAACACAACACCGGTTGAAGAGGAGACTACGCCCGACGGAGGAGGAATTCCAAGAGGATCCGTCTACTTAGGGATGCGAGCCCAGTCAGTTGCCTGTGGTATACTGGATGGTGCCACGAAGCTATTTGATTTTCCGCTGCTATTATTTTTCTCTGAATAAGTTTCGCCTTGCGAGGCATATATTTGTAACTTGGCCATAAGGTCGAGTAACCACTTTGGTTATTTAAATAAAGTACTTTGATAATATCGAATGGTATGATTGTGATATTTACCAATGTTAAGACTGTGTGCACTAGCGCGTTCCCGGACTAGTGCTGAATACACAGAGGGTCCGGATTTGCAAATTCGGGGTCCCGACAATACCTTAAAGTAAGCTTTTGGGCTTAACTAATAACAATCGGTTTTTATATATGGTAGAGATGGATAATTTTACCATAATTTTAGTGATATTAGTTTAAAATCAACTCTCAATGTACCAAAAAAGCACCTTTCTCATGGTCTTTTTTCGAAAATTGGTCAGGAGCTCTGGCATTTCTGTAACGAAGGAAAGAAACAACAGGCGAGCTACATATGCACACACACGCACCCCCCACACGCACACGCACACCCGCGTAGACTCGCCTCCTCACGCGCGCCTGCGTCGAGCAGCGCTCGAATGCGGGCGAGCTGGGCGAGCCAAGGCTCAATCGCCCTCTCATGGTTTTTGGCTTTTAGTTATATGAAGACATGGCTTTTAAAAAAATTAGATAAAAACCACCTATTTATTTATGATTTTTTATTTTATTTTTTCAGCTGATAAAAAAAACAAGACAAATGGGACCTAAGCCGGGTGGCTTGTGATGGCTAGGAGTAGGAAAAATTATCTTGCATGCGCAATTTTTGGTTGTTGCTTGCCCCTTAGTTGGTTGGAACAAAAAAAAAACTATAACTCGTTTAGGGTACATTGTTCATTCTTTTGATACTAGTAAAGTGTCTGTGCGATGCAACGGTGTAACATCGCAAATTTGTGCTTTTATTTAATGTGTTGGTTATTTCAATTTTTGGAATTTTCTGTAATTTAGTTGAATTTAATTTAAATTTATTCCTTTTTGAGATAATTAAATATTTAAAAACTTTAAATAAAATTTTGTTGTAAATATTTTGTTTGAGCCCAAAAGGTCTCAAAGTATTTTTCAGAATTTTTCTGGAATTTTTTCGAGTATTTTGCTATTTTTCCCGATTTATTTGAATTTCTAGAAATAATTTAAAAATTAAATCAGTGATAAACCCTAATGGGTTTCACTGTTCCTCTGACCCGAGTCAGACTCGAGTCCGACTCGAGTTCGACCGAACTGGCCAAACCACGTTCGCGCCGAACGTCGAATCGAGATCCAATGGCCAGGTTTGAGCCACGTGTGCACGCGCGGTAAATCGTTGGATCAAGATCCGATGGCCGTGTGTGTGCCTTCGTGTGCGCGTGACGGGGGCCGCCGGATCGAGCCGCGTGGACGGCCGAGACTCTGCCGCCCCGTACCGGCCTCGCCGCGGAATCCATGCGTATCTCGACGTCCGAGCCGGTATTTTATGCGTGGGTGCGTGCCCGAGGATCGCCTTCGCCTTGCGCAGCTTTTGCCCTAGCCGTCACCGCCCGTAGAGCTCCATCGCACCCACGATTGCTCGCCGTAGTTAATTAGAGTTCACTTTGGGTTTTGCTTCGTTCCACCGCCATCCGCCGTCGTGTTGGTGGCCAGATCCGAGACCGTCGCGATGAGGCTCACCTGGGAGTACCATTCACCTCACCAGAGCGCGTCCCAAACGCCGTTCGGGTGGTCGTTGTCTTTGTCTCCGACCACCTCTGCTCCGCCGCGCCATCGCCATCCACGCGAGCTCCGACAACCGTCCGATCCAGATCCAACGCCCCACGTTCGTACACATCACCGCCCCGTGCGTAAATTCCAGATTAGATCTCAACCATTAGATCTAGATCGTACCGTTAGGGTTAGATCCAATGTTACTATTTAGATCAATTAGCGACCGTTGGATCTAGATCCAACGCACTAGATTAAGCCACATAGCCCCTTAACCGCACCGTGCTAGATTAGATCTCAGCCGTTAGATCTAGATCGTACGGTTAGATTCAACTCACGTTGTAGCGCTAGATTAGATCTCGACGTCCGATCAAGATCATACGGTGCAGATCGTGCCACGCATTGCGCGCCGGGACATGCCACGTCATCCCCATGATGCGGGAAAAGCCAAATCCAATCTTAGCCGTCTGATTTGAAACGAACGGTCCAGATCAACCGCGTTGATCACAACATGCGGGACTAGATCCAATCTGGACCGTTAAAGTTCAAATCAATGGCTCAGATCATGCCACGTGGCCGGGAGCCGAATCGGCGCGGTCAGCCGAGCCGCGCCCGGTCGTCGCTGACGTCACACGTGACGTCAGCGTGGGGTCCGCGTGTCAGCGACGTGGTCACCCGCATGATGACGTCACGGTGGGGCCCAGCTGTCAGAGTTGATCGACCGAGCGTGATTACGTCAGCAATGACGTCATCCGAGTGCGGCCCTCGTGTCAGTGATACTGTTCCTGTGGACCGCGTCCACGGTGGATCGAAACCAAACCGTGGACCGGGTCTATAGACGGGATGACGCAAGCATGACATCATAATTCGATTTTTCTTTAGAAAAATAATTCAGTGGAAATTCAAAATTCACGCTGACGCATGCTGACGTCATATTTCGGATTTTTCAATAGAAAAATAAATGAATTAATTCGATTTATTCTTTTAATTGATTTTTCAAACTTCAAACGGCTATAACTTTTGCGTTTTCACTCCGATTAAGGCGATTCTAGTTCCTAAATTTTTGTAAAATTGAGATCTATTTAATGGTGAATTTTATTTAATTTTTGGACATGAGTTTTCTCTCTATGTTTTATATATTTGGTGATTATTTATCCGAATTGTATAGACGTTGAAGTGCCCGAAGGCTTCGAAGGTGAAGTTTTGACCCAGGAGCAAGTGCAAGAGCCTGAACCAGTACTTTTTGAAGGTAAGTTATGCTTTAATCATGTTGATCCTATTTTCGAAAATTAGTTTGATTCAAATTATTGCATGCTAAATTAATTAGAAAATGCTTTAAATATTTCTGGAAATTAGATAAATGCCTAGTTGCTGTATGACATCTTGATTATTTAATTACGTGCCATGAACCTTTGTCACCCTAGTTGTGGATTACTTAGTTGGAAATTATTAAATTGCCAACCCGGGTATTTAGACCACGGTAGTTTATTGCTTAGCCCTGCCACGTAGTCATGACATGATTTTGGATAATTAAATGTTAATATTGACTTAATGAGATATGTAACCTGTTTTGGAGAAGTGTCAAGTGTTATTGATGATGATGTTGATGGCACGTGGTGCCTGGTAATCAACTGGGGGTTTGATAAATGCTTTAGACAGGGGCAAGTGGTAAGATTGATCTGGTGGACCATGAGTGGTAATAGGAAGGTCGTTTTGGTTCTTTGGTAGTCTTGCCTTGGTCACCCTAAGGACTTAACCTTGCAAGCCTTTGAACTGGGTCAATGTCGGGACCCCGAATTTGCAAATCCGGACCCTCTGTGTATTCAGCACTAGTCCAGGAACGCGCTAGTGCACACAGTCTTAACATCGGTATATATCACAATCATACCAAACGATACTATCAAAGTACTTTATTTAAATAATCAAAGGGTTACTCGACCTTATGGCCAAGTTACAAATATATGCCTTGCAAGGCAGAACTTATTAAAAGAGAAATAATAGCAGCGGAAAATCAAATAAACTTCGTGGCGCCATCCAGTATACCACAGGCAACTGACTGGGCTCGCATCCCTAAGTAGCCGGGTCCTCTTGGAGTTCCTCCTCCAAACTGGCGTAGTCTCCTCTTCAAGCGGTATTGTGTTGAGGCAAGGGTGAGTACTTGGTACTCGGCAAGTCATGCACAGAATGCAAGCTAATATACTATATGCATGGCTTAGTACAAAGGAATAGCTCAGGGTATATTTGCGATGTGACTTTTGACAAGTAATATAAGTAGATTCAAAGCGGTAGAAATAAGTAAAGCATAAATAACTTTTCAAGAAGTTTAATAAACATTTTTCCCATCCTAAACCATATTTCCATCATCTTCCTTGTTAAACCAACCCATCTTTTCAAAACCAAGTTATTTTCGTAAAATCTAACCCTTATTTGTAATTCCGAGCATTGTCGATCACAGTGGACTCGGCTATTCAAATAGATTCTACACTCTGCAGAGGTTATGCACTTTACCCACAAGATACAATCCACTCACCACGTCGGTAGTGAATCGCCATACAAGAGTATGCGAATGAGCAATCATAACAAAGCCTTTCGGAAGCCTCAAACAACACAGGTGGTCCTCTCCAGACGTGCTCTACACCATCCCTTCACATAGCCAATGCGAAGTATGGGACAAACACACCGTTAGATGGGTACCTGGCCACGACCACGATACGCTCCCCGCATAATCACACAAGCGGTGTAATCGACACCACTGAGGCTCCACAAGTGAGTCCTTAGCGACTTAGTCAACTAGGGCCGTCCCATTCCAGCCATGTGGTTGCAAGTATGACCCAGTTCAAAGGCTTGCAAGGTTAAGTCCTTAGAGTGACCAGGGCAAGACTACCCGAAAAACCAAATCAACACTCCCAATGCCACAACTGGCCCACCTGATTACTCTTGCCACATGCCCCGGTCGAAAACTGTTTATCAAACCCCAGTTGATTACCATGCACCACGTGCCATCAACATCACATGATACTTTTCCAAAACAGGTTCAATATATCATTAATTCAATATTAGCATTTGATTATCCAAAATCATGTCATGAGCACGTAGCAGGTCTAAGCAGCATACTACAACGGTCTAAACCCATGTTGGCAATTTAGTAATGTCCAACTAGTAAACCACAACTAGGGTGACAAAAGGTCATGGCACATACTTAAGTAATCAAGGTGTCATATAGCAAATTGGTATTTATCTAACCCCCATGTTTAAACAAAGTATCTTTCTAATTGAACTAGCATGCAATAGTTTAAAATCAAAATAGATTTTCGAAATAGGATCAACATGGTCAAAGCACAACTTGCCTTCAAAAAGCACTTGCTCTTGGTCTTGAGTTGGATCCTGAGTCAATACTTCTCCTTCGAATCCCTCCGGCACTTCAACGTCTACTCGTAAAGCGTGCAAATAGCAAATACACAAATAAACACTAGGCAAAAAGATCCCAAAACTCCAAATAAAATCCATAAACAGAGAGAACATAATTTTCTGGATTTTTAGAAACTGAAATCGTCAAATTTGGAGTTAAAACGCAAAAGTTATGATTATTTAAAGTTTAAATAATCAATTAAATAATTTTACAGAGAAAAACTTTAGTCCAAAAATTAAATAAAATTCATATTTAGGTAGATCTTAATTTTATACAAATTTAGAAATTTGAATCGCTCAAATCGGAGTTGAAGCATAAAAGTTATAAGCGTTTGAAGTTTGAATCTAAATTTGAAATCATTATTCGAATTAATAAATCATTTTCTTTTGGAAATCAATTATTGCGTCGGCATAGACACGTGGCAGCTCTGATTGGCTGCTGGCGTCGGTAGGTCCATGGGCTCGGTCCATGCTCGGCTCGGGTCCACGGTGGACTCGGTCCACGGCTCACGTGGATCGACATGTGGGACCCACCGTCGGTCGCGGGGTCTCACGCTAACACGGTGGCGTGTGGGCCCTCGACATGCGGGGCCAGCGTGTCGAGGACACGCGCTTACAGCGTCTGGCGCTGACCGTCGGTCCATCTCCTCGACACGTGGCGCAATCGCGGCGATTGGTTTGAAAATCAGCGGCGCGGATTAGATCCAGGGTTAACACGTTAAACTACTCGATGATCATGGGCCGCTCGATCTAGATCGGACGGTCGAGATCTAATCCTATAATCGCCTTTGCTACGGCGCGTGGCGATTGTGAACCGTTGGATCTTGATCCAACGGTCCCGAATCTAATCGGGTTTGGAACACGTGATCTCACCTCAACCGTCCGTCCGATCTCGACGGTCCTCCGAGCTTCGCGACGGCGATGGTTTCACGCGGCGCGGCTTGACCGGAGACGGGACGGCGACCAAGGGCGCGGCGCTACGGGCTTCTCGGCGAGATGAAACCTCCTTCGCCAGTGCGTCTCGTCAGCGAGGACTCGGATCTGGGCTCCTTCTCGGCGGAAGACGACGGACGACGGCGAAACGGCGCAAACGCGGCGGAGGGAAGAGACAACTCCGGCGAGCGATTGCGGCTCAGCAGCGGCGGCTCAGGCGAGATGGCTCGGGAAAGCGGAGTGCGCAAGGATGAGGGCAACCTCGGGGGCGTCTCACGCTTTAAATAGCCTCGGCGTTCGTGCTCTGAGACGGAAACCTAGTTCGTTACGGCGGGCGCGCGGCGGAGTCCGGCTCGGACTTCGCGAAGACGACGAAATCGTGGCCGTCCACGTGGCACGATCGACGGCCACGATCGCCTGCGCGATCGGATCCGAGCCGGATCTGGCTCGAGCCGTCTGGCGGATCTCGGCCGTTGGATCTTGATCCAACGGTTGGGATTGATTAGGGTTAGGAGTGGGTTCGGTCGAGTCACGTGGCTCGGTCGGACTCGAACTTCGAGTCCGACTCGGGCTCGGTCGGATGAACGATAACCGACCGGTCGGTCCTTTTCCAATAATTAATATTTAAAATAATTCCCGATAATTCATTTAATTCATTAAAAATAGCAAATGACCAGAAAAATTCGAGAAAAATTCTGGAAAATATTTTGGATCATTTTGGACTCGAATAAAATATTTCCAACAAAATTTTATTTGCAAAATTAAATTCTTTAATTATTTCAAAATGGAATAAATTCAAATAAATTCCAAATAAACCCAAATAAATTCGAGAAAATTCCAAAAATTCACCAAAGTGCCAAATCACACATGAATTTAAGAAAAGCAAAATTTTGGGATGTTACAAACCTCCCCTTAATAGAATCTCGTCCCAGAGATTCGTGGCTTACTAAAGGAATAGGTTTGGAAATTCTTTCTTCAAATCCTCTTCGCGCTCCCAAGTCGCTTCACTTTCTTCATGGTTGCTCCATGAACTCTGAGAATCGGGTTGACTTGTTTCTAGTTTCTCGATCCATTGTGTCTAGAATCCTCACGGGATGCTCCTTATAAGTCAAATCTTCTTGCAACTCAATTGACTCTAGCGGTGTCATTTCTCGGGAACTCGGAGACACTTCTTTAAGCCAGGACACATGGAATACGTCATGCACTCCTGCCAACGATCAGTGGCAACTCCACCGGTAGGCAACTTCACCTCTGCGACTCAAAATCTTAAATGGTCCAACATAGCAGAGTGCGAGTTTCCCTTTGGCATGGAACCTCTTAACTCCCCGAGGCGTAACTCGAGGTATACAAAGTCTTACGGTTCAAAACTCAAATCTCGCGACGATTGTCGGCATAACTCTTACATCGAGATTGGGCTATCTTCAACCTTTCCCTAATTATGGCGATCTGCTCTTGACCTCTTGAAGAATATCAGGCACAAAGACACGGCGCTCGACTTTCTCATACCAATTCAATGGTGTCCGACAGGTCGACCATACAAAGGCCTCAAAAGGTGACATCTCAGAACTAGCCTGATAAATTTTGTTGTAACTAAACTCGGCATACGGCAAACTTTTATCCCAAGATGTAGCATAAGCCAATGCACAAGCTCTTAACATATCTTCCAGAATCTGGTTGACTCTTTCGGTCTGTCCATCCGTCTGTGGATGATAAGTCATCTTGAAGTTCAAGCGGGTCCCAGGCTTCATGCAACTTATTCCAGAATCTTGAGGTAAATTGGGTACCTCTGTCTGATACAATCCTCTTTGGCACTCCGTGCAAACAAACAATCTGATCATGTATAATTCTCGCTAATTTATCTCAGAGTAAGTGGTCTTCACGGGGATAAAATGGGCTACTTTAGTCAAGCGATCCACTATAACCCATATGGAGTCATAACCTCCTTGAGTCTTGACAAGCCGGTAATGAAATCCATTCCGATTTCCTCCCACTTCCACTCGAGGTATTTTCAGTAATTTGTAGCAATCCTGCTGGTCTCGATGCATTGCCTTGACTCTCGGCATACGTCGCACAATGCAACATGCTCGGCAACTTCACGTTTCATACTCGGCCACGAGAATCTCTCCTTCAGATCCTGATACATCTTGGCGCTTCGGGATGAATCGAGTACTTGGAGTCATGGGCTTCTTCCAAAATCACCGCTTTAACTCCTTTTGTTAGGCACACAAATGCGATCCTTCATCCATAACGTGCCCTGCTCATCCAACTCGAAATCCTTTGCCTTGCCTTCCTCCTTGATGGACTTAATCCTGCGGATCTTGTCATCATCCTTCTGTCCTTCTCGGATCTGATCCTCTAAGGTAGGCTTTACTTCTAATGCGGCCAAGAATCCGCTAGGTACAACCTCAATCTTCATCTTTCGAAAATCCTTACATAACTCATCCTGACTTGTGGCTAGCAACGCACTCACGGTATGGCTTTTCCGACTCAAGGCATCGGCTACTACGTTGGCCTTCCCGGGATGGTAATGAATTCCAACATTATAGTCCTTGATCAACTCTAGCCATCTCCTTTGCCTCATATTCAGATCCGACTGGGTGAATATGTACTTAAGGCTCTTATGATCCGTATACACCTCACATCTGTTTCCAATCAGATAGTGACGCCATATCTTCAAAGCATGCACTACGGCTAACTCTAGGTCATGTGTCGGATAATTTTCCTCATGCGGCCTCAATCGCCTTGATGCATAAGCGGCGACCTTTCCATTCTCGGCACACATCCAAGTCCTTGGCGCGATGCGTCACAATAAATATCGAAGCTTTGAGCAACATCGGTAGAACTAACACGGTCTTGATGTCAATCGCTTCTTCAGCTCCTGAAATCCTTCCTCACATTCTCAAGCGTCCATGCAAACTTCTTTTCCTTCTTCAAAGAATTGCGTAAGAGGTTTTGCAATTGTCGAAAAGCCTTCGATGAAACGGCGGTAGTATCCTGCCATTCCAAGGAAACTCCGAATCTGGTCACGATCTTGGTACGCTCCCAATGTAACACGCCTTCTACTTTGCTTGGATCTACGGCGACTCATACTGCGGTCATTACATGTCCAAGAAACTCCACCTTGTCTTTCCAAAAATCACACTTGCTGAACTTGGCGAAAAGTTGCTGTTCCTCGGCTTTTCCAAAACTCGCCTTAAGTGTTCGGCATGTTCATCCTCTGTCTTGGAGTAGATTAGGATATCGTCTATGAACACGACGACAAACTTGTCCAAATATTCCATGAACACCTTATTCATCATATTCATGAAATAAAATTTGGCGCATTAGTCGGCCCAAAGGACATAATCAGAAACTCGTAATGTCCATATCTTGACGAGAATGCGATCTTCGAATATCCTCGATCGGATCTTCAAGCGATGGTATCCCGATCTCGAGATCAATCTTGGAGAAAACTCGGCTCCTCTTAACTGATCAAACAAATCATCAATCCTGGGTAGCGGATACTTATTCTTCACGGTGACTTCATTGAGTGCACGGTAGTCGATGCACATCCTGAAACTCCCGTCCTTCTTCTTGACAAACAAAGCGGTGCTCCCCACGGCGACTAACTTGGTCTGATAAATCCTTTCTCCATTAACTCCTCTAGTCTGTTTCTTCATTTCTACCAACTCCTCGGTAGACATCCGATAGGGTCTCTTTGCTATCGGTCTTTGTGCAGTACAAGCTCTATCACAAACTCTATGTCCTGTCTGGCGGCATACCGGGTAGATCTTCGGGAAAAACATCAGGTACTCATTTACTACTTTGGGACATCCTCTATGCTGATTGCCTTGGTACTGTTAACCATCAACTGTCCATCCCTAATCGCAGTGGCTTGAAATTCCACTTTCTTCCCACACGGGCTCTCAATCGAGATAGTCCTTCGTCCACAATCCAATACAGCCTTGTGCTTGGATAACCAATCCATTCCCAATATAACATCTAAGGTCCTGGGTCTCCAAAATTATAAGGTTTGCTAGGAACTCTATTCCATCTATTAGTATTCTCACCCGGAACATCCTACTTCCGTTCGGAGTTCGAACCAGGGGTTTGAACTAAAAGCATGCACTTAAGTCTTGCCATTCTCAAGCCATTTCTAGTAGCAAAGCCTTGCGAAACAAACGAATGCGAAGCTCCGAGTCAAACAAAGCTGTTGCGAGTCTTGAGTTAACAAGTAACTTACCCAAGACGACGTCAGTAGCATTCTGCAGGTGCATCTGCGGTGACATGGTTGACTCGGCCTCTCACCACGATGCAGGGTGTGGCTCCTGCCGGGCGTCCTAGCTGGGGTGGTTCCTAGATTGAAGCGAATCGGGTCGCTCTGCTGTCTTCTTCGGACAAGCTGTTGGCAAAGTGTCCTGGCTCGTTGCGATTGTAGCGGCGTCTCACTGTTCCTTCTTTGTTGCCTGGTAGCGTTTCTAGCGGGGGCTGGGGTTTGGTAGATCTGATAGTCAGTTCTTGGTGCAGGGGATGGAGTCCTCGTTTCATTCTGTGGATGGACTCTGAAGAATTTATTTGTTGCAACTCTCGCCGCTATGCGTTCCCTGACGTGATCCTTGCTGTTGCATCCTGCGCTTCCTGTTCTCATCCAGTTCCTTGCGCTTGTCCTCAAGAATAAGTGCCTTATTCACCAACTCTTGGAAATCCGGAAAGGTGTGGGTGATCAACCCTACTTGCAATCCTGAGTTAAGTCCCTTCATAAAAGCGAGGCTATGCTGGATTTATCTGTCGCTACATCCTCAAAGCGTGGCGTGCTAGCTGTGTGAACTTGTTCGTAGTCGCCACTTTGGTGATTACCTTGCTTGATGCTCTGAACTCCTCCTTCTTAAGGTCCATAATTCCTTCGAGGCACGTGATCTTGTCGGAATGCATTTGTGAACTCCTCCCAAGTGATATCTTGAGGGTTCTCTGCGTGTACGAAGTTCTCCCACCATTCGGTAATTTGTTCCTTCCAACCGATGAGAAGCGTAAAGTACCTTCTCATTCCCTATGCATTGAGCTATGTGTAGCTTCCTCTCAATTGATCTTAACCAATCGTCGGCCTCCAGCGGATTGGCATTTCGAGAGAAAGTGGGTGGGTGAGTCCTCATGAACTCGACAGCCTTGTATTACGGCGTGGTCACTGATTAACTTGATTAGCAAAGTGGCCGAGCGATGGCGTGATGCATTTGTTGCATCATAGCATGCATCAACTGGTCTGCGAGCAAGAAATGCTCCAAAATTCTGCACATCCGATGGCGGTCTTTGGTGCTCCATCATTGGGGTTTTCTGTTGGCGAGATCCACTCCCATTGCTTCCAAAGTTCCCACGGGTGTTCACCATCATTGATTGCTCTAGGTTTAGAGATGAGAGGGAAACAAGAATAGACAAGTAATATGGAACTTATGCGGGCGAAAGGGGTAACTTTAAGGTCCATCTTTATTATTAATAACTTGGTATGGCTGCTTACAATGCCTAAGGGCCTTGCAACACATCTTGCACACTCAAGAAACAAAGCAAATCCAAATCGAACTAACTCTGAGTCTAACGCCTAAAGGGTGACTCTTTATTTTATGACGCGACTCGGCGAAGGAGTCTCACTATAGAACCTAAGCTCACTCATCGAGAAAACCTCCACGGCACAGGTGCAGGTCTTTGCGGCATAGGCGCGAAAGCGATCGCCATGTCCAAATGACTATGTCATCTGTGGTAGTCGAAGAAGCGATGTCCTCATCGAGATCGACTCCTCTGGATCGGCTCGTGTAGCTCGAATCTTGGCTCACGGGTGCAGTCCGTACAAAGTCATCTCCAACTCGTCAATCCTTCGTAGAAGGTGTGCCACATACTCTTGAGCTTCCCGCCATCTGTTCTTCTCTGTCGTGATCTCCTTGCGGGCCTTCTGTAGCTCCTTGCTTGTATTATCTAGTACATCTTCCTGGGCGACGACGAATCGTGCCAACTGTGTAACCGTGGCATTCTCATCCTGAATCGTCTTCGGGTCAAGAAGGTTATCGCTGCGCGGATGATAACGGAACACCGTGCTTTCCAACTCTCTGGCGTGGATACTGGTAATGTGCCGCATTGCTCGTCGTGAAACTTCTTGGATACCCATCTGCATTGTAGATCTTCTAGCAAAGGCAGGTATCGAGCGCGATTGCACAGGCCCCTCTTCCCGACAGTACCTCAATCCTCACGTCACAAGCCTTGATCAATCGCTTGTCCGATCACTTCCACTTGGTATTGGGGCTTCTCAAAATCTCCGAGAGTTTGTAGCATGTGCCAAAGTTCATGGCGTGACCAACTCCTAGATCAACGTGGTTGAACTCTTCCTCCATCTGTCACAAGAGTGCTTTTCGTAAGAACTCGGAATTTTCAATTGTGACAAGGTAAGGGAAAATTTCAGCAAGAGACAAGAAAAGAGAGAAGGGATAAGTCGAGATGTCATTTCTTGTCTTCACAAATTTTTAGCTTTAGAAAATAGGTTTTATCCTCACTACGACCATTCTAGCTTAGGGTTGAGCCTACAGTCAAGTATGGCTCTGATACCACCTCTGTCGGGACCCCGAATTTGCAAATCCGGACCCTCTGTGTATTCAGCACTAGTCCAGGAACGCGCTAGTGCACACAGTCTTAACATCGGTATATATCACAATCATACCAAACGATACTATCAAAGTACTTTATTTAAATAATCAAAGGGTTACTCGACCTTATGGCCAAGTTACAAATATATGCCTTGCAAGGCAGAACTTATTAAAAGAGAAATAATAGCAGCGGAAAATCAAATAAACTTCGTGGCGCCATCCAGTATACCACAGGCAACTGACTGGGCTCGCATCCCTAAGTAGCTGGGTCCTCTTGGAGTTCCTCCTCCGAAACTGGCGTAGTCTCCTCTTCAACTGGTATTGTGTTGAGGCAAGGGTGAGTACTTGGTACTCAGCAAGTCATGCACAGAATGCAAGCTAATATACTATATGCATGGCTTAGTACAAAGGAATAGCTCAGGGTATATTTGCGATGCTTGACTTTTGACAAGTAATATAAGTAGATTCGAAAGCAGTAAAAATAAGTAAAGCATAAATAACTTTTCAAGAAGTTTAATAAACATTTTTCCCATCCTAAACCATATTTCCATCATCTTCCTTGTTAAACCAACCCATCTTTTCAAAACCAAGTTATTTTCTAAAATCTAACCCTTGATTTGTAATTCCCGAGCATTGTCGATCACAGTGGACTCGGCTATTCAAATAGATTCTACACTCTGCAGAGGTTATGCACTTTACCCACAAGATACAATCCACTCACCACGTCGGTAGTGAATCGCCATACAAGAGTATGCGAATGAGCAATCATAACAAAGCCTTTGGAAGCCTCAAACAACACAGGTGGTCCTCTCCCAGACGTGCTCTACACCATCCCTTCCCTTAGCCAAGGCGAAGTATGGGACCAACACACCGTTAGATGGGTACCTGGCCACGACCACGATACGCTCCCGCATAATCACACAAGCGGTGTAATCGACACCACTGAGGCTCCACAAGTGAGTCCTTAGCGACTTAGTCAACTAGGGCCGTCCCATTCCAGCCATGTGGTTGCAAGTATGACCCAGTTCAAAGGCTTGCAAGGTTAAGTCCTTAGAGTGACCAGGGCAAGACTACCGAAAAACCAAATCAACACTCCCAATGCCACAATCGCCCACTGATTACTCTTGCCACATGCCCTGGCCGAAAGCGTTTATCAAACCCCGCTTGATTACCATGCACCACGTGCCATCAACATCACATGATACTTTTCCAAAACAGGTTCAATATATCATTAATTCAATATTAGCATTTGATTATCCAAAATCATGTCATGAGCACGTAGCAGGTCTAAGCAGCATACTACAACGATCTAAACCCATGTTGGCAATTTAGTAATGTCCAACTAGTAAACCACAACTAGGGTGACAAAAGGTCATGGCACATACTTAAGTAATCAAGGTGTCATATAGCAAATTGGTATTTATCTAACCCCCAGGTTTAAACAAAGTATCTTTCTAATTGAACTAGCATGCAATAGTTTAAATCAAAATAGATTTCGAAATAGGATCAACATGGTCAAAGCACAACTTGCCTTCAAAAGCACTTGCTCTTGGTCTTGAGTTGGATCCTGAGTCAATACTTCTCCTTCGAATCCCTCAGGCACTTCAACGTCTACTCGTAAAGCGTGCAAATAGCAAATACACAAATAAACACTAGGCAAAAGATCCCAAAACTCCAAATAAAATCCATAAACAGAGAGAACATAATTTTCTGGATTTTTAGAAACTGAAATCGTCAAATTTGGAGTTAAAGCATAAAAGTTATGATTATTTAAAGTTTAAATAATCAATTAAATAATTTTACAGAGAAAAACTTTAGTCCAAAAATTAAATAAAATTCATATTTAGGTAGATCTTAATTTTATACAAATTTAGAAATTTGAATCGCTCAAATCGGAGTTGAAGCATAAAAGTTATAAGCGTTTGAAGTTTGAATCTAAATTTGAAATCATTATTCGAATTAATAAATCATTTTCTTTTGGAAATCAATTATTGCGTCGGCATAGACACGTGGCAGCTCCTGATTGGCCTCGGCGTCGGTAGGTCCATGGGCTCGGTCCATGCTCAGCTCGGGTCCACGGTGGACTCGGTCCACGGCTCACGTGACTGACATGTGGGACCCACCCGTCAGTGCGGGGTCTCACGCTAACACGGCTGACGTGTGGGCCCTCTGACATGCGGGGCCCGCGTGTCAGGGACACGCGCTTACACGCGTACGGCGCTGACCGCGTCGGTCCATCTCCTCGACACGTGGCGCAATCGCGACCGTTGGTTTGAAAATCAACGGCGCGGATTAGATCCAGGGTTAACACGTTAAACTACTCGATGATCATGGGCCGTTCGATCTAGATCGGACGGTCCAGATCTAATCCTATAATCGCACTGCTACGGCACGTGGCGATTGTGAACCGTTGGATCTTGATCCAACGGTCGAATCTGTCGGGTTTGGAACACGTGATCTCACCTCAACCGTCCGATCTGGATCTCGACGGTCCTCCGAGCTTCGCGGACGGCGATGGTTTCACTGGCGCTGGCTTGACCGGAGACGGGGCGGCGACCAAGGGCGCGCGCTACGGGCTTCTCGGCGAGATGAAACCTCCCGCCAGTGCGTCTCGTCGCGGGGACTCCGGATCTGAGCTCCTTCGGCGGAAGACGACGGCAGACGGCGGAAAAGCTGGCGCAAACGCGGCGGAGGAAGAGACAACTCCGGCGGCGATTGCGGCTCAACGGCGGCTCGGCGAGATGGCTCGGGAAGCGGGTGCGCAAGGATGAGGGCAACCTCGGGGGCGTCTCACGCTTTAAATAGCCTCGGCGTTCGTGCTCTGAGCGGAAACCTAGTTCGTTACTGGCGGGCGCGGCGGCGGAGTCCGGCTTCGGACTCGGCGAAGACGACGAAATCGTGGCCGTCCACGTGGCACGATCGGCGGCCACGATCGCCTGACGCGCGATCGGATCCGGGCGGATCTGGCTCGAGCCGTCTGGCGGATCTCGGTAGTTGGATCTTGATCCAACGGTTGGGATTGATTAGGGTTAGGAGTGGGTTCGGTCGAGTCACGTGGCTCGGGTCGGACTCGAACTCGAGTCGACTCGGGCTCGATCGGATGAACGATAACCGACCGGTCGGTCCTTTTCAATAATTAATATTTAAAATAATTCCCAGTAATTCATTTAATTCATTAAAAATAGCAAATGACCCAGAAAAATTCCAGAAAAATTCTGGAAAATATTTTGGATCATTTTGGACTCGAATAAAATATTTCCAACAAAATTTTATTTGCAAAATTAAATTCTTTAATTATTTCAAAATGGAATAAATTCAAATAAATTCCAAATAAACCCAAATAAATTCCAGAAAATTCCAAAAATTCACCAAAGTGCCAAATCACACATGAATTTAAGAAAAGCAAAATTTTGGGATGTTACAGTCAATCATGCAACCACATGTTTGGAATGGGACGGACCTAGTTGAGTAGGTTGCTAATAACTTGCATGTGGTACCTCGGGGTGTCAATTATACCTTTTGTGTAGTTGTACGGGGTAGCGTACCGGGGCTGCGGCTAGGTACCCGTCCAACGGTTGGTTGGCCTAGACTTCGCCTTTGCTAAGGGAAGGGCTAGTGTGCAACAACCAGGGAGGTCCACTTGTGTAGTTAGAGGCTTCCAAAAGACTTTGTTACAGGCACTCGCCTTTGTGGTGTTTGACTGTATCTTGTGGGTAAAGTGCACAACCTCTGCAGAGTGTAAAATCTGTTCGAATAACCGAGTCCGCGGTATTGGACATTACTCGGGGATTACAGTCAAGGGTTAGACTTTCATGAAAATAACTTGGACTTTGGAAAATGGTGGGGTTGGAGATGTGAATTGGAAGAAGGATGTGAAATACTTTCCTTGTGCAATTATTGTGAAAGTTACTATCCTCATTATTGTTTTAATGTGTTGCAATCTATTACTGCATTTTCAATTGCTGCTTTACTGCAAATGAACCTGTTAGCCCTCCTTTGTATTAAGCCATGCATGTAGAATATTAGCTTTGCATTTTGTGCATGACTTGCTGAGTACCAAGTACTCACCCCTTGCAACAATACAACATCAGTTGAAGAAGAAGCAGTGCCTACTGTGGAGGAGTTCAAGGAGGAGCCAGCGAACTAGGGGAGCGAGCCTAGTTAGTTGCCTGTGGTACACTGGATGGCGCCACGTCGTTGATGTTTATTTTTCGCTACAGTTATTTCTCCTAATAAGTCTTCGCCCTGCGTGGCGTACCTTTTTAACTCGACCATAAGGTCGAGCAACCAGTTTGGTTATTTAAATAAAGTACCTTACTATTTTGTGGAGTATGATTGTGATATTTACCAATGTTGAGACTGTGTGCACTAGCATGATTCTGGACTAGTGCTGAATACACAGTCGGTCCGGATTTGCAAATTTGGGTCCCGACAGAGGTGGTATCAAAGCCAGATTGACTGTAGGGCTACCCTAAGTTAGAATGATCGTAGTGAGGATAAAACTATTTTCTAAAGTAAAAATTTCCAAGATGATGAATAAAATCTCGAGTTATCCCCTTCTGTCTTGTTCATACCCTTTGCTGAATTCTTTAGTCTCCACTTTGATTTGAAATGTTATGTTCTTACGTGAGTGTCTTTGGCAGATGAAGATGATCAACAACTACGCCGCTAAGCTAGGGCGTATGCTGCAGCTACTTGGAGGTTTTGAGAGGCCGCTCTACCGGGGGACCACCATAGTGCAAGCAGGATTGGTCCAGGCGTGGGATGTCAAGATCACGGTGTATGCCCATGAGAAGACGAAGTTCAGTCGTCCTTTTTACTTCACCGCAAGGAGCTCTACGTTCCAGATTGGGATTCAGGAGGTGTCGCGTCGGGCGATTCGACAGATTGCTCGCACCTACTCCGCAGAGCTAGCGGGCACTGTGTTTCGTCACCACCCGCGCAAAGAAAACTGCCTTGACCGGGAGCCGATATAGGATGAGGATGCCACGATCACCCATCTGGCAAGGTTTGTCGTCGCTCAGGAGGATGTGATTGATGACACAGTTCAAGAGCTGCAAAAGGCTCGTGCTGAGGTTGAGGAGGTGAAGAAGCATCTGCAAGACGCTCGAGAGTACATTGCTCACACTTCACGGAGGATTGGTGAGCTGGAGATGGCATTGTACAGGCCAGTAACAGAGCCAAAGTTGGAGCTACACGAGCCAGACCCGAAGGAGAACCCAAAGGAGATGCCGCCTGTACCGCAACCACAGCCACAGTCAGAGCCAGAGTCGGAGGAGGATGTTGCTTCATCAGCCACCGTTGTTGAGGGGCACGGTGATCACTTCGCGCCGATGCCGCTACACCCGCCACGAGGAGCCCGTGGAGGGTGGATCGAGGAGTGAGCGTAGGTTTTGCAGTTGAGACTCCTTCGTTGAGCCGCGTCTTAGAGTAATAAGAGTCGCCCCTTAGGCATTAGACTCCGGTGTGTTAGTTTAATTTGGATCTTCTGGATTGCTGAGTGTGCGGTATGTGTTGCAAAGCCCTTAGGCACTGTGAGCAACCATACCGAGTTATTACTGATTAAATAATAAAGTTGGATTGTGAGTTACACCTTCCACCCTGCATAAGTTTCTACTACTTGTCTATTCTTGTTTCCCTCTCGTCTCTAAACCCTAGAGTACTCAGTAGATGGTGAACACACGTGGAAACAACGAAGGCAACGGGAGTGGTTCTCGCCTAGCTGGGAACCCGAAGGTTGTGAACCAGGCGCCCCAGCCAGCACCAGCAGTGGACATGTAGAACTTTGGAGCTTTCTTGGCAACGTAGACTCAGCTCATGCACGCTATGATGCAGCAGATGCAGCAGGTCACTGCCCAAGCTGCTGCCAATCAGGCCAATCAGGCGAAGCAAGTGCAGCGACCCTACTCTAGACTGTCAGAGTTTATGAGAATTCACCCGCCCATGTTTTCCGGGAATGCCAACCCATTGGAGGTGGATGATTGGCTGAAATCGATCAAGAGGAAGCTGCACATTACCCAGTGTGTGGGGAATGAGAGAGTGCTATATGCATCTCATCAGCTAGAAGGAACTGCCGCTGAATGGTGGGAGAACTTTTGTGCTGCACATGAGAACCCACAGGACATTACTTGGGAGGAATTTACCACAGCTTTCCATCAGTACCATGTACCAGAGGGAATTATGGATTTTAAGAAGGAAGAGTTCAGGGCATTGAAGCAGGGCAGCCAGTCAATGGCTGATTACTTGAACAAGTTTACCCAGCTTGCACGCTACGCACTTGAAGATGTAGCGACAAACAAGGCCAGGCAGTCCAGTTTCATGAAGAGACTGACCTCAGGGCTGCAGGTGGGACTGATTACCCACACTTTCCCTGATTTTCAAGAGCTGGTAAACAAGGTGTTGATCTTGGAGGATACGCGCAAAAAGCTTGAAGATAATTGGCAGCGCAGGATGCACGTCAGGGAGCGCAGCATCTGAGGGTTGCGCCGAACCAGTTCTTCGTATTCCAGCTGAAGAACACCGCAAGGACACCGTCACCAGCACCGAGACCTACAAATCAGAATTTTTAGACTCCAGCGCCAGCAGGGAATGCAGCGGAAGGAAGTCAGCAGAGCACAGTGAAGCGTTGCTTCCACTGCCACGAGCCAGGGCACTTTGCCAACTATTGCCCCACGAAGGCAGCAGGAGTGACCCCAGTTTGTTTCAATCAGGGATCTACGCTGGCAAGGACACTTGCACCAGGAGCAAGCCGTGGAGCTGCACAGCCGGGAGCTGCAACACAGACCATGGTGATGGGCAGAGTCAACCATGTCACTGCAGATGCCATTCAGAATGCTTCGGACGTCGTACTGGGTAAGTTACATGTCAACTCAGTACCTGCAACAGTTTTGTTTGACTCTGGAGCTTCGCATTCATTTGTTTCTCGAGATTTTGTTGCTAGAAATGATTTGGAGGTTGTGGATTTAAAATGCATGCTTATAGTTCAAACCCCTGGATCAAAACTCCGATCGCAAGTAGGATGTTCTGGGGTAAGAATATCAATAGATGTGGTAGAATTCCTAGCGAACCTCATTATATTGGGAACCTAGACCCTAAATGTTATCTTGGGAATGGATTGGTTATCCAAGCATAAGGCCGTGTTAGACTGTGGATGAAGAGTCATATCAGTTGAGAGCCTTATGGAAGAAAAGTGGAGTTTCAAGCGACCGCCGTTAGTGATGGACAGTTGATGGTCAACAGTGTGAAGGCAGTCAGCATAGAGGATGTTCCCATGGTGAATGAGTATCCGGATGTTTTTCCTGAAGATCTACCTTTTATGCCGCCAGACAGAGAGATAGATTTCGTAATTGAGCTAGTGCCCAGAACAACCCCGATAGCAAAGAGGCCCTATCGGATGTCAACCGAAGAGTTGGTGGAGATGAAGAAGCAACTTGAGGAGTTAATGGAAAAAGGATTCATCAGACCTAGTTCGTCACCATGGGGAGCGCTAGTTCTGTTCGTCAAGAAGAAGGATGGGAGTTTCAGGATGTGCATAGACTACCGTGCACTCAATGAAGTCACTGTGAAGAATAAGTATCCGCTACCCAGGATCGATGATCTGTTTGACCAACTAAGAGGAGCCGGAGTTTTCTCGAAGATTGACCTGAGATCGGGATATCATCAGTTGAAGATCCAATCGGAAGATATTCTGAAGACCGCATTTTCGTCAAGATATGGACATTACAAGTTCACCATTATGTCCTTTGGTCTGACGAATGCACCAGCATATTTCATGAACCTGATGGATAAGGTTTTCATGGAGTATTTGGACAAGTTCGTTGTTCTGTTCATAGATCACATTCTAGTCTACTCCAAGACAAGGGAAGAGCATGCCGGGCAACTGAGGCTAGTTCTGGAGAAGCTAAGGGAATAGCAACTCTTCGCCAAGTTCAGCAAGTGTGACTTCTGGAAGGACAAGGTAGAGTTTCTTAGATATGTAATGACCGCAAAAGGAGTCGCAGTTGATCCAAGCAAGGTGGAAGCCGTGTTACACTGGGAACAGCTGAAGATGGTGACCTAGATCCGCAGCTTTCTGGGAATGGCTGGTTATTACTGCCACTTTATTGAGGGATTCTCGACAATTGCGAGACCTCTCACGCAATTGTTGAAGAAGGAAAAGAAGTTTACCTGGACGACGGAGTGTGAGAAGGGTTTTCAAGAGCTGAAGAAGCGATTGACATCAGCTCCGGTGTTAGTTTTACCGGATGTTAATCAAAGCTTCGATATATATTGTGATGCATCGCGCCAAGGACTGGGATGTGTGCTGATGCAGGACCGGAAGGTCGTTGCGTATGCATCAAGGCAGTTGAGGCCGCATAAAGAGAATTACCCGACGTATGACCTAGAGTTAGCATCCGTAGTGCATGCTTTGAAGTTATGGCATCACTATCTGATTGGGAACAGATGTGAAGTGTATATAGACCATAAGAGTCTTAAGTACATCTTCTCCCAATCGGACCTGAACATGAGGCAGAGGAGATGCTTGGAGTTGATTAAGTGTAACCATGTCCTCTAACTATCTCCTCTGCCTCATATTCAAGTTCGATTGGGTGAAAATATACTTAAGACTCTTATGATCCATATACACTTCACATCTGTTTCCAATCAAATAATGACGCTACAACTTTAGAGCATGCATCACGGCAGCTAACTCTAGGTCATGCGTCGGATAATTCTCTTCGTGTGGTCTCAACTGCCTTGATGCATAAGCGATGACCTTTCCGTTCTGCATCAGCACACATCCAAGTCCTTGGCGTGATGCATCACAATAAATATCGAAGCTTTGATTAACATCCGGTAGAACTAACACCGGTGCTGATGTCAATCGCCTCTTCAGCTCCTGAAAACCTTTCTCGCATTCCGGCGTCCATGCAAACTTCTTCTCCTTTTTCAACAATTGCGTGAGAGGTCTCGCAATTGTCGAAAAGCCTTCAATGAAACGGCGGTAGTAACCTGCCATACCAAGGAAATTACGAATCTGGGTCACGGTCTTCGGCTATTCCCAGTGTAACACAGCTTCTACCTTGCTCGGGTCAACGGCAACTCCTTCTGCGGTCATTACATGTCCGAGGAACTCCACCTTGTCCTTCCAAAAGTCGCACTTGCTGAACTTAGCGAAGAGTTGCTGTTCCCTCAGTTTTTCCAAAACTCGCCTCAAGTGCTCTGCATGTTCATCCTTTGTCTTGGAGTAGACTAAGATATCATCTATGAACACAACAACAAACTTGTCCAAATATTTCATGAACACCTTATTCATCATATTCATGAAATATGATGGCGCATTCGTCAAACCGAAGGACATAACTGTAAACTCGTAATGTCCGTAACTCCTTCTTGATGAACAGAACTGGCACTCCCCACGGCGACGAACTCGGTCTGATGAATCCTTTCTCCATCAGCTCTTCAAGCTGCTTCTTCATCTCTACCAATTCTTCGGTGGACATCCGATAAGGTCTCTTTGCTATCGGCGTTGTACCAGGTACAAGCTCTATCACAAACTCTATGTCCCTGTCTGGCGGCATACCAGGTAGATCTTCAGGAAAAATATCTGGATACTCATTCACTACTGAGACACCTTCTATGTTGATCGCCTTTGCGCTGTTAACCATCAACTGTCCATCTCTAACGGCGGTAGCTTGAAATTCCACTTTCCTTCCACACGGGCTCTCAACTGAGATAATCCTTCGTCCACAATCCAGCACAGCCTTGTGCTTGGACAACCAATCCATTCCCAAAATAACATCTAAGGTCTGGGTTTCCAGTATAATAAGGTTCGCTAGGAATTCTACCCCATCTATTAATATTCTCACCCCAGAACATCCTACTTTAGTTCAGAGTTCGGAACCAGGGGTTTGAACTAAAAGCATGCATTTAAGTCTTGCAATCTTCAAATCATTTTTAGCAGCAAAGCCTTGAGAAACAAACGAATGCGAAGCTCGAGTCAAAAAAGCATTGCAGTGCGAGTTGACAAGTAACTTACCCAGCACGACGTCCGTGGCATTCTGGAGTGCCTCTGCGGTGACATGGTTGACTCGACCTCTCACCACGGTTTGGGACGTGGCTCCTGGTTGTGCTGTTCCGCGGTTTGCTCCGGGTGCAGCCGTCCTGGCTGGTGTGGATCCCAGATTGAAGCGGACCGGGGTCACTCCTGCTGTCTTCTTGGGGCAACTATTTGAGAAGTGCCCTGGCTCGTTGCATGTGTAGCAGCGTCTCACTGTCCCCTGTTGACTGCCTGAAGCGGCGTTTCTGGATGGAGCTGGGGTCTGATAATTCTGATTGACAAGTCTCGATGCTGGTGATGGTGTCCTTGTTGCATTCTGCGGCTGGAATATGAAAAACTGATTTGGCGCAACCCTCAAGCGTTGCTACGCTCCCTGACGCGATTCCTGTTGTTGCATCCTTCGCTTCCGGTTCTCATCCAGTTCCTTGCGCTTATCTTCAAGAATGAGCGCCTTGTTCACAAGCTCCTGGGAATCTGGAAAGGTGTGGGTGATCAGTCCCACCTGCAGTCCTGAGTTAAGTCCCTTCATAAAGCGAGATTGTCTGGCCTTATCTATCGCCACGTCTTCAGGTGCGTAACGTGCAAGCTGTGTGAACTTATTCAGATATTCTGACACCGGTTGGTTACCTTGCTTCAGTGCCCTGAATTCTTCCTTCTTTAAGTCTATTATTCCTTCAGGCACGTGATACTGACGGAATGCAACTGTAAACTCCTCCCAAGTGATGTCTTGAGGGTTCTCCCGCGTGGCGCAGAAGTTCTCCCACCATTCTGCGGCGGTCCCTTCCAACTGATGAGAAGCGTAGGGTACCTTCTCATTTCCCATGCATTGGGCAATGTGTAGCTTCCTCTCTATTGACCTTAGCAAATCATCGGCCTCCAACGGATTGGCATTCCCAGAGAAAGTGGGTGGATGAATCCTCATGAACTCTAACAGTCTTGAATTCTGGCGTTGTCCCTGATTGATTTGATTATTCTGATTAGCAGTGGCGTGGGCAGTAATCTGTTGCATCTGCTGCATCATTGCATGCATCAACTAGGTCTGTGCGGCAAGAAAAGCCCCAAAATTCTGCATGTCAATCAAGCGGTCTTTGGTGAAGTGCGGGTGCTCCATCATTGGGGTTCCCAGCTGGGCGAGAACCACTTCCATTGCCTCCAAGGTTTCCGCGGGTGTTCACCATCTGTCGATTGCTCCAAGGTTTCAGAGATGAGAGGGAACAAGAATAGACAAGAGGGTAGGGAAACTTATGCGGGGGAAAGTGTAACTCAAAAATCCAACTTTATTATTTAATAATAATAACTTGGTATGGTTGCTCACAATGCCTAAGGGCCTTGCAACACATACTGCACACTCAGCAAGCAATGAAAATCCAAATCGACTCTTACTGGAGTCTAACGCCTAAAGGGTGATTCTTATTCTATAACATGACTTGACGAAGGAGTCTCAACTTCAAAACCTATGCTCACTCGTCGAGAAAACCTCCACCGCCTCCTCGTGGCGGGTGCGGCGGCATAGGCGCGAAACAATCGCCATGCCCTGCAACTGTAGCTGTGGTTGATGACGCGGCGTCCTCCTCTGGCTCGGGATCTGGCTGATGCTGTGGCTGCGGCGCGAGTGCAGGTGGCGCCTCTTCTGGGTCCTCCTCTGGCTCTGGGGCATCCAACTCCAACACTGGATCGAGGCCCTGTCCGTACAGTGCAGTCTCCAGCTCTGCAATCCTTTCCGCAGCATAGGCGACGTACTCACGGGCATTTTCTAAGTGCTTTTTCTCCTCCTCAACCTGCTCGCGAGCCTTCTTCAACTCCTGAACTGTGTCATCGATAAGCTCCTCCTGAGCGGCGACGAATCTGGCTAAGTGAGTGACGGTAGCATCCTCATCTTCTATCGGCTTCCGCTGAGCCCTGTTGTCTCGGCGTGGGTGGTGACAGAATACTATGCCTTCCAGCTCCCTGGAGTAGGTGCGAGCGATCTGCTGCATCGCTCGACGCGACACCTCCTGGATTCCCATCTCAAAGGTAGACCTCCTGGTGGTGAAGTGGAATGGGCGGCTGAACTTCGTCTTCTCTTGGGCATACACCGTGATCCTGACGTCCCATCTTGTGACCAGTCCTGCCTGCACGAGTGTAGTCCCTCGGTAGAGCGGTCTCTCAAAACCTCCAAGAAACTGAAGCATACGCCACAACTCGGCAACATAACCTCCCTCACGCTAGGCATAGTTGTTCTTCATCATCATCTGCCAAAAGACACTCACGTAAGAACGCAACATTTTTAAAATCAATGTGGAAGACAAAAAGAACTCAGCAAGGGGTATGAATCAGAAAGAAAGGGGTAAGTCGAGAATTCATTCATTATCTTGACAATTTTTATCTTTAGAAAGTAGATTTTATCCTCACTACGACCAATCTAACTATGGGTGAGCCTACAGTCAACCTGGCTCTGATACCACCACTGTCGGGACCCGAATTTGCAAATCCGGACCCTCTGTGTATTCAGCACTAGTCCAGGAACGCGCTAGTGCACACAGTCTCAACATTGGTAAATATCACAATCATACTCAACGAAATAATAAGGTACTTTAATTAGTTAACCAAGCTGGTTGCTCGACCTTAAGGTCAAGTTACAAATATACGCTACGCAGGGCGAAACTTATTAAAAGAGAAATAACAGCAGCGGAAAATAAGATAACTTCGTGGCGCTATCCAGTATACCACAGGCAACTGACTGGGCTCGCTCCCTAGATAGACGGTTCTTCTTGGAGTTCCTCCTCCAAAGCTGGTGTAGACTCTTCTTCAACTGATGTTGTATTGTGGCAAGGGTGAGTACTTGGTACTCAGCAAGTCATGCACATAATGCAAGTAATATACTACATGCATGGCTTAGTACAAAGGAATAGCTCAGGGTATAATTGCAGTAAAACAACATTTGACAAGTAACATAAGTAGATTCGAAAGTAGTAGAAACAAGTTTAAGATCAATAACTTTTTCAGGAGTTAAATAAACATCTTTCCCATTCCTAATCCACATTTTCATCAACGTCATTTTTAAACCAAACCAAACCCTTCAAGTCCAAGTTGTTTTCCAGAAAGTCTAACCCTTGACTGTAATTCCCGAGCGATGTCCAATGCCGCGGACATGGCTATTCGAATAGATATTACACTCTGCAGAGGTTATGCACTTTACCCACAAGATACAGCCAAACACCACAAAGGCGAGTGTCCGTAACAAAGTCTTTAGGAAGCTTCTAACAGCACAAGTGGTCCTCCCCGGTGATTGCACACTAACCCTTCCCTTAGCGAAGGCGAAGTTTAGGCCAATCCACCGTTAGATGGGTACCTGGCCGCAGCCCGATGCGCTCCCCGCATAACTACACAAAAGGTATAGTTGACACCCCGAGGTCCCAAAGGTACGTTATTAGCAACTTAATCAACTAGGTCCGTCCCATTACAGACATGTGGTTGCACGTTTGACTCAGTTCAAAGGCTTGCAAGGTTAAGTCCTTAGGGTGACCAGGGCAAGACTACCCGAAGAACCAAATCAACGCTCCCGGTGCCACAACTGGCCCAACCGATCATTCTTGCCACATGCCCCGGTCGAAAACTATTTGTCAAACCCCCAGTTGTTTACCACGCACCACGCGCCATCAATATCATCATCAATAACACATGACACTTCTCAAAACAGGTTCCATATCTCATTAAGTCAGAATTATCATGTAATTGTCAAAAACATGTTACGTGGCAAGGCTAAGCATACTACATCGGTCTAATTACCCATATTGGCAATTTAATGATGTCCAACTAATAATCCTCAACTAGGGTGACAAGGGTCATGGCACATATTTAATTAACCAAGGTGTCATACAGCAATTTGGCATTTATCTAATTTCCCATAATTAAATAAAGCATTTTCTAATCTAAATTAGCATGCAATAGTTTAAATCAAACTAATTTCAAAAATGGGATCAACAGGGTCAAATCATAACTTGCCTTCAAAGAGTACTTGTTCTTGGTCTTGAACTGGCTCCTGGGTCAACACTTCACCTTCGAAGCCTTCGGGCACTTCAACGTCTACTTGTAAAGCGTGCAAAGAGCAATAAATAAATAAATAGTATACAAAAAGTGTCCAAACATCCAAATGAAGCCATAAATAGAGAGAGCATAATTTTCTGAATTTTTAGGAATTTGAATCGGCAAAAACGAAGTTAAAACGCAAAAGTTATAAGCGTTTGAAGTTTAAATAATCAATTAAATAATATTTACAGAGAAAAACTTTGGTCCAAAAATTAAATAAAATTCACCTTTAGGTAGATCTCAATTTTATGAAAATTTAGAAATTTGAATCACTCAAATCGGAGTTAAATTGCAAAAGTTATAAGCGTTTGAAGTTTCAAAATTCAATTAAATCAATAATCCGAATTAATCCATTTATTTTTATACTGAAAAACCGAATAATGACGTCAGCATGACGTCAGCGTGGATTTTGAATTTCCACCGAATTATTTTTCTATTGAAAAATCGATTTATTGTATCAGCTGGTCCATGGACGTGGTCCACGGTTCGGTTTGGGTCCACCGTGGACCCGGTCCACGAGTACATGTCTCACTGACATGTGGGCCCCATCGGATGACGTCAGTGGTGATGTCATCACGCTCGAGGCGGTGGCGGTAGGCCCCGTGGCGTCATCATGACGTCACCGGTGAGGTCATCGGCCGTTGGAATCGCGGCCACGCGGGCCCCACGGCGTCACGCGTGGCGTCGGCCGGCCAAGCGGCGGCGGCGCTGACCGCGTCGGTCACGCTTCCGGCCACGTGGCTCGATCCGGACCTTTGATTTGAAAATCAACGATCAGAATTGGATCTGGGCCGCGCACGTTGCGGGCAACGTGGCCGATCTGGGCCGTTCGATTTGGATCAGACGGTCCGGATTGGATCAGGTTTCATCACGTGGCATGTCCCGGTCGACGGCACGTGGCGCATTCTACGCCGTTCGATCTCGATCGAACGGCTGGGATCTAATCAACGCACGGTGCATGCGGCTACGCGGCTTGATCTAAGCCGTTGGATCTAGATCCAACGGTTGAGATTGGATCTTAAAGCCGCAACGTGGATTTCATTGCGGTGACGTGGACTAATGTGGGCCGTTGGATCTTGATCCAATGGTCCAGATCTAATCTGGTTCTACGGTTTCGGGAACACGTGAACTCACCGTAGCCGTCAGATCTTGATCGGACGGTTGTCCGAGTTCGAGGCGACGATGGCGACGCGGCGGAGCAGAGGGCACCGGAGACGGAGACAACGACCAAGGGCGCGGCGCTACGGGGCTCCTCCGGCGACGTGCGTGGTCACGTTCGAATCGCCCTGGCTCGGGGATCCCAGATCTGACCTCCTTCTCCTCGGGCGACGGCGGACGGCGGCGGAAGGTGAGGAAAACTGAAGCAAAGCCCTAGGCAACTACGGCGAGCAATAGCGGGCAGACAGCGGCGGCTAGGGCTAGGGCAAGCGGGGCAAACGGCGTACGAGGGAAAGGCGAACCTCGGGCGCGCATCCAGGCTTTAAATGCCGGCCCCAACCTCGAGATCGACGCGGAAATCGCGGCGGAGACGGTACGGGCGGCGGAGTCCGGCTCGGACACGACCGAGCGACGTGGCGCAATCCCTGCCGTCCACATGGCATGACCAACAGTCGGGATCGCACGAGCGTGACCGGGTCTGGCTCGGCCCGCATGTGGGCGACGTGGCGCGATCGTGGCCGTTGGATTGAGATCCGACGGTCGCGATCCTAGGGTTCGGCTGGACCGGGTCCGGCTCAGACGCGGCGCGGGTTGGGTTCGGGTCGGACTCAGACTCGAGTCCGACTCGGGCTCGGTCGCATGAACAGTGCAAACCAACTCGATTTTCCAGCGATTAAATAATTAAAATAATTTTCAAAAATCCATTTAATTCAAGAATAATAGCAAAATACTCAGAAAAATTCTAGAAAATATTTTAGAACATTTTGGACTCAAATAAAATATTTCCAACAAAATTTTATTTGCAAAATTAAATTCTTAAATTATTTCAAAGGGGAATAAATTCAAATAAATCCAAATGAATTCCAGAAAATTCCAAAAATTCACAAAAGTGCCAAATTTCATTTAAACTCATGAAAAGTAAAAATTGGGGTGTTACATTACATGAAGCCATGGGGACCCATTTGAACTTCAGTACAGGTTATCATCCGCAGACGGATGGACAGACAGAGAGGGTAAATCAAATTCTAGAGGATATGCTAAGAGCCTGTGCATTGGCTTATGCTACCTCTTGGGATAAGAGTTTGTCGTATGCCGAGTTTAGCTACAACAACAGCTACCAGGCCAGTCTACAAATGTCACCATTTGAGGCATTGTATAGTCGACCATATCGAACGCCATTGAATTGGAATGAGACAGGTGAGCGCCAGGTCTTTGGACCGGATATTCTTCAAGAAGTTGAAGAGCAGATTTCCATGATCCGAGAAGGATTGAAGATAACTCAGTCGAGACAGAAGAGTTACGCCTATAACTGTCGCCAAGATCTGAGCTTTGAACTGAAAGATTACGTATACCTCAGGGTTACACCTCTCTCAAGGGAATTAAGAGGTTCCATGCAAAGGGGAAACATGCACCGCGTTATGTTGGTCCGTTCAAGATCCTGAGTCGCAGAGGTGAAGTTGCGTACCAGTTGGAGATGTCGCAGTCTCTAGCGGGGGTGCATGATGTGTTCCATGTGTCACAACTGAAAAAGTGTCTCCGAGTGCCGGATGAACAAACGCCATTAGAGTCGATCGAGCTGCAAGGATATCTGACCTACAAGGAGCACCCTGTAAAGATTCTGGACACAAGGGATCGAGAGACGAGAAATAAGTCCACCCGCTTCTGCAGGGTCTAGTGGAGCAACCATTCCGAGAGTGAAGCGACTTGGGAGCACGAAGAGGATTTGAGGAAAGAGTTTCCGAACCTATTCCTGAAAGTGCATCTAGGCCCCTCATTTTATTTTGGAGATTAATGATGACACAATTAAAGAAATCTAATATTTTAACTAAGAATAATACAGATCTTGAAATCACATCAGGCTCGGAATGAGATTGGACGCTCCTACGTACATTAAAATTCAAGAAAACGGCATCAAAACGAAGACTTGTAATTTCTATTTTGTTTTCAGTCTTAAGGATAGCCGTACTATTAAGAGGATACTACGGAAAATCATTTTTAGGATGTGCATGTGCTCAAGGTCAAAATTTGCATACAAACTAGCACTCAAATATTTGCATTTCCCAAAAACAATAATTCCAACCGAGCCATCTAACTCGGAGAGTACGGACATTTAGTCCGGAGTATCCGGACATTTTGTCCGGAGTCTCCGGGTTAACCCCTTCGGTCAAAATTCGTATTCCAGTAAGCCCAGAGTATCCGGACATTTTGTCCGGAGAGTCCGGACCATCCGGAGTGTCCGGGTTAATTTGTCCGGAGTCTCCGGACAGTTCAAAAAGGGGAATAACGGCTAGTTTTCAAAAAGAGTATTTAAAGCCACCACTCCCCTCCAACGGCTAGAATCTCTATTGAGCTCATTCATAGCAGCATTCAAGCCATTCCTAACCTCTTTCAAGCATTCAATAGAGCTCATACTTCCTCCCACCTCTTGATTAGTTGTTTGATCTCTTTTGGTGTGGTGGGGAAGAAGAGAAGTGCTAGGTGCATTCAATTCTAGTCTTTGAGCACTAGTTTATCCTCCAAGCGACCTTCCGTGGTGTTTTTACTCTTGGATGTGGAAGGTCTCCTAGACGGCTAGGAGTCACCGGGAGCGACCAACGCTTGTGGTGCGCCCCAGACGTTTGTGAAGGCGAGTCTCGCCTCCGAAAGGAAAGAGACAAGAAGTGCAGCCGGCGAGTGCATTTGTGCAACACAGGGAGGAAAGCGGGTTGAAAGAGACCCCGGCTCAAGTGCGACCGAGCCACCTCAACGGAGACGTAGGATTCCCTTCAAGAATCCGAACTTCGGTGAAAAATCGCGTCTCACTCTTTCTCTTTTACTTCCTAGCTTAGTTTGTGTGGATTTGTCTTTATAAAGCTTAGATCTAGCTTGTTGCTTAGCTTTAATTCAAATCCTTACTAGCTCTTGATCTAGATTGCTCTTGCTATCTATTTGTTGTAATATCTTGTGCTAGATAGAGTAATTTTAGTTGCGTTCCCGAGCCAGCTAATCCGGAGTATCCGGATAAAATACCGGACATTCCTGACAACCCAGAGTATCCGGATAAAATACCTGGAGACTACGGATTGACCTGCTCGGCCAGTTTTATTCCGCTGCGATTTTTTAATCCGCCTATTCACCCCCCTCTAGGCAACATCTTCGGTCCTTTCAATTGGTATCAGAGCCAAATCTCCTTTATTTTGGCTTAACCGCTTAGAGAATCAAAGATATCGGAAATAGAGAAGGTTACCGAAACCCATGCTCAAGAGAAGGCCACGGGTTCCGGTATAGGGGTTGAAATTCCTTTAGATTATTCCTCTTTTGGAGTCTCAAACTCCTCATCTTATGTCTCCGTCTCGTCCGGCCGAGCGCCTCATTTCGATGGCACTCGCTATGCGGCATGGAAACATAAGATGAAGATGCATTTGAGATCACTTCATCCTTGTATTTGGAAGATTGTTGAAACAGGTTTCAAGCCCGCCAATCTCAACAATCTCACCTCCGAAGAAGACAAAGCTCAACACTTCAACAACTTGGTCGTCAATGCCTTGTTCAATGCCTTGAGTGATTCGGAGTTCAACCGAGTAGATGGTCTTGACAACGCCAAGGATATTTGGGAAAGGTTAATGGTAACTCATGAAGGTGTGTCAAGTGTCCATGAATCCAAGATCGAGCTCATCATTGGAGAGCTAAGCCGATTCACTTTGGAAGAAGGAGAATCTTACACAAAGATGTCTGACCGCTTAATGGTGTTGGTGAATCAAGCTAAGGGACTTGGAAGCACCGACCTCACCGACAAAGCCATTGTCAAGATCATCCTCCGAGTGATCACCCCCACCAACCGCAATCTCGTTCAACTCATTCGCGACCTGCCAAACTTCGATACACTCACTCCTCATGACGTGATTGGCCGGTTGATGATGGATGAGATGATGGTCAAAGAAGCGGAAGTGGTAGAGGAGCTCAAGTCCGGCAAGAAGAAGGGCATTGCTTTGAAGGCCGTCAAAGTAGCTCAAGAAGTGGAAGAAAGTTCGAGTGATGAAGAAGAATCAAATGGGCCGCTCACAAATGAAGACATGGCCCTACTAGTGAGAAGATTCAACAAGTTCTTGAAGAAGAAAGGCTACAAGCCAGGAAGCCATTCCAAGAGCTTCGGCAACAAGTCAAGAGGGAGACACTCGACAAGAAAGTGCTATGAGTGTGGTGAACCCAGCCATTTCATTGCCGAGTGTCCGCACAAAGAGAAGAAGGAAGAAAAACCGTACAAAAAGGAAAAGTACCGAAAGAAGGACAAAGACAAGAGCAAGAAGTACAAGGGCAAGGGTCACGCTTACATCGGCAAGGAGTGGAACTCCGACTCCGAGTCCGAGTCCAACTCCGACAATGAAGGAGGACTTGCCACCGTTGCCATTGCTACTCCACCGACAAAGTCGAAGAGCCTCTTCGACAACTTAAGCGACGGAGATGAAGATGCTCAAATGTGCCTTATGGCAAAGGGGCACAAGGTATCATCTAAAAGTCCTATTCATTCCATTGTTAATTATAGTTTAGATGATTGCGATGATGCTAGTGATGATGAGGAAGTAGCACTTAAGTCTATAAATGATTTTGATATTAAGAAATTAGACTTGCTACTTAAAGATATTGAAAGATTGGAGGAGGTTGTTGAGCAAAAGGAAGCTATTCTTGAAGCTCAAGAAGATCTCCTCATTTTTGAAAAGGAGAAGAACCTTGAGCTAGAGAAGAGCTTAGCTCTTGAAAGAAAAAAGAATGAGAACTTGGTCAAAAGCTCAAATTTGACCAAGAATGAAGTAATTAGTCTTGAGATCACCAATGCTTCACTCTTAGAGCAACTTGATCAAGCAAAGGATGCTTGCGAGGCTCTTGAAGTGAAGCTTGTTGATCTCTCGAATAACGCTTCTACCTCAATCAACAACTCCAATATTTCATTACCTTCAACAAACAACGGTTGCGCTAGATGCTATAATGTTGATGTTGCTACTTGTGCTACTAACCGTGAGACTTTGAAAGTCTTGGCTCATGAAAATGAGAAGCTTAAGGTGATGCTTGAAGATGGACTTCAAAAGTCCTACAAAGCAAGCAAGGGTTTAGAGGAGTTTCTCGATAAGCGCCAAGGTAATCCTAAGAGGCAAGGGCTTGGGTATGTTCCGCCAAAGGGCAAAAAGAGCAACATCGTGGTTGCTCCTTTAAGCAAGCCTATCCACTTTGTAAAAAGTGAAGGAACATCCAAGCACAAAGCTCACTCCGAGTTCTTTGCTTCTTATGTTCTTAAAAAGACTAACCTTGGTCGAGTAGTTGCTTATCATATTGGGCGTAAGCCGAGAAATGCCTCTTTTGTTCGTTCTATTTGGGTCCCAAAATCGCTTGTTACTAACGTGCGTGGACCTAACCAAGTTTGGGTACCAAAGAGCAAAAACTAAATGTCTTTGTGTAGGCCTATGTCTCCGGTGGAACAAGTTGGATTTTGGATAGCGGATGCACGCATCACATGACCGGAGAAAAGGCAATGTTCGCGCATTTGGATGTGAACGGATCTAATAGCGAAAGTATTGTCTTTGGAGACAATGGAAAAGGAGAAGTAATTGGTTTGGGTAAAATCTCTATCACAAATGATTTCCAATTAAGTAATATTTTACTTGTCGAATCATTAAGCTACAATTTGTTGTCCGTTGCACAATTATGTGAAGCGGGCTACAATTGTTTGTTTAATGAAAAGGGTGTGGAAGTCATTAAGAGGCTTGATGGTTCAATAGCCTTTAAAGGGCGTTTGAAGGGTAAGCTCTATCTCGTAGACTTCAATACGGATAGACTTAATCTTGAAACGTGCTTAATGGCTAAATCTAGCATGGGTTGGCTATGGCATCGCCGACTAGCCCATGTCGGAATGAGGAACCTTCACAAACTCATTAAAGGCAACCACATCCTTAGACTAACCAATGTTGTCTTTGAGAAAGATGGGTTTGTAGCGCTTGTCAAGCGGGTAAGCAAGTCGGTGCCTCTCACCCCGCCAAGAATGTGATGACGACCTCAAGACCGTTGAAGATGCTTCATATGGATCTTTTCGGTCCGATCGCCTACATAAGCATCGGGGGAAGTAAGTATGGTCTAGTAATTGTAGATGATTTTTCTCGTTTCACTTGGGTATTTTTCTTGCATGACAAGGGAGAAGTCCAAGTGACATTGAAGAAGTTCATGAGAAGAGCTCAAAATGAGTTTGAAGTGAAGATCAAGAGAATTCGAAGCGACAACGGTACCGAGTTCAAGAACATTGGTGTGGAGGAGTTTCTCGATGAAGAAGGAATCAAGCACGAATTCTCGGCTCCCTATTCCCCTCAACAAAATGGGGTGGCCGAGAGGAAGAATCGAACCCTCATCGAGATGGCGCGGACAATGCTTGACGAGTACAAGGTTTCCGACAGTTTTTGGGTGGAAGCCATCAATACCGCATGCCACAGCACCAACCGCCTCTACCTCCATAAGATCTTGAAGAAGACGGCGTACGAGTTGCTAACCGGAAAGAAACCCAATGTTTCCTACTTTCGAGTCTTTGGGAGTAAATGCTATATCCTCAACAAAAGAGCTAAGTCTTCTAAATTTGCTCCTAAAGTAGATGAAGGTTTCTTACTTGGTTATGGGACTAATGCTTATGCGTACCGGGTTTTCAACAACACCACCGGTGTGGTTGAAATCTCGCATGACGTAACTTTTGATGAGACTAACGGTTCTCAAGTAGAACAAGTTGATCGTGCCGTGATTGACAGGGAAGAACCACCGTATGAAGCTATCAAGAAATTGGCAATTGGGGAGGTAAGACCTCAAAATCTGGAAACTCACTTGAGCACCCCAACCCGGAGTCTCCGGACTGAAACCCGGAGTCTCCGGGTCCAATACCGGAGTCTCCGGATGGGAATGGCTCAGGTGACGTTCTTTCCTCGTCCAAGCAAGCTCAAGATGGTTCAAACGCGTCCCAAGATGAAGAACCCATCCAAGCTTCAAATTCAAATGTACCTCATCCAAGAGTTCATCCAAGTATTCAACGAGATCATCCGGTCGACAATATACTCGGAGACATTCACAAGGGAGTATCTACTAGATCTCGAGTTGCAAATTTTTGTGAATTTTACTCGTCTGTGTCTTCTCTTGAGCCTCTTAAGGTAGAAGAAGCGCTTGATGATCCGGATTGGGTGATAGCTATGCAAGAGGAGCTCAACAACTTCAAGAGAAATCAAGTTTGGGAGCTTGTCGAAAGACCAAATCAAAACGTGATCGACACAAAATGGGTCTTCCGGAACAAGCAAGATGAGAATGGAATTGTGACAAGGAACAAAGCTCGATTGGTTGCTCAAGGGTACACTCAAATCGAAGGTTTGGATTTCGATGAAACATATGCTCCAGTAGCTAGGCTTGAATCTATTAGAATATTACTTGCCTTTGCTACTCACCATGATTTTAAGTTGTACCAAATGGACGTGAAAAGCGCCTTCCTAAATGGACCACTCTCCGAGATGGTCTACGTCGAGCAACCACCCGGGTTTGAAGATCGAAGACATCCGGATCATGTCTACTACCTTCACAAGGCTCTTTATGGACTTAAGCAAGCAACAAGGGCATGGTTCGAGTGTCTACGAGATTTTCTTCTAGAACAAGGTTTTGTAGTCGGAAAGGCCGACCCTACTCTCTTTACTAAGCATATTGATAATGATTTATTTGTATGCCAAGTATATGTCGATGACATTATATTTGGATCTACTAATGAACATTTGTGTAAAGAGTTTAGCAAAATTATGACTAAAAGATTTGAGATGTCCATGATGGGAGAGTTGAAGTTCTTCCTCGGATTTCAAGTTAAACAACTCAAGGAAGGAACCTTTATTTGCCAAACCAAGTACATCAAGGACATGCTCAAGAAGTTCGGAATGGAGGACGCCAAGCCTATAAAGACGCCTATGCAGGCCAACGGGCATCTAGACCTCGACAAAGAAGGTAAACCGGTCATCCAAAAGGTATATCGCTCGATGATCGGTTCTCTCCTTTATGTTTGTGCATCTAGGCCCGATATCATGCTTAGCGTTTGTATGTGTGCACGTTTTCAAGCCGCTCCTAAAGAGTGCCACATGGTGGCCGTTAAGAGAATCTTAAGATACTTAGTGCACACTCCTCAATTTGGACTTTGGTATCCGAAAGGATCTTCCTTTGAATTAGTTGGCTATTCCGATGCGGATTATGCCGGCTATAAAGTGGATATGAAGAGTACCTCGGGGACTTGCCAATTCTTGGGCAGGTCTCTAGTCTCGTGGTCTTCCAAGAAACAAAATTCCGTAGCCCTATCCACTGCCGAAGCCGAATATATAGCCGCCGGGAGTTGTTGTGCCCAATTACTTTGGATGAGACAAACCTTGAGTGATTATGGCCTATCCTACAAAAGTGTTCCACTATTGTGTGACAATGAGAGTGCCATAAAAATTGCCAACAATCCTGTCCAACACTCCCGTACGAAACACATAGATATTCGCCACCATTTCCTAAGAGATCATGCAACCAAAGGCGAAATTGATATCCAACATGTGAGCACAATTGATCAATTAGCCGATATATTTACCAAGCCCCTTGATGAGAAAAGGTTCTGTGAATTGAGAAGTGGTCTAAATATTTTAGATTCTCGTAACGTGGCTTGATATGTGCTCTCATATTGTTTGTTGAATGAAAAATGAATTTCAAAATCTTATTCAACTTTTTCTTTGATTTTATCCAATGTTTTTGGCTCTTGATCCTCTAATCTTATCATTGCTGTGTGACCATAGCCTGTTTGCTTTATTGTTCGCTGGTCACATATCAAGTTGACATCATAGGGTCCCTTTCTCCCTCTCTTTCCGCCAAATTCCTTGGATCTTCGTGCGAATTCTTTCTTTTGTTACCGAGCTGGGTAACCCGGAGTATCCGGTATTTTATCTGGAGTCTCCGGATCACCCGGAGTATCCGGACTAATTATCCGGACTCTCCGGGTTGGGCCGGAATATCCGGACTAAATGTCCGGACTCTCCGGGTTGGGGCGGACGGTTAAACCCCCCCAATCCCGCGCGGTTTCTAATCCTTTCCTATTCACTCTGTGCCTCTTCCTCTCCCGTGCTCTCCTCGTGGCTAGGGCGTGTTCTTACCCTACTCCTCATCTCCAAGAGCTCTTAGATCCCTCCTCTTCCTCGTTGATTGGAGATCTTGGTAAGAACCTCTTGCCCTAACTTTTTCCTTCCGGGATTGGATTCTTTCTTGCGGTTCTTAGGGCCTCTCCCCGTGCTTCATCTCTTCTAGGGTGCGGCTAGACTCGTCGTGGCCCTCAAGATCGGAGATTCTTGATCCTCTCTCACCCACGTTCTTCGTGTTCAAATCTCTTGAGGTGAGTTCCAAATTCGTGCCCTAAACCTGTGAAATCTTTTGCTAGATTACGCCCTAGTCTTCACCTTTTCATTCTTGAGGCAATCTAGATTCAGTTTTGGTCGTTGTGAGGGTTGGATCCTCCAATTTTCGCTCGCCCGTGCGCGATTTCTGGCGCATCCGGAGTATCTGGACTTTAGGTCCGGAGTCTCCAGGTTGGTCCGGAGTCTCCGGATGCAATTCGGAGTGTCTGGACAATTTGTCCGGACTCTCCGGGTTGGGCACCTCGGCCAGAATTCTTTACTCGTTGTTTTTCAAGTCGCGTCGCGGCTAATCTGTTTCACCATCTTTGTCTGGTCAGATGGATCCTCATGGGACGTCGGGTAGTGGTGTTCCTCCTCCGGACTCTCCACCTCCGGATACACCCCCTAGCTCTCCGTCTGCTGCTCCGGCACCCAAGAGACAGAGACACACAGTGATGAAGCGGCCTACTTCAAAAGGTCGGCCGAGAGTTGGGATTCCCTCTGGTTCACAGTCTCAGTCTCAGCCGCAGCCGCAGCCTCAGGCCCAGTCTCCTACTCAGCATCAGGCTCAGTCTCCTCCTCTGCCTCAGCCTGATCCAGATGAGCACCCTGCAGATACTCATGCTACCCTAAGGGATCAGAAGAGGAGAGACTACCGTGCTTCAGGTCACTTCATTGGTCCCTTGGCCAAAGCCAAGCCTGTCTGGAACTATCACGGGTCTGTGAACCCGATGAGAGTGATTGACTACCGGACAGGGTCTGGCAAGGGCAAGGCCATTGTTGAGCACAGGAAGAAGGATCCGCTTGAGTTCCATCAGGACGAGTACGTGGACCGACGCTTCTGGAACAGATTCCAGTCTGACTACTATGAGACGGTCCTCTACCCGCTTGAGCATCCAGTGGTCAGGATGAAGACCATTGACTGGGACTACATGGTTGCTGCTAAGAGTCCTATGTTTGAGCAGATCATTCAGATTTGTGAGCTGCATCAGATCAAGGAGATCATGTCTTTCAAGTATGTTTGGAACAATGAAGTGATCATGCAGTTCTATGCCACCCTCTACTTTGACAAGAACGAGGAAGCTATTTGGTGGATGACTGATAGAGTTTGGTATACAACCAACAAGAAGAGGTTTGCTAGAATGCTTGGCCTTCGATACAATGACAGTCCGAAGCTTCATGCTAAGAAGGTCATGACTCCTGAGCAGATTGAGGCGTTGTATGACACTTCTCAGCGTTTCACCGTAGGGACCATCAAGGGTCTCAGGGATGTGCCTGCAGTTCTTTACAGGATGCTCAGGGTCACTCTTTGGCCCAAGGAGGGAGATGCTTTTGCCATCAGTTCCTATGGAAGGAACCTGCTGTACCATCTTGTGGAGCGCACCCACACTTTTGACATTGTCGACTTCATGTGGGAGACAATGAGGCAGAATGCGCAGAGCAACATGAGCAGTTGCAGCTATGCCCCTTTTGTGATGGCTGTGATCACTCATGTCAGTGGGCTGAAGTTTGTCAGGGATGTGGAGCACCTGTCCTACAAGGTCCGACCTCCCTTTGCTCCTCCTGCTCCAGCACCCACTACTCCTGCCACTAGAGCTCGCAGAGGTCGTCCTTCCAGTTCTTCGTCTGTTCTTGTTGTGCCTCCTACCGTTCCTTCTGAGCAGACTGAGATCCCGAGTGGCACTCTTCAGAAGATGTTGAAGCACATCTTCTGCCTTTGCCATCACATCTCCACTCAGCAGAAGGAGATGCGCAGGGAGATCAAGAAGAATGGCAAGGGCATTCGTGACATCCGCTGCCACAATGGTGAGGCGCTCTCCCCCAGTGATTCCTCCGGATCCTCTGAGGAGAGTAGTGATGCCACTTCTGCTGATCAGCTCTTTGGCATCACCTCCTCTGCACCGCCTGCTCCTGGAGATGACCCTGGTAGCGAGGGCTCGCAGTACTCAGCTTCTGACGACGACGAAGGCGACGACGAGTGATTTCCCGTCTCCTCCTCCTTTTGGTGTCTTGATGCCAAAGGGGGAGTGATGTTCTTTTGTGTCGTGTCTCTCGTTTGTCGTGTCCTGTGGTGGTGGACTTGTTTTTGTTATCTTTTATTTGTCGTTTGTGAACTTGTTATCTGTTGCTTATTATGATGTGTTGTCGTGAACGTTGTTATCCCTGTTATCCATGTTATGACATTGTGTTTATCTTATGCATGGTTTACATTCTGTTATATGTGATGAAATTTCTCGGATGCTATGTTCTAGGCGGAGCTCTTGGTTATTTCTCTTTAAATATGTGCGTTTGATTCCACTCAATACTTCTAATGCACACATTTAGGGGGAGCTCCACCGTTTATTTGATATGCTAAGTCAATTTCATATTATATTCTATTTGCTTTTAATTGTGTAGTCATCAATTCACCAAAAAGGTGGAGATTGAAAGTGCATCTAGGCCCCTCATTTTATTTTGGTGATTAATGATGACACAATTAAAGAAATCTAATATTTTAACTAAGAATAATGCAGATCTTGAGATCACATCAGGCTCGGAATGAGATTGGACGCTCCTACGTACATGTGCATGTGCTCAAGGTCAAAATTTGCATACAAACTAGCACTCAAATACTTGCATTTCCCAAAAACAATAATTCCAACCGAGCCATCTAACTCGGAGAGTCCGGACATTTTGTCCGGAGTCTCCGGGTTAACCCCTTCGGTCAAAATTCGTATTGCAGTAAGTTCGGAGTATTCGGACATTTTGTCCGGAGAGTCCGGACCATCCGGAGTGTCCGGGTTAATTTGTCCGGAGTCTCTGGACAGTTCAAAAAGGGGAATAACGGCTAGTTTTCAAAAAGAGTATTTAAAGCCACCACTCCCCTCCAACGGCTAGAATCTCTATTGAGCTCATTCATAGCAGCATTCAAGCCATTCCTAACCTCTTCCAAGCATTCAATAGAGCTCATACTTCCTCCCACCTCTTGATTAGTTGTTTGATCTCTTTTGGTGTGGTGGGGAAGAAGAGAAGTGCTAGGTGCATTCAATTCTAGTCTTTGAGCACTAGTTCATCCTCCAAGCGACCTTTCGTGGTGTTTTTACTCTTGGAGGTTAAAGGTCTCCTAGACGGCTAGGAGTCACCGGGAGCGACCAATGCTTGTGGTGCGCCCCAGACGTTTGTGAAGGAGAGTCTCGCCTCCAAAAGGAAAGAGACAAGAAGTGAAGCCGGCGAGTGCATTTGTACAACACCGGGAGGAAAACGGGTTGAAAGAGACCCCGGCTCAAGTGCGACCGAGCCACCTCAACGGAGACATAGGATTCCCTTCAAGAATTCGAACTTCAGTGAAAAATCACGTCTCACTCTTTCTCTTTTACTTCCTAGCTTAGCTTGTGTGGATTTGTCTTTGTAAAGCTTAGATCTAGCTTGTTGCTTAGCTTTAATTCAAATCCTTACTAGCTCTTGATCTAGATTGCTCTTGCTATCTATTTGTTGTAATATCTTGTGCTAGATAGAGTAATTTTAGTTGCGTTCCCGAGCCAGCTAATCCGGAGTATCCGGATAAAATACCGGACATTCCGGATAACCCAGAGTATCCGGATAAAATACCCGGAGACTCCGGATTGACATGCTCGGCCAGTTTTATTCCGCTGCGATTTTTTAATCCGCCGTTTCACCCCCCTCTAGGCAACATCTTCGGTCCTTTCAATTCCTTAGTTAGCCCTTAATCTTGGGGTCGAGATTCCGTTAAGAGGGGAGGTTTGTAACATCCCAAAATTGTGTTTTTATTTAATGTGTTGGGTTTATTTGAATTTTTGGAAATTTCTGAAATTTATTTGGATTTAATTTGAATTTATTCCTTTTTGAGCTAATTAAATATTTAAAAAATTTCAATAAAATTTTATTGGAAATATTTTATTTGAGCCCAAAAGGTCTCAAAGTATTTTTTAGATTTTTTTGGAATTTTTCCCGATTTATTTGAATTTCTAGAAATAATTTAAAAATTAAATCGCTGGAAAACCCTAATAGGTTTCATTGTTCCTTCGACCCGAGTCAGACTCGAGCCCGACCGAACCGGCCGAACCACGTTTGCGCTGACCGTCGGATCGAGATCTAACGGCTAGGTTTGAGCACGTGCGTGCAGACCGTCGACTCGTTGGATCAAGATCCGGTGGCCGTGCGTGTGCCCGCGTGTTCGCGTGACGGGGACCGCCGGATCGAGCCGCGTGGACGGCCAGGATTGCGCCACATCACCCGACCGTATCCGAGCTGGACTCCGTCGCCCTGTACCGGCCTTGCCGCTGTAACACCCCGGCATCTAGTATGCCGTGAATGTCACCAAACATGATAGAAGAAACACCTAAATACCATAAATAAAGATAAATTACAGCAAGAGCACAAAAGCTAAAACCAAAAATTTAAGCAGCATCTACTTTGTTTTTCCATGAATCGAAGCAAGAGCAATATCATGGCAAGATATATCATAACATGAGACATCTAAAACAGCAATAACAATTGATATAGCAACATCTTACGTCTAAAATAATGAATCCGACCACTCCACAAAATATAACGAAGCAAATGATGAACTTAAACACACATTCAAGCCATACTCCAAGTTTCATTGCACTATTCTTATTATCATGACTCCAAATGAGTAAACTGTCTAAATGTGTGAAGCTACGTGTAGAAGTGTAGCTAAACCCCTTTCCCGCATGCCGGATTCATGGTACCTAAAAACAACATAAGACACAAGCGTGAGTTCATCACTCAGCAAGTATATTGCAATGGAACAAAATGAACAGTTCAATGCTAATATCTATATATATCATGCTTAACATCATAACCATGTTCAACATTCATTGTACACATCTCATTATCATCATCACGTATGCAATGCAATGCACATGTCTCCTCGAAGCACATACCAGTATTGCTGAGTGCACACCCGTCGGCGTGCACCCTCTTTCCCCTTCTATCCCGTAGATGGAGGGTGCCTACTCCTCGCTTTCATTCACAACTGTGGATGGAATCACGAGGTAGGTCTTATTCAATGGCGCTCCGGATTAGTCATAACTTTCTCACCAACCTTACCGGAGTAGTTATGACTTTCTCACCGACCTGGCCAGTTCTCATGCCATGTATGCAAATATGTCATAAACATAAACAATATGCACATAAACTCAATTAATCATTGCATAGCCTCATAATAAACCATTTTCATCATATCGCAAGAAAGAGTCAATCATGGCATCATATCATAAAACATGTGTAAACCATCTCATTATCAAACATTACGGCTCCCTAAGCCGCAACCACTACAATACACTTCCTTCAACCGCGGGCGACGGATTGGCGAGAGGATGAGGGCACTCCCGTGGTCACACCACCTGCACATAGGTACCACACACTCAAAACGTGCCCTCAAAACAGAACAAGAACGATCCCCTACCCCGACTTCGCAAACAACCCCTAAAACCCGAAAATAGAGAATCTGTCCCTACGGGACAGCGGGCTTCCAACTAGAGTAACTTGAGTTCTAGGACTCCAAATTAAGAAAACGAGTACATTTTCTCGAAGCTTAGGAAATTTCCTAGCTTTTTATAAGTATTGGGAAAAACTTATTCGGCTTCTAAAATTGATTAATCTACAGATCAACACGATCTGTCCCAATCATGTCACAGTTTTAAACACGTGCGGTAAAACAGCCATAACTTTCAAACGGCTGATCGGAATTTCACGTTCTTGGTGTCCACTGAAATGTATTGAAATTACCTACAACTTTATCAACATGCGGACAACCAAATTACGAATATAAAATCCCCAAAACTGTGACCGAAGTCAACTGTCTAGAATTGGCCGAGGCTACCGCGCGAGACAGATCTAATAAACTGCTTCATACCTCTAATGGCAGCACCTAAACACCAAAATTAATCATGTTAATCCCCACCTAACCAGCACCACAACCCTACAAACCAAATCCCCATTGCTTACCTTCCCTTGACGAACCTCCGAATCGACGCACGTCTCCTCCTCGCGACCCGATCCTCCATCCCCCTCGCCGGAACCGCCGGAAACGTCGAATCCCCGCGGATGAAGCACTCCTGAACAGCACGATGGGGGCTACGAGAGGTGGAGATTGAGGTGGGGAGACGTGGGAGGGGTGCAAATGGGGAGGGAGAGGTGCAGCTAGGGGTGGCAAGGAGGGCGGCGGCTAGGAGAGACAAGGGGGCGCATAGGGGGAGGCAAGGGGGGGAGCCCTAGGGTTTTCTTGCAGAAATTTCCCCACATGGACCAAGAAAACACCCCCACCTACGGCCCAATTAAGTCCCCCAAAGCCCAAACTCCCCCGGAGAGGCCCAAACACCCAAAAACGGCCCAAAACCTGATAAAACCTCATACCGTAATGCCCCAATCTATCATGACACATTTTAAAATGTCACATTCTATAATGTCACAGGAAACACGACCTAAACTCCTACCAAAATGTCACATTCTCTCCCCCTTAACAGGATTCGACCTCGAATCCGAAGAACGCAAAAAACAAAGACAACAAGTCCCCTAGGGACAAAAGACTTCTTTGCAACACAAAACATCCATGCAAAGACTCAAACCGAACCAAACGACAAGCCAATTCCCAAAACCAACACTTAGTGAGAAAGAGCTGACTTAGCTTAACTGAGTGCAGCCTCTCATAGCTCGACCTTTCAATCCAAATTCCCATCCACAATCCTCGATTTCACCCACTAAAGGCTCAATCGAATTAATTAATACGCCCAAATGCTCACATCAAACACTTCACGCTATTATCGCAAACAACCTAATGAACTCAGAACGATTCCCCTTTCAACCAAATGGACTATTATCAAGAAACGCCTTCGAAAGAAATAATTCACAAAGGCACAACTGTCTTTCCAAATTCGCAATCATGCTAGAATTTCATTCTATCCTCTCCCAGGCATATCTCATACCCAAAGACAATTGTTTACCACATAACATTTATCAACACAATTACCATCACCTTCACTACCACCAATCGATACTCTTAACAAAAATTGAACCAAGACATCAACAACCTCCATCATAACCATTGTTTTTAAAGCATAACCAAAGTTCTACATCTAGCATAAGCTAGGGATGTAATTTCTTACCAAACCACAACTGGTTATTTCCTAAGAGGGTTTCGCCCTCACATACTCTCACTCAACTAACTCAAGCCCACGAGTATAGTCCTCTATTATACTCAACAATTCCATAGACATTCCTATACTCATCTCAATCTAGAATGCCAGCAACATAGCAATCCTCTTTAGACGAATGAACCACATTCATCAATTGGATCCCAAAAAGTCGCAAACCACCTTGGAAAGAAATCGGCAACATCCAAAGATCACTCTGTTTCTCTTCCCAAGTCAAGCCGCAAAGGAAAATCTCAAACCTCAAATCAATGCGATACAATTCGCATCGGGGAGCACTCAAACAAAAGAGAGACCCCACACAAATCTTTGGCAGAAGTTCTCAACAATCAAAGACAACTCGACTCACTTTCACCACAGCCAAACATCTCATTTTAACCAAAATCAACATTTTGGAAGAGAAAACCGATTCTCAATCCAGACAAACGAATCCACAACCGCCACAATAACTCTCAACGAGAAAAGGAAACTCAATTCTCTTACAGCATAGCCAAATGCCAGAAATTATTCACTCTTTCTTTTCATGCTAGAGAGCAATGGAAATCTCAATTCATGATATGAATGCAAACTTTTCAAGAGCACTCTGGATTAGTCATATATCCCTATATGACTTTCTCACCGACTTGGCTCAAGAACTCTTTTATTTAGGCAACTCATTTTCACAAAGGCAAACACCAAGCCTTTACTAAGTCAAAACATCTCTTGAACAACCACAGAGCATTTATGAACAATCATAAGTTCACACTTGTGAAACACTTGCAAACACCACACACTTCTTCAATTAAACCAAACTCTAGTTGAGATAGAGTTACAAGAATTTTCAACTCAGGAACTTTCAACACAACCCATTAGGTTTATTTGCTTTTTTTAAAGTTTATTCTAAAGATCATTCCGTGTGAACGCGAAAGAGTGCGATCCACTCAAAAAAACTTTTAGGTGTGAATCCATACTCATAGCACAACCTAACCAAATTAGCCAAAACCAAAGATTGGCACCAATCGCTACGAGTTTTAGGGAAACTCTGAAACAACGGAAGGAACACTTTGACCAAAAGCATTCAACCAAGATAGCAAACAACCAAACCAGTCCAAAAGGTTTTAAACACAAGCTCAGCATAGATCCCACCACACCTAGTAATCCACTATTTTACACATTGAGAAGCCCCAACAGGACTTAACAAAAACCACAACACAAATTCTTTCTAGAAATACCTTTCCCAATACACAAAAATAAAGTTTCTGGTGCTTATCGTAAGACATCCAAGCAAGACTACCTCATCATGATTCCCACAGACCATCAAAACATACATCATATTCTATATTTAAAATATAGTACTTTAACAAATACTTTAGCACGATCAACCTATCAATTTTATACCATCCATACGTCAACTTCTCAACAATTTGAAACTTACTCAATCAATAAATGACTTCAACAAGTAAATATTATCTCCACAAGACAAAGTTCGTAAATATGATTCTAAGATATACATTCATTAAGGATAAAATTCTACATCATGTTAACTATCCAAGGTTCACTTCATCACAACATGTTACAATTTCCTCCATTTAACCATGGTTTTCAGCAAGTAATCTAAACAATCACCACCACTACTAAGTCATCAATATCAATAAATGGGCATCATCATAAAACCACAACATTACTTTTAACTACCCTATACATGAGTTATAACAAAATTGCCACTACACAACATACTCCAACTATTAAAAGGAACTTAATAAGTTAGACCATCTCAATGCTCTTAACAACATCATTAACAACAAATCCTATGTCTTCACAATTGACATCGATACTAGCATTGTAGGGACACAATGCATACTTCCAATTATGCTAACAGTCTGCAACAACATAAATAACAATTTTAATCAACCTTCAAATTAAGGTCACAAACCAACACAATTAAAATTTCCGTACTAACACATTGAATTAGAACTTCGTTAAACAACCAACCAAGTTTCTTTAACAATAACAGTATGTTACATCATCTCGGTATTCTAACTGCGCATCAAGTTTTAAAGCTTTAAGCATTGTCCATGGTCATGGGCACTTTAAAACATAGCAACAGATTCTGCGCATGCACCTTAACACATTTAATTATTCTTGTTATAGAGTAATCTACAACACTAGACATTTATTTAATCTTAAGCTCAAGATAACAATTGCATTTAATTGGTTCAACTCACAGCTTAACTTAGAAGTACATCATTTCCATAAACCACATTGTTACATACTACATAACATGCTAAACAACAATTTCCACTTTTGACAAAATAATTTCAGTCAAATGACTACTTACTTTATTTGCAGCATTTTTTTTAAAAAAAAACTCAACCCAAAATTTACAAAGAAACTTGACTCTCAAAGTTACAATGGGACATAACTCACACTGGGTTATGCAAAAGATCTCCAAAACATATTTCAATCTTAACGACTCCTACAGGAGGGAACCAAACGATCAAGTAAACCTTTACGGACAAGGGCACAAAACATAAATCGATACATCTTAAATTTTTTTGCACACAACTTCAATGACTTCTTTTAAACTCGGAGTGAGACACACAAGAACCAAACTATACTTTGCTTTGCAAAGCAACCAACCAAAACCGGTGTCAGAACCAAAAGGCGACCAAAAAGGCGCAACACTAAACTCTTCTTCTTCGTCTTCAACCAAGGAAGACAAAACCACAAACCGCCGAAGGATCAATCCATGAAAATCCAATACCAAACACTTTTCATTTGATTTCAATCAACTAAAACCAAGGAAAACCAACCCAAACCAATCGTTAGAACGATTAAAGAAAATCCGAAGAAATCCACCACCAAACTCTTCTATTTGACTCCAGTCAACTACCCGATCTACGGCAGAAAGGGTAAGCACTCTTCTCCCTCAGGGGTTAATAGTTCTTCGGTGATGGATCTAACCGGCCATACCGTCAAACCACACCCTTACTAGGAACAAAAAGAGGTGACCGAAACTCTTCGGCACCACAACCCCACTTTATCACAATAACAAGAACAATCCAATCAATTCTCTCAATAACATAGCAACATACATTATCACATATAGCATTCAACATCAAGGCTTAAATACAACATTTAAGCGTAAAGCAACAATATACATACCCTTTCCTACTGTGCATCCATGTGTGTCAAATTTTAAATTAGATATTCCACTTACACAAGTTTTAATGTTGCTATCCTATGACAAAATTTTAAGTATAACCTAAGCCATGTTTCTAGGTTATCCCAAGTCACAATTTTAGTTGAACCTAAGGTTTCACACTAAAATACATGTTCCAAGGACCTAAAGCCCGCTCTGATACCAACTGTAACACCCCGGCATCAAGTATGCCCTAAATGTCACCAAACATGATAGAAACAACACCTAAATACCATAAATAAAGATAAATTACAGCAAGAGCACAAAAGCTAAAACCAAAAATTTCAGCAGCATCTCCTTTGTTTTTCCATGAATCGAAGCAAGAGCAATATCATGGCAAGATATATCATAACATGAGACATCTAAAACAGCAATAACAATTGATATAGCAACATCTTACATCTAAAATAATGAATCCGACCACTCCACAAAATATAACGAAGCAAATGATGAACTTAAGCACACATTCAAGCCATACTCTAAGTTTCATTGCACTATTCTTATTATCATGACTCCAAATGTGTAAACTGTCTAAATGTGTGAAGCTACGTGTAGAAGTGTAGCTAAACCCCTTTCTCGCATGCCGGATTCATGGTACCTAAAAACAACATAAGACACAAGCGTGAGTTCATCACTCAGCAAGTATATTGCAATGGAACAAAACGAACAGTTCAATGATAATATCTCTATATATCATGCTTAACATCACAACCATGTTCAACATTCATTGTACACATCTCATTATCATCATCATGTATGCAATGCAATGCACATGTCTCCTCGAAGCACATACCAGTATTGCCGAGTGCACACCCGTCGGTGTGCACCCTCTTTCCCCTTCCATCCCGTAAATGGAGGGTGCCTACTTCTCTCTTCCATTCACAACTGTGGATGAAATCACGAGGTAGGTTTTATTCAATGGCGCTCCGGATTAGTCATAACTTTCTCACCGACCTTACCGGACTAGTTATGACTTTCTCACCAACTTGGCCAGTTCTCATGCCATGTATGCAAATATGTCATAAACATAAACAACTTGCAAGTAAACTCAACTAATCATTGCATAACCTCATAATAAACCATTTCCATCATGTCGCAAGCAAGAGTCAATCATGGCATCATATCATAAAACATGTGTAAACCATTTCATTATCAAACATTACGGCTCCCTAAGCCGCAACCACTACAATACACTTGCCTTCAACAGCGGGCGGCGGATTGGCGAGAGGATGAGGGAACTCCCGGGGTCACACCACCTGCACATAGGTACCACACACTCAAAACGTGCCCTCAAAACAGTAAAAGAATGATCCCCTACCCCGACTTCGCAAACAACCCCTAAAACCCGAAAACAGAGAATCTGTCCCTACGGGACAGCGGGCTTCCAACTAGAATAACTTGAGTTCTAGGATTCCAAATTAAGTAAACGAGTACATTTTCTCGAATCTTAAGAAATTTCCTAGCTTTTTATAAGTATTGGGAAAAACTTATTCGGCTTCTAAAATTGATTAATCTACAGATCAACACGATCTGTCCCAATCACATCACAGTTTTGAGCACGTGCGGTAAAACAGCCATAACTTTCAAACGGCTGATCAGAATTTCACGTTCTTGATGTCCACTGAAAGGTATTGAAATTACCTACAACTTTCTCAACAGGCGGACAACCAAATTCTGACTCTAAAATCCCAGAAACTGTGACCGAAGTCGACTGTCTAGAATTGGCCGAGGCTACCGCGCGAGACAGATCTAATAAACTGCTTCATACCTCTAATGGCAGCACCTAAACACCAAAATTAATCATGTTAATCCCCACCTAACCACAACCACAACCCTACAAACCAAATCCCCATTGCTTACCTTCCCTTGACGAACCTCCGGATCGACGCACGTCTCCTCCTCGCGACCCGATCCTCCGTCCCCCTCGCCGGAAACGCCGAATCCACGCGGATGGAGCACTCCCGAACAACACGATGGGGGCTAAGAGAGGTGGAGATTGAGGTGGGGAGACGTGGGAGGGGTGCAAAGGGGGAGGGAGAGGTGCGGCTAGGGGTGGCAAGGAGGGCGGCGGCTAGGAGACAAGGGGACACATGGGGGTAGTGAAGGGGGGCGCAAGGGGGGAAGCTAGGGGGCGCAAGGGGGGAAGCCCTAGGGTTTTCTTGCAGAAATTTCCCCACATGGGCCAAGAAACCCCCCCACCTACGGCCCAATTAAGTTCCCCAAGGCCCAAACTCCCCCGGAGAGGCCCAAACACCCAGAAACGGCCCAAAACCAGATAAAACCTCATACCGTAATGCCCCAAACTATCATGACACATTTTAAAATGTCACATTCTATAATGTCACAGGAAACACGACCTAAACTCCTACCGAAATGTCACAGCCGCGGAATCCGAGCGCATCTCGACGTCCGAGCCGGTATTTAATGCGTAGCTGCGTGCCCGAGGATCGCCTTCGCCTTGCGTAGCTTTTGCCCTAGCTGCCGCCCGTAGAGCTCCATCGCGCCCGCGATTGCTCGTCATAGTTAATTAGGATTCACTTTGGGTTTTGCTTCGTTCCGCCGCCGTCCGCCGTCGTGTTGGTGGCCAGATCCGAGACCGTCGCGACGAGGCGCACCTGGGAGTACCATTCACCTCGCCGGAGCGCGTCCCAAACGCCGTTCGGGTGGTCGTCGTCTTCGTCTCCGGCCACCTATGCTCTGCCGCGCCATCGCCGTCCTCGCGAGCTCCGACAGCCATCCGATCCAGATCCAACGCCCCAAGTTCGTCCACGTCACCGCCCCGTGCGTAAATCCCTGATTAGATCTCAGCAGTTAGATATAGATCATACGGTTAGGGTTAGATCCAGTGTTACTGTTTAGATCTATTAGCGACCGTTGGATCTAGATCCAATGCACTAGATTAAGACACGTAGCCCCTAAACCGCACCGTGCTAGATTAGATCTTAGCCGTTAGATCTAGATCGTACGGTTAGATTCAACCCGCGTTGTAGCACAAGATTAGATCTCGGCCATCCGATCAAGATCATACGGTGCAGATCGTGCCACGTGTCGCGTGTCGGGTCATGCCACGTCATCCCCATGATGCGGTAAAAGCCAGATCCAATCTTAGCCATCCGATTTGAAATGAACGGTCCAGATCAACCGCGTTGATCACAATGTGCGGGATTAGATCCATTCTGGACCGTTTAATTTCAAATCAACGGCTCAGATCACGCCACGTGGCCGGGAGCCGAACTGGCGCGGTCAGCCGAGCCGCGCCCGGTCGCGTGACGTCAGCGTGGGGCCCGCGTGTTAGCGACGTGGTCACCCGCGCGATGACGTCATGATGACATCACGGTGGGCCCCAGCTGTTAGAGCCGTTTGGCCAAGCGTGATGACGTCAACGATGACATCACCTGAGCGGGGCCCTCATGTCAGTGACACTGTTCCCGTGGATCGAGTCCATGGTGGACCGAAACCAAACCGTGGACCGGGTCTATAGATGGGATGACGCAAGCATGACATCATAATTCGATTTTTCTTTAGAAAAATAATTTAGTGGAAATTCAAAATTCGCGCTGACGCATGCTGACGTCATATTTCGGATTTTTCAATAGAAAAATAAATGAATTAATTCGATTTATTCTTTTAATTGATTTTTCAAAATTCAAATGGCTATAACTTTTGCGTTTTAACTCTAATTAAGGCGATTCCAGTTCCTAAATTTTTGTAAAATTGAGCTCTATTTAATGGTGAATTTTATTTAATTTTTGGATATGAGTTTTCTCTCTGTGTTTTATTTATTTGGTGATTATTTATTCGAATCGCATAGACGTTGAAGTGCCCGAAGGCTTCGAATGTGAAGTTTTGATCCAGGAGCAAGTGCAAGAGCCTGAACCAGTACTTTTTGAAGGTAAGTTATGCTTTGATCATGTCGATCCTGTTTTCGAAAATTAGTTTGATTCAAATTATTGCATGCTAAATTAATTAGAAAATGCTTTAAATATTTCTGGGAATTAGATAAATGCCTAGTTGCTGCATGACACCTTGATTATTTAATTATGTGCCATGAACCTTTGTCACCCTAGTTGTGGATTACTTAGTTGAAATTATTAAATTGCCAACCCGGGTATTTAGACCGCAGTAGTTTAATGCTTAGCCCTGCCACGTAGTCATGACATGATTTTGGATAATTAAATGTTAATATTGACTTAATGAGATATGTAACCTATTTTGGAGAAGTATCAAGTGTTATTGATGATGATGTTGATGGCACGTGGTGCCTGGTAATCAACTAGGGGTTTGATAAATGCTTTAGACAGGGGCAAGTGGTAAGATTGATCTGGTGGACCATGAGTGGTACTAGGAAGGTCGTTTTGGTTCTTTGGTAGTCTTGCCTTGGTCACCCTAAGGACTTAACCTTGCAAGCCTTTGAACTGGGTCAATCATGCAACCACATGTTTGGAATGGGACGGACCTAGTTGAGTAGGTTGATAATAACTTGCATGTGGTACCTCGGGGTGTCAACTATACCTTTTGTGTAGTTGTACGGGGGAGCGTACCGGGGCTGCGGCTAGGTACCTGTCCAACAGTTGGTTAGCCTAGACTTCGCCTTTGCTAAGGGAAGGGCTAGTGTGCAACAACCGGGGAGGTCCACTTGTGTAGTTAGAGGCTTCGAAAAGACTTTGTTACAGGCACTCGCCTTTGTGGTGTTTGACTGTATCTTGTGGGTAAAGTGCACAACCTCTGCAGAGTGTAAAATTTGTTCGAATAGCCGAGTCTGTGGTATTGGACATTACTCGCGGATTACAGTCAAGGGTTAGACTTTCATGAAAATAACTTGGACTTTGGAAAATGGTGGGGTTGGAGATGTGAACTGGAAGTAGGATGTGAAATGCTTTCCTTGTGCAATTATTGTGAAAGTTACTATCATCATTATTGTTTTAAATGTGTTGCAATCTATTACTGCATTTTCAATTACTGCTTTACTGCAAATGAACCTGTTAGCCCTCCTTTGTATTAAGCCATGCATGTAGAATATTAGCTTTGCATTCTATTCATGACTTGCTGAGTACCAAGAACTCACCCCTTGCAACAATACAACATCAGTTGAAGAAGAAGCAGCGCCTGCTGTGGAGGAGGAGTTCCAGGAGGAGCCTGCGAACTAGGGGAGCGAGCACAGTTAGTTGCCTGTGGTACACTGGATGGCGCCACATCATTGATGTTTATTTTCTACTGTAGTTATTTCTCCTAATAAGTCTTCGCCCTGCGTGGCGTACCTTTGTAACTCGACTATAATGTCGAGCAACCAGTTTGGTTATTTAAATAAAGTACCTTACTATTTCGTGGAGTATGATTGTGATATTTACCAATATTGAGACTGTGTGCACTAGCGTGATCCTGGACTAGTGCTGAATACACAAATGATCCGGATTTGCAAATTCGGGTCCCAACAAACGTGATATCAAACCTTACACTAAATAGCACTTTTCTTTTATACATATATGAAGTGAATCAACTAACTAAAAGAGGGTGCAACATATATATCCAATGGCATATAGTATGACTTTTAGACATAATAACACATTCTACGGAATAAAGTGATTGCTACAATATTTTGTATACTACAAGAGTCAATACCCAAACGCAAAAAACTAAGACTAAGTAACAAACAAATTGAAACTACACACACGAAAAAAGTTTTGCACTCCACCAAAGTGCTCGCAACGTCCAACTTGTTCTGCTTGATGTGAATGCTAGCTTACACTCCTTCAGTGATAGCACAACTCATTCTTCTCAAAAACAGAGATGAAGCTCGAGTGCAAAACAGAAGTCATCGCATACAATTTCACCATGTAAAATAAATGCAGACAACTTATTTCAGTTAATAGTAAACATCATATATAATATTTGGACATGCAACATCTTTTGAAGTGTGATGATCTTTCTACACTATGCAAGATATAAATGTGATACTATTCCAAATCCTGTTGACTCACATATTTATCCGACTCCTTCTATAAATAAAACAAAAAAAATGAGTCAACTGCGTGCAGATGCACAATGAATCTGAATCATCAACCACTCAACCAAGATCCAATACAAGAGCTGAACAATATGGATTTGTTTCTCATGTCGGGTTGAGTTGTTAGCTCTTTAGGTACTCTATTCTATACCTGCTGTCATCTGAATGAGACGCTGTAGAACACAGACGCACATTTTGCTCTACGGAGGCTAGGTCTAAAGATATATATGCATTAAAATGCAATAAATGCACATTGTATGACTCAAAGAGAAAAGCTAAAAGATATGCCAAAAAACAGAAGTTTGATCTGTGCAAAGGTTTAATGAAATTGATCATTTGTTGTTCTCACAGAAGATTCGGTAAATTTTTCTACAAAAGATTCTACCTTTAGATTGCAGAACCAGCACATGTACATTCTCAGAGTGAACAAGTCTTCAAGCATTTAAAACCCTGCTGAACCTGTAAACTTGACCATGTGAAATGCTGATTGTAACAGTCTAGTTACCATAGTGAAGCCATGCAAGTGAATTATGGCTACTGCTAGACAACAGCTGAAGGCTACCTTCCTTTCAGCAAATGTTAACAGTCAGGCCACCTTGAGCCTTCAAACCTTTAACGCAACCATGAGACCACTTGTCACGAGGTAGAGTAGGCAGCGGGTACAAGTTGCTTTCGATGCTCTGTACCAGCATTTCCGATAATGAAGCTGGGAACTTGTAAGAGATGACTATTACAATATGCAGAAGTTGATTGAAAAAAGGAGTAGAACCATAACTATTATTGTAGCCCTTTTAGAGTGGCTAAGAGTTTTCAGGTAGACTATCAATTAAAGCCTCCTAGACCTCCCAAATAGTATGATTTTGGCAAAAGAGAACTACAACTCCATATCACATGATTCAAGGTTTTTTTTTGTAATGGTAAATAGATTGGTTCAAAATGATTGATCAAGCTAAAGATGATCTAGTTTACTCAAAATTTGCATCAATTTGGAAATGGAGATTGCTATGAATAGATTGCTATATAAACCACCTTCCTTTTTAACCTCATGTTCTAGATCTATCAAAGTGATAAACCGCAGAATCATTTTGTATGCATGCTCACTGTTGAGAGGATGGGCCCACAGGGCCATCTTCTATGAAGTAGAAAACCTAGAGCCTTCAATCCTTCATCACCTAAGCAATGTATAACAAAGCTTTCATGGCACCAAATACAAAGAAAGTGATGCATTCTTAAAACTGCAGTTATACCTAGTCCTTAATAGTAAACTCAAAAAAATGAACATTCCTAACAATGTCATGCATCTGTTGAAAAAATAATACATATGGATTAATTTTATATCAAAGTGAGGTGGAGGTGAAAAGCAAGAACATGGCACCTTGTGATAAAAGAAAATTGCATAAGAAAAATGAAACTCTAAACATGTTCATGGGAAGATATGCTCAGCGGCCTTTGCAAGTAGTTTATGAATGTTTTGACCAAGAAGAAGGAAATATCTTTGATATTTTTATATTCCTGAGTGAACACAAGCAATATTCAATTATTGTCTTGAAACATTGTTACTTATTTCAATTTTTTTATGAGAAAACAACAGCAGTTGATCCAATCCCAATAATTCCTTTTTTCGTTAGTCAATTTTCATATATCATGGTGTTTAAGAGTTGTTGCATGCTCATTCCGCACATGTTTATCACCGGGACATGAATAGGTTGTGCACTTGGTGTCCCTGTTATCCTTCTACTCTAAAGTTGTCAAGCACCTGAGCTAAATGCTGATGCGGCTAATCAACATCAGTCTTAGCTCCAACAAACAGATGATAGCTACTAAATCTCACCAAAAACCATATTGTACATGCATATGAAAGAGATTGTAGCATCCAAAAAAGGTTCACCTGATGCCTTTATTGATCCACTGTGCTAATACAGTCTTCGAAATCCCGCTGCCAAACACCATTACCCATGACTTAGCAGCAACATCCGGAGGCAACTCCTCCACTTCGTCCTCCTCCACCTCCACCTCCTTTACTTTCTCCTTCGCTTCCTACATAGATTCCGTGGTTGGTTCCAGCTCCACCTTTACCTCCTCCTTGGCAGCCATAGGGAAGGTAATTAGCTCCATGACCACCGGTTGTGGCAGCAATGGTGCCACTACGACAGCAGCGGTCGAGGCGGTCACGCGGAGGCACTTCTCGGTGGCGACGACCATGAGATCGCATTGCTTGTGGCATGTCTCCTCCTTTGGCGACTCCTCAACTACCGACAGGGGCTTGCTACGCTTGGCTCAGGCTGTGCAAGTGGCGAGCCCTAGAGGCTCATGTGAAGCACCATCTGCAGCTCCTCCCAATCTCCCATTGGAGCAGCTCCTCCTCCAAATCTCCCATTAGAGCAGCTCCGTCAAACCCCTAGCCGGATCGATATGGTCAAAAACCCAAACCCTATGGCAGGGTTTGGCGCCTTAGCCCTGGGTTCGAGGCTCCGATTGAAGCGAGTGATGAGCATGGGGAGAGGAAGAACATGAAGCATTGTCCAAGGAGGCAATCGTCAGCCGTGAGCATCATCCTCTTAGCAATTGGCTAGCATACGGGATTGAGAATGATGACCGCTGTGGCTATGATGTGCTGCCATGTCCTCATTGCCGGACCGATCCCGGCCAGATTCGAAGCTTCGTGTCGGTCGGGAGTGGAGATCTAAGGCGGAGCCGTGCCCCACTTGTCGCCATTGCCGGCACATCCTCTCCTCCGCATCTTCGTGAGTGGATGGGTTAATAGCACAATTAAACTCTTTATCGAATGAAAATCTCACTAATGTCATCGGTGAATCCTTGCAACGGCTTCTCAACTAGATTTGGATCCACTTGAGCTAGCCGACGTCGGGGATGATGTTGGAGTGCGATGTGTGGTGGAGAAGAAGGGGCGATGCTAGATGGAGATGATCGGGAGACATTTCCTACCTTAATTATGATTGTGAGAGAAGTGGGGGACGATACCAATTGAGCAGTTGGGGAGCAATGAGAGGCGGCTAGACATGTGGGACAGTGTGGACAAGAGAGCGCATGGGATTGAGACGGAGGATCGGGGCTATACATGTGGTGGGGATCCGGCGACAAAAACGGGCATGGGCCTATATGTTGCATGAATTGGACGAACAGGATAAACTCCCTCTATTGTTAGTTAAGATAATGGATTAGATTAACTAGCCGAGTAGTAGAAATACCCTTAATAAATTAATTGCTAGATCTGATTTGTACTATCCACCTTATACTACTAGGATAACGTACTATGAAATAGGCAGAGAAACAAAGCTGTAAGGCTGGCTGGCTTGCATACATTAACAAAGACGTGAGTCTGGGGCAGGTTCAAAATTGCATATGCATGTTCAGTAATGGAGTCCTAAAATTGAGAGCATGAGCAAAGCTAACTATTTGACGGTCTAGGATGAATGTTTGCTCTAGAAAGCTCTATTTTTATGATGTTTGCGATGGTAGAGTTGTACAACACCTCTATAGTTCATCATCAGAGTCTGAGCAATCATTCGCTCTGTCTGAGAGGTGCTTGTTGGAGTAAACAGTATCAGATATTCAGATATAGGGAGAGGGAGGGGAAGAGACCGAGAGAAGTTCTCCAGTAAAAACAATACAAAAACGAGCTTCCCATCTCGGCGAAGAGAATAAGAGGATGACAGGCTGGGCTGACAGGCTGCGTGTTATTAGGACGGACAGGCCACGGAGGCACGGACTGAGAACAGAATCAGCCCGGCCCAAACGCCGAGGCGGCACGGGCCAAACGTTACGAACGACGGCACGAGCACGCGCGCGGCGAGACCTACCGACAAGGTAACAGCCCCGCCTCGGTCACTCGACCCTCTCCTATCCGATAAGGCAAGCCAACCCCACCCCACCATGGCGTGCAGGCCGGCCATGTCCGCCGCCCTCTGCGCCCTCACACCGCCACCGCACCGCCACCGCCTTGGCTCCGACGCGCGCGTCCCCAGAGTACGCGGCGCGCGCCCGCTCCGCTCCTGCTCCTGCTCCGCCCGCGAGCTCAGCCGCGGCGCCCCCCGCCGCGCCCTTGTCGTCCGCGCGGCGGCCGCAGAGGTGCGCGCGCCTGTTCGCCCTCCCCGAGACCGTGTGCGTGCGTATTGGGTGATGCATTCGCGCTCACTAGCCATGACGTGGCGTTTTGATTTGCCCACTGCTGCTTCTGCAGGGGGCCGTGGAGCTGCAGGCGAAGGTGACGAGCAGATGCTTCTTCGACGTCGAGGTCGGTGGGGAGCCCGCGGGCCGGGTGGTCATCGGGCTCTTCGGCGAGGTCGTCCCCAAGACCGTCGACAACTTCCGCGCCTTGTGCACTGGTCAGTACCACTAATTTCGACAGCAAATTCGTAGGAGTTGCTATATCAGTAGAATGTGCCGCGTAGAATCTGAAATTCTGGACTCAGGCATTGCTGCTGTTTTTCCTTTTTTTTATGGTTGGGCAGGAGAGAAAGGGTACGGGTACAAGGGCTCCTCCTTCCACCGAATCATCAAGGACTTCATGATTCAGGGTGGGGACTTTCAGAACAACAACGTAAGTAGTATCTTTGCTGATAATACCCAGCTCACTTCATTCCTAACTGTTCACTGCCTGATTGTATCCCGATTATCAATTTGAGGACAAGCAACTTGTCAAGTTCTCAATTGTGCAGGTGCCGTTTATGTGCCATTCGTCCATTTGTTAACTTGTAGGGTTCACCGAGGTCTCTAATTCAGATGTTTTTTTCCAATTAAATTGTTCAAATTTGAAGAAAATTCCTGGCATCTGCACAACTTTTTTTTCCCCTTTTTGGTCTTTTAAATTAACGCAGGCTGCACTTCTCTTTCCTCAAGTCAACTAAAGAATCGGAGAGTAGAAATAGATGTTCCCAATCAATGCTATTGCCCAAACTAGTACGTTTAGCCAGAAGAAATGGTCTGGGTCTTAACAAAGGATTGCGCCCCAAAAAAATATTCTGACGTTATGTTAGCATCGGTCTTGTTTAGTTTGACCATCTGCAGACTATGCATCACACCTATTTATTGACATGCTTGGTACAAATCTCCAAGTGGCTGCACACCATGCATAGTTCCAAAATAGATGGGATAGTCTGCTACTATTTTTTAGCAAGGTTGTTACCGTTTATTATATCATCCGCAAGTTCATTGATATTTGAGTTAAGGGAGTGCACTAGATCCTATCCACTTCAGCATATTGAATCTTCTACAACCCTTGGAGCTCATTTAGTTATGGAGTGGGTCTTGGCCCCTTGGGTTTCTGTTGTTCTCTATGACAGGCTTGTGGAACAGCTAGTTGCCCATTAACTCCTAGTGACATTGTCTCATCCAGTGCCGTGGTTTATCAGCACACACTTGTAGGTAGAAGGTCTTTTTGCTTATTAAGTGCTAAGCTATTACTTGTGACCACAGGGTACTGGTGGGAGGAGTATTTATGGTGAATGCTTTGATGATGAAAATTTTACATGTAAGGGATTCAATACTGAACATTGTCTTCATTGTGAAATTTCCACTTTATTACCTTGCACTGTTGCATTTCATTTGGAAAGTGCTGTTAGTTATTTGAGTAACATCATGTTAAATTAAAGTGCAGTTATGGGTAAACCTTTAGTTGTCACTAATTCACTGGTCTATTGTCATTGTGAGAAAAATAATTTTATCATGCTTTGGTTAATTTCCTGCTTACATGTTCTTCACACATATATTTACACAAGAGTCATGGACAGTACAAGGTGGGTTAACAAATTCTCTTTATGAATTACTCCCATACATTAATTTAATCGATGTGGAAAATAATTATAGTACATCTGATTTTCAAGGATGAAATTTTATTAATTTGCAAAATGTGGGAGTGTTTGGTGCCAGTTCAGTTGCAACTTGCAAGTCGGTAGTTGTTAAATCGAAAATGTTGTTTTCCTTACCATTTTTTTTCAGTAAAGCACGTCGGCCCTGGTGTACTAAGCATGGCGAATGCTGGCCCAGACACAAATGGAAGCCAGTTTTTCATTTGCACTGTGAAGGTAACAAAATTCCTAATTTTTGCTGACACAATATTTTTTATTCAATTTTTGCTCTGCCAGGAGCCCAGGACATATTTTCCAGTATTGCCAAACTCTGAGCATTCAATGCCATAGAGTAACCTAGGTGTTATGTTTATTTAGTCTTTAAAAAATTATAGGAAATTAGGAACACAAGGGTATGCTTCTATCCATATTTTGTGTTAGATTGATGTATCAAGATTTATTTTTCTAATTTCCTAATTATTACTTCAGGCTGTTCAAAGATGGGCTAGTTCTATTTTATCTAATTTAGATGGCTGTTGAACTGGAATTAATTATAACACTCCCTTAACAAATTAGATTAGAAACAACCATCAAATTAGATTAGAAACAACCATTAGTCCTTTTTGTATACCCCCTGGTTTAGATTCCTGATCCTAGCCTAAAGCTTTAATTCTTCAACACAAAACTCCCTAAATACCTGTTTGGTGGATCGTCTAGGCCCACGAAAGCTCGCAGACATTAGTTAGCCATTGATGGTACTTAGGGGCTGTTTGGTTGCCTGCATGCACAGAGATTTGCATCCACAGATGCAGAATCTTGCTTTTTTTCTTGTGTTTGGTTGCCTGCATTTAGTTTTGAGCCTGGCTCTCTGGATGCAAGATTCTTCATGCAGCCTGGCTCTGGAGATACGTAGAAAATGAGCGTATCTCTGGATGCAGCGCATGGCAGCCTCGTGTTCTGCGCAAGGGACCACTGTTAGCCAAAATATCAAGCCATGCATGGGGTGTCACGTGGGTATGTAAGTTTCTTTTTTTTTTTTTACTTTTTTGTTTATATCTTTTGATTAACATCTCCAATCTCCAATTACCGAACCAATTTCAAAAATGAGTTCCTGACATTTTTTCGAACAAAACTAGATCACACTTGCTATATAAATTTTTAAATTTCAAAATATGTACCTACTAAATACTCAACCAAACATCGTCTCTGCATCTATGCATCCCGTATCCCATCAGCCTGACTGAGTTGAACGGGCCAGGCTCGCGAGAGAAGGCAACCAAACAGCCCCTTAAATTCTTTATCTCTAAATATATTATTTGTCTTAATCAAATAATCCTAGTCATTGCAATAGTCCAAACTGTACCATATTTATCATCATCTTGTTCTGTTAGAAACTTTGGTTTGTATTACCTACTGATTCTATTTACAGTTGTTGGGTCTGTTTTTTTTTATAAAAAATCCTACATTACGTTCCACATTTCTTTATTTATCCCACAATGTATGAACAAAACAAGATGCAAGAGATTATTTATCTTTTCCATATGGGATAGGATAATTTATCACGAATAAATTATTCCCAACCCAAACGAACCCTCGGTCTTCTATGTTCGTTTATTCAGCAAGAACCTGGTGTAGTGATGTTGAGGTTTTATTGGCTCTTGGACACTCAAATAATAAAATGCTTCTCAGACACCATGGTTGGACAACCGTCACGTCGTGTTTGGACATGTGTTGGAGGGAATGGACGTCGTGAAGAAGCTTGAGTCGCAAGAAACCAGCAGGTCTGATGTTCCTAAGCAGCCATGTAGAATCGTGAATTGTGGTGAGCTGCCCTTGGACGGCTGAGCAAGTCCATGGCTCAGCGCTTGGGTTTACCCGACATATCCTGTTTTTCTTTGTGCGGAATACTGGAATCTTAGAGAGGGTTACTTGAATCTCATTCAGCTAGTCAAGTAGGATTCCTATATGAGGCCTTGTTTCATGAGTGTAATGTTGATTCAGGCATGAGAGTGTTAGAAAATTGAAATCCTTTTGATGAGATTGAAACCTGAGTTATTATTGTTAGGCAATAAAAGCGATTGAAGTCCATTTGGTGGCAACATTTACATTGAACTTGCAAATTATTGGAGTGAGTGTGCCTCCATACTACACTATTGGGTTTTTAGCAGAGCTCGGTACATGACTACCTGCCTTAGTACAATTATGAAATATGATTGGGTCAAAACCGGTTATATCTCAACCTCTCATTACCGAAATCTTCTTTATATGAAAGCTCAAAATTGTTGTTGCATAGAAAACACAACAAGTGCATCCCTTATCATTGTTTTGCCGTGCTAGAGTTCAGAAAGCTGCTCCAAGTTAAGGTCAGTATTTGCATTTCAGACATGTTAGAGGGGGGAAAAAACAAGTGAAGAACCTCGCTCCATCTAATAGGCATATACATTTCTGCTGGAAGAAGAGGAAATTGCAACACGCATAAGCAAGACTAGTGGACTACAAAACAACACGACATTATTCTAGAAACGTTCTTTCATGAATCTTTTCCATCTTTATTTTTCTATATCTCTTCCTTTTTTTGGCATCCTTTCCTTCCTTTCCTTTGTGTAGTACAAGAGCACAAACGAAGACCGGTAAGGTAAAGCGGCCGGTTGGGTCGCCTTGCTGCCCCAGTGTCCCTCTCGAAAGTCGAAACAACCTTTTTTTCTGTCGCCGCTGCCTTCACTCGCACTCCAATAATGCTGCAAATGCAAACGTGCACACACAGTGCCACATGACATGCACGTACACATCTCCGTGGCCCGCATCCTGCCAGCCGCTGCAAAAACACACGGTCCACGACTCCACACACACGGTACGCCGGGCGACACGTGCGAAAGCAAGCCCAGAACACGAACCCTACGCAGCTAGCTTCCTAACCACAAACCACATGCACGCTGGTAACCAACGCCTAATGCTATCATGTTCATGAGCACACGCTTAATTATTTTCTGGACCTATGTACAATGGTAGCGAACGAGTCAGAGGGGAGATCGAAGAATATATATCGAGTTGTGTGTATACTGTATAGGCAAACTCATGCCGAAGAAAGAACGCTAGCTAGCTAGTGCTTGTATCTTGCTCCTTGCATTGTATGGTGTAACTTGTTGGTCTCTAGCTGTTGCTGCTCCGGAGCTGATCGTGTGGATCAATCAAGAGCCGAGACGGGAGGCAGATGCCAGCGCCACTGCCTGCGCCCACACCTTGAGCCTCGCCTTCACGTCCCTGGGATCATCCCCTGTTCCGACAACATACAAGGATAGTAGCAGTCAGTACACGCGCGTCACTCAGGTAAACACGAACTAAAGCTATCTTCGCGTCGTCAACAAAAGCATTCATCATTCATTCACGCATGCATGCAGCACGCGTCACGGCTGCTTTGCACGTTGTTCGTTTGCGATTCGTGGAAGAAAAGATGCCGCGAATCCAGGGAGTTTAGCAGCAGCCTGTATGTGGTGCATGGCTTGAATTGCGTGATGGGCGGCAGCGTGTCGAGGGAACCCCGGCCTGCAAGCGTGGCAAGCAAACGCTCGCGAGCAGGAAAGAAAGCAGCGTCCGCGCACGCCCGTCCGTCGCCATCGGACGCTAACCCACACGCGCGTACGCATCGCATGCGGCCTCCGTTCATTGCCACGAATTCTAGTCACGAAAGTAACCGATGCGCAGCTAATAAATCCCTTGTTAAAAAGTGCTTTTGGCCACGAATTCTAGTCACGAAAGTAACCGATGCGCAGCTAATAAATCCCTTGTTAAAACGTGCTTTTGTCCGATAAGCAGACTGACAAGGACTTACTACGTGCAGTGACTGGTAAGCCAGGCAAACCAGCGGCCGAATTCGATCTCGGCTTCAATGCCGCGTACGTCGCGATCGAGGTGACGTGCATGGTGTCCAGGCGAAAGCTCCGGTTGGGTTGATGCCATATGGACGTGCGCGAGTGACCAAGTTAAAATAGCCAAGGAATTGACCGGCAAGCGAGCTGATCCACCGTCCGCGGGGTTCAACTCGCGTACGAACAAATCGTTACGAACAGTCACTGACAGAGCCGATTATGGTATGCTTCTAGCTTCCAAATCATGCTCACTGTATGTGATATGGACGTGTATGTAAGGTACTGTTTATGATGATTTTTCTAAGCGAGTATGCTAGTGTTTTGTTTGTACGCGTAGCAGTGCTACAGAAAATTAGGAAGGTGGTGGAAGTGGTAATTAATAATGGTAATGATTGGGGATTTACCAGGGCTGGAGATGCGCCAGCTACCGGAGGCCGGCGAGTTGCCGTCGCTGCTGGCGGTGTCCACGCCGGAGAGCGCGTAGCAGGGGATCTCCACGGTCCAGTCGCAGGGGAGGTCCAGGCCGAGGTCCTTGCACGCGCGCACCTCCTCCATGTCCATGGCCACGCCGCCTCGCGCCGGGGACTCGCCGCCGGTCCCGACCACCACCATCACCTCGTCGCCGCGCCCTCCCTGACCCTGCAGTTGCCGCCGCTGCTTCCTCATCTGCCACGCCCGCTCCAGCCACGCCTCCCGCATCATCCTCTGCCGCCGACGGTGCTGCCTCCGCTTGTCGCGGGCGCCGCCGCCCGGCCACCGCGCCGCCTCCGTCTCGCTCGCGTACTCCTTGGAGTACCACCACGGGGATTGCGTCGGCGCCCCGCGGTCCGGCGTGCCGGGGAGCGACGCTGAGGACGAGGCCTGCAGCAGGCCGTTTCTTGGGTCATGGCCGTACGGGGGCCACGGCTGCTGGCTCCCGCGCTCACCGTTGACATCCGACCTCACCTCGTCCTCGTCCTCGTCCTCGTCGCCGCCACGAGGGTACCCGTCGTCTTCGTCGTCGGCGTCGCCGCCGTCGGAGCCCTCGACGGACAGGCGAGACATGCGCTTGCTCAAGTCCCAGACCTCGTCGTCGTCGTCGTCGCCCCCCTCCTCCTCGACCAAGTCATCGTCCTCGTTGTCGTGGTCGACGACATCTCGGAGCCCCAGCGGAGTGAACGCCGTCGTCGCCGACGACAGAGACTCCATTTCGATCGGAGCAAGCCGAATAGTAGAAGAAGGGGGAGAGAGAGGGAGGGGACTTGCCGAGCAAAATGACAAGTAAACGTTTTGTTCGCCCGTTCGTTAGGTGGTGGAGAGGATATGCGATATGCTCACTACGACGAGCGTGCGGGCGATGGGTTTATATATATCTTGGCCGGAACGGGGCGAGAAGAGCAGCTGCTAGCTCTCCCCTGTCCAGTTCGGTTCGAGCTAGCGGCTAACTCGACCGCGTCGCGATGAAATTTTCAGCGGCTAAGCACGGTGCATGTAACAAGTGTTGTAACCCTTAGACCATGCGGTCGGCAGAGGATAGCATAGATATATCATATATGTGCACTCTGCTGAGTCTAGTTTTTGCTGCCTCTTGGTCGCTAGCTTTGTATTCTAGTAAGTGAGTTATTTAGCGTGGACTACAGTGCATTCCGGAATCAGTAGTTTAGGGTGCGTTTGGTTGCCTGAATGAGGTTGTATGGGATATGGCCATCCAACTTGGATGGAATGGAGCCATCCAAGTAGTTGTTTCGTTTGGTAGATAAGGATGTCTAGGCTCAGAGAGTGGCCGGTTTGATATGAGATAGAAAAGGTTGTTAACGTCAAGGGGGGTTGTTCTGGCCTCGCGGAGTTTAACGGTGCGCTCATAGAAAAAAAACTATATATATGGGACATTCCTGAATCATTTTCTCCCGCTGTTAGGTTTTTTTTACATGGTTTAATTATCAATTGACAATACTTAGCTGACAGATCAACTAAGTAAGGGGGTGTACTTATGAGCTGCATGTGAGAACTCGAGGTTTCAAATTCGTTTTAGGGTTTCATCTCAGCATCCTCCGAAATCCGAAATTTCGGCAAAATCTCATTATTTCGGATGAAATCCGAACGAAATACAAAAAAGAAGATTTGAATCCGGTAATTTTTTAACCGAAATTTTCAAGATTTCGGTTCAAAACACCGAAATTTCGGTCCAAAATGCCGAGATCTTGGTGTAATTTTAGATACTATTGCCCTTTGAATTTTTTAGGGTTTTTTAAATTTCGCCAAAATTATGATCTACAGACTATCCCACACGTAAAACGACGTGAAGAATCCAATCCGCCCAAAATCCGGTCAAATCCGGTCAAATACGGTCAAATCCGGTCAAGTTTTGTTCAAATCTCGATCAAATTTACCGAGACTTTGGTCAAATATATCGAGATCTCGCCGAGATTTTATGTTACTGTAGCACTTTGAATTTTTTAGGGTTTTCTTAATTTCGCCGGGATTATGAAATTCGAAGAGGTCCGAGATCCGAAATTTTACCAAGATTTCACGGAACCTCAGCAAGATTTCATTCCACGGAGAAAACACACTTGTTGTGATTGTCCAACAATGTGATACATACTCATCACAGTTATGCTAAAAAAGCGCTTTTAAGTTTATTTCATAACTTACCGGTAGTGGGCACTTGGTAGGGTTTCTTTGGTGGCGGCCACGGCGAACGCACGGGTCCAAGTCGGCCGACGTAAGAGGGTCAGTCTTGCGGCTCGACATCAGAGTTTCGGGCCGTCTGAAACCGGCACACGGCGCACGGCCGTTTGTTTCGGGCGTCTTGCAGACGGCAGACGACAATGCAGTGGCGTCTGCCGCCATCGCTTCTCTTAATTATGCATTCCTTCAAAATTCAAACTTAAAGTTACGGTTTTTCAGACCCAAAAACTGTATTTTCAAACCTTCTGTATTTACTATGCTAGTCCCACGATCAGTCTTTAGCACATTAGCGAGAGAGGGAGCAACGGACGAGAGAGAAAGAGGGGGAGATATGGGCGAGAGAGAGAGGGAGGGAGCAACAGATGAGAGAGATGGGAGAGAGGGGGGAGCAACGGGCGAGAGAGAGAGAGAGCTGAGAGAGATGGGCGAGACAGATGAGAGAGAGTGAGCAACGGACGAGAGAGAGGGAGAGAGATGGGAGAGAGAGAGAGAGATGAGAGAGATGGGCGAGAGAGAAGAGCTGAGACAGTGAAAGAGAATGAGAAAGACATGCGAGAGAGAGGAGAGGGCTAAGAGAAATTGAGAGTAATGGGTGAGATAGCGATTTCTTGCAATGTACAAAAGTACAAGTTTTTGTACTAACTACTAAGGAGTATCTGCATAGCTGGATCCTTTTCGTCTTGTCACAATAGTGTAAATGGGTTGGGCCTGGGTCGGCACAGCACGAAGCACAAATGGGTTGTGCTTGGGCTCGCCAAAAGCGAGCCGGACCGGCACGTCACGACATGGCGGGCCATGACGGCCTGGCACGGTTCAGGCTCGAAACACGATAGACCCATGCCGGCCCGGCCCGGCATGGCACGGTACAACGTCCACCTTTACTTACCACTAATCACATTTGTGGCATAATTTTACCATATTTAGTGCTAGGAAAATCACATAGCCACTGATACACCTAACTAGTCCAACTGGTACCCCTCGACAACGGTAACTTTTTCCTCACTTTCATTTCTATGATCGCCACGTACTTCTAGACCAACTATCTTCTTGCACGGAGCGAAGAAAGCTAACTAACACATTATGAATTCCCTCTCGTTCAATACAAATAGCAAGACAACAAAGCCTAAAAAAGAGATTAAACTACTTATCTCGACGAGGATAGAAGGAATATATAAAGGGAACAGAAAAAAAAAACACGGCTTCTAGAACGCATAGACAGGACTCGTTAGTGGTGGGACTTGGGCCGTCTCGGGCGCAAGACGCCCGAGCCCGCCGTGGCCGAACTCGCATGAAACGGGCCAAGACGGCCCTAAGAGCTTTTCGTCGGGCCGGGCTAGCACGGACGGCAAAATCAAGGCCCGCACGCCCAAAAGCACGCCGGCTATCGCTGGTCGGGCCGCCGAGCACGGCACTATAATACAACGCACTAAATATTTTTTATAAATTAATACGTTGTTCAAATGAAAAGTTGTCTACATGAAAAAGATGTGTCTCGAAATTATCTACAACTTTCATGTAGAATATAAATTCATATGAGCAAAGGAAGACCGTGAAAAATCCAAATTACCGAGAGATGTGGCGTCGGTCCGAAACTACACAAATAAGCACTAAATATTTTTGTATAAATTCATACGTTGCTCAAATGAAAAAGTTGTCTACATGAAAAAGATGTGTCTCGAAATTATCTACAACTTTCATGTAGAATATAAATTCATATGAGCAAAGAAAGACCTTCAAAAATACAAATTACAGGTTCGGGCTTCAATTCGGGCCGTGCCGGCCCAAGCACGGCCCATACAATCGGGCCGTGCCGGGTGGCCCATCGTGCCAGATTTTTAGGCCCGGCCCGGCACGCCATTCGGGTCGTGCCAGCCCGGCCCATTTTTTTTCGTGCCGGGTCGTGCTTTGGGCCATTAAAATCGGGTCGTGCTCGTGCTAGCCCACTAAGGCCCGGCCCAATTCCCAGGACTAGGACTCGTGAACAACTGAGCTCCCAGCTCAGCGGCTCAGCGCATAGTACGTGCGGAGAACGAGCTAAGAGCTGGGCCCACCGGAGGTGCGGACGTGGCTGGCACAGGGACGCGCCAAAAGGTCAGGGGTCCCTGTCGGAGGCCGGCAATCGGGTCCCACGCGGGCACGTGGCGGCGCCTCCATCCGCCAAGTCGATGGATCCCGAGCCCCTCCGGCGAGGGTGAGGGTGGGTCGGTGGCCACGCGGTTGGTTAATTAATGGTAGCTGCTGCTCATCAGCGGCAAAAGCGAGGTTAGCTTTGGACGTAAGATTGCGTTAAGGTCGGATTAGTTTGGTTGGGGTTTTGATTAGGTTTGAACACGGTCAGGACAAGTGACGTTTGGCGTTTTGATCGGGATCGTCTGCGATCCGCTGCGACTCTACTGCATATACACACGGAGGTCTGCGTGCACCCTTTGGGTCAACTAATCATTAGATTGACCATTCAGATCAAATGCCCGGTAAAAATGAAATTCATACTCTTTTTTGTTTCCCCTAGTGGTTTGTTTGTGTGTTGATTTTCCAACGAACGGTGCATTGTGCTGGACAAAAGTTAGGCGTCGTCCTGTGCCGGGCTGATCGTATTTTATGCATGCACCGTGTAGGGCTGCGATGGCCCATTGTGCTTGCTTGACTCGTCTTCGACGAGCCCAGACACGGCTCATTTGCGCTTTGTGCCGTATCGGCCCAAACCTAACCCATTTGCACTATTGCGACGAGAGAAAAGGAGCCAAAGACGCGTGGAGTTGAGATAGTGACACAAATAGTATGAAAAAGAACTAAAATTTATTTATTCCTGAACAGTTACAGAAAGCGAGAGGGATGTGTTGAACACGAGCAAGAGAGGGGGCAATGGGCGAGACCGTGAGAAAGAGAGTAAGGGAGACAAGCGAGAGAGGTTGAGAAAGACGGGTGAGAGAGGGAGAGATTGAGAGAGAGAGCTGATAGATTGAGAGAGACATGTGAGAGAGATTGAGAGAGACAGGCGAGAGAGAGCAGCTTCTTTATCGTCTCTCTCTCTCTCTCTCTCTCTCGCCCGTCTTTCTAAATCTCTCTCAACTCTCTCTCTCTCTCTCTCTCTCTCTCTCTCTCGCTCGTCTTTCTAAATCTCTCTTAGCTCTCTCTTGCCCATCGCTTTCTCTCAATCTCTCTCAACTCTCTCTCTCTCTCTCTCTCTCTCTCTCTCTCTCTCAATCCCATAACTAAAGGGCCGGATGATTTATCCTTCCATGATCTTCTGGAGCTTAGAGTTCACAGTGATGGCTAGTGATCTAACATCGATGTAGTGGCACTGCATCCCCAAATTAACCATAGCCTAACTCGTATTGTTGTGGATGCTTGGTCCCCTAGATTCTATTCTCTTGAAATTGAACATCTCCTAAATTTATCTACATCATATGAAACATACATGTGTCCGTGACCTCTACAATCGTCTAGCGTTACCTAAATTTGACAGTATTTATAAATAGCCTACACTACTATCACAACACAATTCATAATTGATAGTATTTATAAATAGCCTAAATTTGTTTAGCTTATGTTATGAGTAGGGATCTGCATCCAAAAGAATTTGAGTGGGACGCGCTCTTTCACGTTCAACTGAATTATCTTGGAGGCCATATTTAAAGGAAGCAAATGGACTTGGTAGGTTGTGTTGGAAACCCTTGAGTTAAGCACTTAATTTGTAACTCTATTGTGACTAGAGTTGGATTTATTTGAAAAATGTGTGTAGTGTTTGCGAGTGCTTTAAAAGGTGGATCTTATGAATGTTTCAAAAGTGAATTTTGTTGGTAAAGTGTTTTCTTCTAGGAATGTGTTTCCCTTTCTCTTTGGGAGAATTTGTAGCGGTTGTGGGTGCAGATGTTTGACTTGAGAATTGATGTTCTCTTCCAAAATATTGATTTTGGTTGAAGTGCGATGTTTTGTAAATGTAGCTTTCAGTTGATGTTGGGTTGTGATGTGACGTGGTGTTTTACTGTTAACTGTACTGACATCATAGTTTATATGAATTATTGTAATCATCGATGTTATTTGTGTTTCAATCATATGATAAAGAGAATGAAGTCTCATTGTGAAGGATTATTCGGTATTTTTGTTACATGATGAATGAATGGTGAAAATGAAACATGGCATTGTTTATATATATAATCATAAAAGAGTTAATGAGCCAGGTCGGTGAGAAAGTCATATAGGGATATATGACTAATCCGGGGTGCTCTTGAAAAGTTTGCATTCATGTCATGAATCGAGATTTCCATTGCTTCCTAGCATGAAAAAGAATAAATGAATAATTTCTGGTATTTTGGCTATGGTATAGGAGATTTGTGTTTCCTTTGTGATTTGGCTTAGGAAAAAAAATGAATGCTCTTTGGATGTTGTCGAATTCCTTCCAAAGTGAATTTTAGCGCATTGGGGTCAAATTGATGCATGCGGTTCGATTGGGTTCAAAGGAATTGTACTTATTTTGTATTCTAGATGGGGTTAAGAATAATAAGGTTCATGGTTTATGGTTGAGTATACTAAAGATTTATACTCTTGGGCTGGATTGCTAAGTAAAAATTCATGAGGGCGAGACCCTCTTAAGAAAGGAACCAATTGTAGTTTGGTAAAGTTTTACGGTCCTAGCTTGGGCTAGGTGCCAGTGCTGGACATTAGGGTTATAAGGGTGGATTATGATGGAGGTTGTTGATGTCTTGGTTCAAACTTTATTAAGAGTATCGGCTGGTGGTAGTGAAGGAGACAGTAATTTTTTATGATAATTGTTCTGTCGTGAACAAGTGTCTTAGCTAGTTGTCTTTGGGTATGAGATATGCCTGAGAGAGGATGGAATGAAATGATAGCGTGATTGCGAATTGGAAAAGCAGTTGTGCCTTCATGAGTTTTTCTTCCGATGGTATTTCTTGGTAATGGTCCATTCGATTTAAAGGGCAATCGATTGCAAGAGTTGAGAACCAGTGTTTTCTTGGTTTTTGGGGGGTCATGTTTAGAAACCCCAGTTATTAACAAGATACAATTGGTGTTTTTGTGGTAGAGAGGTTGTTAAAAGAGATGTGATCCGCTTTGATTGTGCCATCTTGAGTTTAATGAAATGTTGGTAGACAGGTTGAGAAATGAAATTAAGATTTTGTGAATGAAGTTAAAAAGGGAATCTAGCGATGAGTTCGGATATTGGTTTTATGTTCTTCGGGAGAAAAATTACGAATTAGACGGGTCGTACCTGTAGTGCTAAAAGGGGAAGTTGTTCTGAGTTCATCAGGTTGTTTGCGAAAGTAGTTTGAAGTGTTTGATGTGAGGTTTTGGGCGTATTTAGCATTTTGATTGAGCCCTTTAGTGGGTGAAATCGAGGATTTTGGTTGGGGAATTGGAGTGAAAGGTGGAACCGTGAGAGGCTGCACTTAGTTGAGCTAAGTTAACTCTTTCTTGCTAAGTGTTGGTTTTGGGAATTTGTTTGTCGTTTGGTTCGGTTTGAGTCCTTGCTTGGATTTTTGTGTTGCAAAGAAGTTTTTGTCCCTTGGAGACTTTGTTTTTGTTTTTGTTTTTGGCGTTCTTCGGATTCGAGGTCGAATCCTGTTAAGGGGGAGAGAATGTGACATTACGGTAAGAGTTTATATCGTGTTTTTGGGCCCTTCAGGGTGCTCGGGCTTTTTTCGGGGGAACTTTGGGCCTTAGGGGTTTGAGTTGGGCCTCTGGTGGAAAGGTTTGGGCCCAAGTGGGAAGGTTGGGCCTTAGTGGAAGGATTTGGGCCCAAGGGGGTGCTTTTGGGCAGCCAATCCTAGCCCCCACACCCCTTGGTGCGCCCCCCTCCCCCTCCACCCCCTAGCCGCCACCCCCAACATCCCATGCGCCTCCCCCATGGCCGGCCCTCCCCTTGGTGCGCCCCCCTCCACCCCCTAGCTAGGGTTTCCCTCCCCTAGCCGCCTCTCCCCCCCCCACTTCACCCCCTGCTGTTCTTGCAATTGGAGCCCATCCAACCGAGGAGAACTTCGGCGTTTCACTGCAAATCTGAAGGAAGGAGCGGCCAGGAGGAGGAAGGTTTCCGTCGACCGGTTGATTCTCCAAGAAGAGGTAACGATTTGTGGTTCTTTTGTGGTGGTCTAAGTGTTGTTAGATGGGAGAATTCATGCCCTCAATTAGGTGTTGCTATTATATGGATTAAGATGATTGTTAGATCTGTCTCGCGTGATTCTCTCAGCCAGTTTAGACAGCCAATTTCGGGAGCAGATTTTAGGACCTTAGTTTTGTTTCCTGGGCGACCGATTGTTGCGAAAGTTGTAGGTAATCAAATTACCTAATTGGGCACCAAAATCACTAAATTATGTTCATCCGTTTAAAAGTTATGGTCGTTTTACCAAACATTGTCCAATCTATGATGTGAATGGTACAGTCTGTGTTCAACTATAGATTAGAGGATTCTAGAGGCCGAATCTGTGTTTCTCATGATGTGTGAATGGCATAAAGTATGTTTGTGAATTGTTATTGTTTTGTACCATTGCAGTACTCTTTGCTGAGTGATGAACTCACGCTTGTTGTTTAATGTTTTTTTAGGTACCTTGAGTTCGGCATTTGGGAAAGGGAGCTAGACACACGCCTTCACTTGGCATCACCTGAACAGAAAATTTCATACATTTTCGATAGTTGTGATGGATTACTTTATTGAACTAGATTTGGTTTATGACGTATCATTTGCTATGATTAATTGTTCACCTCGTATTGGTTCATGAGAGGTTAATTTATATGCTGGGCCTGAAATGTTGTTGAAAACCCTGGTTGCTATGATATAGTTGCTTCGGTTTCACGCAAAAACAGATTGATAGACATTCACTAAAATGTGAATTCCCAGAGATCCAATAGTCGGATTGATGTGAATTTTTTACTGTATAAACTAGATCCCAATATGCATCTAACAAAAAATAATCAACTCAATCATACCTACGGATCAAAAGTTATAAGCTTCACAAGTTGACTATATCAATAATACCGAAAATAGATTAAACCCTAATTTCGTGATTAAACAAAATCTACAAGGAATTAACTAATCAAACTTTTTAGATCACTAACTTGATGCCCTAGAAAGGTTTTAAAAAGATCAAATCAAAGTTATCATGGTGAAAAGTGAATCAATCTATTAACCAAAAGCAAGCACAGTAAACCGCCTACAGTTTCCCGTTGGAACTCGCATACCTCTTTCCTGTTGCTACAATGATTTGCATGTACTGTAGCAGTATGTAGATTCTCGGGTTACTGTAGCTGCGGAAGTAGTATCACTAGCAATTGACGCTGTCGCTTGCTTTTGGTGGAAAGCTTCTGTCCCCGTTGCTTCAGTCGAACAATGCCGCTCCTGTTGCTCCTTTTTCCCGTCCAAACAGCAACGAGTAAATAGCAAATTGATTGCAACCAAAACAGCCGACCTTCACGCGAGCACCTTCTGGTTGCTACCCGCATGCACGACTTGCAGAAGAATTTGATTTTTATTTCTTTTTGTCTAATCTGGTTAGAGTACTCCAAAACAAAAGAGTACAAACCCTAAATCCCTAACACAAATAAACAGGAGACAACCCCTCCTATTTATAAGAAGTAAACCCTGAGGTATTCGCATGCATGTCCACTTGGCCCAACATGGCCCAATACATGCAAGCTACCCCAAACGATTACAACTTCACAAGTACGGCCCACCTGCCATACTCACGTGACTAACTTGCCTCCATGTGCACCGTTCTCTAGCCCGAACGTCCCGCATGACATCCTCGACCACTAGGACCTCGATTCCTCCCTGAACGTAGTCCCGAACCTCAGTTCCTCCATGAACCTAGTTCCGGTCCCGTCATCGACCATGTTCGCCCTCGACCAACACCTGCACATGAACAATCTACAAAACAATATTCCGAGCACAAGTCCACGACTTAACTAAAGATCAGTCCATGCAACCACTCACACGAGCGCATTGCATCAAGCAGAACAATTACCATGCTATCACAAGATCATATAATTATCTGAAACAACACATGCACATGCACCACACATGGCATGAGCACAACCACTTTGCAATACCAAATTCATCACTAAGCTAATTTTTCAGCACATAATTTCACACAAAGTGCTACAGTAATCTAAAATCTTGGTGAGATCTCTGTATATTTGACCAAAATTTTAGTTTTTTACCGCAATTTGACAAAAATTTGATCGGATTGGATTCTATACGTCGTTTTCCATGCGGAACCAAAATTTCAAAAGAATTTGATGATTTTTAGACCAATTTTCGTTCGGTTAAAAATCACCGAGATTTCGAAAATCTCGGTCAAAAAAGAACCGGATTTGAATTTTACTTTTTGGATTTCATTTGGATTTCGTCCGAAATAAAGAGATCTCATCGAAATTTTGGATTTCGATGGGTGCCGAGATGAAACCCTAAACGAAATTTGAAACCCTGATGGAGGCATGTTTTAACAGGACCCGATAAAATCATAGTCGGCTCTTATTAAGCGACCGATACAAATACTAAATAACCATAATCAGCTCTCCTGAAAAAATCGACTGTAGTGAGCCTTTTGTGTCGGTTCTCAAAGAGCCGATTGTATCGATGAATATGTTATTTGTGTCGGTTTTCATTAAGAATCGATTATATTGATGTCAAGGATTAGATAATTCCCATAGTACCCTGGAAGTCAGTTTCTTAACCGACCATCTTTACCCTTGGACGATGTCCCCAAGGACGACCAACAAGCGTCTGACGACCAATCGGCCCACCCGATCGGCTAGGAGCTCGCTACCCGGTTCTGAGCATCCGTGCCCGTCGCACGAGTTGGAGTGCTTGGCTACGAGCACGCCAGGCAAATACGATCAACCGTGCTTAGGAATTTGCGTGGAATCTCGGGTTATGCTCGGTGGATTTGATCAAACCACTAAGAAGGAAAGTGGCAACTAATTCGCCGAAGATCCAGGGAAGGTGCGCCGGAAATATGGAAGCGTGGCGTGATTGTAGGGGGCAGTTACCATGTGTATAACGCAGGTATCTTGTATTTAATCCCCTAGCCCCTATGGGGGAGGGGGGTATCCATCATTGCAATAGAGAAAAACGCCACTGGGCGACTGGATGTAGGGCTATTATCTCGATCATGAGAGGCCTGAACCAGGATAAAATCTTTGTGTTTCTGTCTGTTCTAATGGACCATCTCCCGCGTCTTCGATGCTACACCTTTGGTAGAAAGGGGCTTCGGTTGATCCCACATTCAACAAGTAAGCTCAGCGGGGGCCAGTTCCCCAATCGTCGATAGCTGGGGCTTCGATTGATCCCACATTCAACATATAAGCTCAGCGGGGGCCAGTTCCCCAATCATCGATAGCTGGCGCCATCCGTGGGGATCGACGGATTCTTTGCCAAAGGAATCCCGAAGGCGTCATCTTCCACATCTGATGACCGATACTGCACAACTTATGATGAGGTAAGATACGTAAAAAAAGTTCTTTACCTCAAGCAAACTGTGCTTAGGCGAGTCGTTTCTGTTTTGCGCCGAGCAAGTTCTTCGCTCGGGCGCAAATTTCATCCCCTTGCCTGAGCAGGCTTTTCGTTCGAATCTGTACTGAGTAATTTTTTAGCTCGGACGCGTGTTTCTTCACACCGGACCGGCATTGCACTCGGGAATTGATCTTGTTATATCTTGAAAATTGCTCTTATTCCTCCGAGCACGCGTTTCACTAGGAGACGGTCGGTGTTCCGCGCCGAGCAGGCACTGCGCTCGGGCGCGAGTCTCTTCCTCCGAGCACGCGTTTCGCTCGGAGACGGTTGGTGTTCCGCGTCGAGCAGGCACTTCGCTCGGGCGCGAGTCTCTTCCTCCGAGCACGCGTTTCGCTCAGAGACTGTTCGCGTTCCACGCCGAGCACGCACTACGCTCGGGCGTGAGTCTCTTCCTCCGAGCACGCGTTTCGCTCGGGGACTGTTCGTGTTCCGCGCCGAGCAGGCACTGCGCTCGGGCGCGAGTCTCTTCCTCCGAGCACGCGTTTTGCTCGGAGACGGTTAGTGTTCCGCGCCGAGCAGGCACTTCGCTCAGGCGTGAGTCTCTTCCTCCGGGCATGCGTTTCGCTCGGAGACTGTTCGTGTTCCACGCCGAGCATGCACTACACTCGGGCGCGAGTCTCTTACTCCGAGCACGCGTTTCGCTCGGAGACGGTTGGTGTTCCGTGCCGAGCAGGCACTGCGCTCGGGCGCGAGTCTCTTCCTCCGAGCACGCGTTTCGCTCGGAGACGGTCTTTGTTCCGCGTCGAGCAGGCACTGCGCTTGGGCGCGAGTCTCTTCCTCCGAGCACGCGTTTCGCTCGGAGATGGTTGGTGTTCCGTGCCGAGCAGGCACTTCGCTCAGGCGTGAGTCTCTTCCTCCGAGCACGCGTTTCGCTCGGGGACTGTTCGTGTTCCGCGCCGAGCAGGCACTACGCTCGGGCGCGAGTCTCTTCCTCCGGGCACGCGTTTCGCTCATGGACTGTTCGTGTTCCGCGCCGAGCAGGCACTACGCTCGGGCGCGAGTCTCTTCCTCCAAACACGCATTTCGCTCGGAGACAGTTGGTGTTCCGCGCCGAGCAGGCACTTCGCTCGAGCGCGAGTCTCTTCCTTCGGGCACGCGTTTCACTCGGTGACTGTTCGTGTTTCGCGCCGAGCACGCACTACGCTCGGGCGCGAGTCTCTTCCTTCGAGCATGCGTTTCGCTCGAAGACTGTTCGTGTTCCGCGCCAAGCAGGCACTGTGCTCGGGCGCGAGTCTCTTCCTCCGAGCACGCGTTTCGCTCGGGGACTGTTCGTGTTCCGCGCCGAGCAGGCACTGTGCTCAGGCGCGAGTCTCTTCCTCCGAGCACGCGTTTCGCTCGGAGACGGTTGGTGTTCCGCGCCGAGCACGCTCTGCATTTGAGCACAGGTCCTCCCAGTTTATTTCCCTGGACTTCTGGTCCATGTCCAGGATGCGGCAGCTCGAGCCTGGCTTGTCTGTCAGTTCCTCGAGCATGAGATCCATGCTCGTGGTGTGGCAATGTGAATCCGCTCGCAATCCGCTAGTAGCCTAGGCATCTGATCCATGCCTAGTTTCCCTGTGCATCTGATCCATGCATGGGATGCGGCAGCATGTGTTTGTTCACAGTCTGCTAGTTACCTTTATGCTAGGCGTCTGATCCATGCCTAGTTAAACTGTGCATCTGATCCATGCATGTGATGCGGCAGCATGTGTTTGTTCACAGTCTGCTAGTTACCTTTATGCTAGGCATCCGATCCATGCCTAGTTTCCCTAGGCATACGATCCATACTCGGGACGAGGTTCGATCGCGTTTTATTTTCCCTCTCGGTGCAGCTTGTAACGACCTTTTTCCCCAAGCATGATTCGCTTGGAATGTGATAGTGTGAGCCTGCCTCATCTATCAAATCCTTTTCCTGGTCATTTCATGCCCATATGCTGAGGTAAATGCTTCACCATCAAGAATTCAATCCCTCATTGGACTTCTCAGTCTCAAGGAGATGACCCATCTCACTTGAGCCTCGAGGACTAGCTGTCGGGGATTGGATAATTCCCATAGTACCCTGGAAGCCAGTTTCTTAACCGACCATCTTTACCCTTGGACGATGTCCCCAAGGACGATCAACGATCGTCTTACGACCAATCGGCCCACCCGATCGGCTAGGAGCTCGCTACCCGGTTCCGAGCATCCGTGCCCGTCGCACAAGCTGGAGTGCTCGGCTACGAGCACGCTGGGCAAATATGAGCAATCGTTCTCAGGAAGTTGCGTGGAAGCTCAGGTTATTCTCGGTGGATTCGGTCAAACCACTAAGAAGGAAAGTAGCAACTAATTCGCCGAAAATCCAGGGAAGGTGCGCCGAAAATATGGAAGCGTGGCGCGATTATAGGGGGTAGTTACCATGTGTATAACGCAGGTATCTTGTATTTAATCCCCCTAGCCCCTATGGGGGAGGGGGGTATCCATCACTGCAATAGGGGAAAACGCCACCAGGCGACTGGATGTAGGGCTATTATCTCGATCATGAGAGGCCTGAACCAGGATAAAATCCTACATGAGTTGTCTCTAAGTTTGTGAGAGTAGAGTCACGGAGAGGTGCTAGATTGCATTATTCTGCTCCTTTGACTATTTCTTCTTCTACTCAGGTGACTCAGTATTGGGTTCCTAGATCTACACTGACATGTCCTAGTACTGAGACATCTGTCTTTCACTCTCATTGATTCAGGTTCGTAGGATAGGGAAGGAGGAAGTATGGATCATAGACTCCGGCTGTTCACACCATATGACCGGAGACTCCCGATGGTTTTCTTCCCTAGTCCGAGCTCTCGGTGATGAGGTGATCACCTTTGGGGATGCTTCATCTGGTAGAGTCATCGCTAAAGGTATTGTTTGTATTAATGATCATTTAATTCTTAAGGACGTTGCCTTAGTTAGTAAGCTGCAATACAACTTGCTCTCTGTTTCACAACTTATCGATGACGATTTCGAGGTAAGCTTTAAAAGCAACACTTGTAGGATCCTTGATTCTTATGGGGAGTTGGTTTGCAGGATTTCTCGGTTTGGGAGAGTCTTTCGTGCTGATTTTTTCTCCTCTTCTTGGTACTCCCGTTGCTTTATTGCTTCAGAGTCCCGTGATCTCTCCTTTTGGCATAGGAGATTTGGTCACATTGGCTTTGATTATTTGACTCGAGTTATCAGCCATGATCTCATTTGTGGTCTGCCCAAAATCAAGATGGTCAAAGATGTTGTATACTCTCCTTGCCAACATGGTAAGATGGTTGCTGCTTCTCATCCCCCAGTCACCCGAGTGATGACTGATGCACCAGGACAGTCCTTGCACATGGACACGGTTGGTCCGGCTAGATAGTAGTCAGTAGGAGGGAAGTAGTACATTGTTGTCATAGTCGATAATTTTTCGAGGTATTCTTGGGTGTTTTTCGTGGCCTCGATGAATGAGTCCTTTTCTCAGTTTAGGGGTTTGGTCCGTAGGCTATCCATTGAGCTCCCAGGTGCCTTACAAGCGATTCGCAGTGATAATGGCACAGAGGTCAAGAACTCCTACTTTAGCTGCTTCTGTGAGGAGTTAGGCATAGAGCATCAATTCTCTTCTCCACACGTCCCTCAGCCGAATGGCATAGTGGAGAGGAAGAATAGGACCCTGGTTGAGATGGCCAGGACAATGCTAGATGAGTACACTACCCCTAGGAAGTTTTCGGCTGAGGCTGTAGCTACGGCATGCCATGTTGCAAATAGAGTTTTTCTTATGGCACACTTGCATCGCTCTTCTTACGAGTTGAGATATGGGCGAAAGCCCAATGTGTCTCATTTTTGTGTTTTCGGTTGCAAGTGCTTCTTCTTGAAGTCTGGGAACCTAGACAAGTTCGAGTCATTCTCTGCTGATGGGATCTTTCTGGGTTACTCGAGTTCTTCTCGCAGCTATAGGATTTGGGCTATAGACATGGGTAGGATGATAGAGACCTGTGAGGTGATCTTTGATGAGGCTAGCTAGACCAGACATTTCATGTTCTTCTTCTCTTTCCTAGTCTATTTTCGCAGAGGATGATGATGACGGAGATGAAGGTGTTTTGCCTGATCCAGTCTCCATTCCTGCTCCTGAGGTGCCTCCAGTTTCCAACTCTGCACCTCCGGGAGATCATCCCTTACCCTCAGACTCTTCAGCAGCCAGTGGCTCTGTTCCTACTTCTCCCACGCGAGGAGTAGAGGCCACTTCTGCTTCTGGACCTCCCCATCACATTCAGTGGGCTCATCCACCTAACCAGATCATTGGAGATCTGTTTGAGCGAGTCACTCGCTCTAAGTCAGGTCTATCGACTTTCTGCCTTCACTATTCCTTTATTGCCTTTTTTGAGCCGAAGGATGTTTTTCATGCATTATTCGATGAATATTATATTAATGCTATACATGAGGAACTTGAAAATTTCGAGAGGAACAAAGTTTGGAAGCTTGTCGAGTCCCCTTCTGGTCACAACATCACTAGGACCAAATGGGTGTTAAAAAATAAGCAGAGTGAGGATGGGGTTATAGTTCGAAACAAGGCTAGGCTAGTCACTCAGGGTTTCACTCAGGTCGATGGTCTTGACTTTGAGGAGACTTTTGCCCCTGTAGCTAGACTAGAGACAATCATGATCCTACTCACATACGCGGCATCTAAGGGCTTCAAGCTTTATAAAATGGATGTCAAGAGTGCATTCCTTAATGGCTTCATTGAGGAAGAGGTGAATGTCAAATAGCCTCCAGGATTTGAGAACCCCAAGTACCCTAATCATGTATTCAAGCTTTCCAAGGCTTTATATGGACTTAAGCAAGCTCCACGAGCTTGGTATGAGAGGCTTAAGTCCTACCTTTTAAGTCATGGTTTTCATATGGGTCAAGTGGACAAGACTCTGTTTGCCAGATATTCCGATTTAGAGTTTCTCCTAGTCCAGATCTATGTCGATGACATTATTTTCGGTGGTTTCTCGCATTCGTTCGTTACTCAGTTCTCAGATGTGATGAGTACTGAGTTTGAGATGAGCATGATGGGCGAGTTGAGCTACTTCCTTGGCTTCTAGATTAAGCAAACTCGGGAGGGTACATTCTTGCATCAAGGCAAGTACACTCGAGACCTCTTGAAGCTCTTTGACATGTCTGATGGGAAGCCAGCTATGACTCCTATGGCTACCACTTTTGTCCTTGAGCCTGACGAGAATGGTGAGCCAGTTGATCAGAAGGAGTTCTAGAGCATGATCGGCTCCCTCTTATATCTCACTGCCTCGAGACCTGACATACATTTCTCTGTATGTCTTTGTGTTAGATTTCAGGCTTCTCGTGCCTCCTCTCACCGCAAGGCGGTGAAGTGCATCTTCAGGTACCTTTGAGCTACCATTGATTATGGTATCTGGTACTCTTCCTCCTCCTGTCTGTGCATTCGAGCCTTTTCTGATACAGACTTTGCTAGCTGTAGGATAGATAGGAAGAGCACTTCTGGTACTTACCAATTCATTGGCACTTCTTTTGTTTCCTGGTCTTCAAGAAAGCAGTGTGGAGTTGCTCAGTCCACCGTAGAGGCCGAGTATGTCGCTGCAGCCAGTTGCTGTAGCCAGGTGCTCTGGATGAGTCGACCATGTGGGACTATGGGTTAGCAGCAGAGCATGTTTCACATTTCTGTGATAACACATCTGCTATTCACATTGCTAAGAACCCAGTACAACATTCTCGGACCAAGCACATTGATATTCGATATCACTAGAAGGGTGACATAGTGCTTCAGTTTGTGGAGAGTAATCACCAGTTGGATGATATTTTCACTAAGCCTTTGGATAGCTCTAGGTTTGTTGCCTTGAGAGGGGAGCTTGGGATTATGAGCCCATATGGCATAGCTTAAGGGGGAGCTGATTTGTATTATATATTTATATGTGTATATTCAGCGTGTCCTTTCTGTTTCTTCTAGGTATCTTTGGGCTTCTTTTCATTTTGTTGAGTCCAATTCACTTAGACTTCTGGCATGCTTCGGTATGGACCTCTCATCTTATGCTTTATGATGCTATTCTCTTCTTCTTCTCGGTTGAGCTCACTCACAGTCTTGTAGGTCTAGCAGGTGTTGGGTCCCTGGGTAGGCATGGTCTCGTATTTGCTCCTGAGATATAGTTTGAGAGTTAGTTTTCCTTTGTAAGTCTTAAAGGGAAGATGAGAGCGAGACTAAGCTGTAGTGTCTCTACCATTTTTTCTATGCTCTTAGATCACCCAGTTGTCAGTTTCTCCTTTTCCTCTTCTCATTTTGGTTTCTGGTTTTAGTTAAGTTCAATTCTTTTTCTTAAAATTCAAAATTGCTAATAACTCGAATTGAATCAGATTTGTGCTTAAAATTGACTCACATGTTGAGGGGGAGTTCTTGAAACTGATCTTCTTGCATTGCATATAGACTTGTTTTTATTTTCTAAGCTTTGTCTTTTATGCAATTGATAAATTTAAGATATGTTGCACCTAGCTACTTTCATGAAGATTCTTGTTAGTCTAGGTCATATCTAATATGGTGTATCATGTTTAAACTACACAACATTTAAAATTGAGCTTTTCTTGAAAACTTGATGAAACTTAGCTTTTTCTTGCTATATTTATCTACTAGACGCTTATGCCATGCTTAGTGAAATAGTGGGTTTCTACTAGAGTCCCTAGAGCAACTTGGGTTAGCTATATTGTTCCATTCCAGAATCCTCAATATGCTCATGAATCTAAGTGCTAAAATGATAAAAATTGACTTATTTGTGCTAAAACTGAACTCAACACTTCCCATTCTCGAGACTACTTCGCATTGCACTTGGGATGAACTTGGAATGAATTGTGTATGACCAAAACCACTCTTTTAAGCTTTTTGCTTGAGATGGTTGAATATGGCTTGAGTCAATAAAATTGAAAAATGCAAAATAGACTAGAAGAAGAGAGTGACGCCTAGGAGACCTATGTCGATGGCTCCTAGTTGATGTTGTGTTTCACTAGGATAAACTCTCTAAAACTCAAAGGTTTGCGGAGGAGAGTGAAGCTTAGGACACCTTTGTCGATGGCTCCTAGTCGAGGATGTGCTTCACTAGGCCTTTGAATCGCTTTGTGAGCATTATCTAAAAATTTGCATTTAAAGAGATGTTTGAGCACGCTCTAATGGTCTTGTAGCTTCCCAAAGTGTTGACGAGGTTGAACTCTAGTATATCTATTTGCTCGTTAGGTTGGCTTTGCTTCTAGTCTTGAAACTTTGCTAAGTGTTGCTATTGTTGAAATCATGCAAAAGTAACATAACATCTTTTGAGCTAGTTAGCAAAAATTGAAATATGCCATTGGAGATAACTTAGGATGACATAATCTGAACTTGAGTAGCTTGGTGTCATACTTTGTCTAAGTGTTCACTTGCATAATCCTCAAATCTCTTCTAGGTTATATTTCATCCAAAAAATGCTCTCTTGATGCCTATATTGCCAAAAGGGGGAGAAAACGTAGAAAAAGCATCTTAGAGGGAAGATTTTTTTTAAAAAAAATGCTTTCTCACGATCATATTGAACAATTGTCCTTGCATTTGGATCATGAGTAATATTGAGCTTCTTAAAAGATTTCTTGGTTTTTGGAGCTCTTGTTGAAAAATTGTTCTTTCTTGTGTTGAGCTCTAAAAATCTTCTCATCTACTTGGTCATGGACTTGCCTTCTCTTTCAATTGGACAAAGTATGATTTTTTGAGAGATTTCTTGGTTTTTGGAGCTCTTGTTGAAAAATTGTTCTTTCTTTATCTTGTTGATTGCTAGCTTGGGAGAGCGAGAGCCATTAGAACATACCCTAAATCAGCCCCAGGGTGTTGAGCTCTGAAAATCTTCTCATCTACTTGGTCATGGACTTGCTTTCTCTTTAAATTGGACCAAGTATGATTTTTGAAATCAAATTGCTTTTCTTCTTTTATTTTCAAACTTAAAATTATGCCTTTCATGTGGTTTGTCAATATACTCATCAAGAGGGAGATTGAAGGACCATGTGGAGGTCATTCCATATTTGTAATAAGTATTTGACTTTATTTGAGCAAGGTGTGCCATGTTTGAGTTTGATTTAAATTGGAATTCAAAAGGAAGTAATTTGAGTTGTGTTAACTTCTTGTGGTACTATTGGCCTATGGCTGGCAGTACAACCGACAGATGAATGAGAATGATTATTGCATATTATTGTTGGACAATGCTATGTGATGGTTTTCCTTGTCTTTGATGGTTGCAGGACGACGGTGCTAGGTCATGGTGAGGCGGAGGATGACCGGGACTAGGCGAGGTGCGTCGGAGGTCCAGACGGTCGAAGATCGTCCGAAGATGATCGGAGACGGAGTTCAAGCAAGTCAAGAAGACAAGGAAAGGCGATGATACTAGCTAGATGCCGCGAGGATCGATGAGGGCCGTTGGATCGCGGTCTAGTTGATAGGTTAGCGGGTCTAGGTAGTATGCTTTGAAAATCGTGCAAGAAAACCCATTGTGTGTAGGGTTTTGGGTTGCCCTTGCATGGTTGTGTGAGATGGTTAATCCTAGCCTTTGGTGGAGTGCTCTAGGGTTGAGGGACTCATCCAAGGGTGGTAGGTGGCCCAAGAAGTGAGGGGGGGGTGCCCTCCCTTACTTGAAGGTTTGAGTTGCTCCTTTGAGCTTTGCCCATATGAAGTGAGGCTTTGTAAACCTTCCATCCAGAAAACAAAGATTTTCTTTACTATTCTTGTGGATTTAAATTGCGCATTTACATTATGTCTTTACTTTACACAAAGTAAACTCAACATTTACTTTCCTACACTTAAATTCCCGCAATTTACTTTCTCGCAATTTGGATTTGCCTCCTCTCCTTCTAAATACTGTTGATCAAGGATGTCTTGATGGTGTTCATTTGGTTTTACATCTCTCTTGCACCCTAGGATAGACTAGAAATCAAGTTTATATCAAGATTGCAAATCTGTTCTGAACTTGTTCTTTATGCAGCAGTTAGTTTTTTTATTTTTAGAAAAATATAGAAAAATATTTTTTGAGTGATTCTTATTAGATAAGATGAATGACTCATATATACATCTATGAAAAATTTTTAGAATCCACTGGTTGCACTGGTTGGGTGCTATGAGGTGAAAACCGAGTCCCAAACTTTCTGATTAAAGTTTCTGACTGTCTGTAGTTCTTAATTTTTAATGATTTTTCTACAAGGCTTTTTGAGATGGTTTTTGGTGAAGTGTTTCATGACTAATTTGCTCATAGGGTTAAAAATTTACAAAAAATTTAGAGTAACATAAATCCACTAACCACCTGCTCCATGTGAGGATGATTCCTGAAAATCTGCTTTTGCTTTTTTTAAAATAGATTTTTGTGATTTTGCTTGATCTCTTTTAGAAAAAAGTATTTGAATTGATTCATTTTTGTTTGGATACTTGACAATCAGGATTATGATTGAAAAATTCCTCACATGTTTCATGGCTCTCATCCATGCAAGCTAGGGTACACAAGTTGTATAGTTGTTCCATCGTTTGTGAATCTGAGGAGCATCAGTTTGACGGAAAATAAATGGGTGTTTCGGATTTTCATTGCGGGATTGTTTAGAGTACTTTGAGTAAGAAAATATTTTATTTAGGATCATTCACCCCCTCTGATCGTCATCTCGGTCCTTCACATGTATTAAATATAATGATTAGTGATAATAATTAAAGATTATAATGTAGTCATTTTTAATATTTATTTTGGTCTATGTGATAAGAAAAAATACGCCATATAACTTTGAATGGAGCGAGTATTTATTTACCGGAAGTAGTCTTTTGTACTAGGGATAACAGGTGCTTGCATAAGTTCTTAAGCACTTGAAAAGGGGTGTTTGGATTAGAGAAAATCATCATGCCGGCCGCCGGGTCGGGCCAAAGCAAAGCTACGCCTAAAACCACCGAGCGAAGCAAGCGGACCACCCACTTTCGGCCTCAGCGGGCCGCACAGCCTTGGCGGACACGCGTGAAGTTGGGCCGCCGCCCTGCATGATGCGCCCCCGTGCGTTGCCGCTGGGTCCGAGCGCGGCTGCGGCGCTGCGCACGCTGCGCACCTGAGCGAAAAGCGGCGCTATCTCCTGGTTGCCTCCCCTCCTCCGGCTCCACCACCGGTAGGCGGCAGCAGCGCCGCGACGAAAACACCGATCCCCTTGCTGCGATCGGACGACGCCTCCACGACCGGCTCCGCACTCCGTGTATCCCCCCGTCCCGCATCTCCTCCCCGGCCGTTCGCCTTTGAGGTTTGAGCGGCCGGCGCCGGCCACCGGAGGCCCACCCGGGGAGCACCCGCCCTCGCCCTCTTGCTCTCCTCCTCACATCCCCCATTCCTAGCCACCACTGCCATGCCCCTCGCTGTGTTACTTCTTTTTTTTCCTTCCCTTTGAACAGCAACTGTCCGTCTGATGGTTGGTGATTTATTGATTTCGTGTGCGCGGTTGATGGATTAATTACGCAATGCCGTTCAAGCCATCCGGCCCATTGCTAGGTGCCTAGGTTACCACTCTTCTCCCTTTTCCGTCTTTCGTTAATTACCTTGCCAACATTTCAGCGTGAGTCACGGGGTTTACGTATGTCTTCAGTTCTCACCGGCGTCTGGCTGTCCAGTGCAGTGCAGTGCAGTGCTCACCAAGCACCGGTCAAAATTGCAGAAGTAAACGTACTGCGTATGCGTATCCCACCATGTTTACTCTTTAGGCAAGACGACTACGAAAAACCAGTCACATTTTAATTTTGTTCTTCTCTGTTTCTATTGCTAAACTAAACGCACACATTTCCGGGTTTTGCTACACAACAGATTCCATAAAGTTTCTGGATAATAAGGAAAAACAAAAAGGGGAAGATTAGAGCAAGTAACGGTAATACTATAATTACTCGAGTTGATTGTTACCAGTCGTCCCATGGTTACAGGATTTTGTAAACGGTCCTGGTGCTTCCTGCCTGTGCCTAGTGAAAAACCATCTCTGCAACGCTGCAATCTGTTTCGTCCCTTTTGCAGGCTGATGCAGTGACATGCAACAATACGGTGGCATGGCACTCTCTTCAGTGTTTGTGCTTAAGATCTTTGCAAGCCCTTCTTGGACCTAATTCATGTGTCTTATCGTACTTTTATTAGACAGCTGTGTTGTGATTTTGGTACTGTACTTTTATTATAAAAGTTTAAATTTTCTTTTGCGTTTTCCTACAAATTTTGTAACTCATAACTTCTGTATTCGGGGTTTGGTCGATGGACCACCAAAATGACATTAGGATGAAAAAGAAAACAAACCTAGGTCACATTAGGATGAAAAACAACAATATCAGTCTGAATATAGCAATTGTAAATCTTGTTCAAACTTTGCTGGGGCACTTGCTTATGTCTAGTGAACTCATCAATTATATGGTCATCTCTTACCTGGGAATACTTGATCTGAGTTCTCTGTGTTTGTGAATCTGTGCAATGTTTACTATGATGGCATTCATATGTCTCATATCAAAATGGCTTTGAAGAGGACTCTTCCAGGGCCCACTGGCTAGTAGCACGGTTGGTGTGCTAGCCATCCCGGGTTCCAATCCTCCCTTATTAAATACGTTGTGTGTGGGAGAATAAGTCTTGTCCCTCCACACCAGCATTTTTCAAAATGGCTTTGAAAAGTTATATTTATAGTATTTGTTAATCAACACTGGATCAAGTTGTATGAGTTCATCTTCACAAAACATGTAGACATCCTGCTCAACTGAATTTACAAGGAATGAGTTTCAGACTTCAGCCTCCATCATAATCCGTAACAACAAGTCAATCACCTAGAATCTCTTCTATAACTTTTTCGCCTCTGTTTTATGTTAAACCTTTGACATTGCTGGAAGTGGCATTTGTGCTTGTTTGGATTGATGTATACTGGTTGATCAACAGTGTTAGGATCATGATAAAGGTTTATTGACTAAAAGTGGTTATTGTGCCAAAAATTGGACTCTCAGGTGAGTGCACAGCATAAAAAGTTAAGCTTATTTTTCAGCAATGATAAAAGTTCAAGAATATTCTAGTCAACACTGTGTTGAATACTTACATGTTTAGTGCACATCATAGCTATGTGTCTGTGTCTCCCTTTCTTAAAATCTAATTTACTATGCGAGCCAGTACTTTTCTTACAAATGAACTAAAAAAGCACTTCATGAATGTGCTGAAGAAGTTATCTGTAATTTCCATAATTGTGATAACAATCACTCTGATTTGTGTGCTCTTACTACAGTCAAATTATTGAGTCAGTCCCTAAACTGGACAAATGTAGGTTGTACATGGCATGAACAAAAATGCTTTTCTGCCTGATTGTTTACTGACAAGGAAGGAGGCATTTTTATGAAGTAAGAAAGCTTGAAGAAGAGTAACCCTAAAACTTATGATATAGATTTTTTTTAAGGAAAAATGGGTTGAAAAGGCCTTATGATCATCAAAAGCTCAGACAACCCAAAATATTAAGAAAAATTGCAAAATAGAAACTTAAATTTTTCAATGCAGATGAAGTCAGGATTTCGAAGTACAAAATCACCAGGACTGACAACTTGCTGGAGATTGATTTTAGTTCTTTCCATTTTCTTGTTAGGATTGCCTTGTGCTGTTGTTAACATTTATGCTTACCGGTAAACCCTGTTCTGTCATAGTCCATGACGGATATCAGAATGTATTAATTTTAAATTGTCTTTTGGTTGTTTCTGCCTCTTAACCTATATCTCTTTCATTAGCAGTGTGTTACACAACCAACAGACAATCCTAACTGTTGCTATTAGTTCACTTTTTTGCTGCTTCTTTTTGGTCATGCAGCTTCAGTTTATTCCACATGTGGCAAATTTACTGGAGAATGTCGGCATGTTTATACTGTTGATATTTAGCTACCGAAGAGTTGTCCTTTTCTACTAACCTGCATGCAAATGTGGTTTCTTAACCCATGATGCCTGACTAACCCTCATGGCTCTAATTGGTATGCACGGAGGGACTGACCCTTATCTTTGTGGCATCTGACTTGTATTCTTCTGGACAGTTTTTCAAAATTCACTTCAAACCAATGTTTAGTTGTTTTGGTTTTATTCATGTATTTGCATGTCCTAATGTGAATGTTAGCATTCAAATTATGAAACTACCAACAAAACATTAACATTAAGCAAAAGTAGGCCGCTATCAAATCCTGGGATTATTTGCAGTCACTACTCAAGGTCAGAGTCTATTTCAAAATGACATCTATGGAATAGTGTGTAACTGCAGCCTCTAGTTTGTAGTAGTTTGTCAAGTTTTGAGACTTTCTAAATTATAACATACAAGTAACATGAAGCTGCTCCCTCATGCTTTCGTAATACCATTGTCATGCTCATGTTGAAAAGAAAAGGTGAAAGAAATGTTTGGACATAACAGAGTATTCAGGAAATCATCCTTTCACTTCTGTTTGGTTGTTTCCTGTTAATGCTGTCAAGCCCTCTACTCTTGGCATTGTGAGGTGCGATGAGCCTAACTGTTTTTCTTATCATAAATTCCGATATATTTGTAAGACAGTTATTTCATTTGTTCTCTCTTTCTCTCTGTTTCCCACTGCACACACACACGCGCGCGCGCGCGTCTAATATTTGCTACTTAACTGTTACCCAACGAATAACCTGTGATATTGGTTGTCCCCTTCTTTCATCTTTCCTCCACTAATGATGATGTTAGGTGATCATTATTACAGCAGTCTCCATTATACTAATATTTTAACTAAAATTTAATGTAAGGATTTTTTTTTGTCTGAATTAGTGCTAGAGCCTCTTGTTTTAGACAGTTGTTATCGTCTGCATTTGTACTTATTTTCTTTCATGCATTTTCCCTTCTCAAAGACTCATAACAGGCGTATTCTTTTTTCTAAACATGCAGATACGTCCTATATTACAACATGTCCAAACAGCCACATCATATGGCCATCTTTACCACCTCTTCCCAGCATTCATTTTATAAGATTGCAGGTACATCAAAAAATGGAAATTGAAGGGCACATTCCTACACAAGTCCAAATGTTCATGGTAGATAACCAAGCTCTTGGCCTGTGCAAATTGCCTTCACCAGCAACTAGAAATAGGTGTGTAGGCTTTTGATTGGGGCATTTTGGAATCATTTGTTTTAATTACTTTTCAGGGCTACTGGGTCTATGTCAGTATTATTGGTACCATTGCATTTATCAATGTAATGGCAGGTTACTTTATGTCAAATACTTTATGTCAACATATTTGTACACACGACCAATTTCCATTCGTTTGTGCCATCTGAAAGAAAATCTCTAACATCTAAAGCTGTTTTGTGGGAACCTAAGAGCATCTCCAAGAGAGGCCCTAAATATGGTCCTAACTTGAACTATAGGGTTTTTGAGGAAAAGGTTAACTCCAGCAAGGGTCCTAAATTGATAAAATTTAGCAAATTGTTTTAGGGCCCCTAGGAGAGTAGCTATATTTAGCAACTCTGTGATTGAGCCCTATCTTTATTGGGTTTTAGGGCCTAATTGCTGGAGTGAATATTTCGTTGGAGTCCTAAATCTAATTAGTTGAGGTCCTAAATTAAAGTTTAAGGCTCATTTTTAGGGCTCTCTCTTGGAGATGCTCTAAGGATAGATTGTTGCTAATGACAGTTGCACTATGTTGAAAAATAAACTGCTTTTGGTATTTGTCTAACGTTAGCCTAGATATATACAATCAAGAGGAGAGGCAGACTAAACTAAATTAGAGAACAGTCTATGCTATCTCGGCCTGTGGTAGCCCCTCTGTTGTATTGGTCAAAACATCATCATTAGCCATTTCATTTTATTTGAAATGGCTGTTATCTTTTTTTTTCTCTCGATTAAATCGTGTTTGAATTCCCCATGATTACAACATTTTAAAATTAGCCAGCATAAAATGGTTGTACATTTTAAGTGGGAAAATTTTACTGGCAGGGAAAAAAATCTCGGTGGTCACCGATATGCCTGGTGACTACGGGTTAACAGAAATTTCGGAAAACAAAGTCCGAAAATTTTCATTTGAATTTGAATTTTAAAATTTGAGAATAAAAGTTTGTGCAACTATGATTTAGCGCAATCGTGCGGTTGACGGTAACGGGCTTGATTTTATCTTTGGGGGGTCGTGGACTCGTGGGTTCATTTTCCTCATCCACCATTTTTTTTTCCGGACTTTCCATCTCTCTTTTTCACTTGTGTAACCGTAAAAAAAATTTTGCAATGCCTAGTTGGGACTTGGGACTTAGCAGTAAACTTAGGCTTCATCACATTGCCTACATGTGATGTCCAACCCATCTATTGTGCAGGTAAGACACGTAATCAGTTTCTTCATTTCTTTAATCCATATGTGTTTACTTCCCTTGAGGATGTTGCCTCTTTGGACCATACCAAATCAAGCAGTCCTTTCCCATGCCTGTATTCAAGTGGGAAGTGAACAGCTGGCTCCAGATTCTCCTTAGCAAAAGGCGAACAAAAAAAGAATGAGAAAGGTGAAGGAAAAGAAAAGTAGTACTCAGGTCAATATGCCAAAGGTCTCTGCCCTCATCGATATACAAGTGATTTTGTGAGGAACTTGTCAAAAGAAAGAAGGGAAACAATAAAGATACGACATGCAATAATTATTTGCATCAACGTGCACGGTGACAGTTGAAAAGTCTGAGACTACTTGTATTATCCCTCCCTTACACTCGGGAGGTTTGAAGCCCTCCTAGAGCATCCACCTCACCTCCACCTTCTCTCTCCTCTTCTTGCAAAAAAGTCCTCCCAGTTTTTGAAATTACGGATAGGTCCTTTTGCAATTTTTTGTGAGAGAAAGATTTTTTCCTCGGTTCGCGTTTAAGTCCCTCCTTCGTCGTTTTACGTAAAGAACCTCCTGTTTAATACGAATCGTAAACGAGCCCTTTTATAGTTTTTCAAAATAGCGAACAGGTCCAAAATCATAACAAATAGGTCCGTGCGCTTTTCGTTCAGGTCTTTTCTCCGTTTTGCCCCAAAAAAATGTTTTTGTGGTCCGTTTTTCCCTACGGAGCATTGAAAAAATGTTTTCGTTTCTCCGTTTTGCCCGAAAAAAATGTTTTTGTGGTCCGTTTTCCCTCCGGAGCATGGAAAAAATCCGTTTTGCCTAAAAAAAACCGAAAAATATTTTGGTGGTCCGTTTTTCCTCCGGAGCATGCAAAAAATGTTTTCGTTTCTCCGTTTTGCCCGGAAAAAATGTTTTTGTGGTCCGTTTTTCCTCCGGAGCATGAAAAAATGTTTTCGTTTCTCTGTTTTTCCTAAAAAAAACCGAAAAATATTTTGGTGGTCCGTTTTTCCTCCGGAGCATGGAAAAAATGTTTTGTTTCTCCGTTTTACCCGAAAAAAAATGTTTTTGTGGTCCGTTTTCCCTTCGGAGCATGGAAAAAATATTTTCGTTTCTCCGTTTTGCCCGGGAAAAATGTTTTTGTTGTCCGTTTTCCCTCCGGAGCATGGAAAAAATGTTTTCGTTGACCGTTTTTCCTAAAAAAAATCGGAAAATGTTTTTGTGGTCCGTTTTTCCTCCGGAGCATGCAAAAAATGTTTTCGTTTCTCCGTTTTGCCCGGAAAAAATTGCTTTTGTGGTCCGTTTTTCCTCCGGAACATGGAAAAAATGTTTTCGTTTCTCCGTTTTTCCTAAAAAAAAAAACGAAAAATATTTTGGTGGTCCGTTTTTAAATCGAGCATGGAAAAAATGTTTTGTTTCTCTGTTTTACCCGAAAAAAATGTTTTTGTGGTCCGTTTTTCCTTCAAAGCATGGAAAAAATGTTTTAAAGTATTCTCGTGGTCCGTTTTTTTTATAAAAACATTTTTTCAATTTTTTCGTTCGCGTGCGCGGCGTGCCGCCGCGCTCAATTTTCTAGTGGTCCCTAAATCTGGGAGGTGCCGGGCATCACCGGCACGAAAAATGTTAAGAAGATCATTTTTTGAATGGATTAAATTTATTGATTGAATTGATTCTGATTTTGATGGTTTGGAATTTGTAAGATCTTAAAATTATTTGTATTGTATTTTTAGCAAATTTTGAATATACGTATTAGATTTATGATGTTACGAAATCACTACAAGATTATAGAGTTGTACATGTGAAGTATACATTTTTATTGAAAAATAGTTCCGTCACTGTTTACCGACACATGTAGTTTTCCCCATGCCTGTCTGTATTTATTTGATAAATAAAGGGCACACCAAAACTCAAGCATACAAAAAGTCGACCTGCATGTGTAAAGATGAAGACAGCAATTTTCAAGAGAGGAAGGTAGACTCCGAAATGTACTTTTCTATACATTGTGCTGCAACATAAACCCGTACTTGTCTTTTTTTTTCCCCATGCACTGCAGTATCTTTAGCCGATGAACAGCTATTGATGTTGATTTCTGTGTCATCACAAGAGTATCTATGCAAACACCTCCTCGTAACCTGTAAATGAATCTGTGAAGAAACATTGTGCTTTCTAGGCTTTCTTAACTCTTAGTTTTCAGCTACTGCTCTGTTCCCTGCATTCTGGAACATGTTGCCTAGATATTCTCAAAAGACAAGGACATTCTTTGCAAATCCTTGTCATACATATCTGTTACTACCTGGAGATGTTGTGGCTGCAGATTTTGAGACCAAGCTTCACAGAGTCCCTCCATGTTGAATTGGCTCTCGGCCTTAACCACGTCTTCATACAGTGATTGGCTAAGGTTCTGCACGGCTGCAGATGTCTCTGAGAAGGTTCCATGGAGCAAGTCAGGCCACTTGAGTTCTTCCTCTAGGTGCACTTGGCTATCTGGTGCTAAATCTGTCCATGGGAAGACGCTGTTCTCCACAAGCGAGCTTGTGCTTTGCAGCTCGAATCCCAAGCCGTTGCTTCCACCGCTCCCCGTACTGCTACTGCTGCTAGGATTAGTAGTATCCCAGTAGACTTGAGCACTGTGGATGCCAGTGCCTCCAGAGTGTGGATTGTCTGGTGACAGATTGAGCCCTGTTGATGTTGAGAGAGTTGATGGTGAAACTGGCGGCATCACAGTGGAAATTGTACTTCCACTGGATTCATTCTGGTTAAACCAGAGTGAATTCGTGCCTCCACCATCCCTGCTGCTAAATTCAGTGCTGTAGAAAAACAGCTGCTGGAAAGGGAAATTTGGAATTGGGCCTGGTGAACGGCAGCTTGGGAGGTTCTCATGGCCAGAAGCAAGCTGGTCGAGAAATACCTCCTTTGGTGGCACCTTCAGACGTGCCAAGCTTGGAGCTTCTGTCCGATGCTTACCAAGCACTGGCAGAAGCTCTGGTGACTGCGCCGTCTCGCTGAGAAGGTGGCTCAAGTTGCCAAGAGCACCACCACTCGACGGGTCGACATCGCTTGACTCGGAGGTCCTTTCAGTGCTGATGGTGGGAGCTGCTTTGCTGCGATCAACCTTGGTGAGGGGCTTGTGGGTGTTGGGGTCAATTCCTTTCTGCCGCAGCTTCTTCTTGATGCACGAGTTCCAGAGATTCTTGATCTCATTGTCAGTTCTTCCAGGCAGTCGTGTTGCAATCTGAGACCACCTGCTCATTGATAGTGAAAAAGGCCATAGTTAAAGAATGCTTGCTTTTGAATTAACTAGGTCCTGAATTCTAGCAGTGCAACTTGGGCTTAAATTTACCTGTTCCCCAGGACAGCATGGAGTTCAATGATGAGGTCTTCCTCCTCCTCAGAGAACGGACCTCGTTTGAGGTCAGGCCTCAGGTAGTTTATCCACCTCAGCCTACAGCTCTTGCCACACCTCAGAAGACCTGCAACCATTCATCCGGCAAGTTTCAGGAGATTTGGATTGAGGAGAAAGAATGGTCTTGGAAAAGAAGAGAAAGCAAAGGAAGGAGATAATTGACAAGAATAAAGTGCAGAATATTTTCATATGTACCTGCTAGTTTTGGGACAGTGCTCCAGCAGCCATGCCCGTGCTTGGTTATGTGGTTCATGAGCTTCTCATCCTCCTCAGGGGACCAGAGCCCCTTCCTCAGCTTCTGCTTGTAGCAGCAGGAATGCCTCCCCATTGAAGGCAATGCAGAAGCTGGATCTGGGCTCTGTAATCTGCACAACTCACACTCTGAGGAATTCCCACAGCACACAATTCTGCACAGGTAAGCCTCTGGTTGGGAACACGTCTCAAGGATTCATGGCTCTAGAGTGGGAGCGTTACAAATATACGAGTCTATATTAACTTATATACTGGTGCCTGATAGAGTGGAGCTTGTGGCGGAATGGCAGCAACTACTACTGGCTGCAGATATCAGGATTTGGAGAAAGGCACAGGTAGGTTAGAGAGCACTCTTCTCCTTTTCTTTGCAGGGCTCTCTCTCCCCATTTGCCCCTTCTTTTAAAGCTGGTGGCTGTGGGAGAGCCTTGGCCCTTCTCTTTGTTGCTTCTCTGTAAGCGTGTGTGGGTTTCTGTCTTATCATCCCCTAAGAATCTATGTCCGTTGCAAGCGTCGGTGGGGTTGTTCCTCTCCTTGTCCCTGATAGTTTAATTACGGCAAGTCTGCAACCTTTTGAAAGGAAATCCACAGTTTTCGTCCTTCCCATGTCAAGTATGTTACTTTGTGCACAAGCCAGTTAAAGTAAAACACAATTGTCAAAATTACATAATCCGGAAAAGGATTGATGTTCTTTCTCCTGTGGTGAATGAATGAGACCTGGAGTAGCTAGTCCGTCACTGCTACTACGAACATTTTCCCCAGGAACTGCTGTGTCTGTTACAAGCCGATGAAGATGAATGCACCAGCTCGTAAGCCCGTGTTCCCGGCCTGAGACCGGGTCGCAAGCTGGACGATGAAGACTTCCTCGTCGCAGCAGACGCCTGAGGTAAGGCTGTTGTCGGAGCCACCGCCTTCTTCTTGAGATGAGTAATGAATCAAAAAGTCCCCCTTTCCTGCGCCCTCTTCTCCCTTTATTCTCCTCTCCCCGCATGCATGCCAATCAGATCCTATTTTCCTGCTCCTTCCTAACTAACAGCAGATCCCTTTTATTTCTCCCTTTCCTAACTAATCTCCTATTGCTAAACTTGGCGCACTCCTGCTGCCGCCTGAGGATTCCCTTCATTAAGTGATGGGCCCACGGCGTCTTACAAAGACCCTGTCATATCCGGCCATAACATCACTCCCTCCCTCGAAACTAAGCTTGTCCTCAAGCTTACAATCAGGAAATGACCGCCGAAGAACAACCGCATCCACCCATGTTGCTTCTTCCGCCGATTCTCCCATCCAATGCACCAAGAATTGACGAGACCCCTCCAAGAACCGCTGGGCCAGCAACTTGTATGGTTCTGGTTGATCAACGTTAGCCGACGGTAGGAGTTCATTCGGAAGATCTACCACTTGCGTCGGGGGAATCCCCTTAAAACGCTTAAGCAGCGACACATGGAAAACATTATGAATTCTGGAGCTCTCCGGCAGCTGCAATTTGTAGGCCACTTCGCCGACTCGCTGGAGTATCTGAAAAGGACCGTAGAAGCGAGGAGACAATTTGGAGCACGCTGATTGGCCACGAGCTGATTGTTGTCTGTGCCGTTGGAGCTTGAGCCACACCCATGAGTCTACCTCAAACACCTCCTCTCTATGTTTGCCATCATAATATTGCTTCATGCGGTTTTGAGCTAACAGTAATTGGGCCTTTGCTTGCTGTAGAATAACATCCCGATCGACCAGAGCACAATCCACTGAATCGATGCTTGTTGCCCCTTGCTGGTATGGAAGTAACTGAGGTGGGGACCTTCCATAGACCAATTCGAAAGGTGTGAGCCGATGAGCCGAATGAAATGAAGTGTTATAACAGTGCTCTGCCCAAGGAACCCACTGGACCCAAGACGAGGGATTGGACGCAGCTAAACACCTCAAGTACATTTCAATGGTCCTGTTAACCACCTCGGTTTGGCCGTCCGTCTGAGGATGATAAGCCGTGGACAGCAGCAGGGCTGTTCCACTTCTTTTGAACAACCCTTGCCAAAAGGCACTAAGGAATACGGGATCCCGATCAGAAACAATGGACTCCGGAATCCCATGTAATCGCACAATCTGGTCAAAGAATAGTTTTGCTACCGCTGAAGCTGTTGCTGGCCTCGTGAGAGGGAGAAAGTGTGCATATTTGGAAAGACGATCAACCACTACCAACAATGCAGTCTTACCCTGCGATTTTGGAAGATCAGTAATAAAATCCATCGAGATGTCGGCCCACACTTGATGGGGAATGCTCAAGGGCTGCAGGAGGCCGGCTGGGGCTTGGGTGCTCGCTTTATGCTGCTGACAAATGGCACATTTCGCCACAAACTCCCTCACATCTTCTTTCTGATGATCCCACCAGTACATAGCCCGAAGACGATGGAGGGTTTTCTGGCTGCCCTCATGCGTGAGGTCATGCACCGCTGCAATCATGAGCTCTACCAATGGGGACGTCCTTGGTACCCACAACTTCCTTTCTCTGTAAACCAGCCCATCCCTGACCTCCCAGGAAGTGCTTGATGGTGTTCGATCTAGACGAAGCTCAGCTGTACTGCGTGTAACTTGTATCACCTTTTCTTGGACCACCGGATCATTCTTCAGCACTTCTAGCCATTGTGCACGGGTCACCTCCTTCACTATCGACACAGCAGCACATTTCCCCATCTCTTCAGGTGTTCTAGACAGCGCATCTGCGGCATTATTGTGCTTGCCTGGTTTATATTCCACCCGGAAATCAAAACCCATCAGCTTACTCAACCAATGTTGCTGTGGAGGAGTGATTAATGCCTGTTCTAATAAGAATTTGAGACTTCCGTGATCTGTTCGGACTGTAAACCTTTGCCCCCATAAGTATGGCCGCCAATGACGTACCGCTTTGGATAACCCAATGAGCTCTCGCTCGTACGCGGCCAGCTTCCGATGACGTTCCGCCAACTTCCGGCTAAAGTAAGCCACCGGGTGTCCTTGTTGGTGAAGGACGGCCCCAATGCCAGATCCCGACGCGTCGCATTCCACCTCAAATGGTAACGAAAAATCTGGCATCCGTAACACGGGCGCTGAAATTAAGGCCCGCTTCAAACTGCTGAAGGCATCTTCTGCTGCTGTGTTCCACCCGAATCCATTCTTCTTCAAAAGTACCGTCAACGGATCTGCAATACTGGCGTAATCTTGGATGAACCTCCGGTAGTACCCAGCCAGACCCAAGAATCCCCTCAATTCCGTCCTTTGTTGGACGGCCGAGGCCATCGCTCTCTACCGCTTTGAATTTTGGCTGGATCGGCTTCCACCCCCGAATGTGATATGAGGTGCCCCAAGTATCCAATCTTTTCTTGCGCGAAGGCACATTTTGATCTCTTCAAGTGCAGGCTATGCTCCCGTAGTCTAGCGAGGACTGTCCTCACATGCTCCTTGTGCTCCTCCTCTGTTCTGCTGTATATCAAGATGTCATCAAAAAATACTAGCACAAACTTACGCAAGAATTCCCGTAACACCTCATTCATGAGTGCCTGGAAGGTTGAGGGTGCATTGGACAATCCGAACGGCATCACCAAAAACTCGTAGTGGCCATGATGTGTCCTAAATGCTGTCTTCCTAGTGTCCTCCTCCTTCATACGGACTTGATGGTAACCAGATCTCAGGTCCAATTTAGTGAAATACTGGCCCCCTCCCAACTCGTCCAAGAGCTCCTCTATCACTGGAATTGGGAATTTATCTTTGATAGTCTTCGCGTTTAACTGGCGATAGTCCACACAAAACCTCCAAGTCCCATCCGCTTTCCTCACCAACAATACCGGCGACGAGAAAGGAGAATGACTTGGCCGGATAATTCCCTGTTGGAGCATCTGTTCACACTGTCTTTCTATCTCATCCTTCTGTCGATATGGGTATCTATAAGGTCGCACTGCTACTGGATCCGTTGTAGCCTCCAGCGGAATTCTATGGTCGCAGTCTCGGGCGGGTGGCAGCCCTTGGGGTTCTTCAAAAACATCCGCATATGATTCTAATAATGCTTCCCACCGCTGTCTTCCTTCCATACTGATTTGCATCATCCCTGCCTTTTGCTCTTTGCGTAACCCTTGTAGCTTCACCTCCTCCCCATTCTCCTCAAATTCCATGGTCAGTTCGACAAAATCCCATTGTAACCTGCCTAATGTCTTCAACCATTGAACCCCCAAGATCAGGTCAAAAGAGTCAATGGGCAGCACCGTGAATGGTGCCACAAAGCGTCGAGTTTGAATGATGAACTCAGCTTCGATACTGCCCAAGCACGGTAAATGCCAACCGTCGGCCACCTTGACTCGCTGATTGCTTCGTACCCCCGCTTGTATGTTCCCTTCCTTTCCCAACTGTCGGACAGCATAGGCGCTAATGAAATTATGTGTGCTACCACTGTCTATCAATCCCAACCATTTTTTTCCCTTCATCTCTATCTCCACCTGCATTGTGTCCCCTTGTTTGGGACCGATTGCTGCAATCATGGACAATGCTGCTTCCCCTGCATCCTCGGGCTCTAGCTCCTCTCCCCCCATCTCTGCTTCTCCTTCATCCTCCACTTCTAAATGGAACAACCTTTTACATCTGTGACCGCGAGTGTAGATTTCATCGCAGTTGTAACAAAGCCCCTTTGCCCTTCTTTCGGCCAATTGGTCGGCGGTTAACCTCAACCTGTGTGGACTCGAAGCCGCTGTGCTTTGCATGCTGGTTGCAGGGGTAGCACGCCCATGACCTGCTCCCGAGCTTCCCCCTCCTGCCACTGCCCCCTTAGTGAACATGGGCACTCCTCCCTGAGGTCTATTGCTTGTGACTGGGGCATTGACAGCCCCTATTCCTGCTCCTAACCCGCTTGCCGTTGTTCCACCCGTTCCCCTTGTGCTGGACGCCAGAGGGCCCCAAACGCGGTTTAAACTGCCCTTGCCATGCCCCATCTGTGTCCAACTCTGAACAGCCTCCTCAATCCAAGCTTCCTTCCGTGCCTCCGCCTCCCTTGCAGCCCTGACAGCTTCAGCTAAATCGCGTGGTCGCTCCCTGCGGACCTCTGCTCCTAGGGCCCGGGATAGGCCTGCCACAAACATCTCGATTTGGTCGGGTCTCCTCATCCTCGGAACCCTAGCCAACAACCTTTGAAATTCCCTTGCGTATTCATCCACACTCTGGTTGTCCTGCTTGAAGTTCGCCAAATCTCCTAGGGGTCCCGCGCTAGAAGATCGCGTGAACCGCTGAATGAAAGCCTCGTAAAAATCCTCCCACGCGATCCAAGGCTCTTCTTCCTGCCAATTATCCAATACATCTTGCGCCTCTCCGGAAAGATGCAAGCCCGCAATTTCAACCCACTCTTCCTCCTTTATCTTGTGAACGCGGAAGTAGCGTTCGCAGCGGCGTAGCCAACTTAGCGGGTCTCCTTGGCCGTCGTACTCCGGTAAGTCCAGCCGAGGAAGGCGGGGTGACCATCGACGTTCATCCCCTTCTTCCATATGCACTGGGTCTCCTCGTCGCGCTAACACCCGCTCTCCCCTGTTTTTGCCTCCACACACTCGACTGCCTCCTTCCCCGTTCCACCGGCGTGCCTCAGGGACGCTCCCGCCTGGCATTCCCTTCGGATCAGTCACCCTGGGGTCAGCCACTAGCACATCCTTCTCGCCTTCCTCCGAGTTCTTACCCTTCCACACCCGCATCATCTCACCAAACATCTCCTTCAACTCCTGGATGTCCTTCTTCATACCTTTCATCTCTTCCTCCAGTCCGGCTACCTTTCCCTCCATCTGAACCGAACTGAGATGTCTCCCTTTCGGATCGTCTCGCTCTGATACCAAATTGTTACAAGCCGATGAAGATGAATGCACCACCAGAAGCCGTGTTCCGGCTCGAGACCGGTCGCAAGCCGACGATGAAGACTTCCTCGTCGCAGCAGACGCCTGAGGTAAGGCTGTTGTCGGAGCCACCGCCTTCTTCTTGAGATGAGTAATGAATCAAAAAGTCCCCCTTTCCTGCGCCCTCTTCTCCCTTTATTCTCCTCTCCCCGCATGCATGCCAATCAGATCCTATTTTCCTGCTCCTTCCTAACTAACAGCAGATCCCTTTTATTTCTCCCTTTCCTAACTAATCTCCTATTGCTAAACTTGGCGCACTCCTGCTGCCGCCTGAGGATTCCCTTCATTAAGTGATGGGCCCACGGCGTCTTACAAAGACCCTGTCATATCCGGCCATAACAGTGTCACAAATATTACATGCAGGGAAACTATCCAGTTGGGGAACTTCCCGCCTTTTTTGTGATGCTCATTAAAACCCAATTTGCTTACATCTATACTAGATTTCTAGTATACCCACATGGTTATGCATTCCTGGTTCATGTCATCTGCAGTGTTGTGCCCGGCCTAAGTATTATTCTTCACCTTTTGTTTTACAGGAAAGTCACTGCATCACTTACCTGGAGAAAGCTTCCATCAATCATCGAGGAGGGGTGGCATCAAATGTCTGTATTCCAGGACAGAAAGAATCTTCCTTTTCTTTATCTCAAGCAGCCAGCAATGTTTAATTTCTTTAGGACCTCCAAGTTCCAATCAGAAACTTGTGCTCCAATCCAAGAAAAAGCATGTTGGAACCTCTTGAAGATGTTAGCAATCAGTTGGGAGAATCAGGCTGTCTGTGCGGATGATTGCTTTCGCTGTGGTGCACATGTTCAGTAACCTCTGTCTGGTCATCGCAAAGAGAACTATGTTGGTTGTTAAGTTTTTTATGGTTTCAAGGCCAAAAACTCCATATGATGGCTTGTTTGGGGACAAACTATTTGAGGTTTAATAATCTCAATGAGGTGGCTAACCCAAGCATTTCTATTTGTTACCCTTGCTAGTTTACTGAAAGAAAAAGGCGTGATTCTTGACTTGATGATTGGGAAATACAACGGCATCCTCTTAGTGTCCACGTGATTGTGGATACTCTTCTGATTAAACAAACACAGAAGCTATTATTATCGATTGAACATTTATAATCCGGTTGATCTGTACAATTCGGCTTTTCCTGATGCAAAGAAGTTTCGTTTGTTCCTTTGCGAAGATATTCTGGGGTTTTAGAGCGAGCAAAGGGGAAAAAATATATTTGTGTGCGTTCCTGAAGATTTCAGTAGAGGTAGTGTGTTGTCAGGGTCACCGTGCAATTATGAAAAACAGATGTGCAAGGAATTGCTCGTTATTTTGACAATGTTTTCTTTTAAGTGGAGGTTTTTAGTCATTCATGAACATAGCTATCACTCATTATCACAATCTGTTTCAGAATTTCCTCCTCTTGCTCCAGATGCATGTATAGCAAGCAAAACAGCTGAATCAGAAGAATATCTCCATGGGAAAGATCTTTCATTTTCCTTTTCCTTTCTGCTGAATTATTTGATTTTTTTTCCCATTTGCAATGCTCCTATTGGAAGGACATCACGGGAGAAGCAGGTTTGACAAACGGGGCACCTTTTGTGGGGTCGCATGCATGGGCCCACCCCTCCTTATTATATACTGTCAATGATTAAGCCAGTGCTTACTGTGCTCATCTAGCATTTGGTCGCTTGCAAGGTTTAAAATCTTGCCGAAATCCTGTGAAATTTTGGATTACCCTCCCAAGTTTCATAATCCCGGTGAAATTAAAAAAATCCTAAAAAAATTCGAAGTGCTATAGTAACCTAAAATTTCGGTGAGTTGGACCAAGATCTCGATTTTTTTGACCGAAATTTGACCGGATTGAATTATTCACGTCGTTTTCCACGTGACAAAAATTTCAAAAAGTTTTGACGACCATAAGATTAAAATTGCTAAATTCTTATTTTGTACTTTACAACGAGCAATGTGTATGTGGTATCCTGGGAGCAAGAAGATTTTGATATCATAAATTGCCTAAAAATATTGAATTATATAATTCACTAACTTACTTGCCTGGGTGAAATTTTTAGATGGATTTAGTTATAAAATTAGTTTATCTTGTTCTTTGGTTGAAATAGATTGCTTTGCACAGGTATATATACATTTCTGATTGCGTGTTACATGTAGTATATGCGTAAATTGCATGAATATTTCTGTTTCTTCAGATACATATTGTCAAAGTATTTTGTACTAAATAGCTTTTGCCTGGGTCAATATCAATTTTATTATTTACTTGTGTTCTTGAAAGGAGTTGTAACTATCAATGAATCCATTAAACTAAGTTCATAACGTACTCTTGTTGCTTTATGAACATACATATCCACAGGACGTACTGATCAAGAAATTACACATCACATGCACTATATGAATTTCTCCCTAATCCAAATTGCTTTTGCGAGTGAGAAATTCTTTCATGATTTTTTCAAAAATTTTCCTATTTTTTTTCTAGCCTCAGGATACCATTTTACAGTACTTTGCGCTATATGAATTTTTAAAAATTCTTTAAGCTTGATCACCGCCTACAATTTTTATGAAAACATTAATGATATGTCAGAAGCATACATAAAAAAATTCAAAAATTTTTAATGAATTTTGCACACTTTTTACAACATTTTAAATGGACCAAGATCTCGGTTAAAACAACCGAAATTTTGGTTTTTCCACCGAGATCTCGGAAAGCTCGGTGGAAAAAGAACCGGATTCAAAATTTGGTTTTTGTATTTCGTTCAGATTTCATCCAAAATAACGAGATCTCGCCGAAATTTCGGATTTCAGTAGGTGATGAGAATTCATCCTAAAACGAAATTTTGAATCCTGGTCGCTTGTGCAAGGCCCTGTTTGCCACTGCTAAATGGCTAGGCTGAAAAGGTTTAGTGTTTGCCAGTCTGACTTTTAGGTGTAAGGGGTGTGGGTTAGAAATGGGGATAAGAGGGGTGAGGTTTGGGATTTTATACTTACACAATTTTCTTCAACTCTAATGGCAAAGTCAGAATCCCAATCTACCAAAGCTGTGAAAAACTACCCCAGTCTAGCTTTTAGCTTCTTTTATTATAAATAGGCTACTGACTTCTGGCTTCCGATTGCGGAGAAGCCTATCGTTTGATTCAGCTTATAGCTTCTTTTAATACAAATGTGCTACTGGGGTTTGGCCTCTGGCTGCGAAGAAGCCTGCCATTTGAGATAGCTTTTGGTTTCTAGAGGGAAAAAGTTAAAGCTGAAACCAACCCAAACAAAATCTATGTTGTACACGTAGGAAAAGCGAAGCTGTAGTTTTGTTTCCATTACAGCTTTACTCTATATCGAAAACAACAAAATGGAAGCCCATAATTTTCTCTTTCTTGAAAATTATAATTTTATTTATATTTTACCTACGGACCATGTTTCGGTGCTTTTCACGGGTTTAAAATCCTAGAGATTTTTTTCAATCCTTGTTCAGCCCATTCCCTCTATTGCAAGTTGTAATTTCCGGCGCTCCGAGTAGCGACCTCTGTTGCGCGGACCAACCGCCACCGGTGTACTGGTCACCACCCATGAATTTCATAAAGTAGCCTCGATCGACTAGGGGAAGGAATTTAAAGGGGGATTCAAAGAGCCAGCCAGCACTTGCAGGCCTCGTTCGTGTTAGCTTCTGTTTTAAAAAATAAATTATTTGCTAAATGGTAGAATTATAAATAGCTTTTTTTAAAATCAGAAGTGACACTTCTACATGAAATTCAAAATCGAAAGAAGCTACCGGCAACCGATTCTCATCGATTCTCTATGAGCCATGCGAGGAGGCCTCGAGCCTGAGCTCATTCGGACGCCGCCACTCCGCCGCTCGTCCGCCCGCCGCTGCCACTCCGATCGCCGGCCTCTCCGTCCGAGCTCCTCCGCCGGCTGGCCCCTCCATCCGAAGCTCCTCCGCCCACCATGCTTCTCCCGAGCCTCCCTCCGCCCTATGCTCCCTCTATCCAAAGCTCCTTCGCCCGCCGTTCTTTGCCCGAAACTCCCTCCGCTCGAAGCTCCTCCGCTCACCAGCCCCTCCGCCCGCTGACTCCTCCGCCTAAAGCTCCTCCTCCTCCGTTCGTGCCGCCACCCTCCTCCTCCTCCTCTGTCTGAAGCCGTGCCTGGTTCGCCGCTCTTCTGCACCGCCGCCCAAGCCTCCAACACCGCTGACCTGGTCCTCTGACATCGGCCCGGTCGTTCACACCAGGTCCTCCTCCGAAGCCGTGCTCCTGGCTATCAACAATCGGGATTATCAAACGGAACAGCTTCTCCGGCCAGTAGATTCTTCTGATAGCCACTTCTTCACACAGTTGGTTATAATTTAGCATCTGCACAATCAAAAGCCATCTCAAACTGGACCACAATGGCACAGTGACGTGGGCGCTAGTAGCACAGGTCGAAAGAAACAGTACGTACGTACACAGCGGTGGCCCAAAGCCAACAGAAAAACGGAACGGCTCCGTCTTGGCTTTACGCCCGGCCTATCGGCAGACAGGGACGCCGTCGGTAGGGTACGCATCCATAACGACGCTTTAACGCGTCCATCCGTTCCATCCTCCATCCCCTCGTAGCTTGGCGAGATCGACTGTGACAAAGCTTATGTAGGGACAGCGAGGCTGGCTATGTGCATGCCAACTGACTCGATGCCTCAGCATCTTGTTATTATCTTGGGATTAATTAAACAGGTGATTGTATTTTGTATATATTTTTTTTAAGAGATCTACTTGCGTGGTGTGAATGATCACCTGAGAAGAAGAAGAAGATGACGACGACGATGCGTTAGTCTTCGTGGGTTGCTGTCGCCTCGTTTGGGTCTCTTTTTTCGCTGCTAGCTGGCCATGTACGTATGCATGCCCACGCGTACACTTATAAGCGCATTTTTCATAAGCAACAGTACACTCGTCTCTTTTGAGCTGATTTGCCTTGCAGGCCACTGTACTATTTCTTTTCTCGAATAAGTTCTGCCAGAAACTTTCAATTTCGGCGCCTGTGTGATCCACTTGTTTTGCATTGAATCCTTATGTCGGAATATTCTTTTTCTAATTAGACCCATTTATTTTGTTTCCCCCTTTTCTCCGTGAGGCAAAAGCCCACACGTACATACCTATTTGTTTTTGCTTTGGATTCTTTAAAAGCTAATTCTGAATTGTGGTTGTAAAGAAGCTGATTCTCTGAAAACTGGAATCTAAAAGTACATATGAAGTGAATTGTAGATTCTAGTGTATATAGGTGGGTTGGATTGTAAGAATCGATTCTTAAAATCATTCTGTTTGTTTTTTATTCAGCTTTTGGGATCAAAATCTAAAATCAAAAGCAAAAACAAATTGACCCTTATATACACGCATTTTCCATGAGTGACAATTTTGTTGCTACACTCGTCTCTTTGAAGCCCATTGCCACGTGGACATTTGCATTGCAGGCCACTGTGCTATTTCTTTTCTCGATTGAGTCCTACCGCCTGAAACTTCCTAAGTAGGCGCCTCTGCAATTCACTTGTTTTGAATTGAATCCTTATGTTTGAATATACTTTTTATAATTAGAGCCCTTTATTTTATTGACCACTACAGAAAGATTTATATTAGATATCTTATCACAGACAATTTTGAAAAACCGTTTGGGATAAGAAACATCACTAACAGTTCTATAGTGACACCATCGTTGACATCACCACAGACGGTACTCTTCATAAATCGTCAATGATATACAGGAATATTATAGATGGTTTTAGTACAAAACCATCAGTGATGACTCCTGTAGATATCACAGATAGTTTTAAACTAAAACCATCTGTGATATGTGCAGATCACAAACGCTTCTGACCATAAACCATCTGAGATACGAACCGAGACTATATAAACACACCGAGGTTCATCGCGCATTAGCACCTAGCGCATTTCTCCTCCCCCAAACCCTAGCCCTTGGCATCCTCCTCCTCGGCACCTCCCCAGCGACCTCCCTGATAGCCTCCCTCTTGGCAACCTCCTCCTGGCATCCCCCCTCCTCCTTGGCGACCTCCTCCCTAGGGACCTCCTCCTCGGTGACCTTCTCCCTTGTGACCTCCCTCTCAGCGACCTCCTCCCCGGCATCCTCCCCCTCCTCCTTGGTGATCCCCTGTGACCTTATCTGTGATACTACGTTTTGGTGTGACATTACAAATTGCGAAATTAGAGAAGAAAATCTTACGGCTTGAGGTTTACTCGCGTTTTTGGGCCTTTTGAAGCGTTGTGACACCACGGAGTGTCGTAACCTTATTTAACGTGCATGATAAGGTTAATAACATTATGAGATGTGGAATTAAGATTAAAACTATAGGATATGGAGGTTAATAGCTTTTCTGGGCCGTTTTCGGGCCGTTTCCGGGGTTTTGGGCCTTCCCGGGGGAGTTTGGGCCTTGGTGGGCTTTGGTGGGATGGAGTAGGTCTCCGTAACGGACTAGGTTTGGGTGTGGGGGCTGGTAAAAGGGCTCCCCACCAGCCCTTGGGACATCCACCCCTGCCCCATGCGCCCCTAACCCTAGCCGCCACCCTTCCTCCTCCCTCCACCTCCTAGCCGCCCCATCTCTTGCCCCCATGGCGCCCCCATTGCTCCCCATTGCACACCACATCTCCTCCACCCCCCCTTGCTGCCCTAGGGTGACCTACCCACCCCTGCATCCTCATGGATCCATCCGAGGAGCGAGGAGCGAGGAGCGAGGTGCGAGGTGCGAGGAGCGAGGAGCGAGGAGCGAGGAGCGAGGAGATCGATTGGAGTTTTCGTGCGTCGGGCAAAGGTATGATCATGGGGATCCTCGGGGATGAGCTAGGTACTGTTATTAGGGAGTTTATCAAGTTTTTTTATCAATTGGAGGCGCTGGATTTGAGTAATTTGGGTTAGATCTAGATGTTGCCACGTTTCTGGTTCGGGCAGATTGGGGACCCGAGTTGGGGCAGGCATTTTCGCCAATTTAGATTTGGAATATGGTCGTACGGACTTCTAGGAAGTTGTAGATAATTTCTTTATCTTTCAGTGCATATAAATAAATTGAAATTCCGCCCAGACGTTTGGAAGTTATGGCTGTTTTACCGAGCGCTGTGAAATCTGTGACGAGATTGAGACAGTTCGTGTTCAACGTTAGATTAAACAACATTAGAGTCCGAATCAGTCTTTCCCTATAACTAGAAAAAGTTGGGAAATTTCCTAATCTTCGCGACGGTGTACTCGTTTAATCGATTTGGAGTCCCAGAACTCAAGTTATGGCCTTTTCAAGGCTGCTGTCCCGCCGGGACAGAATCTTTGTTTTTAGGTTTTGCGAGTAGTGGGCAATATCGGGTGAGATGGGGATTTGTGTACTGTTTTGTGGGCATGATTGTGAGTGTGTGATGCCTATGTGCAGGTGGTGTGACACCGGGAGTGCCCTCGACTTCCCACAAATCCGTCGCCCGCGGTTGAGGCAAGTGTGTTGTAATGTATAGCGGAATCGTAGGTTGCTTGTGGAGATTAGATGAAAGATTGAATACTTGCTATGATCACTTGCCATGCTTGCTGTTTTCCAATGATATATTGAGTATGATTATCATGATATGATGCTATGTGTCTATACTTATCATGGTTCGATGCCATGTGTTTATGTGTACTATGACATGATGCCATATGTTTATGTACAAATGAGATATGATAATTGGCATAGTTGCATGCACGTCATGAGATGGGGCGAGGGCGGTGAGAAAGTCATAACTAGTCTGGGGAAGGTCGGTGAGAAAGTTATGACTAGTCCGGAACGCCATTGAGTAAGACCTACATCATGATTCCATCCACGTGGTGAATGGAAGCGAGTAGTAGGCACCCTCCATCTTCGGGATGGAAGGGGGAAAAGGGTGCACACCGACGGGTGTGTACTCAACCATACCGATATGATTTTCCAAGGAGATATGAGCATAACATTGCATTGCATTGCATTGCAATACATATTTAATGATGATGATGTTGTTATGTGCTCAAGTATGAGATGTTATATGTGATGTAAGGTATTATTGTCTTGTAAATGATCTTGTTGTCCATTACAATATGCTTGCTGAGTTTTCGAACTCACGCTTGTGTTTTATGTTGTTTTTAGGTACTTTGAGATCGGTATGCGGGAAAAAGGGGTCTAGCTACACTTCTACACGTAGCTCCACCATTATAGTCCATAATTAATCACTTGGAGACATGATATTAAGAGTTGTGCCTTAAACTTAATGTATGGTTTAATTTAGCATGCTAGTGATTCCTTATTTGCTTCGTTATAGTTTATGAAGTAGTTGAGCGTAGTATTTTTGGTGTAATTTGATGTTATGTCCATTTATGTTGATGTTATAGATGTCGGGTGCCATGTTATATCTTGCCATGATTGTGTTATTATGTTAACTCATGGAAAAGCAAAGGAGATGCTGCCGAGATATCGGTTTTTAGCATATGTACCTTTGCTGGAATTTATGTTTAAATGTGGTATTTAGACGTTGTTTAGCTTATGTTTGGTAGCATCCGGGCATATTAAATGCCGGGGTGTTACAGTTGGTATCAGAGCGGGCTGTAGGTCCTTGGAATGTGAATTTTTAGTATGATGCTATAGGGTACAACTAAAATGTGATGTGGAATAACTTAGAAACATGGCTTAGGTCTTAACTAAAACTTTGTTATAGGATAGCAACATTAAAACTTGGAAAAGTGGTATAACTAATTTAAAATTTGACACACATGGAGGCACAGTAGGAAAGGGTATGGGAATCGTTGCGTTACGCTTAAATGTTGTATTTGAGCCTTGATGTTGAATGCTACATTTGTTTATGTATGTTGCTATGTTTATGAAAGAATTGAATTGAATTGTTCATGTTATTATGTTAAAGTGGGGTTGTGGTGCCGAAGGGTTTCGGTCACCTCTCTTTATTCATTGTAAGGGTGAAGTGTGACGGTGTGGCCGGTTAGCGCCATCACCGAATAACTATTAACCCCTGTAAGAGAAGAGTGCTTACCCTTTCTGTCGTAGATTGGGTAGTTGACGGGAGTCAAATAGAAGAGTTTGGTGGTGGGTTCCTTCGTATGTTCTTCACCGTTCTGACGGTTGGTTTTGGTTGGTTTTCTTGGTTTTAGTTGATGGAAACCAAAAGAAAAAAAAGGTTTGGTATTGGATTTTTCGCGGATCATTCCGTATGCGATTTGTGGTTTTTTTTTTTTTGGTCTTCCTTGGTTGGAAACGAAGAAGAAGAGTTTAGTGTTGCGCCTTTTTAGTCGCCTTTGCTTTGACACCCGGTTTTGCTTGTTATTGTGGATTGTCTTAGGGAGGAAACATATGTGGTTGTTGTCCTCCCTATCTGAGAAAAGAGTTGAAGTTCTCCTAGTGCCGACCTTAGTTTGGATGGAGCTAAGTTTTGTAACTTTATCGGAAAAGGTTTGGTTGAATATTTTGTTTTCCCTAGTGCATCCTTCTTCCTTCTTGGAAGTATGGATCTTGAGATTTCTTGAAGAGTTTTGTGGGCAAATTTGGGAACTTGAGAGTGGAACTCTCCTGCATTTCTGTTAGAGTTTTGTTTTCTTCCTTGCCTGGAAAAGGAGAAATTGTCTATCGGTGTTCGTTCTGGTTCTTGAGTTGTGGTTGTCCTTAAAAGTGGAGTTGCATCCTGTTTGTCAAAAGTGAAAATGGTTGTTTAGCATGTCATGTAGTATGTAACAATGTGGTTATTGGAAATGATTTGTTCTTAAGTTAATTGGTGAGTTGAATCAGTTAAAAGTAATATTTGTGCTTAGCTTAAGATTAAATGAACTTCTAGTGTTGCAGATTACCCTATAATGAGAATGAATAAATATGTTAATGTACATGCTTAGAATCTGTTGCCTTGCTTTGAAAGTGCTTATGACCCTCGAATATGTTTAAAGTTTTAAACCCTAATGCATAGTTAAAACATTAAGATGATGTAGACTCGATATTGTTAAAGAAACTTTCTTTGGTTGTCTAAAGATGTTCTAATCTAATGGATTAATAGAGAGATTTAATCGTGTTGACTAGTGACTTTAATTTGGAAGTTGATTAGAGTTGCTTTTATATTGTCGCAAACCATTAGTATAATTGGAAGTATGCAGTTGTGTTCCTACGATGCTAGTATCGATGTCAATTGTGAAGACATAGGCTTTGCTGTTTATGTTATTGCTAAAGCATTGTGATGGTCTAACCTATTAAATTTTTTATAGTTGGAGTATGTTGTGTAGTGACAATTTGTTATGGTATATGGATAGTGTAACTAAAAACAATGTAGTTGTTTTTATTATTATGCCTATTTATGGATATTGATGATTTAGTAGTGGTGGTAATTGTTTGGATTACTTTTTGGAAGCCATTGTAAAATAGAGGTTATTATAACATATGGCGATGAAGTGAACCATGGATATTTTAGCATGATATAGAATTGTATCCTAAAGAAGGTATATCTTAGAATCATAATTTTCGACTTTGTCTTATGGAGATACTATTTGTATGTTGAAGTCATTTGTTAATGGAATAAGTTTTGATTGTCAAGATGTTGACGTATTTATGGTATAAAAATTGATAGGATGATCATGCTTAAGTATCTCATTTGAAGTACTACGTTTGAAATATAGAATACGTTGTTTTATGATGTGTTGGTTTGTGGGGTTCTTGAGGAGGTAGTATGGATTGATTTAAGATGGGTTTTCTCGATAAGTAAATAGTGATTATGGAATGCTTAAATGTTAAGGATAGTGGGACACTGGTTATGGTGAGTCTCATGCCGAGCTTGTGTATAAAACCTTTTGGTCTGGGTTGGTGGTTTGCTATCTTGGTTAAATGTTTTTTTTGGTCAAGGTGTTCTTTATGTTGCATTTTCGAGTTTCCCTAAAACTCGTAGAGGTTGGTGCCCATCTTTGGTTTTGGCTAAGTTGTTCAGTTTATGCTATGAGTTTGATTTTGCACCCAAAAGCCTTTGAGTGGATCGCGCTCCTTCGTGTTCGCACTGAAGCATACTTGGAGTAAATCTTAAAAAGGAACCGATGGACATAGTGGGTTGTGTTGAAAATTCTTGAGATTTAATTTGTAAATCTATTTGATTGGAACTGGATTTATTTGGAAAAGGTCATGTGGTGTTTGTGAGTGTTTCAAAAGGGTGGATTTTATGAATGTTTATAAGTGATTCGGGTTGGTGAAGTGTTCTCATTTTGGGAAAATGAGTCTCCCATTTCTCTTTGAGAATTGATGTTCTCTTTCAAAATGTTGATTTTGGTTAAAACGCGATGCTTTACAAATTTGGCTTTCAATTGTCGACGGGTTATGTATGACGTGGTGTTTTCCTGTTAATGGTGTTCCCCTCATAGTTTTATGACTTGGCGCAATCATCGATGCTACCCAAGTTTTAATCATGTGATGCAGAGGAAGAAGTTGTCTTGTGAATGACTATTTGGTAGCGTTGTACATGATGAATGAATGGTGAAAAGGAAACATGACATCATTTATAGATGTCTATTGATAAAAGAGTCGTTGAGCCAGGTCGGTGAGTAAGTCATATAGGGAAATATGACTAATCCGGAGTGCTCTCGAAAAGCTTGGTTTCATGTCATGAATCTAGATTTCCATTTGCTCTTTAGCATGAAAAGAAAGAGTGAAGAGTTCCTGGCATTTGGCTTTGTTGTAAGAGGATTGGGTTTCCTTGTTTCCTTGAGAGTTATTATGGCGGTTGTGGATTCTTTCGATTGATTTGAGAATCGGTTTTCTCTTCCACAATGTTGATTTTATGAGATGCTTGGCTGTGGTGAAAGTGAGTCGAGTTGTCATTGATTGTTGAGAATTTCTGATAAAAAATTGTGTGGAGTCTCTCTTTTTGTTTGAGTGGTCCCCCATGCGAGATGTATCGCATTGATTTGAGATTGGAGTTTTTCCTTTGTGACTTGACTTAGGAAAAGAGATCGAGTGATCTTTCGAGGTTGTCAAACCTTTGTTCCAAGTGATTTGTTGTGTTTTGGGTTCGAGTTGATGAATGTGGTTCATCCGACTAAGGGAGTTGCTCTTTGTTGGCATTCTCGTTTGAGATGTGAATAGAAATGTCTATGGAATTGTTGAGCATAATGGAGGATTATACTCATGGGTTTGGTAGTTTTTGAGTGAGAAAGTGTGAGGGCGAGACCCTCATAGGAAAAGAACCAGTTGAGGTTTGGTAATAATTTACAGCTCTACCTTGGGCTAGGCGTAGAACTTTGGTTGTGGTTCGAAGGGTGGTCATGTTGGAAGTTGGTGATGTCGGTCCAAACCTTGTGAGAATATGGTTGGATTGTTAAAAAGTGATGATAATTTGAAATATAGTGATCTGTCGTGAACTTTGTCGTAGCTAGTTGTCCCTGGGTGTGTGTTATGCACAGGAGGGGTAGAATGAAAGTGTAGCGTGGTTTGTGGAAGAAAAGAAAAGTTTTGTCGATGAAGGCTATGTACGTAGCTGACATTAGTTAATTTTGATTCTTTGTGAAAAGGGTCAAATAATTGGAAGAGATGGGATTATGTGTCATGATTGAGTTTGATGGAGTGTGGTAGTCAGGTTGGTTGTGTTAGAAGTGCGAAATGTTTGTCGTGAGGATTCGAGCGTTTTGGGTTGATGGAGCCTTTGCGGCTGAGAAGCCTTTTGTCCCTTGGGGACTTGGTAGTTGTTTTTGGTGTCCTTCGGATTCGAGGTCGAATCCAGTTGAAGGGGGGAAGAATGTGATACTACGTTTTGGTGTGACATTACAAATTGCGAAATTAGAGAAGAAAATCTTACGGCTTGAGGTTTACTCGCGTTTTTGGGCCTTTTGAAGCGTTGTGACACCACGGAGTGTCGTAACCTTATTTAACGTGCATGATAAGGTTAATAACATTATGAGATGTGGAATTAAGGTTAAAACTATAGGATATGGAGGTTAATAGCTTTTCCGGGCCGTTTCCAGGGTTTTGGGCCTTCCCGGGGGAGTTTGGGCCTTGGTGGGCTTTGGTGGGATGGAGTAGGTCTCCGTAACGGACTAGGTTTGGGTGTGGGGGCTGGTAAAAAGGCTCCCCACCAGCCCTTGGGACGTCCACCCCTGCCCCATGCGCCCCTAACCCTAGCCGCCACCCTTCCTCCTCCCTCCACCTCCTAGCCGCCCCATCTCTTGCCCCCATGGCGCCCCCATTGCTCCCCATTGCACACCACCTCTCCTCCACCCCCCTTGCTGCCCTAGGGTGACCTCCCCACCCCTGCATCCTCATGGATCCATCCGAGGAGCGAGGAGCGAGGAGCGAGGTGCGAGGAGCGAGGAGCGAGGAGCGAGGAGCGAGGAGATCGATTGGAGTTTTCGTGCGTCGGGCAAAGGTATGATCATGGGGATCCTCGGGGATGAGCTAGGTACTGTTATTAGGGAGTTTATCAAGTTTTTTGATCAATTGGAGGCGCAGGATTTGAGTAATTTGGGTTAGATCTAGATGTTGCCACGTTTCTGGTTCGGGCAGATTGGGGACCTGAGTTAGGGCAGGCGTTTTCGCCAATTTAGAGTTGGAATCTGGTCGTACGGACTTCTAGGAAGTTGTAGATAATTTCTTTATATTTCAGTGCATATAAAGAAATTGAAATTCCGCCCAGCCGTTTGGAAGTTATGGCTGTTTTACTGAGCGCTGTCAAATCTGTGACGAGATTGAGACAGTTCGTGTTCAACGTTAGATTAAACAACATTAGAGTCCGAATCAGTCTTTCCCTATAACTAGAAAAAGTTGGGAAATTTCCTAATCTTCGCGACAGTGTACTCGTTTAATCGATTTGGAGTCCCAGAACTCAAGTTATGGCCTTTTCAAGGCTGCTGTCCCGCCGGGACAGAATCTTTGTTTTTAGGTTTTGCGAGTAGTGGGCAATGTCGGGTGAGATGGGGATTTGTGTACTGTTTTGTGGGCATGATTGTGAGTGTGTGATGCCTATGTGCAGGTGGTGTGACACCGGGAGTGCCCTCGACTTCCCACAAATCCGTCGCCCGCGGTTGAGGCAAGTGTGTGTAATGTATAGCGGAATCGTAGGTTGCTTGTGGAGATTAGATGAAAGATTGAATACTTGCTATGATCACTTGCCATGCTTGCTGTTTTCCAATGATATATTGAGTATGATTATCATGATATGATGCTATGTGTCTATACTTATCATGGTTCGATGCCATGTGTTTATGTGTACTATGACATGATGCCATATGTTTATGTACAAATGAGATATGATAATTGGCATAGTTGCATGCATGTCATGAGATGGGACGAGGGCGGTGAGAAAGTCATAACTAGTCCGGGGAAGGTCGGTGAGAAAGTTATGACTTGTCCGGAACGCCATTGAGTAAGACCTACATCGTGATTCCATCCACGTGGTGAATGGAAGCGAGTAGTAGGCACCCTCCATCTTCGGGATGGAAGGGGGAAAAGGGTGCACATCGACGGGTGTGTACTCAACCATACCGGTATGATTTTCCAAGGAGATATGAGCATAACATTGCATTGCAATACATATTTAATGATGATGATGTTGTTATGTGCTCAAGTATGAGATGTTATATGTGATGTAAGGTATTATTGTCTTGTAAATGATCTTGTTGTCCATTACAATATGCTTGCTGAGTTTTCGAACTCACGCTTGTGTTTTATGTTGTTTTTAGGTACTTTGAGATCGGCATGCGGGAAAAAGGGGTCTAGCTACACTTCTACACGTAGCTCCACCATCATAGTCCATAATTAATCACTTGGAGACATGATATTAAGAGTTGTGCCTTAAACTTAATGTATGGTTTAATTTAGCATGCTAGTGATTCCTTATTTGCTTCGTTATAGTTTATGAAGTAGTTGAGCGTAGTATTTTTGGCGTAATTTGATGTTATGTCCATTTATGTTGATGTTATAGATGTCGGGTGCCATGTTATATCTTGCCATGATTGTGTTATTGTGTTAACTCATGGAAAAGCAAAGGAGATGCTGCCGAGATATCGGTTTTTAGTATATGTACCTTTGCTGGAATTTATGTTTAAATGTGGTATTTAGACGTTGTTTAGCTTATGTTTGGTAGCATCCGGGCATATTAAATGCCGGGGTGTTACATTATCCTATGATTTGTATGGATAATTGGTAAAATAGTAAACAAAGTACCTAGGACATGAATGCATAGTTTAGTTTATCCTTCAATATTGTTTCACTATGAGTCTCAATTTCATCCTTTGATACGCAAAATTACCATGATTTTGTCGATCTCTACCTAGGACATGCACGCATAGTTTAGTGAATCCTATATTACTTTGAGTAGTGCTTCTATACTTTTCATCTTTACCTAGGGCATGCATGCATAGTTTAGTTTATTTGCAACTTCGATGTTGCTAGATCGATGCTGCTAAAACATTCATGTGGTTTGTAATATACAAGAACATTAAAATTCTTATTGCCACTAATTTGAACACTTCGAACATCCCTAGTAGTAAATTCCTTGTGAATCTATTTTATGCAAAACATTGAAATTTTCATTGTCACTACTTTGATCAGTCCATTATTCTAATATATGAGAGCATCATTTTGTTTCTGATATGTGATAACATCATTTTATTTCTGATGTAAATTAATTGACAAGATTAAAATCTAATTTGGTAAAATAGACGACATGAAAAAGTTGTTAGAAGCTAAACAAATACTTAGGGTGGAGATTGAACAACTGAAGGGTAAGTCTGAATTAGTAGAAAAGATTTATGAGATGAAATAAGAATTGAAAGACATAGATGACAAATTACACAATATTGAATCCTTTAACACAACACTCATCATTAAGGACCGCAGGGTGAATGCAGAGCTGGAAGAAGCCAAAGCTGAGCTTATAGAGGAAATATAAAGATTTCTAGTATTTAATTCGACATGGTTACTGATAATATACTAAAACACCCTCTTCACAACAACATGATCATTTTTATAGGGATTAAGAGATATGACTGGAGATCAATCGGTTATTGCTGTCAAACAAATGGGCACTGAACTGGAGCTGTGGAACTTCAGAGAGAAGCGAAAAGCCTTTGTTGCGTAAGCTATGGCGTATATGATGGCAGATATGAAAAATCCTAAGGTCTTTGATCTTGTCTTGAACTATGAAATAATGTGGTTTCTCAATGTACGCTTATTGATATTTGTGGTATTATATTTTTTAATGTATTATCACTTGACATTATCCTTAATATTTGCTCATCGTAAATCCAATGATTGAATGGTATCTTGCTTGTTGGAACCAGATATTTTTTCTACCTCCCTCAGCAGAACTTCCATCATTTAATATCTGTTGTTAGAAATTTTGTTCTACTTAGATATTTCTGCAATGACATTTACAAAGCACAACCATTTATATATTTTGTAATTACATATCTAAACATCCTAGGTGCATCGAGGCAACAATTTCTTTGATCAAGACCGTATTAAAATATAAAGTTTTGTAGCACTTTCATCTCCTTTCTTATTATAATATTGATGAATTCTAAGGTAAAATCTATTTCATTCTCTACCCTCATCCCCAATGAGAAAAACCATAAGCAATCTATTTTCACTCTGATCTTGTACTAGAACATGATCACTCTGGTCCTGTTCTTGCACAAGACTAGAGTGAAATAGGTTGCCTATGGTATTTTCATTCTAGGATGAGGATGAAGTGGTAGCTATAAATCAGAGCATGACAACGTTTAGGATGAACTGTGGAATGAAATGGGTTTTGCCTTGAAAACCATCAATATTATAATAAAAAGGAGATGAAAGCACTATAAATGTTCATATTTTAAGATGATCCTGATCAGACAAGCTGTTGCCTTGATGCATCTATGATGTTTGTATATTCAATTACAACATCTATCACTAGTTATGCCTTGTAAATGTCATTGCAGAAATATCTAAGCAGAACAAAATTTTGAAAAAACATATACTAATGATGGAAGTTTTGCTGGGGTGTAGGAAAAAATGGGGATCACAAACTGTTCTATATAATACCATCTATGATATTCATTTATCATAGGCGGTTCTAGTTAAAAACCATCTGCGATGTTATGGTATTACATACAGTTTTTAACTAGAATCATCTGTGATATGGAAAATCACAGACGGTTTGGAAACCATCTGTAATATGCCGTTTTTAGCACTGACACATGGTTATAAACGGTTCAAAAAACCATCTGTGATGATGGTTCCGAACCGTCTGTGTTATCCTTTTATGTAGTAGTGGTTTCTCCTTTTTTCCATCAAGCAAAAGCCCCTACCACCCACATCTACAAGGAGTTTGATTAGAACACATATACACTTGAAGTAAAGGGGTTGGATGTAATATCACGAGTGGTCATCCCAGCTGTGGGGCTTTCTGGTCCGAGCGTGGGGTTGTTTTGCTTGTGGGTTGGAGAAGTCAAGGAGTAGGTCGATGAAGTATCTCCTTTTCCTTATAAAATTTCCCCCACCTAACTTTCCCACCTAACCCTATATTTTCTTTCTCCTTCCAATTCCCCAGCCGGCTGCCCTTTCTTTTCTTGGTGTCGTGCTTTCCTCCCCTTCCCTGGTGCCCCTGTAGCACTGGCCAAGCCACTCACTAGAGCCCTGGGCGATGCCCCCTGTAGCCCTGGCCGAGTCGCCCCCTGCACTCCTCTGCCGGCCTCCCTCCCCCAGCACGGCGACATCAGCAGTAGCAGCAGTGGCTGGCCGAGCGCCCCCTGCACCTTCCTTGACCGGCGGCGCCACCCCCTCCGGCCAGCTCTGGCGCCGCCCTGGTCTTCCCTCTGGCAACGCCCCCATCTTCCCCCAGCCGGCCAAGCTCCCTCCCTCCCTCCTTCCTCATTGAGAGCAAAGAGGTATGGATTCTTGGGTTTTTTGTTGGGGGGTTGTAAATTCTGTATGGGAGCTCTAGCTGGTTGTTTTTGGTGCTAGGGTCCTTAGATCTGAAATTTGTGGAGGGAACTAGCCCTAGGTTGGAGAGGACTTGTGCTGTTTTTTTGGACTGTTTCAACAGCTAGCTTCTGAGCTCGATTTGGGCAAGTTAGACGCGTCTCCTGGTTAGTTGGCTCTCAAGAAATTCGTAGATCGTGTTCTTAAGTTTCGTTAGAGCTCAAGAAGTCGCGATTTGGCCCAGCCGTTTGGAAGTTACGGCGTTTTCCGTGAGGTCTGTCCAAAGTGAGCTAGGTGGTTGGTACCCTCTGTTCTTCTGCAATCTGGGAACAGAGGGTGCATTGGATGAGTGAATGGCTATGATACATCCGTAGTTTATCTCCTCACGGTCGTTTCGAGTACAAGAACGTGAAAATCCGATAAGCCAATCAAAAGTTACGCTATTTAGAAGTAGCGGTGTTGAAATTGGAAAACTGCAGAATGCTCCATTTTCGGTTGGGGTTTAGTGTCCGATTTGGAGGCCTTCGGGGTATCTCCTGCATGATTGACTTTGAGATAGCTGTAGGTCATCCTCTTATGATTAATTAGGAGCTGAGTTCACTCCATTTGGTTAAGCGAATCAAAAGATTTGCTCGTTGGAAGGCTATTGTCCCCATTGGACAGATTTCCGTTTTCCGGAGTTTCGGAGTGGGTTGTAGAGTCGATCTCGTGCTAAACCTTGCGGTTGTTTGGTTGGCATGTTTTTGAGTGGGTTGCATCTATTTGCAGGTGGTGTGCCTTCAGGTGAGGTCTCGCGCTTGCGTCCCACCTCGTCGCGTGGTAAAGAGGCAAGTGCATGGTAGCGTATTAATATGAATCGACGGTATTGATTACTGAAAGTATCCCATATTTTTTACTTACTGCTTGTAAGTGATCATTCTCGCTTAAGATATGTTGAACTACTGTCATCGATTCAAAGTTGCCCTGTTATGAGCACGTTGGTGCATGTGTTATTCTTATGTATACGCTTATTCTTAATGCACGTGGTTGTGCTGAGGAGAATGGGTTCATAGTGGAGATGCTTGTTGATAGTGTTGTCGCAACTCGCATGACAGATGAGCAATGACAAATGAACGTTGCATCATTTGCATTCATAGCATTTAATGGGCCAGGTCGGTGAGTAAGCCATAACTAATCCGGCGAGGTCGGTGAGAAAGTTATGATTAATCCAGAGTGCCCTTGTGTGCAACCTACTTTGGGTGGGTACCTCCACAGGATGGAGGTAGAGGGGGAACATCGACGGGCGTTCCCTCAGCTATACTGGTATAGGCTTTCGAGATGCATTCATGAGGAATGTAATGTGCATGGTGAGCACGGGTCATAAATGCATTGCATAGCATTTGAAATGATGAATGATGATGCGTGAGTTTGTGATTTTGGTATGCGTCATGAGATGTGTATTGTGAGTATGAGGTTGTTTCTTATGTTTTATTCGAGTTATGGAAATCCTTTCCTCTCTCTGTTAGTTAGTTGTGATATTGATAATGTTATTGCTCTATTATGTACTTGCTGAGTCGTGGACTCACCCTTGTTTTCTTTGTTGTTTTAGGTTCACGGAAGTTCTTCTGCTGGGTTGGGAGATAGCACCACTAACACTCATCTTCATGACATGATTTAAGAATGATAGATCACAAGGAAAATTAGTGTTAGACCTTTGTGACAATGGGAATATGGTTGTGGACCTTGTGGTTATATCTTATGTTGGTTTGCTGTTGTTCGATTCCTGTTGCGGTTATTGTGTTAATGCGTCGTAATGTTAATTATTGTAAGCCTCGCCATGAAGTTAAGGCTAGTAGTTGTTACTTTCTGATATTATTGTTCTTGCTGATTTAGCTATTCGTAATTACTGCTATCCTTGTTATGTTGCATCCTGTCTTCTGTCTGCTGAGTGGATGTCCTAGTTTTAGGGGAGGTGCTGCCGAAATTTTGAATAAGTTCGGCAACCTCCTAATTGTTCGCTGGTTTTGCTAAAATTTGCCCTAGTGTCGTAATTGTTGGTGTTGGAGAGTGTAACATTCGGGGCACAGGGTACCGGGGTGTTACAGTTGGTATTAGAGCGGGCTTTAGGTCCGTGGTATATGAAATTTAGTAATTTACTCTAGAGTAAACTAAAAGTTACTGTGTGTGGAATTAGAAACATGGCATAGGTTTCTACTCTTTTAAAAACTTGGCCTTAGGGAAACAACTTGATTTTTTTTTTGGAATAGATTGGTTAATTAACTTAAAACTTGACACACAGATGCACAGTAGGAAGGGTATGGGTATCATTGCATTACACTTTAATGTTGTATTTAAGCTTTGGTGTTGAATGCTAAGTTTAATATGCCTATTGCTTTGATTATGCATGATCTATTGTTACTATTTTGTAAAAGCTAATTGAGTACACATGATTTAGTGAGTTGTGGTACCGAAGGGCTTCGGTCACCTTCCTTGTTCGTAGTAAAGTTGTGGTTTCTCTTGGCTTCATGGGTTGGGGTCAAATAGCGAGGTTGAGTAATGAATCCTTCGGATTTCTCACACCGTTTCGATGATTGGTTCGGTTGGTTTCCTTGGTCTTAGTTGGTTGGAATAAAAAAATGTTTAGAATTGAGTTTTCACTGATTGATCTTTCGATAGGTTTTTGGTTTTGCCTTCTTTGGTTGGAGACAAAGAAGAAGAGTTTAGTGTTGCGCCTCTTTTGGTTGCCATTTCAGCTTTGACGCCCGAATTTGTGGGTTGCTCTACGGAGAAATTTATCGATTTATTCTGGTATTGTCATTCTCCGAGTTTAAATGAAGTTATTGAAGTCTTGATGTAAAAATCTAAGTCCTGTGGATTTTGGTGTCAAGGCTTTATAAAAAACGATTTGGTGGATAGCTCGGTTTTCCTTTTAGTGAAAAACGTTCTTCTATCCTTCTTCCTTGTGGAAGTTGTGAATCTTAAGGTTTATCTGAAGAGCTTTTGCTATCAGAGTTTGGGAAATTGAGAGTCGAGCTCTCTTGCAATTCTATTTGGGTTTTCTGGACAGAAGAAACTGTTTTATCAGTGTTCGTTTTTGATCAAGAGCTATGGTCGTATTTAAAGATTGGGGTTGCATCTTGTTTATTAAGAGTAGGTGACCCTCGAGGATGTTTAGAAACATTAAGTCTGTGATGCGTAGTTAGAATATTGAGATGATGTAAACTTCCAATTTTATTAGAGTGAGTTGGTTGGTTGTTTAAAGACAACCAAATTTATTGTGTGGTAGAGAGTGATTAATTGGAATGGTAGGTGATTCTAAAGTGAAAGCTGATTAGAGTCTATGCAAAGTGTTGTGGGTCATGGCGTTAATGGAAATTTCAGGATTTGTGTTCCGGTAAGGCTAGTATTGATCACGGTTGAGAATGTCTATAATCTTCTGTGGATGAATTTATTATGGCAAGGTGTTGGTGTAAAACACCGGAGTATATTAATGTAATGACTTGAGGGTTGTTGGTCTATGTTGCTCATGAGTCAATTAATATTGGGGGTCAACAAAATGACTTAATCGATGTGTAATCAAAGAATAGGGATGTGGAATGATTGTATGAAAGGTTGGACTTGTCCTTACAAAGGTCTGTCTGGGATCTGTATTTATGAAAGATGGCTAGTGGAGATCGTATCGAGTTGCTTAGAAGTAGGTATTGGGTGAATGAACCTGGGATATTAAAATGTTGACTTAGGGGTTGTGCGAAAGTTAATTGGTGACCATCCTGAAATTATTGTTGAAAACATGGATTTTTAAGTTTGGGATCGACACTTGTATGATTGATGGTTGTTATAGTTAGTAGACCAAAAGAACATGTTGACTTGTTTCTTAGGTTGAGTTAACTGCTGAGTTAATAGTGCTGAAAAGGTGATGACGTAGTTCTCTTTGTGATTTTCATAAGATAGGCTTGGTTTAGGGTTGGATGACATGATGATCGGTGGTAGTTATATTTATTGGAGAGGTAATCAAAGGAAGATTGGTTATGAAATTCATGATAAATTTTGATGGAGCTTCTAAGTGTGTAAATTGTGAGTATTGAAATCTTTAATGGCAAGAGTATTAGAATACTAGAAATGGTGGAATTCGAGTGAACCTTCTTATAAAGGTTTATGAATTCAATTGATCGTGTAATCGGTTGATGGAGTCTGGATTATTGCATTTGATTGAATCATGCCAACTTCTGTCTTGGCTAAGTTATTTAGCTCAAGTAATGATTGTGAAATGTACCCTCAAAGGAGGTGTGTCTAGATTGCGCTACTTATTGTTCAAAAGAGTTATTGCTGGTTTATGAGTTAAAGGAAATGGCTAAATTTAAGGTAATGATTTAGAAGTTCGTGTTGGGAGGAAGTAGTATCTCTTTTCCAACTAGAGTTGGATTTTCGTACAGGGTGTGGTATTTGTGATTATGTCAAAAGGATGGAACTTATGATTGTTTCATAAGTGATCCGTGATTGATTACGATGTTTCTGCGAGAAATTGAGTTTTCCTTCTTTTAAAGACTTGTTGGTTGATGGATGGATGTGGATCAATCCCTCAATCAGTTTCTCTTGGGGAATGAATTCTTTTGTGCTAAAAGAGTGACGTTTTACCTTGGTAAAAGCTTGATGTTTTGTTCTTGTGGAAGTGAGTTGTTTCGATAAAAGCTTTGTGTGGTGTTGTTCTTCTCTTATTGGGATTTCCCGTGGTAAAGTCTGCAACCTTGGATTTAAATGGTTGAAATTGGGTTGAGTGGTTGAAGGGAATCAAAAATTTTTTTTCTTCTTTGCATTTTAGCTTAAGAAGAAGGTGAATGATCTGGGTTTTTGGTAGCGTTTGTGAGAGGATTTGTAACACCCCAATTTTTGCTTTTCATAAAATTAAATGATATTTTGTACTTTTGAGAATTTTTGAAATTTTCTGGGATTTATTTGGATTTAATTTGAATTTATTTCCTTTTGAGATAATTAAATAATTAAAAAATTTAAATAAAGTTTTGTTGGAAATATTTTATTTGAGTTCAAAATGTCGCAAAGTATTTTCTAGAATTTTCCAGAATTGTTCTGATTATTTTGTTATTTTTCTCTATTTATTTGAATTTCTAGAAATTATTTTAATTATTAAATCGTTGGAAAATCCTATCGGGTTGCACTGTTCATCCGACCCGAGTCAGACTCGAGTTTGACCGAGCCGGATCCGAGTCCAACCAAACCCTAACCTCTCGACCGTTGGATCGAAATCCAACGACCGAGATTGCGCCACGTCACCCTAGCCTGTGTCTGTGCGAACCCGTTCGCGCCCGATGCGATCGTGGCCGTCGATCCTGGACATGTGGACGGCCAGGATACGGCCACATAACCTCTCCGAGCCGCCGCCGGATTCCGCCGCCGCGCGCGTGTGGGCCTCGTTTTCCGCGGATTTCACGGACGCCAAGGGCAGTATTTAATGCGCCGCCACCCGTGTCATGACCGCCGTTTCCGTGCACATCCGTAGCCCTAGGTCACCGAGCTCTAGCCACCGCCGCCCGCCCGCAATCTCTCGCCGAAGTTGGAAGGGCGCGCCGCCGCGGTTTTCCGCCGTTTCCCGTCGTCTCCGCCGTTCCCTGCCGCGTTGGTGCCCAGATCCGGAACTGTCGCGACGAGACGCATCTGGGAGCACCACTCACCTCGCTAGATTCATGCCCAAATGCCGTCGGCTGTGTCGTCGTCCCCAACTCCGGTGGCCCAGCTCCGCCGTGACATTGCCGAAACCCGCGAGCTCTACTAGCTGTCCGATCAAGATCCGACCGCCCAGGTTCATCCATGTCACCCCGTATGAAATCCACATTACGGTTTTTAGATCTAATATCAACCGTTGGATCTAGATCCAACGTCTCAGATTAAGCCATGTAGCCTCTTTGACCACACCGTGCTAGATTAGATCTCAGCCGTTAGATCTAGATCGTACGGTTAGAACTGAACCGCGTTGTAACGTTAGATGCGATCCCAGCCGTTCGATCGAGATTGAACGGTGTAGATTGAGCCACGTGTTGCGGACTGGGTCATGCCACGTCACCCCCCCGGTGATGCAAAAACCCGATCCAATCTCGACCGTCTGATCCAAATCGCATGGTCCTGCTTTGATCATGTTGATCCTGCTTTTGAAAATTATTTTGATTCAAATTATGGCATGCTAAATTAATTAGAAAATGCTTTGAATATTTCTGGGAATTAGATAAATGCCTAGTTGTTGTATGCCACCTTGATTATTTAATTATGTGCCATGAACCCTTGTCACCCTAGTTTGGTTTAAGAAGTTGGACATTATTAAATTGCCAACATGGGTTAATTAGCACGTTTGTAGTATGCTTAGCCTGCCACGTAGTCATGACGTGATTTTGGTTAATTAAATGTTAATGTTGATTTAATGAGATATGGAACATGTTTTGGAAAAGTTTCATGTGTTATTAATGATGATGTTGATGGCACGTGGTGTATGGTAATCAACTGGGGGTTTTGATAAATAGATTTAGACCGAGGCAAGTGGCAAGGATAATCTGGTGGGCCATGAGTGGCACCGGGAATGTCGTTTTGGTTCTTTGGCAGTCTTGCCTTGGTCACCCTAAGGACTTAACCTTGCAAGCCTTTGAACTGAGTCAAACGTGCAACAACATGTCTGTAATGGGACGGACGTAGTTGAATAAGTTGCTAATAACTTGCTTGTGGAACCTCGGGGTGTCAACTGCACCTTTTGTGTAGTTGTACGGGGGAGCGTACCGGGGCGATGGCTAGGTACCCATCTAATGGTTGGTTGGCCTAGACTTCGCCTTTGCTAAGGGAAGGGTTAGTGCGCAACAACCGGGGAGGTCCACTTGTGTAGTTAGAGGCTTCCGCAAGACTTTGTTACAGACACTCGCCTTTGTGGTGTTTGACTGTATCTTGTGGGTAAAGTGTATAACCTCTGCAGAGTGTACAACCTATTCGAATAGCCGAGTCCACGGCTCGGGGATTATAGTCAAGGGTTATACTTTCATGAAAATAATTTGACTTTGGAAAATGGTTGGTTTGAAATGATGAATTGAAAATGCTTTACTTATGAAATCCTTGTGAAAGTACCCCATTTATTATTGTTTTACTGCTTTGCAAATAATTACTGTATTTACACGTGCTGCTTTTCTGCAAATATACCTGCTAGCCTATACTTTGTAATAAGCCATGCATATAGAATATTAGCTTGCATTCTGTGCATGACTTGCTGATTACCAAGTACTCACCCTTGCCACAATACAAACACCAGTTGAAGAAGAACTGACGCCAGCCCCAACCACAAGTTCCGGAATGGGACGGACCTAGCTGAGTAAATTGTGAAATCTATTCTTGGGTACTGTCGTGGTGGTGTGAGTTCCGGGTGCACGGGTGAAAACTCACATGGCGCAAGAGGGGGGCCCTGTCGTGGAGGTGTAACCCTTCAGTGTTGAAACCTTAGCGGACAGTACTGGGTTTAGACAGATCTTTGGAATGGTTTTGTTATGATTACTCGCCTTTGTGGTGTTTGACTGTGTCTTGTGGGTAAAGTGTATAACCTCTACAGAGTGTAAAATCTATTTGAATAGCCGTGTCCGTGGTATTGGACACCGCTCGGGGATTACAGTCAAGGGTTAGGCTTTATTAAAAATGTGGTTGGGATATGACATTGATGGGAATGTGGAAATTGATTAAGGTTGTGGGATGATTTGAAATAAGAAACTTGGAAAAGCTATGAATAATAGTAATTGTTTTCACTGCTTTAGAATCTAGTTATGATTATTTGTTAAATGTTGCTTTACTGCAAAATAACCCTGTTGGCCATTCCATTGGAATAAGCCTAGCATGTAGTATATTAGGTTACATTCTGTGCATAGCTTGCTGAGTACCAATGTACTTACCCCTTAGAAAAATCACCATCAGAAGAGGAGAACCTTCAGACTCTCGAGGAGGGGCAGAACAACGACGCGATCAACTAAGGAGCGAGCCAAGTCAGTTGCCTGTGGCAAACTGAGGCGCCGCGAATAATCTTCATTCTGCTGCTGTTTTAATGTTACTCTGAACTTAGCCCTACGTGGCTTTATAATTGTAAGGCTGACCATAAGGTCTTAATAATCGTATATGAGTTGAATACTTTTATATTAATGTTTCCGTTGTGTATGTGTGATGGTATTCATCTCTGTTATATCTGTGAGCACCAGCGTGATCCTAGACTGGTGCATCACACAGAGTGTTCAGAATTCCGATTCCGGGCGCGACACGTATGTACACATTATCATTTTCTCAATCAGCTCACAATCAACCAATCGGTAAAAAACCTTGTACCCCAAAGCTTGCTGTGCTAATGAATTAGCTTTGGCATTTTGCTCATGAGGGATATGGCTGGTTGAGAAAGAACTAAATGGGACGATTATCACCTAACACTGTTCCAGGTACTTAGTCAAGATATCATCATAACAATTATATTCCCCTCTTACTTGCTGTATTACAAGCTAAGAATCACCATAAGCTTCAAAAGGGTCGACACCAAGATTGTTGAGCATATGCAGATCTCTAAGTAACGCTTCATACTCAGCTTGATTATTTGAACATCAGCAGTTAAGCCTGAACACAAACTAAAAATTACACCCTTCGGGGATATTAGCATGATGTCGACACCATCACCTTCTCTGCAAACCGATACATCCAAATACAAATGCCAAGGGGCAACAGCAACCACTTCACAATTGGCTTTGTGTTCTATTATAAAATTGGTTATCAGTTGCCCCTTAATTGCTTTAGCCGATTCAAATGTTAGGTCGAACTCAGTAAGCCTATAAGCCCACTTTCCAAATTGACCTTTCAAAATTGGAGCTGACAACATATATTTAATTACGTCGGCTTTATATATGACCTTACAAGCCGAAACCAGTATATAATGTCTTAACTTGGTGCAAGGAAAATATAAAGATAAATAAAGCTTTTTAATGGGAGGATATCTCGTTTCGGCATCAATTAGTCATCGGCTTAAATAAAGATTACCTATTCCTTGCCATTGATATCTTGCACCAGGATTGCCCCAATTGTCAATTTTTCAACCGATATATGCAACCTAAACGGTACACTATTTTGTGGCGTAGCTAACACCGGAGGTTTTGACAAATATTCCTTGATATTTTTCAAAAGCTTTCTACTGATCGGCTCTCCACACAAATTCTTGATTTTCTCTTAACCTCAGCAATGGAGTGAAAGCATTTATTGGACCAGATAAGTATGATATAAATCACCTCAAGTAGTTTATCTTACTAGTTAAATTTTGGGAGATCTGTTCTACACCATGGGGTTGTGTATTGGCTATAGCTTTGACACGCTCCTGATTAACTTCAATGCCTCTCTTGTGCACCATAAATCTCAGGAATTGTCCAGCCGACACCCCAAAGCACATTTGTAAGGATTCATCTTCAAGCTACGTACTCTGGTTTTCTTAAATATTTCTTCTAAATCGGCTAGATGTTGATAATCGCTTCCATATTTTACAACAACATCCTTGATATAAATTTCCACAATATGGCCAATCAATTCATGAAAAATCAAGTTCATAGCCCTTTGATATGTAGCATTAGCACTCTTCAAGCCACATGTCATCATGACCCATTCAAACAACCCAATGCTCCAGGACATCGGAAGGCTGTTTTGTGAATGTCGGCTTCGTCCATGAATATTTAGTTGTGCCTAGCATTTCCATCAAGGAAACTAATAATTTTATTCCTAGATGTAGCATCGATAAGCATATCGGGTATTCATCCTTAAGTGTTGCTTTATTTAAGTCTCTAAAATTGACACACACACTCTAAGTTTACCATTTTTCTTCATCACAGGAACGATATTAGAAACCCACTCAGCGTATCGGCAAGACCTGATAAACTTAGCTTCCAATAATCGCTCTATTTCTTTTTTTATTTTATCATACATATCCGGATTAAACCGTCTAGGGGACTGTTTAAATGGCCGATAGCCTGGTTTTATTGGTAGTCGATGTTCAACTAATCGTTAGCTTAGACCAAGCATCTCATGATATTCCCAAGCAAAACAATCTTTATAAACTTTTCTTGTATTCGATAGTTAACTTTGAACTAATAAAAGTTGGCCTCTTTCTATCACCATCGCCTATATCTATTTCTTCTAATTGATTTGAAGACGTAAAATCTTGACCAAATCTTTCAACATCTTGAAAATCCTCGATGGCCTCATAACTATCTGTTGTTTGCCGATAGCATTGTATTTTATCTTGTAAAAATTTTATTGCTGCTTTAAACTATAACACCCTGGCACCTACTATGCCGCGAATGTTACCCAAACAAGTCTAAGCATGACCAAAAACACATAATTAACCATAAATTACAGCAACTACGCTACATATTTTTAACAAAAAAAAAATCGGCAGCATAACCTTTGTTTTCCCATGGTTTGAAGCCACAACAATATTACCATAGTTTCCAAGCAACGACAACAAGTTCATATCACAATAGCATAGGTAATGATAGCATCAACTAGATAATCCATGGGTTCAGCATTAATTCATTGCAAAGACATAAACAACTACGTGACAACAATTAAATATGGGGGTTCATCACGAACCAATTACCATCACAACTTAACAGAAGTAAACAACTCCAAAAGGATTCATAAGTTTTATCAACTAGTGAGCTCAAGTTAGTGATGTGGGGTTCTAATCCCTTTTCCCAAAAGCTGAGCATGCGGTACCTAAAAAAAACATAAACAACAAGCGTGAGTTCATCACTTAGCAAAGTGTATTGCAATGGAATAGAACAACAACATTATTCAATAGTATCAATATCACATACCATAACACATCATCATAGTTCATCATCATAAACATCTCATAACCATCCTCATTCATGCAATGCAATGCAATGCACTTGTCTCCTTGAAGCACATACCGGTATTGCCGAGCGCACACCCATCGGTGTGCACCCTCTTTCCCCTTCCACCCCGTAGATGGAGGGTGCCTACTCTTACTGACTCGCTCCCATACACAACCGTGGATGGGACTACGAGGTAGGTCTTTCGTGTTCACTACGTGTGAACACAGAGGCCCGCATCATAATGGGACGCCTCTTCCATTATGAATGCACATATGCCACATCATGTAATAACTTGCATAACGGAAACTCAATATAACAACGGCATATCTTTGAACTAAACATGAACATTATAACACATGCGAGGAACAACATGGCAACATAGAGCATCATTTAGTATGATGGCAAAACTACACAACTAGTTGGACACCCAAAACACCAATTCCATCCCAATACCCTCGCATAAACATAATTAAACACATGATCACCATCAATGCTCACATCCATAGCTTCACATTCACATATAGCTAATCAACTCATGAATAAAAGAGGTAGTACCCCAACAGAAGGATTGCTACCAAGCAGAAGAACGAAACAATGCACATTCATTCAATCTCACACATCATGCATCACAATACACTTGCCTTCAACCGTGAGCGACGGAGTGGCGAGAGGTTGAGGGCACTCCCGGGGTCACACCACCTGCACATAGGTACAACACACTCAAAAACTTGCCCACAAAACGGTCCAAGAGCGATCATCTACAACGACCTCGCAACCCACTCCTAAAACCCGAAAACAGAGAATCTGTCCCATCGGGACAGCGGGCTTCCAACTAGCATAACTTGAGTTCTAGAACTCCAAATCATGTAAATGAGTACATTTTCCCGAATCTTAGGAAATTTCCCATCTTTTCCTAAGTATTGGCGAAGACTGATTCAACCTCTAAAGTTGTCTAATCTATAGTTCAACACGATCTATCCCAATCTCGTCAACGATTTGACAGTGCTTGGTAAGACAGCCATAACTTTTAAACGGCTGATCGGAATTTCACGTTCTTGGTGTCCACTGAAAGGTAATTAAATTACATACAACTTCTGTAACAGCCGAATGATCAGGAAATGCCTCGAAAATTTCCAAAACGCAATCCCTAGGTCGGGGTGCAAATCTGCCCGAGGACAGAACGTGGGACAGCATTGCAAACTCCCTAATCTCATCGAGGAATAGCACCTAAACATGGTTCTTAGGCATGGAATCTCCCTTCTAACCAGTATCACAACCCTACAAATGGATCTACCAACACTTACCTCCCTCGAAGAACCATTCGAACGACGAAAACTTCTTCTTCCGGTCCCCCGATCTCCTTCCACACGCCAAATCCGCCGGATCCTCTCGTTGCGGAGCTTCCCAACGGTGAGGACAACGGAATGGAGGGTTGTGGTAGAAAGGGATGGTGGTGGATCCCTCCTAGGGCCAGCTAGGAGAGATGGAGAGGTGGAGGAGCAATGCGACGGCTAGGGGGAGGCAAGGGGGAGGCGAATGGGAGTAAGGGGGGCGGCTAGGGTTGAATTTTTTTTTTTGGGGGGGGGCGCATGGGGCAAGGGTAGCAGGGTTTGCTGCCCAAAACCCCCTCCATATGGGCCAATTTGTCCCCCACCTTCGGCCCACAATGGTCCCCCAAAGCCCGAACTCCCCTGGAAGGCTCAATTCCCACCCGGAAAGGCCCAAACTCTGGAAAACGGCCCAAAAACACGATACCAAAGTCATACTGTAATGCTGAAATCAAAAAATGTCTCAATCCGTCATTCTGTAGTGTCACATAAACTCCATCGACATACAATCTGATTTGTCCGATCAAGTGTACTTGGCCTCACGCTGATCAGATTCACACATGCTTGCCCGATGCATATAAAATCACAGTCTTGAAGTGTTTTACCCGATGTACACTCATCCCCTTCGTGCTGCTAATTGGCATTTGGATTGGCCATGGCTATATAAGTCGAAGTGTCGGCTTTGACCACCTCAATTTATTGCCATTCCATTGTATCAATTTTTGATGCATAGTTGATGAAATACAACAGTTGGCATGTATTCAGACCCTCCCAAGCAACACGAGATAGCTTCCTTTAGCATCGACTACAAAGAAAGCTGTCGACAAGATTGTAACACCCCGGCATCGAGTATGCCTGAATGCTACCAAACATAGACTAAATAACATCTAAATACCACAAATAAAGATAAATTACAGCAAAGGTGCGAATGCTAAAACCGAAAATTTTGGCAGCATCTCCTTTGTTTTTCCATGAATTGAAGCAACAATAATAATAAGGCATGATATAGCATGATAAGAGACATCTAAAACAACAATAACAACTGGTATAGCATCACTTATGTCTAAAATAGGGAATTCAACCATTCCACAAATTATAACGAATCAAACGATGAACTTAAGCTCAAACCAAGCCATACACCAAGTTTCATGGCACTATTCATTATTATCATGACTCCAAATGATTAAACTGTCTATAAGTGTGAAGCTACATGTAGAAGTGTAGCTAATGCCCTTTCCCGCATGCCGGTTTCATGGTACCTAAAAACAACATAAAACACAAGCGTGAGTTCATCACTCAGCAAGTATATTGCAATGATACCAAAACAATAACAACTCACATACATACTTAATGCCATTAACATATCTTGAGAGTCAACTCATGAACTTCATTTATGCTCTCATATAACATCATCATAAACATCTCAAATAACATCTTCATATGCATCTCATAGAACATCATAATCATCTCATAAACCATTTCATTCATGCAATGCAATGCAATGCACATATCCCTTTGAAGCACATACCGGTATTGCCGAGTGCACACCCGTCGGCATGCACCCCCTTTCCCCTTCCATCCCGTAGATGGAGGGTGCCTACTCTTACTGACCCGCTCCCATGCGCAACCGTAGATGGGACTGCGAGGTAGGTCTTTCGTGTTCACTACGTGTAAACACAGAGGCTCGCATCAGCATGGGACGCCTCTTCCATTATGAATGCACATATGACATAAACATATAAAGATTGGCATAAACATTTAATACAACGAAATCATGATCAATATGAAATCATGTTCATCATGTCATAGGCTGTAACACCCCAATTTTTGCTTTTCATGAATTTAAGTGTTATTTTTCACTTTTGAGAATTTTTGGAATTTTCTGGAATTTATTTGGATTTTATTTGAATTTATTCCCTTTTGAAATAATTAAAGAATTTAATTTTTTAAATAAAATTTTGTTGGAAATATTTTATTTGAGTCCCAAATGCCCTAAAATATTTTCTAGAATTTTTCTGGAATATTTCTGAGTATTTTGCTATTTTTCATGAATTAAATGGAATTTCTGGAAATTATTTTGAATATTTAATCGCTTCGGGTTTAGTACTGTTCCTCGGGTCCGAGTCAGACTCGAGTCCGACCCGAACCCGACTGCGCCAGCCGTCTCGGTCGAACCACGTCACCCGAGCCCAACCCTAACCCTAAACCGCGTGACCGTTGGATCGAGATCCAACGGCCACGAGTGTGCCACGTCGCCCGAGCCAGGCATCGACCGAGCCAGCCAGGTCACCGAGCCGGACCCGAGCCCAAACCCCGTGCCCGTTGGATCTTGATCCAACGGTCCACGTTGAGCCACGTCGTCCAATTCGAATCCAAATCGGATTCCGCAGCCGCAACCGGGTGGACCTCGGTCTCCGTGCGATACACGGAAGCTGAGGCCCCTATTTATACCGCCGCCGTCGCCACCGTGTAGCCCACTTCCGCGCGCACCCGTAGCCCTAACCCGTAGTGCCTGAGCCGCCATGGTTGCACCGCTAGAGCTCGCCGTAGTTGCTCGTGTGTTCCGCCGCTGTCTTTGCCAGATTGCGCCACCGTCCGTCGTTCCCCGCCGTCTTTGTGCCCAGATCCGGACTCCTCGCGTCGAGGCGCGTCGAACGCGACCACTCACCTCGCTGGAGCGTGCCCCGAACGCCATCGGGCTCGTCATCGTCCCCAACGCCGGCGCCTCTGCTCCGCCGCGGACATTGCCGGAATCGCGAGCTCCACCAACCGTCCGATCAAGATCCGAAGGCCAGGATTCGTCCACATCACCCACGGTAAAATTTCACGTGTTAACTTTTAGATCTATTCTCAGCCATCGGATCTAGATCCAACGGCTCAAGATTGTGCCACGTAGCCAAAACCGCACCGTGCTAGGGTTAACCTCAACCGTTAGATCTAGATCGTACGGCTAGAGTTAGCCGCGTTAACAGCGTTGGATTGGATCTCGACCGTCCGATCGAGATCGAACGGCCCAGATGGACCGTGCTGTTCTCAACGCGTGAAACCCAGATCCGATCTGGGCCGTTGACATTCAAATCAACGGCCGAGATATAGCCACGTGGCGGAAAAGGTATCCTGATCGGTAGCGATGTCGCCGCCGATCGCCGCTTCGATCGCCGGCCCGGCGTCACGGTGGGGCCCGCATGTCAGCGGCTCAGCCGAACCGCACCATGATGTCACCGCTGACATCACGGTGGGGCCCAGCTGTCAGCCGTCCTCAGCCGAGCGTGATGACATCACCGCTGACGTCATCCGAGGGGTCCCACATGTCAGTGAGACATGGACTCGTAGACCGGGTCCACGTTGGACCCAAGACGAACCGTGGACCACGTCCATGGACCGGCTGATGCAATAATCCGATTTTTCAATAGAAAAATAATTCGGTGGAAAATCAAATTCCACGCTGACGTCATGCTGACGTCATAATCTTATTTTTCAATATAAAAATAAATGGATTAATTCAGATTATTGTTTTATTTGAATTTTGAAACTTCAAACGCTTATAACTTTTGCATTCTAACTCCAATTTGGGTGATTCAAATTTCTAAATTTTTATAAAATTGAGATCTACCTAATGATGAATTTTATTAAATTTTTGGACCAAAGTTTTTCTCTGTAATATTATTTAATTGATTATTTAAACTTCAAATGCTTGTAACTTTTGCGTTTTGACTCCGATTTTGACGATTCAAATTCGTAAAAATTTATAAAATGATGCTCTCTTTGTTTTTGAAGTTTATTTGAACTTTTGAACACTTTTGGGTACTGTTTTGTTTATTTATTGCTGTTTGCACGTGTTACGAGTAGACGTTGAAGTGCCCGGAGGCTTCGAAGGTGAAGTGTTGACCCAGGAGCCAGCTCAAGATCAAGAATAAGTACTCACACTTAGTCACATCAAAAGTATATTTAACTTTCGACTTAACCTTAGTCAGTTTGAGCCAAGAACAATCCAAGGATTTTTTTACTCCCGTTAACCCATTCAGCTATATTTACTTTGGATTCATCCATATAGGATGAGGTATCAGTCTCGTATTCAATGAGGTTGACTTTTGATTTTTCCTTATTATTATTATTATTATTATTATTATTAAGGAACCTATTTTTAAATATTTTATTATCAAAGAATCGGCTTTCTTAAGCCAACACTCTGTATAATAAATGGCTTAAGTCAATAAACTCTTAGCCACCAAATTTCTCCTTCAAAGGTGAAATTGAACCCTAAAAAGCTAAATCGACTAATTGATTATTAAGCAATGTAACACTAACACACTAATTTCTAACTTCTCGGAACCTCTTAATATAGTCTATTACAGATTCCCCAAACTTCTGTCGGATAGAGCTTAGATCTGATATCCTCAACTCCAATCTTCCCTAGAAAAATATTCATGGAATTGGCTTTCCAAATCGGCCCAAGTATTGATCAAATTTAGGGCAACGTTGTAAACCAGGTGAAAGCTACCCCAGACAAGGACAAGGGGAACAACTTCACCTTCAACCCATCGAACTGCGTGGCCTCTCCACATTGTGCCATAAAGCATCTGATGTGCTCTAGTGTTATTGAGGAGTCATCTCCTGAAAACTTAGCAAAATCGGGAACCCTATAGCTATTAGGATATGTGATCCGATCAATATAATCCAGATACGGCTTCCTATAGCTGATGATCCTTCCCTTTGGCCAGATGCCAAACTGGTTCCTCAAGACAGTAGTAATAGCCTCGGTCTAATTAGTTTCTTTAGCCAATGCTACTCATGCTTGAGGTGCCTACCAAGTAGGGGCAAATTCATTATTTTGCCCCCCAATGCGAACTCGGGTTAGCGTTGTAGCGAAGGATTTATCGGAGCGTGTGATTGCTCATAGCTAACATTCTACTATCTCAATGTTGGCTCAGGAAGTGGAATAAACGGCTCCGAATATGTATAACCTTATAAGGGGCCAGATCTGTTGGAGGAATCGGCTCAATGTATTAAGGGTGTATGTGGGTTTCGATCGGCTGGACAACCGATCCAGAATAGGCATAAAACGGAGCGGACAGGGGTAAACTAGGTTTAGAACCCACCTTAGAGCCATATGTATACGCTTGATAATGGGTAATCCTACTTGTACCAGGGTTGGTTGCGCTAGTGCCATAGTAGGAACCGTAGTTGACAGCTTTGGGTCAACTGCTGGTTTGATGTTTTTGAGCGCTCTAGGCTACAGAGTAGACTGGATATGTCGGCAGAGATTGCACAGGGTCAAGCAGAGTACCAGCTGACACTAGCTCTTGCACGACTTATTTGACGCTATTCGCTATCATCGGCCTAAGGGTGGTAACTAAAGCCGATGACTGGTTGATGAGAGCACAATGTTTAGATTGATTAATCATATTCGATAACTCCACCTGAACGGGCATATATCGGCTTACCTGTGCTTTTTCGGTAGCATCTGGAGCCTCCTTGTCACCGAAGTTGACCATTGGCATCGCAGACTTTTGCATGACGCCGCGTCGGGTCTTCTGGTAGCAATTGAGCATCATCTGCTCAAACGCAGCCTTCTGATCTTCAATTTCATTCCACTGCTCAAGCATCAAATCATCCAATGTAGGAAAGATTATCGCCTCAGGGTTGACTTTGGACGGAGATATTGACTTTCCATGTGACACCACAGATGACGAAATGAGTCATTTTTCGTTTTCGGCATTTCGGTATGTTTTCGGTGTCATGTTTTGGGCCTTCTGGGGGGGGAAATGGGCCTTCCGGGGGAATTTCGGGCCTGGGGGAAGCATCGTGGGCTTGGGGAAACCTCGTGGGCCGGAGGTGGGAGGCCTATGGCCCATGTGGGGGAGGGATTAGGGCAGCAACCTGCTGCCCCATGCGCCCCACCCCTCCCACATGCGCCTCCCCCCTCCTCTCCACCCTAGCGGCCGCCCCCACCCCCTCCTTGCCGTGCGCCCCCTCCTCCCTCTTGCGCCTCCCCCACCACCTCCTAGCTGGCCCTAGCGTGGTCTCTCTCCCCTCCGTTGCTGCCTCTCCATCCCCCTCCATTGATCTCCGCGTTACGAAGGATTTCGATCAGGAGGATCCGAAGATTGGAGGGAGATCGTGGCCGGGAGAGAGGTGTTCGTCGGTTCGTCGTCCGTCGGGCTAAGGTATGGTGATGGGAAAGCTTTGGGGTGGATTAGGTACTGTGTTAATGGAGGTTTTCATGCTATTAGTTCAAAAGGTTGTGTTGCCATTGGTTAGATTTGATGAAAACTAGAGTTGTCATTGTGTTTTGTTTCGTGCAGATTGGACGTCCGACCTAGGGTTTGGGTTTTCGCAATTTTAGATTCGTCATTTTGTCATCCTCCTGTTGAGAAAGTTGTAGTTAATTTCAATACCTTTTAGTGGACACCAAGAACGTGAAATTCTGATCAGCCGTTTGAAAGTTATGGCTATTTTACCGAACGTGTTCAAAACTGTGACGTGATTGGGACAGATCGTGTTGATCTGTAGATTACTAAATTTTAGAGGCCGAATCAGTTTTTCCCAATACTCAGAAAAAGCTAGGAAATTTCCTAAGCTACGAGAAAATGTACTCGTTTACTTAATTTCGAGTCCTAGAACTCAAGTTATGCTAGTTGGAAGCCCACTGTCCCGTAGGGACAGATTCTCTGTTTTCGGGTTTTAGGGGTGGTTTGAGACGTCGGGGTAGGGGATCGTTCTTGTACTATTTTGATGGCACGTTTTGAGTGTGTGGTACCTATGTGTAGGTGGTGTGACCCTGGAAGTGCCCTCATTCTCTCGCCAATCCGTCGCCCGCGGTTGAAGGCAAGTGTATTGTAGTGGTTGCGGCTTAGAGAGCCGTAATGTTTGATAATGGGATGGATTACACATGTTTTATGATATGATGCCATGATTGACTCTTGCTTGAGACATGATGAAAATGGTTTATTATGAGGCTATGCAATTATTAGTTGAGTTTATGTGCAAGTTGTTTATGTTTATGACATATTTGCATACATGGCATGAGAACTAGCCAGGTCGGTGAGAAAGTCATAACTAGTCCGGTAAGGTCGGTGAGAAAGTTATGACTAATCCGGAGTGCCATTGAATAAGACCTACCTCGTGATTCCATCCACAGTTGTGAATGGAAGCGAGGAGTAGGCACCCTCCATCTACGGGATGGAAGGGGAAAGAGGGTGCACACCGATGGGTGTGCACTCGGCAATACCGGTATGTGCTTCGAGGAGACATGTGCATTGCATTGTATACATGATGATGATAATGAGATGTGAACAATGAGTTTTGAACATGGTTTTGATGTTAAGCATGATGTATAGAGATATTAGCATTGAACTGTTTGTTTTGTTCCATTGCAATATATGTAACATCCCAAAATTTTGCTTTCTTAAATTCATGTGTGATTTGGCACTTTGGGGAATTTTTGGAATTTTCTGGAATTTATTTGGATTTATTTGGAATTTATTTGAATTTATTCCATTTTGAAATAATTAAAGAATTTAATTTTGCAAATAAATTTTTGTTGGAAATATTTTATTTGAGTCCAAAATGATCCAAAATATTTTCCGAATTTTTTGGAATTTTTTAAAACATTTGCTATTTTAATGAATTAAATGAATTACTAGGAATTATTTTAAATATTAATTATTTGGAAAATCAACTCAAGGTCAGAAATCTTGTTCAGCGATAAGAGTCGGACTCGAGTGAGCAGCCGATTGACTCGAATCAGCTCCTAACCCTAATCAATCCCAACCGTTGGATCAAGATCCAACTGGTAGATCCTTGAGCCAGGCCAGAGCCGTGTCGGGGCCAGGACCGGTCGCCAGCGATCGTGGCCCGTTGGTTGTGCCACCGCGTGGGCCGACCACGATTTCGTCGTCTTCCGTGGCCAAGCGGACTCACTTCCGCGCCGCCGCGTAGCAGAGTTAGGTTTCCGTTTTACGCACGGGCCAGCGAGGCTATTTAATGCCCGAGGCATACCCCAGGACGCCGTGATTCCGCCGCCCTCCCTTCTACTTCACGAGGCTAAAGTCGCGCCCGTTTAGCCGTGCCGTCACGCCAGTTGCGCGCTCTCGCCCGGTCTTTGCTTCGTTCCGCCGCCCGTCCGCCCCTGGCCGTTGACCTCGTGAATCCGACTCACTTAGCGGCGAGACGCACCCGAAGGACCAGCTTCATCTCGCCGAGCAACCCGAACGCCGTTGGGCTCGCCGTCGTTTTCAACTCCGGCAGTCGGCGCCACGAAAGCCATCACCCTCGCGAGTCAGGCACCGTCGGATCCGGATCGGACGGTTGAGGTGAGTTCCGCATGTTCCAAACCGAATTAGATACGGACCGTTGGATCAAGATCCAGCGTTCACAATCGCCCACGTCGTAGCGATGCGATTATAGGATTAGATCTGGACCGTCCGATCTAGATCGAAGGCGCCCACGAGCATCGAGTAGTTTCAACGTGTTAAACCACTGGATCTGATCCGGCGGCGTTGATTTTCAAACCAGCGGGCGAGATTGCGCCACGTGTCGGGAAGTTGGGCCAATCGAGCGGTCGGCGCAATCCGCAGCGTGCGTGTAGCCGACGACACGCTGAGGCCAGCGTGTCGAGGCCGCATGTCGATGGCTAATCCAGCCAGCCGACGTCGGCCGATAACGCACCGAAAGTGAGCCCACATGTCGATCCACGTGAGTCGTGGGCCAGTCCAGCGTGGACCGACGGCGTGGACCAAGCCCATGGACCGGTGGCGTGGCAGGCCAATCAGAGCTGCCACGTGTCCATCTTGGCGCAATAATTAATTTCCTAAAAGAAAATGATTTATTAATTCGAATAATGATTTCAAATTTAGATTCAAACTTCAAAGCGGCTTATAACTTTTGCGTTTCAACTCCGATTTGAGTGATTCAAATTTCTAAATTTGTATAAAATTAAGATCTACCTAAATATGAATTTTATTTAATTTTTGGACTAAAGTTTTCTCTGTAAAATTATTTAATTGATTATTTAAACTTTAAATAATCATAACTTTCTTGTTTTAACTCCAAATTTGATTCAGTTTCTAAAAATCCAGAAAATTATGTTCTCTCTGTTTATGGATTTTATTTGGAGTTTTAGGATCTTTTGCCTAGTGTTTATTTGTGTATTTGCTATTTGTATTTAGCAGTAGGCGTTGAAGTCTGGGAAGGATTCGAAGGAGAAGTGTTGACTCAGGATCCAACTCAAGACCAAGAACAAGTACTTTTTGAAGGCAAGTTGTGCTTTGACCATATTGATCCTATTTGAAATCTATTTTGATTTAAACTATTGCATGCTAGTTCAATTAGAAAGATACTTTGTTTAAACATGGGGTTAGATAAATACCAATTTGCTATATGACACCTTGATTACTTAAGTATAATGTGCCATGACCTTTGTCACCCTAGTTGTGGTTTACTAGTTGGACATTATTAAATTGCCAACATGGGTTTAGATCGTTGTAGTATCTTTGCTTAGACACCTACGTGCTTATGACATGATTTTGAACAACCAAATGCTAATGTGGACTTAATGATATGTTGAACCTGTTTTGGAAAAGTATCATGTGAAGTTGGCTGACACGTGGTGCATGGTAATCAAGCGGGGTTTGATAAACGATTAATCGGCCAGGCATGTGGCAGAAGTGTCAGGTGGGCAGTGTGGGGATGATGATTTGGTTTTTCGGGTAGTCTTGCCCCTGGTCACTAAGGACTTAACCTGCAAGCCTTTGAACCAGGTCATACTTGCAACCACATGGCTGGAATGGACGGCCCCTAGTTGACTAAGTCGCTAAGGACTCACTTGTGGGAGCCTCGGGTGTCGATTACACCTTTTGTGTGATTATGCAAGGGAGCGTATCGTGGTCTGGCCAGTACCCATCTAGCAGTGTGTTGGTCCCATACTTCGCCTTGGCTAAGAAGGGATGGTGTAGAGCACTGAACCGGAGAGGACCACTGTGTTGTTTGAGGCTTCCGAAAGGCTTTGTTCAGGAACTCGCCTTTGTGGTGTTTGAGTAATATCTTGTGGGTAAAGTGCATAACCTCTGCGAGTGTAGAATCTATTTGAATAGCCGAGTCACAGTCTTGGACAATGCTGGGAATTACAGTCAAGGAGTTAGATTTTTGAAAATAACTTGGATTTGAAAAGTTGGGTTGGTTTAATAATGAAGATGATGGAAATGTGGTTTTAGGATGGGGAAAAATGTTTATTAAATTTCACGAAAAGTTATTTATGCTTTACTTATTTCTCTTTAACTTCCGAATCTACTTATATTACTTTTCAAAAGCATTTCTTTGCCAAATATACCTTGAGCTATTCCTTTGTACCAAGCCATGCATATAGTATACTAGCTTTGCACTGTATGACTTGCTGAGTACCAAGTACTCACCCTTGCCTCAACACAATATCAGTTGAAGAGGAGGATTACGCCGACTTTGGAGGAGGAACTCCAAGAAGACCCGTCTACTTAGGGATGAGCCGATCAGTTACTGTGGTATCTTTGGATGGCGCTCACGGGTTTATTTGATTTTCCGCTTTGCTATTATTTTTCTCTGGAATAAGTTTAGCCTTGCGAGGTATACATACATTTGTAACTTGGCCCATAAGGTCGAGTAACGATTTAGTTATTTAAATAAAGTACTTTATTGGTATCGATTGGTATGATTGTGATATTTACCGATGTTAAGACTGTGTGCACTAGCGCGTTCCTGGACTAGTGCTGAATACACAGAGGGTCCGGATTTGCAAATTCGGGGTCCCGACAATATACTTGCTGAGTGATGAACTCACGCTTGTGTCTTATGTTGTTTTTAGGTACCATGAAACCGGCATGCGGGAAAGGGGTTTAGCTACACTTGTACACGTAACTCCTCACATATAGACAGTTTTTATCATTTGGAGACATAATAATAAGATTAGTGCCATGAAACTTGGAGTATGGCTTGATTGTATGCTTAAGTTCATCTTTTGCTTCATTATAATTTTGGAGTGGTTGGATTCATTATTTTATATGTAAGATGTTGCCATATCAATTGTTATTGCAGTTTTAGATGTCGCATATTACGCTATACATTGCCATATTATTGCTGTTGCTTCAAATCATGGAAAAACAAAGAAGATGCTGCCGAAATTTTCGGTTTTAGCATTTGCACCTTTGCTGTAATTTACCTTTATTGGTGCCATTTAGATGTTGTGTCTATCATATTTTGTGACATCCAGGGCATACTAGATGCCGGGGTGTTACATTCCAGCAGAAGGCATCGTCGTCCGATCTTGTCCCATCGGGCATGCCAAAAGCGTGTTGCCGCCAAAAACATGACGAATGGTTTAATTGGCAATCAACAAGCGCAAACACCGGGTTTAATTTTGGGTGCGAGCGTGCCAGCCGATTTGATCCTTCAATCGACAAGAGGATAGCATGTAACTTAATCGACCGTTAAGCCGATCCAATATTTCAATAACAATTTAGTCCGATTGGCTTGTTCAAACCGATTTAGATAAAAAAGTAACCGATAAATCTAATCAATCAAATTTAGTTGATTAGATAGGAGTAAAGGCCATTTTTTTCCAAAGAAGATGACGCGCAACAAAATCAGAGAAAAAAATGAACCGGATTGGTGTAAGTCGACGAAATTAATAATCGGCGATACACAACCTTATCGATCAAGCGAATTACAGAAAGGAGATTATAAAGTTAAAAACTACTCTTAGTCGACGCAAAAGTAAAATAAAAAGTAGAACAAATTGTTTGTTTGATTGATTGATTCCCTTTCATCGTACTCATCGATCTCTTTTATAGCGTCCAAGCGAATCACATCCTTCTCAATCTCTCGTAAAGCACATATCGGCTCCAATTTCTAAAAATAACCTTTTTACCAAAACCAATGACTTGATTTGATATTCTATCCATATCTAACAGATCTCCCAAAATCGGTCCTAACCACCAAACTGACCATATCTTGTTCGATCGGTTTAAGGATACCAAATCTTGGTGTCATCACTTGTACTAGGAAATTGAGCGCGGCGGCACGCCGCGCATGTGAACGAAAAAAAAAAATTTTAATAAAAAAAAACCGAGAAAATGTTTTCGTAAAAAAAGCGGACCACGAGAACACTTTAAAATATTTTTTTCATGCTCTGAAGGCAAAACGGACCACAAAAACATTTTTTTCTGGTAAAACGGAGAAACGAAAACATTTTTTTCATGCTCCAAAGGAAAAACGGACCACGAAAACATTTTTCAGTTTTTTTAGGAAAAACGGAGAAACGAAAACATTTTTTCCATGCTCCGGAGGAAAAACGGACCACAAAAACATTTTTTCCTGGTAAAACGGAGAAATGAGGATATTTTTTCCATGCTCCGGACGAAAAACGGACCACAAAAATATTTTTCGTTTTTTTTAGGAAAAACGGAGAAACGAAAACATTTTTTGTATGCTCCGTATGAAAAACGGACCACAAAAACATTTTTTTCGGGCAAAACGGAGAAACGAAAACATTTTTTCCATGCTCCGGAGGAAAAACGGACCACAAAAACATTTTTTTGGGTTTTTATAGGAAAAACGGCCAACGAAATTTTTTTTTCATGCTCTGGAGGGAAAACGGACCACAAAAACATTTTTTCCGGGCAAAACGGAGAAACGAAAACATTTTTTCAATGCTCCGGAGGAAAAAACGGACCACAAAAACATTTTTTTGGGGCAAAACGGAGAAAGGACCTGAACGAAAAGTGCACGAACCTATTTGTTATGATTTTGGACCTGTTCGCTATTTTGAAAAACTATAAAAGGGCTCGTTTACGATTCGTATTTAACGGGAGGTTCTTTATGTAAAATAGCGAAGAAGGGACCTAAACGCGAACCGGGGAAAAAATCTCCCTCTCACAAAAAATTGCAAAAGGACCTATTCGTAATTTCAAGAACCGAAAAGGTTTTTTCGCAAAAAGAGGAGATAGAGGGGGTGGGACAGGTGGAGGGGCTCTTTGAGGAGAGACCCTCCCGAGCTTAATATAGGTTATATATGCGACTGGAACTAAACCTGCTATGTTTGAATTCCGTGTCCTAGTTTTACGTATACGTAAATGTTTTTCAGTAAAATCTTTGTAAGATCATGAATTAATTTTTGATCTCTGTATTTTTAGACGAATGCTAAATGACACTCGTGTGTGTGTAAACGTGATGTAACAGTATAATGAAAAAAAGAGATGACACATAAGTTAAAATGGAAGTCTCAAAAAAAAAAAAGTGACACGTCTTGCAAGCATTATCGATAAGCGGCCACTAATTCGGTTACGCGGATGCTCTAGTATGAGATTTAAAATCTTGACGAAATTTAAGATTTTCTTATTTTCGCCGGATAGAAGATTTCAATTCTCAATGAAATGAAAAAAATTAAAAAGTTTCAAAAATGCTACAATAAATTGACAACTCAGACGATTTTATCTAAAAACCGTCTATAATAAGTCATCACACACGGTTTTGCTTAAAACCGTCTGAGACCATTTTACAGTAGGTATTTTGATTGAATTTTAATTTTTTTTTTTGTACCGAGATTTCGGTGTTTCTTGCCGAGATCGATATCTCAGAAATCCCGGTAAAAAAGACCATATTTGAAATTTGCGTTTTGAATTTTATCCGAAATTTCGAGATCTCATCAGAATTTTGGAATTCGATCATCTTCAACTTATGATTCGAAACCGAAATTTGAAACCCTGCTCTAATAGCGCAGCCTTTGCTTATGAACTACTCGTAAACTTTGTTTCGACGTCTTGGAGTGATGGTCAAATCTTGGATCTTTACGCGTGCTTTGTATATACATGCAAATCCGGAGACGCCAGTGTAGCTACGCCACGGTGACTACAGTTAAAGGCTGGGAAAAAGACCTACGCTAAATCAATCGTGTCATGCAATTGGAAGTCATGAGTAATTACGCAGTAGCGTTGCTTAATTAAGAAATAAGACAGCCACCGAATTATGTACTAACTAGCTAGCCCGCTCCGTTGGGTAATCACGAATGTCCACATTCACAAGCCTACTACTTTTCGACGACCAAATTAATTGCAGTAGATAAGCTAGCTAGCAAGATTAGAAGGAGAGCCGTTGCTTACCCAACCATATATACTCTGGCGGATAATTTGATTCTCACCCGCCGTGAATTGATTCGAACACGTGTGACGTGTTGACTGAATTCAATATGGACTCATTTTTTGATCTAATAATTGGATTAGATAGTATTTATTTATAAAATACACTGAATAAATTAATGATTAAATCGGATTTCTATTGATCATTGTATACTACTCAATAGAATGCACTGAAAATTTCCCTAATACCTTCGGACCACTACACTAACCAGTTGTCTCACTCAGTACATCTTTTGTGTAAAGGTTCATGGTTGCGTGCGACCACTCTCAGCGGCCCTGTTTAAGTGGTAACCCATCAATTAATCAAGGAGCTCTCCCGTAATAATTGGCCGTCCGTACGTATGTACCGTCGATGTGAAGCCACACCTTCCGATCGACGGAACCCAACGGCGCCTTTTTAAGGTCGCTGCATGTACATAACATACGCTAGCTGCAGAGTACATCATGATGTGTTAACTAATACATACGCTAGCTACAGAGTACGTCGCTGAAATGTTGCTGGTGTATTTGTAAGGCAAAATGGCATCACATTGAATTCTCAATGTTCATGATGTTTTAACTAAATGCTTTTTATGCTCATCTTCCTCCACCAATCTTATTTGGTGACATCCAGCTCTTAGTTCTAATTTGTTGAACCGTTGTGCTCCTCCCAGTTCATCTAACAATTCATCAACAATGGGCACAGCATTCAGTTGTCTGTAATCGGCACAAAACTTTCGTGTGCCATCTTTCTTTTACTTGTTTTTCAATTTCGTCCTTCTGGCTTGGTGCATATCGATATGGCCTGATGTTAACCAATTTTTCCCACATGGTCTCTTAGGTGGCACTAAAGGAAGGGTATGACATTGATTAAAAGAGTGATGGTAAGTAATGTCATGTGTCTAGCTCCCTTTCCCACATGTCGGATTCAAGATACCTAAAAAAACATAAACAACAAGCGTGAGTTCATCACTCAGCAAAGTGTATAGCAATAGAATAAAACAATAACAGTATTCAGTAACATCTTCATCAACATCTCATAAAACATCATCACAAGCCTCTCATAAAACATCTTCATAAGCATCTCATAAAAACCTCTTCATTCATGCAATGCAATGCACGTGTCTCTTTGCTTAGCACATACCGGTATTGCCGAGTGCACATCCGTCGGTGTGCACCCTCTTTCCCTTCCATCTTATGGAGGGTGCCTACTCTTACTGACTCGCTCCCATTCACAACCGTGGATGGGGCTACGAGGTAGGTCTTTCGTGTTCACTACGTGTGAACACAGAGGCCCGCATCAGAATGGGATGCCTCTTCCATTATGAATGCACATATGCCATAACATGATTTAACTTGCATAAATACTCAATATAACAACTGCACAACCATTAACTAATCATGTTCATCATATCACAAGCAATGATCAAACATGGCAATTTAGCACATCATATAGTATTATTGCAATACTACGAATCTATTTGGTCACCCAATTCCAAAACCATCCCAATACACTTGCCTTCAACCATGTGAGACGGAGTGGCGAGATGTGGAAGGCACTCCCGGGGTCACACCACCTGCACATAGGTATAAAACACTCAAATGCATACTCACAAAACAACACAAGAACTATCGACTACATCGACTTCGCAACCCACTCCTAAAACTCGAAAAACAGAGAATTTGTCCAACGGGATAGCAGGCTTCCAACAAGCATATCTGGAGTTCTACAACTCCAAATCAGGAAAATGAGTACATTTTCTCGAACCTTAGGATATTTCTCATCTTTTTCTAAGTATTCGCAAAAACTGAATCGGCCTCTAATATCCTCTAATCTACCGTTGACCACAGACTGTACCATTAACGTCACAGATTGGACAGTGTTCGGTAAAATGACCATCACTTTTAAACAGCTAAACGGAATTTAGCGTTTTGGTGCCCAATTAAAGGTAATTCGATCACCTACAACTTTCTCAACAGCCGGACCCCCATAAAACGAACCTAAAATTCTCTAAATCGCGCTCGAAAATAGATCTCTAATCTGCCCGAGCAGAACGCCAAACAGATCCAAACTTTTTCAGATCTAACTAATCGTAGCACACCATTAGAGGCTAATAGCACCACAAACCCCCAATAGAATAGTACCTAAACCTTCCCAAGAATACCCCAACATACATCTTCTCGACGAATCAACGAACCGATGAACCGCTCCTTCTCTCGGCCACGATCTTCTTCCGATCGCCGGAATCACCAATTCTTCTCGGTTGAACGGCTTTCCACCGGAGGAAACAATGGAGGGATGGGTGTGGACAGCAAGGGAGGGGAGGGAACTTGGGGGAGGGATCCCTAGCTAGGGCCGGCTAGGGAGAGGAAGGGGGTGGAGGCGCAAGGGAGGAAGGGGGGCGCACGACCATGGGAGGGGGGTGGCGGCTTGGGAGGGGAAGGGGGGGGGGGCGCAATGAGGGGTGGGGGCGCATGGGTGGGGAGGAGGCTAGGGTTTGCTACCTCCCCTCCGCACATGGGCGTAAACCCTCCCACTAAAAGCCCAGAATGCGGTCCCCCAAGGCCCAAACTCCCCGACAACGGCCCACAAACCCGAAAAAGCCCAAAAACGCGACATAACTCTTACCGAAATGTCACATCCTATGATGTCACAACCAAATAATACAAGACCATCTCATTCCATTCAACCTCATCCTATCAACCAAACACACCCTAAGCGTTTCCTAAAACCGTTTCAGATCCGCAAATGATGGTCTTGTTTTGTATTTATGTGCAAAGTTACGTACCCTTCAGGATACACATGCAAGCTATGTTTTGTTATGCCACCACTACTCAACAAATCAGCCACCGTAGAAGCTATTGTAGCTTAGCTATATTATTTTTAATTTTTTAATAGAAAATCAGTTTTTCAAAAATTTTACTTTCTCTTAAAAAATATTTCCACAGAATTTTTTGGTATTTTTAAAAGAAAATAAGTTTTCTTTTTATTTTTTAAAAGATTTTCTCTTTCTTTTAAAAATAACACATCATTCCGCCGATGCCACGCGCATCTCCCTAGCCAATTTGCACCGCACGTAGGCATGCCCACCCCACCTATTGTGCAGCCGTGGACCAAGCAGTCCATAGGCTTTTCGGCCCATTTATAATTTCAAAAAAGAAAAAAAAGAACAAAATCAGAAAAAGAAATTTTGCATTTTAACCCCTGTAGTTTCCTGTAATTGAGAAAATAGTTAATAAATTTAGAAAAAGTGTAGTAAATCCTATAAATTGAATTTTTAGGTATATTGACTATCATAAATTTTTTTGAACCTTAGTCTTAGCATATATTGGAAGCTTCATATCTCTGAGTTTATTTTTCATATCATTAATATTCTATGTTTATATGTGCTGAATTTATTTTTCTATTATTCGATACTTCTAAAAATTGCTCGATAATTAGCAGAAAATTAAGAAAAATGCTAGAAAAATTCTGAGAAATTTTAGTTAATTGTCTATTGAATAGATATAGTCCAAAACATTACTAATTTAATAATAAGTAAGAAATATAATATTTTACCCGTAATAAAATTCATTATTTGCTTGGATACAGGAAATATCGAACATTGCAAAGAGGGAGTTTAGTGAGCTCGCCCTGAATGACAGTAGTTATCTCACATGGGAAATGGATTCCAATATTAATCTGACAGCTTGATCACTTAGAGCTGCTATTTTCCAGCGTAAAACTGGGAACCCCTGCTCATGCCAAAGCCACCAAGTATGCGGCTCTGCACTTCCCGAGGCACCATCGCCATGCGGATCAAAAAACTGAATATGTGATGGAGGAGGACCATTGGTACTATAGAATTCCCTGAAGGAAAGATAACTAGCAAAGATCCATCATATTGTCAGAAGTACGGTGTGAATGGACCCTCCTGCGCTTTTAGGATTTTAAGACCGTGGCATCATATAACTCTGACATGCACAAGCTTGTTGCAAAACTGACATTCTGTAATAAGAAAGTTACAGATATTAAAATGATCGACATGACATTGTGCACCTTACACCCCAATATGAGGATACTGCAGTAACAGTACCATCATGCTAAGTATAAGAAGTACTCTGAGCTTATATGCATTCTGCTAGAAGTAGAAAAGCATGATGAACTCCTAATGAAGAATCATCACACCCTTCCTAATGGGAGTCATGCAATACCTGAAGCACATGCAAATGCTCAGCAGGCAAGCAATAGCCGAGGCCACAGAAAAGGCCAAAGGGATAAAGGGGATAAGTGGAAGAATGGTAGAGTACAGAAGGGAAGAGGCAAGCCCTAGTGGAAAGTTTAAGGAAAGGAATCAAGAAGCTTCCAGAAGCAAGGTTCAGTCATCAAGGTTGCAAGCCCTCTATAGCCATGATTTATGTGTGGATGCACTAGCCATTGGTCGCGAATCGACCACACATGAATCATTTGGTGGAATTTTACATGCAATTCACTGGAAAATTCCAAAAGAACAAGGGAAATAAGGCTGAGGAACATTTCATCGCTCAATTGTTGTTGAGAAGGAAATAGAGAAGGATGATGATAAAGGCCCTGATCCTATGAGGGCCTTCTTAGATATGTGGACTCCCTCACAGATGAAGATGACCTTCTTGTGATTGAGCTCAAATCCAGAAGAATACCAATAGTTCCCAAGAGCTCAATGACCTTTAGATAGTCGATGTCACATTTTCCTTTTGAGTCTCCTTAAGAGCCTTATTTACCAGTTTAGTGTCTACGTTCTTGAATGAACATTGGTCTACACTCCTGTTGAGTTATTATCAGTTAAAGTTCAATAAAGTGCAATTTCCTAGTATAGTTGTTTAATTTTTCTATGTTTGTTATATATTTTTTCAATATATTTCTAATGCAACAATTGTTTGATTGAATTCATTTCTTCAATATAGAACAATTATATAATCCAATGGTGAAGGAGGAAATCTATCTTGTAGACAGATGCACACAATTTCAATTTTATGGGAGACTAAATATTTCCAAACTTTGACTAAGAAAACCGAAAAATATTATAACCATTGCTGGAAGCAATGCTCTCAATGTTGGCACCGGAAGCACCATCATAGTTGTCCCTATGGGTACTCATGTAATAATAGAGAATGTCCTATTATACCCTAAGTCCATTGATACTCTATTGAGTTTTAAAGGCATTCATCTAAATGGTTTTCATATGTAGATAGAAAATAAAGATGATACAGAATACCTAATTAATACTAAGTTTAACAAGTGTAATAAATGTATGGTTAAATTCTTTCATTCTCTTCCAGGTTATATTATATTGTAACAACCCAATTTTTGCTTTTATTGCATTTTATTGTGACTTTTGAATTTTTGAGAATTTATTTGGAATTAATTTGAATTAAGTCTTTTATTAGAATTAATTAAATATTTGAAAAGATTATATAAAGTTTTGTTGGAAATATTTTATTTGAGTTCAAAATATTTTCCATAATTTTTTTTGGAACTTTTACTATTTTTCTTGACTTATTTGAATTACTAGAATTATTTTAAATGAGAAATTCTAGAAAATGGAAAACCTAAATGGGCCGAGCCCACTGGACCTGATCTGCACTAGCCCAACGTGACCCGCACCGTAAAACATCCAAATCCTAACCCTAAATGCCGTAACCGTTGGATTTCAATCCAACGGTTGAGATCTGGCCACGTAGCCGCACAAGCGTGAGCCGCCGGATCAGGGACACATGGACCACTACGATTGTGAATCTAACGGTTGAGGTCTGGCCACGTAGCCGCACAAGCATGAGCCGTTGGATCAGGGACACATGGACCGCTACGATTGTGCCATGCCACTTCATTGTGTGCTCGTCGAACTTTGCCATCCGAGTGGTACCCACCACAGTTTTCGCATTCTACACCCTAGGGTACTATTTAATGTCTTGCCTCATGCATCATGAAGAACACTTCAAGCCGCGTATTTGCCCTAACACGTCACCACTTGGTTTACCGTCGTTTAGTCGTGCGAGCTCGCTAGAGTTCACAAAGGGAGCCGCCATGGTTTTCATCAAGATTCCGCCGTTGTTGAGCCTGGTTCGCCGCATGGGTCCCAGATTCAGATTTGTCACAATGAGACACGCCTAGGAAGATATCTCATCTCATTGGGGGAGCCCGAAATGCCGCCGCCTTGGTCACTATCTTCAGCACTGGCCGGAGCTCATCGCCGCGCCATCACCAGACTTCACAAGCTTCCTCCACCGTCAGATTAAGATCGCATGGTCCAGGTACATCCACGTGTTCGCATCATGTTGCATCTAACCGCATAGTTCATTCATTGCTGTGGCTTAGATCCAATCTCAGCCGTTGAATCACAGATGAGTGGCTTAGACTGCGCCATGTGTTTGTCTACCGAGACTATCCACGTCATCTTTCTCTGCTGCAATTTAGATTCAATCTGAGCCATTCGATCCGAGCATGTACAATTGAGATCTTTCCATGTGGACATAATGTTAGTCTGCCGCGTGTAGCTACTATAGACATAGATCCGATTGATCTTGACCATTGATTTTTAATGAAGGATGAGATTGCACCGCACATCAGCTAACCATACACTGCCACATGTCAGCATAGAACACGAGGTGCCACACCAGAGCCAGCAGTCGCGTGACGTTAGCGATGACATCATTGAGATGTAAGCAATGACATCATCAGTCGGGCCCACATGTTAGTGTCGCACGGATTTTCCAGGAAAGATATTTATTTTATTTTATTAATTGATGATGTGAGCATGGCATCATATTTATGATTTCCCGTAGAAAAATAATTCAGCCAAATTATGTTTTGGTGCTGACGTCAGCATGACGTTATTAATCAAAATTTCTACAAGAATAATTCAATTAATTCAATTAATTCTTTTTAGTTTATTTTCAAACTTCAAATAGCTTGTTCTTGCACATAAGAACTCTGATTGAGGTGATTCTATAGCCTAAAAATTTATAAAACTATTCTCTATTTGATGGTGAATTTTATTTGATTTTTAGAGTTGAGTTCTCTCTATTTTTTGTATTTATTTATTCATTCATATCATGTAGACGTTGAAGTGTCCGAGGGATTCGAAAGAGATGTTTTAGTCCAAGAACATGGTCCAGAACAAGAACAAGAGCTTTTGCAAGGCAAGTTGTGCTTTGGTCATATTGAACCCATGTTTTTATTGTTACATTGCTTTAAACTATTGCATGCTATTCAATTACCATTGTTTCAATTTAATTTGGGATTAGCTATTCAATCAATTGAACTATGCCTACTTAGTCATTTGTATGCTATCATTCATTATCACCCTAGAATGGTTAGAACGTGTTAATTTGCTTAGTCATGCAACGTGTTATTGATATCATTTTGGAATAATAAAATTAATCTTGCTTAATAGAATATGGAAGGTGTTTTTGAAAGGTATGTCATGTGTTATTGATGAAGTTGATAACATGTGGTGCATGGTAATCAACAAGGATGGTAAAATGATTTAGACTGGGGCAAGTAGCAAGAGTTGTTAAGTGGTGGGCTAGGTGTGCCATTTGGGCGGTTGCATTTTGTACTTTTTTGGTAACTTGGATATTGTGAGTCTTGGGAAAGTCTTACCTTGGTCAATTACAGACTTAACCTTGCAAGCCTTTGAACTAGGCCAAACATACAACCACATGTCTGGTATGGGACAAACCTAGCTGACTAATTTGTGATGTCTAGATTTTGGTACTGTCGTGGTGGTGTGGGTTCCGGGGGTATGGGTAGACTCACATGGCGCAAGAGGAGGGCCCTAATGGTGGTAACCAGTCCCGTTAGTGTTTAAACCTCAACGGGCAGTACTGGGTTTAGGAAAAAGCATTGTAAAGGCTTTGTTATGGTCATTCACCATTGTGGTGAGTTGATTATATCTTATGGGTAAAGTGTATAACCTATGTAGAGTGTCAAACCTATTATGAAGACCCTCCCTTTTATAATATAGTGTACCATAAAAAGACAGGTTCTAATGCGCTTTTTGTGCTAGTCCCTGGATTAGTAGCTAGCACACATATACAAATGGAAATCACAACCATACAAAATATTATCAATATGATTACAAAAGCTATAGTCTTACAATTTAGAGAAATATACAGCGGAAGAAATAGATGTCTTGTAGTATGCCCATCCAATCTCTCAGGTAACTGATAAGGTATAAACTCTAGATAAAATCATCATCATTATCCCGTAACCTGCATCAAAGTACGATCTTTTGAGATATTCTATCTGTCCACCTAAAAACAACAACAATAGCAAGGGTGAGTACGTTGCATACTCAGCAAGACTTGAAGTGTTTGCAAAACCTAAGATATATGCAAGCTGATTCAATAGGATGGCTATCAGGGTTATTTTTGTGTGGAGCCAAATTAAATTGTAAATACTGAATAATAGATGAAAGTGAAAGTTTAAATAAAAGAAACTAGATAGATAAATAAAATATCAGTATGTAAAACATAAAGATAACCAGTAAGAAAGACATAAAAATAGTAAACAACTCACAGTCCATTGTTAGTATCAAAACGTCCAATCCCATCATATGGAATAACATCTGAAATCAGTTTTCTTGCCAACACATGACACAACAGCTGAATTCAATCTTGACAATACATGTCAAGCATTGAATCATCTGTAAGGGTAAACTCACCATTTTCAAATTTTAAGTTTCGATTTATTTTATGAAAATACCAAAAAGTTATCTAACTAGTGCAAGTTCACCAAATGCTCATAACCGAGAGCGCGACTGATCGATTAGTTTTGACTTTGCAGAGTTGTAGAGCTTTACCCACAAGATATATTCTCCCGTTTTGCAATCGATAGTTAACACACTTCCTTTGGTGTGCCGCTGAGAGTTCATAATGAAACCGTTCCATTATTTAAACCTAACTTTGCACCAGCCCGGTGACTTAACCCTCGCTATGATAGAAACAAATGATCACACAGATCATAAGATTTTGAGCTCAATAAAATAATAACAGTTTCTCCCCATAGCTGTGACATTATAGAATGTGACAATATAGAATGCGGCATTACGGTACGAGGTTATACCGTATTTTTGGGCCTTTCCGGAAGGATTTGAGCCTTTTTGGGAGGTTTTGGGCCTAGGGGGTGAGTTTTGGGCCTTCGGTGGGGGATCTTTGGGCCCATGGGGGAAAATCCTGCATTTTCCCTAACCCTAGCCCCCCCCATGCGCCCCACCTGGCCCTTGCGCCTCCACCCTTCCCCCTAGCCGCCCCTCCCCATCTCCCCTCAACCCTAGCCGCCACAACCTCCCTAGCCATGCGCCCCTCCCTCCCCTTGGTCGAGCGCCTTCCTCTCCTCTCCTAGCCGGCCCTAGCTAGGTTTCCTCACCCTCCATAGCTGCCACATCTCCCACTCCGTCGATCTCACTGTTGGGAAGCTTTGCAACCGAGAAGATCCGGCGGATTCGGCGTTTCGAGGAAGATCGAGGCCGGGAGGAGAAGGATTTCGTCGTTTGAGTGACTCTTCAAGGGAGGTAAGTGTTTGTAGGTTCCTTTGTAGGGTTGTGATGCTGCTAGAAGGGAGAATCCATGCCTGAAACCCATGTATAGGTGCTATTGTTAGATAGAATTAGGGTGATTGCAGTTCTGTTCCACGTTGTGACTTCGGGCAGATTAGATACCAGTGTTTCGAACGCTATTTTGAAATTTTTAGATTCATGATATGGTCGGCCGGCTGTTGCGAAAGTTGTAGGTAATTGAGTTACCTTTAATTGGGCACAAAAAATGCTAAATTCCGTTCAGCCGTTTAAAAGTTATGGTCATTTTACAGAACGCTGTCCAATCTGTGTCACGATTGAAACAGTCTGTGTTCATCTGTAGATTAGAGGGACTTAGAAGCCGATTGAGACTTTTTGTATACCTAGATAAAGGTGGGAAATTTCCTGAGGTTCGAGAAAATATACTTGTTTACCTGATTTGGAGTTGTATAACTCAAGTTATGCCTGTTGGAAGCCTGCTGTCCCGTTGGATAGATTCTCTGTTTTTCGGGTTTTAGAAGTGGGTTGCGAAGTCGATATAGTCAATAGCTCTTGTGTTGTTTTGTGGGCATGTTTTTGAGTGTTTTATACCTATGTGCAGGTGGTGTGACCCCGGTAGTGCCTTCCACATCTCGACACTCTATCTTACACGATTGAAGGCAAGTGTATGGGGATGGTTTGGGCTTGGGTGGCCATTTAGATTGTAGAGTTGCAATATAAGTACATGATGTGTTAATTTGCCATGTTTGCTCCTTACTTGTGATATGATGAACATATTTAGATAATGGCTATGCAATTGTCATATTGAGTTGTTATACAAGGTCATACATGTTTATGGCATATGTGCATTCATAATGGAAGAGGCGACCCATTCTGATGCGGGCCTTTGTGTTCACACGTAGTGAACATGAAAGACCTACCTCGTAGTCCCATTCACGGTTGTGAATGGGAGTGAGTCAGTAAGAGTAGGCACCCTCCACAGGATGGAAGGGAAAGAGGGTGCACACCGACGGGTGTGCACTCGGCAATACCGGTATGTGCTAAGCAAAGAGACATGTGTATTGCATTACATGGATGAAAAGTTAATGATGATGTTTCATGAGATGTTGATGAGAATGTTAATGAGTATTGTTATTGTTTTATTCCATTGCAATACACTTTGCTGAGTGATGAACTCATGCTTGTTGTTTTATGATGTTTTTAGGTACCACGAATCCGGCATGTGGGAAAGGGAGCTAGACACACGACATCACTTACCATCACTCATTTAATCAATGTCATACCCTTCCTTTAGTTGTGATGGTTACCTCATTGAACTAGATTGTGGACTATGTCGTGTTGGTTGTTTTAACTATTTGATCAACCCGTAGTTGTGCTTGAGATGTCTAGAGTTATCCTTGGTATAAATTGTTGATGCAACCTTGGTTATCATGCTCATAGTATCTGTTATCCTGCTATTATGTTGTGAACTTACTTTTGGTGCTTAAAAACCTTATTAAAGCGAATACATGCTGCCAAAATTTTGTTTAAGCTTTTAGTGTAGCTGCTGTAATTTATTGTTAAATATGTATTTTTGGTTGCTTCTAGTATCGTTTGGATGACATTCGCGGCATACTAGGTGCTAGGGTGTTACAATAGCCAGGCGTACGCCGTTGCATTGGTATGTGTTTGACCCACACCTCTGTGTGGACACCCCTACGAGCAATCCAACGGGAACAACTCGTGCTATTCGGCCTGCCAATGTGCAAAGCTAGTTTCAAATAACTTAATAGGTTTAGGCTATCCCATACCAGCACTTGTGGATGTACGGTTAATTCTTGGATCATACAACACTACGTTCGATCCTTAGTCTGACCCAGGCGTTAAATCTCCCCCTTTCTACGTGCTTATTATTTGCACTTCCGGCTATTGCCAATAATCGCCCGCGTTCAAATCATAGTTTTATTTCCAAAAAAAGAAAACATTAACAATCACAATACTCCAACATGTTCGTAAATAGAGTTCATCATGTTCAGCATTTTAATCCAATATGTCAAATATTTAAGTTCATTACGAACAGTAAACCATCTGTTCGTAACCCAGTCTAAGTATGGCTAAGCATATGCATGTAATAAGTGATTATACCCATCTTTCATCATCTATCCAATGTCTAGGGTTATCAAGGTTCACATAGCAACATTGATTAAGGAAATCCCATAATTGAGGTAATATCTACCATATCCCAAAATAACATTTTATAAAACATAGAGCATGTATGAAAAATCTAACAAAGGAACTTTTGAACATTTGGGATCAATATGATCAAAGGGGCTTGCCTTGCTATTCGTTGTATACGACGAAATTGAAGTCGTAGCTTGTGTCGTCGATGAAGTCTAAATTGTCATCGAGTACACAACCAGTCTCGTTAACGGTAGCATCGGCTACGTCAGATTCTACTTGTCGTATCACGAGAACATAGTAAATAATAAACTCCAATAAGGTAAACTCCAATGAGGCAAAAAGAATACATATAGAAGAATCAAATAACAAATTATCACATAAAGCAAGGATGATTTAAGGTTAGGGTCTTGATTTTGTGATTTTATGTATGCGCGTTACATTGTCTTTTCACCTTTATTTCTTACTAGCAGTTTAGATTACGTTATGAGGTTCCCAATATTATGAGGTTTGCTAGGAATTCTACCTCTTTTATTAATATTCTCACCCCAGAACATCCTACTTGAGATCGGAGTTCTGACCTAGGGGTTAGAACTATAAGCATGCCTTTAAGATCCACAATTCTCAACTCATTTCTAGCAACAAAATCTTGAGAAACAAATGAATGTGAAGCTCCATAGGCAAACAAAACTGTTGCGGGTACTGAGTTGACAAGTAACTTACCCAGCACGACGTCCGTAGCATTCTGCAGTGCCTCTGCGGTGACATGGTTGACGCGACCTCTCACCACTATCTGGGTTGTGCCTCCGGGCTGTGCGGCTCCACGGTTTGTTCCTGGTGCAGGTGCTCTTGCTGGCGTGGATCCCAAATTGAAGCGAACTGAGGTCACTCCGGCTGTCTTCTTGGGGCAATTGTTGGAGAAGTGCCCTGGTTCATTGCATGTATAACAACGCCTCACTATGCCTTGCTGGTTACTCGTAGCGGCGTTCCTGGCTGGAGCTGGGGTCTGGTAGTTCTGGTTGGTAGGTCTTGGTGCTGGCGACGGTGTTCTTGCAGCATTCGGTGGCTGGAATCTGAAGAATTGATTTGGCGCAACTCTCAGGCGTTGCCCTCCTTAGCGTGCTCCCTGCTGTGCCATCCTGCGCTTCCGGTTGTCATCCAGTTCCTTGCGCTTGTCCTCCAGGATGAGCGCCTTGTTCACAAGCTCTTGGAAGTCAGGAAAGGTGTGGGTAATCAGTCCCACCTGAAGTCCAGAATTCAGTCCCTTCATGAAACGGGACTGTCTTGCCTTGTCTGTTACTACGTCCTCAGGTGCGTAGCGTGCCAACTGAGTGAACTTGTTCAGATACTCGGACACTGGCTGATTGCCTTGCTTCAGTGCCCTGAACTCCTCCTTCTTGAGGTCCATGATCCCTTATGGCACATGGTACTGACGGAATGCAGCTGTGAACTCCTCCCAGGTGATCTCCTGTGTAGCGCAGTAATTCTCCCACCATTCTGCTGCAGTTAGGGGTGAAAACGGGTCGGATATTTCCCGCCCGATCCGGAACCGAATCCGGGAAAAACCGGATCCGGGAGGAGGATTTCGTATCCGGTCGGATTCGGATCGGATCCGGATATTTAAATACGGATACGGATACGGATTCAGAGCATGAAATATCCGTCGGATACGGATTATTCCCGTATTTAATCCGGATACGAACCCACATTCTATCCGGATATCCGGTTAATCTTCTATTCCTCATTAGTCATTTAGTCATTCTAGTATTCGACTGCTCCTCATTCCTCAACCTCAAGTCCTCAATCCTCTGATCCTCTCAGATCTGAACCAGAGACACGCCGAGTCGCCGCCGCCGATGCGCGCCCTCCGCCCTCGCCCACCGCGCCTTCATCCACCGTGCCCTCCGCCGTCGTCCACCGCACCATCGTCCGCCTGGTGAACGCGCCTTCCCCCTCCTCGCGCCCTCACTTTGGTGAGCGGCGGCGACGGCAGGCCAGCCAAGCTGCGGGTCTTGGCCAGTGCTGCGCGCGTCGTCCATCGCGCCTCCACCCTGGTCCATCGTGCCCTCCACCTGGTGAACGCGGCCTCTCCTCCAGTCCTTCCTCCTCGTCCACTACCGCACCGCACCCAAATCCGAGCCTCCGAGGTAGGTGAGCACTAAGCAGCAAGCTGTAGGAATTTGTGTGTATATGTTAGGTTGGACATTAGAAAGGTTGGGAGCAGATGTTGTGTATACAGATGTTTGGGCTAGCATGGGCCAGAAGGAGGAAGCTGAATATAAAAAGCAAATATTCCAGGAATTCACGGTTCGTCTGCCTCTCGTTTTACACTAATTTCAATCTATGCACATATCGTTATACTTAAGACTGGAATGTAGATACCTATTATTTCTTGTTTTCCTAGATGCTAATCACGTCTACTTGGGAAGGTTCATACGAACGATTTACTAGAAACCACAGAACTTGTTTTTTATGTTCGACTTTTAGAAGATGTAAGAATAATACTAAAAGTTAGCTCATGAGAATTCATTATGATGCCCTAGTGAGTAGTGATAATTAAAACAGAAGAGCACGAAGGTGTGTGAATACTTGCGCTGCATGTCTTGGTTTTAGTTTCTCGGTTGTCTCTGCACATGGGATGGCCCTTAGCGAATGCTTCGTAATTCTTTGTGCTTGTAGGTGGATGAAGCCACGATGGAGATGGCTGGTCCGAAGCCTACCTTATGCATTGTTTGCACACTGCCGAGCAAGGGGTGGAGGTGACAGACGGTGTCATTGAGGCTCCCAACTCAATCGTATTCCCACAGCGGAAGAGCAGAATGCACGCTCGAGAATGCAACGATGCTTCATGTCTTTGGGGCTTAATTACGAAATTGCATACTCTTGTTACATCGAGCTTTTAATCGAAGAGCATTCTTGAAGAATTGAGCTTCTTTCGGTTTTCGCAAGTGTTCTTTGAAGGCGTGAGAGTAGAGATTTTGGAACATCTGATTGTATTCGGATGCTTTGCGTAGTAATCTTGTAACAGGTTGGTAATCCTGAATAAATGCCTAAACTTTATGATCCATTTTCCAAGTTGTGACAACTTAGTACTGTTCAATCAGGATATTTTCTTTCTTCGAAAGCTTTATTCATCACTTACCTGACTTAAGCCATACTTGTGTTGAAAAGTTCATGTGAATGTTGTATGGTTCATGCATTTTTTTTTTGCCTTGCATACTATCCGACTATATTATCCGTTTCCGATCCGTATCCGTCATGTATCCGTCCCGTGTCCGAATCCGAACTAATCCGAATTCGTATCCGTATCCGGTCTATCCGTATCCGACTCCGAATCCGGGATAATAATATGGGTTAGGATACGGGACAAGCAATATCCGACCGAATCCGACCCGTTTTCACCCCTGGCTGCAGTCCCTTCTAGTTGATGAGAGGCGTAAAGCACTCTCTCATTCCCTACACACTAGGTGATGTGTAGCTTTCTTTCTATAGACCTTAGCCAATCATCTGCCTCCAGTGGATTGGCGTTTCCAAAGAATGTGGGGGATGAGTCCTCATGAATTCCGAAAGCCTGGAATTCTGTTGCTGTCCTTGATTAACCTGGTTGGCAGCAGCCTGAGCAGTGACCTGCTGCATCTGTTGCATCATAGCATGCATCAGTTGGGTCTGTGCATCAAGGAAAGCTCCAAAATTCTGCATGTCAACTAGCGGTGCTGGCTGGGGTGCAGGTGCTCCATCGTTGGGGTTTTCGGCTGAACGAGAACCACTTCAGTTGCCTCCAAGGTTTCCGCGGGTGTTCACCATCTGTCGATTACTCCAAGGTTTAGAGACGAGAGGGAATCAAGAATAGACAAGTAGTAGAGAAACTTATGCGGGGTGGAAGGTGTAACTCAAAATCCCAACTTTATTATTTATTCAATAATAACTTGGTATGGTTGCTTACAATGCCTAAGGGCCTTGCTGAAGGGTTTCGTAGCATGGAAAACAAAAATTTTTCCTACGATTGCAACCAAACACCAAGATCATATCTAGGAGATGCAAGTAAACGGTTTCAGAAGGACTCACCCTCGTAGACCGAAAGCGGGAATAACGTTCCCGCAAACAAACGTGGTTGATGTAGAGGTACACTCCCGACTTCAAAGTCGCGAAGATGAGCGCCACAAACGGCAGCGCCTCCGTACTTGGTCACACGTGCGGATCAGCGATGACCTCAATCCCTCGTTCCGGGGCAGCGGAAGTAGTGGATCCCGGAAAACTCCAACAACACTACGACTTAGTGGTGGTGGTGGTGAAGAAATAATTTCAGCGGCGCTTAAGCCACGGCTCGAAAAGCGGATCGGCGAGGAGGAGGGAGAATGGACCAACCAAAGGGTCATGGATGAACACCAAAGAGAGGAGCTCCTCCCTCCCTTTTATAGGAGGAGGAGGAGGCATGCCAAGGGGTGGGGTGGCCGGCGCATGGGGGGGCTGCCCCTTGCCCTCCCTCTCTTCATGTGAGTGATCTCTCCACTCACAAATTAACCACTTTGATTTCCATTAAAACCCCACTCAAGAAAATGAAAGGTTTTCTCCCATAAACATTTTTATTTCAGATTTAATATTTGTTAATTCTTTTAATTAACAAACATTAACATATACCCCCTTTAACTATTCCGATATCCGAAACTATTCCTACGATACTCAAACAGTCCCTCAGATCTTGTCCATATTTTGCTCCGGTGTTTCGGATCCACTCAAATGCATCGATGAACCTTAAGTGTGTCACCCTACGGTTCGTGAATAAAATGGACATGATTGAGACTCCTCTCAGATCAATAATCATCAGCGGGATCTGGAGATCCATAATGACTCCCATTCACTCAACGATGAACTAGTGATCGCGTAAACCAGAAAACGACATAACCAATTCCTTTTGTCTCACGATATTTTACTTGTCCGGGATCCGATCATCAGTATCAACTATACCTAGTTCGATCCGTTACCGACAAGTACTCTTTACTCGTTCGTGATATAACATTCTTGTGACCTAGTCACATGCTTGCAAGCGATGTCAATGTGATATCACCGAGAGGGCCCAGTATATCTCTCCGTCATCTGGATGGACAAATCCCACTCTTGATGCATGAGCCTCAACTAATACTTTCATAGTACCCAAATCCATCTTTATAGTCACCGTGTTACGGAGTGGCGTTTGATGTCATCAAAGTACTCTTCCGAATTAGTGATTGACATCATCTCATGGTCTAAGGAAAAAAAAGCTATTTGAATGTGTTTGATACAAACAACAAACTAAATGACTTGATCGTATTTGCTATACCAACTTGGGTGTGTGTTCATCACATCATTCTTCTAATGACATGACCCGTTATTAATAACATCCAATGTTCATGATCGTGAAACCTTGATCATCGATTAATCAACGAGCTAGTTTAAAAGAGGCTTTACTAGGAACCTTTTTGTTTATTAAACACACATGTATTAACGCGTTTCTGATTAATACAATTTTAGCATGAGAAATAAACATCTATTATAAACATGGAATATGATAATAAACAATTTATTATTGCCTCTCGGGCATATTCCCTTCATCTCCCACTTGCACTAGAGTCAATAATCTAGATTACATTGTGATGATTCTAACACCCATTGAGTTCTCGTGTTGATCATGTTTTGCCCTTGGGAGAGCTTTAGTCAACGAGTGCCACATTGAGATCCGTGTGCACTTTGCAAATCTTTATATCGCCATCCTTGACATGTTCACGGATGGAGTGAAACCGACGCTTAATATGTTTGGAATTCTTGTGTGACCTTGGTTCTTTAGCATTGGCTATGGCACCATTGTTGTCACAATAGATAACCATCGGGTCCAACGCACTCGGAACCACACCTAGTTCGGATATGAACATCTTCATCCAAACCGCTTCTGCTTGGCTTACGAAGCGACAATATATTCCGCCTCTGTTGAAGATCCTGCCACCACAGATTGCTTGGAACTTCTCCGACTCACTGCTCCTCCATTCATTTCAAAAATGTACCGGATTGAGACTTAGAGTCATCCGGATCGATTATCAAAGCTAAGCGTCGGCGTAACACTTTGCGACGAGCTCTTCTTCACCACCATATATGAGAAACATATCCTTAGTTCTTCTTAAGTACTTAAAGATATTCTTGACCGCCGTCAGTGTTCAAAACCTGGATCAGGTAGTACCGCTAGTCAAACTAATAGCATGTGCCACATCCAGGTCTTGTACACAACATAGCATACATGATAGAGCCTATGGTGAAGCATAGGAATCTTATTCATTACTTCTCTATCTTCTGCTTTGTAGCTGGACTCTGAGTCTTACTCAACGTCTTGCCTTGCATCATAGGTAAGAACCCTTTCTTACTTTCGTCCATTCTAAACTTCTTTAGAATCTTGTCAAGATATGTACTTTGTGATAGCCCAATTAAGCGTCTCGATCTATCTCTATAGATTTTGATGCCTAAAATATATGCCGCTTCACCAAGGTCCTTCATTGAAAACTTCTTGTTTAAGTAATCTTTTACACTTTTCAAAAGTTCTATATCATTTCCTATCAACAATATGTCATCCACATATAATATCGTAAATGCTATAGAGCTCCCACTCACTTTCTTGTAAACACAAGATTCTCCGTAAGTTTGGACAAATCCAAAACCTTTGATTACCTCATCAAAACGGAGATTCCAACTTCGTGATGCTTGCTTCAGTCCATAAATGGATCGCTGAAGTTTGCATACCTTATTAGCATCCTTAGGATCAACAAAACCTTTGGGTTGTATCATATACAACTCTTCCTCAATGTTTCCATTAAGGAACGCAGTTTTGACATCCATCTGCCAGATTTCATAATCGAAAAATGCAGCAATTGCTAACATAATCCTAACAGACTTTAGCATCGCTACGGGTGAGAAAGTCTCATCGTAGTCAACTCCTTGAATTTGTCGAAAAACCCTTTGCGACAAGTCGAGCTTTATAGACGGTCACATTACCATCAGCGTCTATTTTCTTTTTGAAAATCCATTTGTTCTCAACGGCCTTACGGTCATTGGGTAGGTCCACCAAAGTCCATACTTGGTTTTCATACATGGATCCCATTTCGGATTTCATGGCTTCTAGCCATTTGTCGGAATCTGGGCTCATCATCGCTTCATCATACGTCGCAGGGTCATTATTCTCAACTACCATGACATTCATAGTAGGAACATAAAAGTCGGGAAGCGATATGCGCTCTTGTTGACCTGCGAGGTGCGGTAGTGTTCTCTTTCGGAGTTTCATGATCCTTATCATTAGTTCCCTCTTCATTTGGTGAAGTCAACTCCGAAACAACTTCCGCCTGCTGCACTTGCCATTCCATGAAGAGAAGGTTCAACAACCTCGTCGAGTTCTACCTTCCTACTACTCACACCTTTCGAGAGAAACTCTTTTTCCAAAAGGATCCATTCTTGGCAACGAAAACCTTGCCTCGGATCTGTGATAGAAGGTGTACCCAATTGTTTCTTTAGGGTATCCTATGAAGACGCATTTTTCCGCTTTGGGTTCGAGTTTATCGGGTTGAAGTTTCTTCACATAAACATCGCATCCCCAAACTTTTAGAAATGACGACTTAGGTTTGTTGCCAAACCATAATTCATACGGTGTCATTTCAACGGATTTAGATGGTGCCCTATTTAAAGTGAATGCAGCTGTTTCTAGTGCATGACCCCAAAATGAAAGTGGCAAATCTGTAAGGGACATCATAGATCGAACCATATCCAATAAAGTACGATTACGGCTCGGATACACCATTACGCTGTGGTGTTCCAGCGAGAGTGAGTTGTGAAACTATTCCACATTGTTTCATGTGTGTGCCAAACTCGTAACTAAGATACTCTCCTCCACGATCAGATCGTAGAAATTTGATCTTTTTGTTACGATGATTTTCTACTTCACTCTGAAATTCTTTGAACTTTTCAAATGTTTCAGACTTGTGTTTCATTAAGTAAATATATCCATATCTACTCAAATCATCCGTGAAAGTAACGAAGTAACGATATCCACCACTCGCTGACACACTCATTGGACCACACACATCGGTATGTATGATTTCCAATAAGTCGGTTGCCCGCTCCATTGTACCGGAAAACGGGGTTCTAGTCATCTTGCCCATGAGGCATGGTTCACATGTCTCAAATGATTCATAATCAAGTGATTCTAGTAGTCCATCGTAATGGAGCTTCTTCATGTTTAACACCAATATGACATAAGCGGCAATGCCACATATATGCAGCAATATCATCATTCAACTTAATTCTTTTGGCATTCACATTATGAACATGTGTACTATTATCAAGATTCAAAATAAACAAACCATTCTTTTCAGGTGCATGACCATAAAAGATATTATTCATATAAATTGAACAACCATTGTTCTCGGACTTGAATGAATAACCGTCTCGCATTAAACAAGATCCGGATATGATGTTCATGCTCAACGCAGGCACTAAATAACAATTATTTAGGTTTATAACTAATCCTGATGGTAATTGGATAGGTAGCGTCGACGGCGATCACATCAACTTTTGATCCATTGCCGACGCGCATCATTACCTCATCCCTTGCTAGTTGTCGCTTATTCCTTAGCTCCTGTTTCGAGTTACATATGTTAGCAACCGAACCGGTATCAAATACCCAGGCACTACTGCGAGTACTAGTAAGGTACACATCAATAACATGTATATCATATATACCTTTGCTCACTTTCCCGTCCTTCTTATCAGCCAGATATTTTGGGCAGTTGCGCTTCCAGTGCCCAGTGCCCTTGCAATAAAAACATTCAGTATCTGACTTAGGGCCAGCCTTGGTCTTCTTCTCAGATGTAGCAACAGACTTGCCCTTCTTCTTGAAGTTTCCCTTAGACTTACCTTTCTTCTTGAAACTGATGTGATATGGTCATTGATACAAAGATTGTTTTTGCAGGGCTTGTGATGTGATATGGTCATTGATACAAAGATTGTTGTATGAAATGAAATTTATTGTAAATTTAAACAACCGGCAGGAGCCATTTGGTTGTTTTTCTTTTATAACTGCGTGCTAAATATATGTCCATGTGATATATTGTAATGGAGGAAGACAATCAAGATGGCGACATCATGGACCTTGGTGCCATCTTAGGTGGAATGATGGAGATCATACCATGTCGCACAAGATGGAGATCAAGTCTTTGAAAGGACCATATCATATCACTTTATTCATGCATGTGATGTTAATCCTTTTATGCATCTTATTTTGCTTGATTATGATCACGTCGATAGCACTATAAGATGATCCCTCCAAATTAATATCAAGATAATAATGTGTTCTTCCATAGTATGCACCGTTAAGAAAGTTAAATCGTTTGAAGCACCACGTGATGATCGGGTGTGATAGACTCTCGTTCGCATACAACGGGTGTAAGCGATTTACACATGCAAATACTTTGGTTCTACTTGGCGAGCCTAGCATGTACTGAGACATGGCCTCGGAACACGAACCGAAAGGTAAAGCATGAGTCATATGGATGATATGATGAACATATTGATGTTCGCCTTTGAAACTATGCCGTCTCACGTGATGATCGGTTTCGGTATAGTGAATTTGGTTCATGTAATCACTAAAGATGACTAGAGGATGTTGTTTTTGAGTGGGAGTTCTCGTATTAATTTTGAATTAACATTGAACTTAATCTATTATGAACTTAGTCTAAATAACTTTGCAAATATGTTGTAGATGGCACCCCTATTTTCAATTTCAATCTGTTCATGGAGAAAGAGAAACTAGCCACCAATGGTAGCAACTTTACCAAGCTGGGCCCTTAACACGAGGATTCTCCTCATTGCTGCTCAAAGGAGCTATGTGCTAGAAGCACCGCTAGGTGACCCGCTTGTGATGATGCCCCGAGGAGGAGAAAAATGTTTTCTTGACTCGCAAGGAGGACCACAGTTTAGTTCAATGCGGCATTTTGTATGGCCTTGAGCCTGAGCTGCACGCTTTGAGCACGGCAATGCTTTTGATACAATGAGGAGTTGAAAATGATCTTCGACACCCATGCCGCATGATGAGAGTTATGAAGCTTGAGAAAAGTTCTTTAGCTGCATGATGGAGGAAAAGCAGCTCCGTTAGTGAGCACGTACTCAAAATGTGCAGATGCGCCGATAAACTCATAGCTTTGGGAATAACGATCCCCATTGAGCTAGGAATTCATCGTGTTCTCGATCTCTGCCACCAAGCTACAAGAGCTTTGTGATGAACTACAACATGCAGGGCATGAAGAAGTCTCTCCCGAACTTGTCAATGCTAAAAGCTGTGAAGTGGAGATCAAGAAGGAACATCAAGTATTGATGGTCCAAAAGACTATCGATTTCAAGAAGAAAGGTAAGTCTAAGGAAACTTCAAGAAGAAGGGCAAGTCTGTTGCTACATCTGAGAAGAAGACCAAGGCTGGCCCTAAGTCGAGATCTTGAATGTTTTTATTGCAAGGGCACTGAGCACTTTGAAGCGCAAGCGCCCAAAATATCTGGTGATAAGAAGGGCGGGAAAGTGAGCAAAGGTATATATGATATACATGTTATTGATGTGTACCTTACTAGTACTCGCATGATAGTGCACAGGTATTTGATACCGGTTCGGTTGCTAACATATGTAACTCAAAGCGAGAGCTAAGGAATAGCGACAACTAGCAAGGGATGAGGTAATGATGCGGCGTCGGCAATGGATCAAAAGTTGATGTGATCGCCGTCGGACGCTACCTATCCAATTACCATCGAGATTAGTTATAAACCTAAATAATTGTTATTTAGTGCTGCGTTGAGCATGAACATCATATCTGGATCTTGTTTAATGCGAGACGGTTATTCATTCAAGTCTGAGAACAATGGTTGTTCAATTTATATGAATAATATCTTTTATGGTCATGCACCTGAAAAGAATGGTTTGTTTATTTTGAATCTTGATAATAGTACACATGTTCATAATGTGAATGCCAAAAGAATTAAGTTGAATGATGATATTGCTGCATATATGTGGCATTGCCGCTTATGTCATATTGGTGTTAAACGCATGAAGAAGCTCCATTCTGATGGACTACTAGAATCACTTGATTATGAATCATTTGAGACATGTGAACCATGCCTCATGGGCAAGATGACTAGAACCCCGTTTTCCG